>JAWNMK010000122.1:1487500-2693750 GCA_035044105.1 Drosophila nr. perissopoda 5 BK-2023a
ATCATTACCGGACTTACTTTTCTTCTCCTTTTTGATGCCCGGCTTGGCGAAGTGCCGCAGTTCAAGATGGCGTCGCAGATTGCGCGATTGACGTATGACCGCATAGCAAATGGGGCATGTTGCAGGCTGTTCCGATTGTGAGCGTGATCGTGGTTCTACAAAACAAAGAGTATTATTATACATTATTGTTATTAGATATCGAAGCGGCATGCCAACCAACAATTGAAAAACTCACTTTCTGTGCCAGGCGGATGTTTGGTTCGTTTGGCCTTTGGCGTGGCGGTGGTGCCACTGGCACTGGGCGTTACCGTTGTTCCAGATGCTGTCGTTATCTCACCGGTGGCCGCATTGGCCGATGTCACAGGTATCATATTGTTGGGATCCATGGTCACAATTGTCTCAACCTTTTGCCCTTCACTCTTGATGATCGGCGTCGTCGACAACAGTTGCGTTTCGGCGCCATTCTCATCGAGCACCTGCTGCTGTTGCACCACTTGCTGTTGCTGTGCGGCCGCTGCGTGCGATGAGGTCGGTGTGCCCATAATCGTGTCCATGCCTTCAATTTTGCTTATTTTCGGTGCCGTTGCTGTGCAGAAAACCAAAAGCAAGAGAATTGATTAAATTAAAGACGAATTTAAATTGTACGCGAAATTCAAATTTGAGACTTACGTGACATTTTTTTGACACGCGGCTTTCGCTTGCGTGCCGGCAAGAAACTTTGTATGACGGCCTGATCATGTTTGGATGCATCGGCTGTCACAATCGTCTGCTGGTGACCGGCGGCATTGGTCTGTGTGGTCGCCTGCAGTATCTGTCCCTGATGGTGAATGTCCTCCACAACCTGCGCGTGCACAGTTTGCTGCGGTGCCGTTGCAATCGTCGCTATCAATTGGTCCTGTTCATGGTGCTGGGGTATCATATGCTGCAGTTGTATCGAGTGCGTTGTATAATCGTCTTTAGTCACCGTCTGCGGTGCCAAGCCCTGAATATTGAGGCACTGAGCAGCCTGCAACAGCGATGGCAACTGTGCATGATCGACGCTCACTTCGCCACGATAGACAAACTCGAGCAGTGCCTCCAAATCGTTGGCATTGACGCCAGCCAACATCACCACTGGATGCTTGCATGGCGTGTTCTGTGCATTTAATAAAAAAAAAAAACGATAAAAAATATTAAATTATATGTATAAGCAGTATATATATATATAAAGGGTATATACAAACCAAAGAGTTTGATTACATTAATATGAACTTGAAAATTTTATATTTTTTTTCTGATTTTTTTAATCTGGGATGTTCAAAAATTCTTTTGCAAATCTAATTTTTAATAAGAAAATATTTCTCAGTTGTATATAAAGAAAAACGTAATAATCACACAAGTTTGTGATAAGAAATGAGAGGAGAACAAATGACTTGATTACGGATTACAATTTGAATCCGTGTTATCAAAGACACACACACACACACACACACACTTTGCACACAGTTAGCAAGAAAATGCACTGCAGCAAACAGGCGAATTATAATCAAAATTTCTATACGAAAATCATGTTCAACAATTCTGGTTAGCAGCTGTTGCGGTGCTTCTGGGTTAAGAAATTTCTCTAGCAATATTTGTACCGTTGTATTATTAACGCTCCAAATTCACTTGCCGGCTGTGCTGCGAACTGAGCGCACGCTCAACTAATGGTTGACTGCGGCCGACAGAGACAAAAGAACTGGCCATCACATCTGAGACTGAGACCATCAAAACAAACGGATAAATAGTCGGCAAACTCACGCACACACATCTGTCTACATGCACACACGCACATGCACACGCAGAGCACACACGCACACATATATAGAGACACACGCATACTCTCATCACAACAATAAACCGGCTTTTGGCTTTGCTATGCGCGCTCTGCATTTCTGCAGCAGGATTGGAGATGCTGCTCGCTGCTTTGCTCAAGAAAGAGCAAACCGCTCACTCACTCACTCGCTCTCACATTGCCAGCGAGATTTAATTAGCAGGCAAAAGTAAAATATTTCTGTGGCAAACAGAGGCTCGCTTAAAGCAGTGGTGAGCGACTGTTGCTTACCCCTCTCTCTTCACTCACCGACAACGCTGCCAGCGGCGCACCTCTCACCCAAATCTCTTTAAATGTCATCCAGCCGCGCTCCGTCGCACTCAAACCCGCAGCAAGGCCGCGTAGCAAACGCTCTTTGAACTCTACACTCCCTTCAGATATAGTTTGACTGCTTTGCCGGTTTACCTAATGCTGACGTCGCAGTCGCCATTGCTGACGCTCATCGATTTTTTTCTTTTTTTTTACAGAGTGGTTGCTTTTCGCTGGTTGCATTTTTTGCTGAGGGAGCAGAGCAGCGGGAGCAACAAAGAGCATTGTCTACGCGTTTAGCGTGTGTGTGTGAGTGTAACGAGATCAGTGACTGACTGCGACTCTGCGACTCTTGCAGAGTTCACTTCACACACACATATATAAAAACAAAAACAATTTTTGACATTTCCCGCGAACCAACTCTGAGCGACGTTTTTCACAAATTACGCTCTGTTTACTTTTTGAATGTGGGAGCAGCGAGCGTAAAGCCGACGCCAGGCAGCCCAGTGTCAGGTGTTCTACATTATGTGTTGCTCTGTTTTGGTCATTTGACATGTGGACGCCGCAGCAGCAGTAGCAGCAACAATAACAGCAGATGATAACAGAGAATATCTGAGATGATCTGATTTGCGCTGATCAGAAGCGAACTAGTTCTAGTGGTTACACATGTGTAGTGCAAATATTTAAGTAAAAAAAATTTAAAAAGCAATGAAATGCAGCATTGAAAAAAGTACAGTAGAGCACTTGAATTTCAAAACGTTAAAATGTAGCAAAAAAACCAAATCAGAAGGCAAATGAGTTCTACACACATTTGTAGATATGTATTACAAGCTATATATGTATACATATACATATTCATATATAATTTTGATACGAACTGTGTACATTTTACAGTGAAGCTTGGCTATGACAAACACACACACAAAGTATAAATAAAACGATAGCAATATTTACGTAAGTAAAGTGAGCACTTCTCGATATTATATTATATAAATAAAAAGAAAACCTAATAAACAAATAAAAGTCATAACTTTATGCGTTTTTTTCGTGTCTCCATAGGCAATATAAACTGTACATTCACAAACACACACTCGCACATCTACAAAGCAAAAAGAGGTCGCGCTCGTGTGCACCCAACAACAGCCAACAACATGAACCAGTCAGGCAGCCCCGTCGCTTGGCGGCGGCGCTCTCGTTTGTGCTCGCTCTAACACATTCGAACTGAAAGTTGGCGCAACTTTAGCTCCCCATTCCCCCTCCTGCACACAATCTCGCTCCGTTGCTCTCTCACTCTCTCGCAGGCTCTCTGCCTCTCTCGCTCTCACTCTCTCGCTCTTTGGCAGGCAGGCAATCGCATAAAAGCTTATAAATTTTTATAACAAACAAGATGATAAGAAGGAGGGGGCTGGCAGGGGGCATTGACAACGTCAGCGTTGGCGTTGGCGCAAAAAAATAAGCAAAAAGAGTGTGAAGCAGCAGAAAAAGCAACTCATTCAACTCAATTGACAATTGAAAAGTTATACAAAAATCTCTTGCAAACTAAAATAACGAAAGAGGAAAGCTAGCCAGGAGCTGGTTGAGCGCGAGTGAACACGTCTTCAACTCACACACATGCACACACAGAGAGATGAAACTGAGACACGCAGGCAAGCTCAATATGCACATGGTGAGTTGGAGACACACTCACACACACGCATAGACACAAATACATATTAACCTATTTGGCAAGTCGGACAACGATGTTGATTTCTCTGTTTACAAACTGTACACACAACACATGCCAGCAGCAAACAAAAAATATATGATTGCTGGTTGAGGTTATGTGTGAAAAATGAAAAAGCTCTCTTTACTCACCTTTAGCAGGTCCAACAGAAATGGCGATGCCGCACAGAGCACAATTTTGTGCGCTGGAAAACTGCGTCCGCCGGCGGCCAACGTACAATCGACTAGGTCGCCATGGCAGCGCAACAATTGTATGGCCGATACCAGAGATGTGCCATAATCACCCCAGGTGAGCGAGTACAGTGAATTCATTGGCAACGACATCAGGGCTGTCGTCTCCAAATCCAACAGTTGTTCTCCAGCGTTGTAATTGAATTGATCGCTGTTCGTAGCCAACACGACGGCGCTATTTATTATTACAGTTTAATAAACAAGAAATTCTATTCAAAATTGTTTTTTTTTTATGGAAAAAGGCAGCTTCAAATAGTGTTGATGCTGCTGCTGCGGCTCCACCACCAGCACCACGTTCTCAGAGCTTTCACGACTTCGACTGAATGGCGCGCTGCTTATCGTTGTCCCCCTGTTGAAAATATATAAAGAAAAAAAATAAGAAACAAAAGAGTAAAGAGCATGGGCAGATGGCAGGCAAACAACATACAACTCGTGCGCTCTCGCTCTCTCGCGAGATAAACTTTTAGACTTGCATGTGTATAAGAGAGTGGGAGGGGGAGAGGTCTGGGGTCTTGCTGGCGCATGAGCTCCACGCGAACCCCTCACTACCGCTCACGTTCGCTCGCAAGCGCTGTGAGCGCGCGTGAGTGAGACAACAAGAGAGCAAGTTTTACAGCTCGTATATGAAATGTGGGCCGTCCGCCCGCCCGCACCACCCCTCCTCCTCCCACCCACAAACACATACAGAGACCGACCGATAGACGACGACGGAACGTATGGAAATGCATGACTTTAGACTTGGAAAAAAACACACACACATCTAACGAACGAACTGGCAACAAATAAAATTTGTTCTTTGAATATCAAATAAAAATAGCGCGCCATCAGAACTAACACAAATACACACACAGGCACAGCAATATGCACATTTTGATCGGGTTTTCCCATTCTTTTTTTCCTTTTTTTTTAAATGTGGTTTTTTTGCTTTTTGGTTTTAGTGTCTTTACAGTTTTGTACAGTTAACGCGGCATTGCATTTGATTTAGAACTACACAAATTCATTCACAATTGTGTTGTTATTGTTGTTGCTGTTGTTTGTTTACACGCCGTCGCTCCCGGAGCGAACAGAATTTTATGCATGTTGAAATTATCTTCTCACCGGAGCGCAAAGAAAAATCTGCTTGCTGCTATTTTATACTCGGTTATTGCTTTCCCTTCTTGGCCGCCACGGCGCTCACGGCTGTTGGCTCTGATAGCTCTTGGTTTACTTTTTTTTTTTGCTGCTGCTGCTCTGCTCGCCAACGTTGAATAACTCGAACTGAGCTCTGAGCATTTCGATCGAATTACGTTCTGCCAGCGCGTCGAGTTTTAGTCTCTATACGGAGAAAATTTCTGATCATGCGCGCAGAACCGCTTTTTGGTGGTAGTTCATCGTCACTGTGTGCGTGTGTGTGTGAACGTATCTATGCAAGTATGTCTGAGTGTGTGTGTGTAAGACTGTTGCTGCCGCCGTGAGCGCATGAGAGTGAGAGAGATGGCTGGCAGTGCGCGCTCTTGAAAGTACAGTTGACTAACAGCGTTACCAGACGCAAACAAAATTTAAGTGAAACCCAAAATGCAAGAGCATTTTCGGTGAGGCAAACAAAATGCTAGTACAATAAAAATAAATTTTTCAAAAGCAGCGAGTGGAAATCTTTTTAACAACGTACATGTGCTGGGTATATAAATTTAAAATGTGCATTGCTGAAAAAATAAAATATACTTATATATAAAGGTATCATAGGCAACATTAACTGATCAGTACTAATAATTATAATTTATATACTTTTGGAAGTAGTTTTCTTTCTTTCATTCCTTCAAACAGATCCTGTTCAAAAAAAAAGCCGGTTCGCTCTTACAAATTATATTTTGCCTACTGCTCAGTCAGCGTACTCTTTGGGCACCTGTTATTTTGAGGCATGCATGCTTGCATCCCAGAGACAGGCAGCTCGACCCTATTTTTTATGCAGATCAAGTCCCGCTTAAGAGCAGAAATAAACGGGGAGAGTACGGAGAGAATTACCAGGGAGAGTTCTTCATCCATGGTGCGTCCAATACTCTGAGAAGTAGTTAACCAAGTGAGCGGCATGTGAGTAGAGCCGAAATAAAAAAACAAAACCAAACCGACGCAAGATTACAATTTTCTCTGTTTTGATTTTGATGCTGCTGGTGCTGGACACGAGAAATGTTAATGCCGCTTTAAAAGTCCAATCAGCATTAAAGCAGTGAGTGCTGAGTAGTGAGCGTATTTCATAGCTGGCAATGCTCAGCAAGAACCATTGGGTGGGCCAGAGTGGTGGTTGTGAGAGAAGCATGGGGAGAGGCAGCGTGACTGCATGAGAACAGCGCACAGTGGGCCGAGCACACTTTTGATGAAACCCATACTGTTACTTGCGTTTAAAAGACTGCTAAGCCACTGTGCGATTGGCTGGCTGAAATTCGAACGGCACGACATTGCTTGGCCTCGCGGCCACTTCCCTCTCCGCCCCCCTGCAACCCTCTCGCTGTTAACCTTATCATCGTTTTTGTTCTTGTTTCTGTTGTCTAAGTCTATTTAAAAAAAAAACCCAAATACTTGAAAAGCAGTACACACATGCTAAAATTTGTTGAAAATGTATACGCAAACAGAAATACACATACACATATAAATGTATATATATGCATATAAATATGTCTGCATGTGTGTGCGTATATTTATTTGCCTGTTTACACATCTGAGTTTTTGTATGAATTCATTTCGACGCCAATCCAATTATAAACTCATTTTACTGGCTACATTCACTAATTAATTTATTTTGCGAAAATGTATTTCCGAGACGAGAACGAAACAAAAGCATCTCCACACGTTATGAATGTCGTCGCAATAATAAACTCTTTTTTACATACACAAATTTGAACCTGTGACTGCAGCCGAATAACAGCGCCAGTCAGTTTCCCTCTCCTGCCGAGATACAAGCGGAGAGGTTTGCGACACTGTCGATGAGAGGAGAGGATAGCGCCGGGCGCGCGTACTCCAAGAAATGGTACAAAGCGGAGCAAACACACTATCCAAGAGTTGTTCTTTTTTTTTTTGTATGTTTTCCCTCATTGTTCTGTTTCCTATTTGTGTGTGTGTGAGTGCACACTCAGAGACATGAAGAGACTCTCATTGAGAGAGAGAGTGAGTGAGAGGGGAAAGAGTCGAAAGTCACGCAATGTTCTGCTCTGTTATTGTATCCAATTTCCACAAATTGAAAATCTTCTGAAATTGCAACGGGCTGCAAGAGATCTGTGTTCAGCAGCAGCAACAACAGACTGTGGGAGTGTGACCAAAGTACAGGAATTTGAAAATAATAAATAAGAGAAAAATATATAGAGAGCGAGAGGAGAGGGAAAAGAGCAATCTTTACAATACGTAGGCAGAACTTTTACTCCATGGAGAATTATCAGTATTAATGTACAGTAGTCGCTCGCTTACTGAGATTTTTGTTAAAGATTTTTAATCATAACAGAAAGCGATTAATATGTGCATAAAATATAAGAGTTTTTGGTTGAATTTTTAAGTATTCATTCAATTTTATTTGGAATTATATGATTATCTACTACTCACCTGAAATTTTACCTATTTGCTGGGGTTGCACCAGGCAACCGTTTGATAAGCGATCTGATTACCGGCAGTTGTCGCATGGGCAAAAACACAGCTCTTGTTGACAATCACCGATAAGCGCACCTTGGCAATCAGCTCGAGTGGACTTATAGCGGGCGATGACTGTACGATGACAATCTGTGAGGCATGATACAGCAATGGATCGCCGGGATAGACCAAGAAATCGGCACCAAAAGCATCGCCAGCCGTGACATATTTGCCCCGTTTCCAGAGATCATGAAAAACCCGATATTTAAGCGAATCAGTATCATAAATTCGATCCGTATGAAGCTGAGCGGCTGGCAAATAAAATAATACAATAGTTAATACAGATCATAATTGAATCATATTCGAATTGTATGCCTACAATGATTGGGTAAATGGGCACAGGGCACTTCCACCAGAGCATTCTGACGATCAAATTCAAAATGATTGCCAATCTCATCCAGAACATCTTTTGCTGTCAAAGCAGCAGCTGCTTGGAAAGATTATTTATTATAATTATTTGTTATTAGTATGTTTTGCTTGCCACGCACCCTCTGCGAGTTTGCCTTGCTGCAGCAACTTGTTGCGTTTGCCGATTAGAATTTTACCCACATGCCGCTTGGTTTCGCGCAACTTTTCCGCCTTTAAAGCATCCGCCTGGGCCAATAAACGCCTTTCAAATTCCTCTTTATAAGAGAGCAAATGTGCCGCATCTGGCTGTTTTGTTAAATCAGCAACTTTGCTGACCAGCACAGCGATGCCTTCGTCAATGAGCAACTGTGTCTCATAGTTGGTCAATGCCAGCGGCAGAGCTGGCAGTTAAGAGGAAGTTAAGATTATTAACAGCCGATTCCAATTGGAATAAAGCTCTCACCTGCTTCACTGGAGCTCCAGCCTCGGCTGTTGGCTGTGCCCACGAGAGCGCCCATTACGCGATGCTTTGTGCGCAGCTCCATATAATCTAATGAAATTCGAGTAAATAACAATTATATATATGTATATATTATACTTGCTTACCGTCCACATCGAAAATATAGCCAGTGCCGTTTAACAAGGTTAAATACATTTTTTCTTCGGCTTATTTCGCTCAAGCTTCCTATTTTTGACAAAACCATCTGTTTTTGGCGTATCCAAATTTAACATTTTGCTGCACTGTTATTAACACGGACACTATTTGCTTGCTGGTAATATTCACATTTTAAGCTTTGCTAAAAGAAAAGCTCTTTAATTTTGTGAAAAAGAGATGATGAAAAAAGTAGTTATTGTTGTATTTATTTCCCACTGATTTTGCATCTTAAATTTAAATTCACCAGTTGCTCACCATTGTATGAATGGTGAATGATGCGTTTTAAAATTTAAATTCATCAGCTGCTCACCGGTACCACATAACAGGTTCTCAAGAGAGTCACAGCTTGGTTCCGCTGAACTAAATCTGAATGGGTTTTCAAACACTGTTTGATAACATATGGCGTTTTCCAACACACACTTGAAATTGAATGTTGCTTTTATTGTTGTTATTGTTGCTCTCGGTGGCGTTTTGTTAACATTTTCAATTCATGCATAAATAACGCGAGTGTTGCAACAATTTACAAACGTATTTACATAACTATCCGACCAACTGCAACAAAAATGTAGCCACCACTGCTCAGCGAGGGTCTGTGGAAATTCGCAACAAGCAGAAAAAGAAAAAAACTAGGCAAATGAAGACACCACCCACAAAACATACAAATTAGTCATTTGTGTATTTTGTTGTTGTCTACACTCAATCAGTTCCTATTAAAGCGCAATTAGCGTGTCGTTTAACTAAAATTGCGTAAATTGCGCACTGATTGTGCGTTATTTGTGGAGCCCGCAATTAACTAAACATTACGTGCAGTGAGTAAAGAGTGTGTATGTGTGTGGGTGTATGTGCGTGTATGGGTGTGTGTGCTAATGTTGTTTATTTATGTATGTTTGCTCGCCGCTGTTTAATTCACAAATATGTGTCGGAACTGAGTGTTAATGTTCGCACGCACCTATGTGATCGATTTAGATTGTTCGTTAGATATTTTTGGACTATATGTCAATTGCATTCCCCCCACAATTCCGCCCCTCACAGTTTTTAAGTAAATTTCTTAACGAAGATCTAAACACAGGTTTTTTAAATTGCATTTTATTTAAACCGTTATTAATTAACATCAAATTTGATTTGTACCTTATTAAAGATCAGAACAACAATGATTGTGATTATAGATTTGCATGGAATATTTAAATATGATTTAAACTTGAATATTTGTTTGGAATATTCAAAAAAGATTCTAAAACTTAAAAACAAATATCAGTATCTTGGGACGTTTTCAGTGCCACAGTTGAACTTCCCTAAAGTGCATTTTCTCTTGCTGCACTTGTGCATTTCTCATATGCAAGTTAATTTCCAGTTAATTATTGTATATATAATAAATATATGCACAAATATTGCCACTTAACTAGCTGGAAATTTAACTGCATTTGTTCATTTGATAAAAAAACATTTGCAAAGCTATTTTGCATTGCAAACGCTTACGAAATGACAGTTTCAGTCTATATTTCCGCGGCGTAGCATTTGGAATACATCTTAGCAGAGCCTTCTTGGCTCATTAACTAGAATAAGCCCATTTATTTACACGTCTCTTTACTTCCGTCTACGTCTCTTTTCTTTTAGCATTCGCACAACCCACCGATGATCGAAGGGGCAACCAGACAATAATAATAACAACAACAACAACGACAACGAGAACAGCAACGAGAACAACAATAGTAGGAACAGATAGAAAGTATTTTGGCGCTTGGCCATGTAAATAGATTTTGCTTTTTGTTGTTGTTTATTTTTTCGCACACACACATTAACACACAGACACAGACACACACGGAGCAACTAATACATATATTTATGCAGACTATCAGATGCGGCAATATATTATACAACTATTGTTAGTTGCAGGTCATGTGGCGAGAATTGCGACAGCTGCCACATAAAAGACGTTAACAACGACATTCACTGGCTGACGAGGGTAAGCCGATAACAACAACAAGAACAACAGCAGCGACAACGTCAAGAATTGCCTAGACTTGTTAAACGTTTCGACCTTGGCCGCCCCAAGCAGCAAAACAGGCTAAAATGTGGTGTGCAACCCACTTGGTGGATAATGTAGCCGCCGCTCTGCATTAGTCATAGAAAACGTGCAGTGAAAATGCGAACAACCAGCAGCTGTTCAATTAAGGCCCAAGCGATGTGGCTACAAATTGCACAAAAAAGTCGAGCAACACAATTCCCGCTGGTAAGCAAAACATTTCGTCTAAACACCATCGTTATCAAAATCAGATTCAATCTTTATGCTTGTTTCTTTTAATTGCAGTCAGGATAGATTTCGAATAGGTGCGGCAACTACGCCTAAATTTTGGTATGTTTTGGTTATTGCGCTCACCTGCGAACATGAGTTCTTAATGGATTCTCTCTTTTCTTTTCTTTTATATTTCTTAACTCGTTTTTTGTTTGCCAACAGTCTTGGTGTGAAGCGAGCAGCGCACAGACATCAATATGTTTAAGATTCGTCAACGCAATTGTATGCTGATTGCCACGGTGCTGATATTGGCGCCCTGCATTGTGATATTGATGGTGTTGGGTCCAGAACTATCCACCGAGCAGTCGCTGACGCAACGGCTCGCCGAATGTCACATGCGGCTGCAGTATCTTGAGTCCATGTATCGCGCCCGCCAGGAGGATGTATCGCTGCTCTCCCAGTATCTGGGCCAGCTGCAGTCCAACAATGCCAGCAATCTGACCAATGTCAGTCCACCACCGCTGCCGGTGGCCAATTTGCTGGATGCCCTCAGTCCTGAGGCACGTCAGCTGTTGCGCAATGCATCGCATGTGTCCAAATCGGGTGCCTCCGTTTCGTCACGTGGCTATGTGCCCGTTCAGAATATCCGGCTGCCAAATGCCTATCATTTTCTGCCGCATCTCCTGGACGATGCTGGCTCCCTGCGTCCCGCCTATCTGCAAAGCAAAGGACGCTCAGATGTGAGCATTGTCCTCGGCGTGCCCACAGTGCGACGCGAGAAGCAATCGTATCTGCTCAGCACGCTGCACAATCTGATCGAGAACATGAACGACGAGGAGCAGAACGAGACGCTCATCATTGTCTACATAGGAGAGACGGACTTCGACGCGGTGCAGCTGATCGCCAAACAAATTGAGACCAGCTTCGAGGCGCATCTGGAGAGTGGTCTCATTGACATCATAGCACCAGCGCCCAGCTACTATCCAAACTTTGAGCGATTGCGTATAACGCTGAATGACTCGCTGGAGCGTGTGAAATGGCGCAGTAAACAGAATCTCGATTTTGCCTATCTAATGGCCTACGCCCATTCCAAGGGCACCTTCTATGTGCAGCTGGAGGATGATATATTAACGAAGCGACAGTTTATAACCACCATGAAGAAGTTTGCGATCGATAAGAGCGCTTTGGCCCGGCCAGATCAGTCGGACTGGTTTGTTTTGGACTTTTGCCAGCTGGGCTTCATTGGCAAAATGTTCAAGAGTGCCGAGTTGCCATATTTGATAACGTACTTTCAAATGTTCTACAATGATAAACCGGTCGACTGGCTGCTAACGTATTTCATAGAGTCGAAGGTCTGTCGCACGGACAAGGATCAGAAGCATTGTAATCTGGCGAAGGTGCGCTATTGGCAGCACTTTCGCAAATCCCTATTCCAGCACATTGGCACCAGCTCCTCGCTTAAGGGCAAGGTGCAGAAGCTGAAGGACAAACATTTTGGCAACAAGGTGCCCGCTTATTATGCGCACACGCACAATCCACCGGCGCTGGTCAAGTCAAATATAGCGCCGTATAAGAACTTTTTGCTGAAGCGCGCCTATCGAGGAGAAACATACTTCTGGGGTCTGCTGCCGCAGCCGGGAGATCTGGTGCAGTTCATCTTTGAGCAACCGACACTCTTGCGCCGCTATCTGTTTCGCAGCGGTAACTCGGAGCATCCGTCGGATCGCTTCTACAATACCACCGTGGAGCTGCTGCCGGCCGACACTCTCAGCGAGAACTCGTCCGTCTGGAGCACGTATAACACCACAACGGATGGCTACCTGGTCGTCGGCGCTTTCGATAATCTGGGCGTTGCGGAGGGTACGCTCGACCCCAAGATTGGTGCTATCAAGGAGCTGCGCCTCCACGTGCACAGCGACAGCGAGAACTGGGCACTGCTCAGCGAGATTGAGCTGCAGGAATCGGGCAGCAATGCGAGCAATTCGGAGGCGAATGCGGCAAAGCCGCGCTTTGCAGCAGTTAGCTGATTGCTGCATCGCCATCGACAGCAGCCGGGTATTTATGGTGGAGATCTAACCAAGAATTGATGTTATCCCATCCTTGTGCATCTATATGTGTGTGCGTGTGTCGCGTGTCGTGTGTCGTGTGTCCTCTATGTGTATGTGTATATTTGTGTATATTTTTTTATTGAGCGCTACTTTTATGCCCTACCATCTAAATGTATAAATAACTAATCTCCAGGTATAATTATAACGTTTAACTGTAACTATTTACGACTGTCAACCAGCAGATATTTCGCATAATTCCCTCAAATAATAATCCCGGTTAGCTGTTGCTAAAGTCAAGTTAACTGGATAAATCGAAAAGATATTTAAATATGCTTTGTATGTTTCAAACTTCTGTCACGTGTGAACTGTTGCTATGCTATTAGAGTCAAGTTGAGCACGTCCATTGATACTATTCCTGCATTGTGTATATATATATATATACATATACATTTTATACACAATTGATATAACGTTTACGAATAGCTATGCTGTGTAACTGCGAATATTGTTTACTTTTTGTTATGTTCTCTGCATTTCGAAGTATTTAGTTTAAGTGTTATTCTCCACAATTGGCAAGTATATATTCGAACGAATCGCATTCCAATTGTTTTATTGACAGCTATCATTCATATCATTATTTCAATATTTATTAAAGATAATGTTTGTCCAATCCATTTCATTATAAGTTTATTGTTACGTTCTAATGTTTATTGTTTTAAATTAAAATATTATTATTTTGCTACAGTTACATATGTACCGCAGCTGCTAATCTCAAGCCATAACGATCGACTTAGTATGTAATAAATAATTTTCATAACATTGTAATCGACATGACATGCATAACGACCATTTCTTAGCAACGTTTGCTTTTTACTGTGATTTGTTAATAATTTTTGCATTAACCATGAACAAAACTAAAACAAAAAAAAGACGAATATTATATTAAATACTTGATGTGCGTTTGACATACATTATAAACTGTAACAAAAATTGCTGATTAGTCAACTAAATTAATACTTTTTTACACAACGAGATAAAAATAACATTATAATTATTTCGAAATCGAATTGGAAATGCCAAATTTATTATTATTATATATAGCATATAAAAGAGAACAGTAAATGTTTACACTGGGTTCCTGTTGAGTAAAATATATATATATATATATGTATATATATATATATATATTGTTAGTTATAGTGGCATATTCGGAATTGGGTTCTTTCAATTTGTATACATTTAAGTTATTTTTGAAACAGTTCTGTAAACATATTCTGAAATCACTTCATGCCAACTGAAACGAACAAAATATTGTAGACTGCTTTGGTATATTGTTATATAAAAAAAAGAACAAAACAAAAAAATATATATATAAAAAAAAAAAACTAACATCACGTTAACTATTTCGCTTGCTTAATTTTAAATACATAATACGCATATACTATATATATATATATTTTTTGATATATAAATGTCCAATGTACGTACTTCTAAAGCCACAATAATTTTGCACCTTGATGTAATTGGAAAGGATTAAATTGTTTAAATTACTCAAATTGGAATTGCAATCGAGCAAGAATTGAATTGAATTTAATGCATAGCTAATTATATATATATATGTATGTAATATGTATAAAACGCGATTGCCGCACACAGCCAACTTAGCCAATATGTTTATTGACGGATTTTTGATTTTTTGTTTGTTTTGTCTTTACACAATTCTCTTAAGCCAATCCCAGAAAAGATAACTAAAAGCAAAGCACGCTGGCAAAACACAATTGAAACAGGTGTGCAATAAAGGTGTTTAAGCTTAATAAATCATACAAAAAAACATTGCAACATCGTTTGTTTTCTTCCACTCCCAAAACTCAACTAATGATTGCAACTAATCGAAACGAAAATTTATACAAGAAACTTCATCTTTGGTTTAAGTCAAACTTACAGATTGGAAACTTGCACTTGCAACAAGTGCGGCAGCAAAATTAAATGGATCTTTTGCCACTCAATTTAAGTTATTAAAATCGAATTTGAAATACTTAAACGACAGTCTGGAGTCAAAGGCTGTAGACTGGGATGTGAGCTGAATATTTTGAATATACTCATATACTAATTCACAAACTTAATCTTCTGGGATTTCCAAATAACTTAACTTGTTGCATCTCAAAATACTTAACGCGTCGGACACAGAGAGTTTACTTTAGAGGTTCTATCTCAAAGTCTGTTTGGGTTACTTCCGGAGTACCACAGGGAAGTCACTCTTTGCTGGACAGAGGCTTCAGGCTGACTTAGATAAATTGTGAGAAATGCAAATTTATGTCTTTTTATAGGCGATTGCCCTATTTAAATACATATTTTATTCATGGCATGCCACTGGAACGCATTGAATGTGCTGATGATTTGGGAATACTGTTAGATCCCAAGCTTAAGTTCAACAAGCATATTTCTTCCTCTGTTAATCGAGCCTTTGGAGTCCTGGGTTTCATTAATCGCTGGTCAAAAGAATTTGACGATCCCCACATTATTAAAACTCTTTACATCTTACTTGTGCGTCCTTTTCTGGAATATGGATCTTGTAAATGGTCACCTAATTATGGAATCCGTACAAAAACCATTTCTATTATTTGCCCTTAGGGGTCTTCAGCGGAATACTAATATTAGCTTACCTTCTTACCGTAGTAGACTTTAATTAATAAATCTTCCTTCTCTTTCTGATCGTAGAACAATGCCTGGTGTTATTTTTTTACACAAGCTTATGAACGGTGAGATTGATTCTTCGGAGTTAATCAGCCAACTTAATTTTACAGTTCCGATCAGAAATACAAGGAATTTTCTCCATTTTTTTCTTCAAATTTGTAGCTCGAATTACGCTATTCATAACCTATTTAGGGGAGGTGGGTTGCAATTTTGCATGGGTCCGTGCGTTAACAAGCCCGTGCTTGGTATCGTTGTGCCACTTGAATGTGTTGCACGTTAGTACTTCAACGTCCAAATATATAAATATTTGTATTTAAATTGTCAGGATCAAATGCGTAAAAAACCATCTTTACTTGACTATACTAATATTTTATTTTATTTAATAATTATAATATTATTTTCGACTAACATTCATGCCTAAAAAGAATTCAACTTTTAATGAATTTCTTTTATAAAAACATAAAACAAATTTAACGACAAAGTCGATCGAAAATTAATAGTGGCATTATTGCTATTATTATTGGTGAAACAGACTTGGATGCTGTGCAGCTGATAGCAATATGTACAGCTGGAGGATGATATATTAACCACCATGAAAAAGTTGACACAGATTAAAATGGCTTTAACTATTCCGATTGCGCCAAAGTGACTTCTTTTGCCTTGTCGGACTAGTTGGCCATTTGTTCGGAAGCTTTATAGAATATACTATGTGCAATCTGGAGAAGTACTGGCAAAGATCACAAAAGCTAAAGAAAAACTTTAATAAATTCTTCACATCATTTTGAATATATCTTTACCGTTCACTCCGTGGAAGGACACACGATTGGCGAACATTAATTTGTGTTACAAGGCGACTTCAAGTCTTCTGGAACTGCTCATTTTTCCGGTTAACCGTTGCCAGCATAATTTTAACCAATAAATAAATATATTTATAACATAGCCCTATTATATATTTGTATAATTTTAGAAGACCTGATTTTATAATGGTAGCAATCCCGCATAAAAGTGTGAAGTGACTGTTTACCAAATAGTGAGTCAAACATGAACAAGTAATCGCTAACTATATATAAAGTAGGAAATTATCGCAAAAAACAACAATTTAGGGTTGTATATAAAGAGGCGATTGGGCTGCTTAAGATTATTCTGAATTCAGCATGAAAGCAGTTACGTTGGTTACGTTGGTGTTGGCCCTGGTTGTGATCGAGCTGTGCTTAGCCTACGAGGGCTTACTCGAAGCGGAGTGGAACACCTTTAAGGTTAATCACGACAAGAGCTATGGCAGTGCAGACGAAGAGCAGCTTCGCAAGCAAATCTTCAAGGACAACAAGGAGACAATAGACAGGCACAATGAACGCTACGACGCAGGAGAGGAGACATTTGAAATGGGAGTCAATCAATTCACCGATCTTCTACCAGTGGAATTTGAAAGACTTATCCAGGGAAACGTGGAGATGAATAATAGCGTGATTGAAGATAATTTGATTTATGATCCACCAGCAGAGGTTGGGCTTCCGTCTGAGGTCGATTGGCGACATAGAGGAGCTGTCACCAGAGTGAAGAGTCAAAAACACTGCGGATCCTGCTGGGCCTTTGCAGCCGTTGGCACACTGGAGGGACAACACTTCCTCAAAACACGAAAGCTAGTTGAGCTATCCGAACAAAATTTGATAGACTGTTCTCGTAGGTCCCCATATTACAATCATGGATGTTCTGGTGGGTTTCCCAGGAGTGCTCTATCGTATGTTAAGGACAATCGTGGCATCGATACAGAAGCATCGTATCCCTACAAAGCAAGCGATGGCAAGTGTCTATTTCAAAAGCGTTATGTTGGCGCCACTGTCAGTGCAGTTGTGCAAGTACAACCGGGCAGCGAATATGCTCTGGCATCGGCTGTTGCCACAAAAGGACCCGTTTCAGTTGGAGTAGATGCAACACATTTCCATTTATATAAACAGGGAGTGCTTCGTGTGTCCTGTTCTAAACCTGCCCATCATGCAGTCCTTGTTGTTGGCTACGGCCGCGATAGAAGAGGCGGCGATTACTGGTTGGTCAAGAACTCCTGGGGACAGCATTTTGGCGAAGATGGCTACATTCGCATGGCTCGCAACTATGGCAATATGTGCCACATTGCCAGTAGTGCCGTATATCCGCTGGTTTGAGTTTTTTCCTTATAATAGATTTCTTAATAGCTTTCAAAACCTTAAAAAGCCCCCATGACAGATCCGCCACACATGTATAGGAACATTATCCGGCTGGAATAAGTAATTTGGGTTTACAGTTTTATAATTTTACATATCGGGATACTCAAATCTGGCTAATTTGTTGCTTTCATCTGTTTCTAGTTGCAAAATATTAAATAAACATATATACATAATTATCCCATTCTAAGATCTCGAGTTTTTATTTATAATTTTGTTTGCATATGTTTTATTGTTTTTTTTTATCGTTGACAGATTTTAGATAGATACATAACATAATTGCGTAGAGTTTTATAAACATTGTAGAGATATAGATATAGTCAGCATTAATAAACATCACCATAGTTTGAAATACGTGTCATATAACAATAAAGGAAAAATAAAATTGAAATGTTTCGATATTGGCAATACTATTTTGATTTCGCTGAAATTGTTTGCAACAATATCAGCTCTGTAATTATGTGTATGTATACGTATATATAGTTAGTTAATACTTTTATTAAATAGTTGTATAAATATTATAAATTTTTGCTGTTATCAGTGTGTGTGTGTGTATGTGTGTGTGTTAAGCCTTTTATCGATGCACGCGTTCAGTCGTTTATTTCATTTTCCAAAGCGCATCGAGCTCGTTTAATGGATCCTTGCTCTCCTGCTGCTCCTTGGCCGTTACTTGCGGTGCCATTTTCATCTGATATGATGTTATGATGCCACCTTAAATGATTACAGTACAATTATAAATTATAAACTTTTGCACTGTTTGTGTTCTTCTCACGTTTGTTGAGCACATCTATTTTTGATTAAGTAAAATAGAATATGTAAATACAGCTGATAGCAATATGTGTAGCTGGAGGATGATATATTAAGGAAGCGACAGTTTATAACCACCATGAAAAAGTTTACACAGATTAAAATGGCTTTAACTATTCCGATTGCGCCAAAGTGACTTCTTTTGCCTTGTCGGACTAATTGGCCATTTGTTCGGAAGCTTTATAGAATATACTATGTGCAATCTGGAGAAGTACTGGCAAAGATCACAAAAGCTAAAGAAAAACTTTAATAAATTCTTCACATCATTTTGAATATATCTTTACCGTTCACTCCGTGGAAGGACACACGATTGGCGAACATTAATTTGTGTTACAAGGCGACTTCAAGTCTTCTGGAACTGCTCATTTTTCCGGTTAACCGTTGCCAGCATAATTTTAACCAATAAATAAATATATTTATAACATAGCCCTATTATATATTTGTATAATTTTAGAAGACCTGATTTTATAATGGTAGCAATCCCGCATAAAAGTGTGAAGTGACTGTTTACCAAATAGTGAGTCAAACATGAACAAGTAATCGCTAACTATATATAAAGTAGGAAATTATCGCAAAAAACAACAATTTAGGGTTGTATATAAAGAGGCGATTGGGCTGCTTAAGATTATTCTGAATTCAGCATGAAAGCAGTTACGTTGGTTACGTTGGTGTTGGCCCTGGTTGTGATCGAGCTGTGCTTAGCCTACGAGGGCTTACTCGAAGCGGAGTGGAACACCTTTAAGGTTAATCACGACAAGAGCTATGGCAGTGCAGACGAAGAGCAGCTTCGCAAGCAAATCTTCAAGGACAACAAGGAGACAATAGACAGGCACAATGAACGCTACGACGCAGGAGAGGAGACATTTGAAATGGGAGTCAATCAATTCACCGATCTTCTACCAGTGGAATTTGAAAGACTTATCCAGGGAAACGTGGAGATGAATAATAGCGTGATTGAAGATAATTTGATTTATGATCCACCAGCAGAGGTTGGGCTTCCGTCTGAGGTCGATTGGCGACATAGAGGAGCTGTCACCAGAGTGAAGAGTCAAAAACACTGCGGATCCTGCTGGGCCTTTGCAGCCGTTGGCACACTGGAGGGACAACACTTCCTCAAAACACGAAAGCTAGTTGAGCTATCCGAACAAAATTTGATAGACTGTTCTCGTGGGTCCCCATATTACAATCATGGATGTTCTAGTGGGTCTCCCAGGAGTGCTCTATCGTATGTTAAGGACAATCGTGGCATCGATACAGAAGCATCGTATCCCTACAAAGCAAGCGATGGCAAGTGTCTATTTCAAAGGCGTTATGTTGGCGCCACTGTCAGTGCAGTTGTGCAAGTACAACCGGGCAGCGAATATGCTCTGGCATCGGCTGTTGCCACACAAGGACCCGTTTCAGTTGGAGTAGATGCAACACATTTCCATTTATATAAACAGGGAGTGCTTCGTGTGTCCTGTTCTAAACCTGCCCATCATGCAGTCCTTGTTGTTGGCTA
This sequence comes from Drosophila nr. perissopoda 5 BK-2023a, assembly GCA_035044105.1. Taxonomy (NCBI): domain Eukaryota; kingdom Metazoa; phylum Arthropoda; class Insecta; order Diptera; family Drosophilidae; genus Drosophila; species Drosophila nr. perissopoda 5 BK-2023a. Next base: position 1,507,690 of record JAWNMK010000122.1, read on the forward strand.
CGGCCGCGATAGAAGAGGCGGCGATTATTGGTTGGTCAAGAACTCCTGGGGACCGAATTTTGGCGAAGATGGCTACATTCGCATGGCTCGCAACTATGGCAATATGTGCCACATTGCCAGTAGTGCCGTATATCCGCTGGTTTGAGTTTTTTCCTTATAATAGATTTCTTAATAGCTTTCAAAACCTTAAAAAGCCCCCATGACAGATCCGCCACACATGTATAGGAACATTATCCGGCTGGAATAAGTAATTTGGGTTTACAGTTTTATAATTTTACATATCGGGATACTCAAATCTGGCTAATTTGTTGCTTTCATCTGTTTCTAGCTGCAAAATATTAAATAAACATATATACATAATTATCCCATTCTAAGAAGATCTCGAGTTTTTATTTATAATTGTTTGCATATGTTTTATTGTTTTTTTTTATCGTTGACAGATTTTAGATAGATACATAACATAATTGCGTAGAGTTTTACAAACATTGTAGAGATATAGATATAGTCAGCATTAATAAACATCACCATAGTTTGAAATACGTTTCATATAACAATAAAGGAAAAATAAAATTGAAATGTTTCGATATTGGCAATACTATTTTGATTTCGCTGAAATTGTTTGCAACAATATCAGCTCTGTAATTATGTGTATGTATACGTATATATAGTTAGTTAATACTTTTATTAAATAGTTGTATAAATATTATAAATTTTTGCTGTTATCAGTGTGTGTGTGTATGTGTGTGTGTTAAGCCTTTTATTTCATTTTCCAAAGCGCATCGAGCTCGTTTAATGGATCCTTGCTCTCCTGCTGCTCCTTGGCCGTTACTTGCGGTGCCATTTTCATCTGATATGATGTTATGATGCCACCTTAAATGATTACAGTACAATTATAAATTATAAACTTTTGCACTGTTTGTGTTCTTCTCACGTTTGTTGAGCACATCGTGTGCATGACTCAAAACAATTTGCATCGACTGCTCCAGGATTGCGGCATCACGCAGTGAGTTCTGGCGCTGCTTGCAAATGCGTGACCAAACATCGACAACATCTGTTGAAGGTTATACAATGTGAGGAGTGAATTGAACATGTTGCTGCCTTTTCATAGACTAAACGCTCACTTATTAGAATTGGCCGCTTGGCTTGTGTGCCCATCAATGCACAGATGCCAATGGCCAACAGTTCGGATCGCTCGGATCCCGTCAGACAGTTCAAAATTAGAGGCGATGTGGGCGCATTGGCCTCCAGGCAGCGTTGCTGATGGGTCTGCAGCGCATTCTGTGCAACGCCCAGCAATTGAGTGGGTAAACTGCGCAGCGGATCATAAATTAGCAAATGACTTGAACACTTTTTCTGATGGATAGTTACGCTTTGGTCCATTGCTTGAGCAGCAGCAGGGATAGGTCCAGAACAGCATCGGCACCATGCATCGATAATTTCAGCTGATATTCCGTGCAGTGGCTGAGCTGTTGCTGCTTCACACAGTTCACTGTATAGTCATCGTAGTGGGTCGGCTGATTGAGCACCTGCGGCCAATACGGATCAAAGAGCTGGCCAACGAAAAGGAGTCCATTCTGATTAGTATGGAAAGCCCAATGCAGCTGCTTTGCGAACTTACTTCATTGGTGGTGTGCAGACAGACAACAGTGCGAGCCTTTTCCGACCAAATCATCGACCAGAAATCGTTGGTTGTATTCGCTTGCGGCGTTTGCGATACGATAAAGTTTGGACAACCAGCGCTGAGGTTCTGCAGTAAAGAACAAGATTTATCGTTAGTTTTTCGACGGTCAAAGCTTAAGTTAAATATTTTATGCAGTTGAACTAAGTTTTGGCAGTCTTGAGTTTAAATTTAAATATTAACTTTTACTTTTAATTTAAATTAAATTCTATATTTGATTAAGTAAAATAGAATATGTAAAGAGATAAGCTCAAAGCTGCCTGGACAGACGTACCTTCATGTAAGCAGCATTGATATAGTCATCCGTCTGCTTGTCCAGTTTGACGCGCGCATGATCGTAGGGCAGACAGTCGAGGGAGCGATTCTTCTCGGGAAACAGCTTCGCTATGGTCGTTGTCCGCTTAACGCTTGTGTCCTTTTCGAGTTTCTGCTGCAGTTGCAGCCACTTGCTGCCCAGTTGCGTGTTGCCGTTCAACATTTTGACGTGCAGATTCTCGACAAGCTTCTCATAGCTCTCCACCTCCTTGTGGAAGTACTTGAGCACCTTGTCATCGTTGAAGGGATCGTGAGCGTACATTTGGAATGTGATCAGTAGATGGCCATTGTTGTTAATTGCCGGTTGCTTGTCGCTGGCGGAATGTGTCAGTGAAACCGAGTCCCAGTCAAAATTCTCCAGTGAGCTCAAATCCGAGCAATTGGACAGATTATCAAGGCTATTCTTGCGCAATGCAACAACTGCGGGAGTTGGTGAAACCAATGGTGCTGCCACACTCTCAGCAGCAGCTGCAGTCTCAGAAGCAGCAGCAGCAGCAATTGAATCACTGCTTGAAACCATATCGATTGCTACTCTCTCGCTGGCTGCTGCTGACGACGACGACGGTGGCGGCGGCGGTGGCGTTGGTGTCGCCACAATCTCTGGCTGCAGCAATGGCTTCAGCACAACGCCCGCACAACAATCCATATCCAAATCACTGAGCAAATCCACATTACTGCAATCGGACTTGATGGGCTTGGCATCCGTCTGTTGCTGCAGCGACGACGAGGCATACGGTGCACTGCTCGTTGTCGTCATGGTGTTGGCAATGCTGCTGCCACCGCTTTGCATGTAAATTGAGGGTTTTTGATTAGTCCGTTGCTGTTGTTGTTGCTCCTCCAGTTTCGGTTGTTGTGGGACTTGCTGTTGTTGTTGTTGTTGTTGCTGCTGCTGCTGCTGTTGTTGTTGTTGTGTTTGTTGTGAGAGCGTCTCTCCAGTCGAGTGATAACCATAAGGTGGTGTATAATAGTTACCCACGGCAACCTCCGCATTGGGCGCAACCTGAGCATTGGGCTCAGCATCTGTGCCACTTGTTGCCGCCTTTGTATGCGACACGATCGGTGACTGCTGAATGGAATTTGGAATAAATATAATTTTTACTGTTTCCAGGCTCTTTAAGAGTGATACTCACATCAAAGCCTGTGGCCAGACTGCTGCGGTTGGCCAGCTCCGAGTCTGTGGTGCCCACAACTGCCGCCTGACCGCTCTGCTGGCCGCTCAGCGTGAATTGGCCAAATTGGCCTTGCGAAACCTTCGGAATGTGATTGCTGGCATGCTGATAGCCGCTGCTGTATTCATAGACGCCCGTTTGCGGATTGAAACTGTAGCCGGGATGATTGGAGTAGCTCAAATAGTTTGACTCCACACTGGCAGCAGCTGGCGGGGGCAGCGTAGGTGTGGCTGCCGCAGCCGGAGCTTGCTGTTGTTGTTGTGTTGCATACAAAGTTGGCTGTGGCGTCGCTATTTGGTGCTGAGCGTATGGAGAAATTTGCGGAGGCAACATTGGATTCTGCAGTTGCTGCTGCTGGCCATAAATGGCCGGCTGCTGCTGCTGTTGAGGATAAATTGTGGATTGCTGTTGCTGCGGTGTCTGCGCCTGGGGATAAACTGTGGATTTCTGTTGCTGTTGCGTCGTCTGCGTTTGGGGATAAACTGTGGATTGCTGTTGTCCATATGGCGTCTGTTGGTACATGGCCTGTGGATAGGACTGTGGCGCACCTGCCTGTTGATAGGCTAAGGGCTGCTGCTGCTGCTGCTGGGCAATCTGTGCCGGCTGTTGTTGTTGTGCATAGCTCAGTGGCTCTGCTGGCTGCGCCGATGTGGTTGCCACATAGAGCGGCTGCTGATAGTTGTAGCTGTTGTTGCTCTGTTGCCGAGGAGCAGGCGAAACCGCTTGCGCTGCATACGCCACGGGATGATAATTATAGCCGCCATAGCCTAGCTGCGCCTGCTGCTGACCAGTTTCTGCTGCTCCTGGAGGAGGCTGCTGCTGCTGTTGCAAGTTCAGCTGCGCCATGGCGCCGTGCAGCGATTGGGAGTTGGGTGAGGCCTGCGCCTTGTAGGCGGGCGGCGCAATGTGCTGCTGTTGCTGCTGATACATGGGATTCGTGTAGCCGGCTGCATTGGGATCGTAATATTGTTGCTGCTGCAGGCTGTATGGCGGCGGTGGTTCATTCGGAGGAGGTGCGCTCGCATATGCCGAGCAAGTGGCCTGCGCGGGATTCTCCGAGCCGACGGGCACGGGCCGTGCATCTAGTGTGGAAATGGGCGCAATGCCACCACTCTTTGCCTTGAGATAATCACGCAACTTGGGCGTTGAACTGGTGGCGATTGCATCCGGTTTGCTAAGAGAGATTGCAGCTGGTGCTGGCGTTGGAGCTGGTGTTGCCTTGACGCTCTGTAGACGCTGCTGCCGCTCCTCGGATTGCACATCGCGTGCGGACTTGAAACGGGTCAAAAGTTTCTGCACATTGCCCGCCAGCTTCTTGTAGAACTCCAAGCCCTTGGCCGACTTGGCCAACAGATCCTCGTACACATCGTACGAGGCGGCGAGTGAGCTGTAGAAATGTTCACGTTTCTGCTTCACATCCTGCAGTGTTTTCAACACGGGCGCTGCACGCGCATATGCCTCGGTCAGCGCTTGCAGGATATTCTGCTGGGCGAGCAGATTCTGATCGAGCAACTGGGTGAGTCGCTCGTGCTTGGCCAGCTCGGTTGCGAACAGCGCCTGCAGACCCTCCTGGCCGCCATGGGCAATCACCTTGCTGGTGATATCATCCTCATTGATCGCAATGCGCAAATCGGCATGGAACTGGGCACGTTGCGCCTTCATCTCGTTCACCTTGTTCACAATCAGTTTGACATCCTTGAAAATCTCCGTCGTGTTCAGCTCAGAGCTAAGCTTGGGCATCAGTTGCTGGATCTCCTGGAGGGGACGTGCCAATATTTTCAAATTATTCACATGCAAACTCATCGCTTTGCGCAGCGTATTATTGGATTCTCCGGCCCTCGCGTGGGCTTCACTGTACTTCTGGAATTCGCGCGTCAGCTCCGTGATGTGGGCATTCGGTGTGCGCTGCAAACCGCTCGCCGTTTGAAACTCACGCTCCGCCTGCGCCTCCGCCTCGAGCATGTGGGTGAGCTCAGCGAGATTCGTTTCGACATCGGCTGTGATTTCGGCCAGCTGGGACATGGCCTCGATGAGATCGCTGATGGCGCTCTTGTTCGCATGCAGCGCCGCACAGCGATCGACGATGCCCTGTGGCAACTTGTTGGCCTGCTCCTCGTTGATGTTCAGATTGTCGAGCGTCAGCGAACTCATATAGCCCTCCAGCTGTGTGTCCTTCTCCTCGAGCAGTGCCCCATATTTGCGCAACAACTTCGCCTTCTCCTCGCTGTACATCGAGCTGGCCTCGTGCGCCTTCATTGGCACGAGACGAGCAAAAATATCAGCGCCAGCATATTCCTCATCGGTGACAGCGAAACCGATGCCATTCACCAAATTGGCACCTTGAACGGCAGCGATTGTGGTCAACTCTGGGACCGCTTCGTGGTAGATGAACTCGTTCTCGTTTTTGGCATTCTTGCGCTTACCCTCGACGACATCGGCGGTGAAGCTGAGCGACTCGTTGATCTCCTTTTGATCGGGCAGACCCTTCGATTCCTTCCGCGCCTCCTCCAACTTGTCCCACGCAGCCTAATCATTAATTAGAAATTTAAGATATTGATAATGGCCACAAATCATATTTAAAGTTGCATACGAAAATAATAGCACCACTGAGACCATTTTTCTTACGAATTATTGCTTAGTATTCCGTTTAAAAATTAAAGTTAATGTTGCTCCAAAAATTATTTTTAATATATATTTATTTAATTCAAATTTTCATTATTTAAATATTGTGAAATATTTTGTTTTAAATGTAATTTTTTCAACTTTAATTTTAATTAATTGTAAATAGGTTGAAAATTGTGATTAAAATGTTTTTTTCTTTCTCAATTTTTAAAGTTTTATATCTCAAAACCTTTCTTACAAAAATACACATTTGAAAACATTTCTTGCGAAAGTGGTGCTAATATTTATATATTATATTAAATCAAAAAATATATTATTATTTTCTTCGCAGCTGTAGCTCACCTGATACAGCGTCAGACGTTCGCCCATTTTGCGCTGCTCCTCGGCATGCTGTCCCTGATACAAGTACAATATGCAGTTTAGGTAGTTAATCTTGAACTTGACGTATTTCTTCCATAGCTTGTAGACGGAGCTATCGATGACCTGCGCGACGGGGCCATCATCACCGCCGGTGAGCAGTGCGGCAAGTGCAGCGCCATAATAGACAACAATTTGGGCCGTCACCTTGGCCACAATGTGCGGCTTCCGGTTGTCAATTAGCGATTTTTCCAATATACATTCTTGTGCCTGCGCCAAGCACACCTGCTGCTGGAAGACCAACAATTCATTGGTCATAAAATCACCGTCGCTGACCACATTCGCGTAACGTTCTCTCAGCTCGTTATAGGCCCAAGCGGCAGCCTGGAATTATGAATATTCGAATGTTATTTAAATAATTAATTAAACTAATTTGATGGGAAGTAAAGCAGCAATGTATGAACATTCATCATAAAAGATTAATAATTAAATTAATTTTAAATAGCTAGTTTAGATTATATATGGTAAATAATTAACACAAGTACCTTTTAATAATTAAATGAATAATAAATAATTTAATTAGATTATATATTGGAAGTACTTAACACAAAGTAGCGAAGTTTGACTATTCAATATACATTATTAATAGTTAAATTAATGATAAGTAATTAAATTAAATTACATTTAGGAAGTGCTTAACATATGGTAGCGATATTTGAATATTCATTATAAATAAATAATTAATAAATAACATATTAATAATAATAATTAATGCATTAACAATAATTAAATAATAATAATAAAAAAAAATATTAAATATTCTTATATTTCTTTCATGTTACTCATTCCAATATCGTTCTCAGTCAAGGAATGTTTCTCATTCCAATTTCGTTCTCAGTCATGGAACGTTTTCCCATTCCAATATGGTTCTCACCTGGAAATGTGTGCAGGCCATTTTCATGCCGTCAACATCGCCGCGTGTCACCGACGCACCCGATTGGGTGTGCGAGGCGGCAATGTTGAAGAGGACAGCGGCACGCTCGAAGCGAATGTCGCTCCATTCGTGGACGGCGCTGTGATACAGATCCTTCCAGGTGAATGTGAAAATGCTGCTATCCGACAGCTGCGGAAAGCGATTCTGGATTGCGTGCAGCTGGCAATAGTATCGTTTCATTATAGCCGCACCATCTTTGGTGGTCCGCATTGCCTGGTTGCGCAGCGTTTCCAGTGCGTGCACCTCCTTGGAATATGCCTCGGCATCCTCGTGATAGAATTCCGCTATGTACTGGGAGGCAAACAGAGTGCGATTGTAGTGCGTGTGTGAGAGTGAGACAGAGAGATATGGAGAGAGATACCGATCGGCAATAAACAGCGATTCGTTTGTTTTGCAATTTGCAGCGCTAATCAGACGATGAATGCGACGTCGGCAGCGATGACTCAGCCGTTGTTGCCATTGTCATTTTACAAACCGTGAATGATTCGGGGCAGGCTGAGGGGGGAATGCATACAAAAGCTGAGCGGATCTGTTTTCCCCCTCGCCCGTACCCCTCTTATGATTGGTTAGTTCGTCGACCGTTGTTGCGGCTCTGCCAGCGTCGCAGTCGCTACATCTGTCGATTCAATTTCCAATACACCCACCTTTTTCAACGGGGCAAAGGATGTGCCCTCGGGACTGGATTTGAGGGCGAACCATAGCATGTGCAGACGCGGCACGGCCTCCATTGTATTCTGTTGTGCGGCCTCCTCAGCTTATTTGTAATTTGGAAACGATTTCGAGACAAAACGTACTACAGAAAATGACTCTACTTCTGCAGTGTGACCGTGCTGGCATATGCGTTAAATCCATTAAATTCAATTTAAAAAATACCAAACAATAATTGACCAAATGTACTCATTTAACGATGCTTTAGGTTCGCTTCACCGCTAAGTGGTTCGTTTCTGTGTTTTTAAATAAAGCAAATATTAATTGTATTCAAGTGACTTTTATTTTGAGCATAAGCTGCTGTGCGGCAAGCACTAAATCAGTCATAGAAGTCCATTCAATGGCGGTTAAGTAAAAATAATATTGCATTCTAAATACATATTCATTTTAGTACCATAAGGACTTTAATTCAATTTAGATCTTAGCTTAATGGTTTTTGTCAAGAATATGATGCTTATAGTGTAAACCGAAAGAGGGCGCTTTGTGCACTTTCGGTTACGAGTAGTTAGAAATACGCATTTTAAAAAATTAGATAAAAAACATTGTGGAAAAATATGAATTTAATTTTGAACCAGGAGCCATATTTGGTATGGTGTGCAAGTTGTGGATACAAACTGAAAAAAGAGTATATTACAATTAATCTTACTCGTTTCGCTGTGTGGCATTGGCCATAATGAACGCAACTAATCCGTTTGGTAAACCGAAATAAGTAAAAATAATACGCCAAACTAAATTACGGCTGTCCGAATATAAATGAAAATTTACATTTCACTGCAAAGCGCCCCCCTTTGACAACAAAGGACAACAATGCCAGCGACAAATGGCCAACTCATTCTTGGCGAATGGGTCTGGGCGGGAAGAAGGTTGGAATGTGTGTGGAGGGGGAGGGGGAGGGGGAGGGGGTACTTTATGGAAAGGGAGATTTGCGTTCCTTGCTTTTCCTTTCTAGTGAAAAATAAATAGGAAAAAAACTCTTTTAGTTGATTTAATTATGTACAGTTTTTTTTTGGTTGCGCAACATTTTTGTTGCTCTTTAAAAATATTTTTTTAGCACTTCCTGTGCGAAATTCTAACCGCAGGGATATAGCGAGAGCGCGAGAGAGGAGGGAGGAGGGAAGCAGTTGCTGAACTATGCACTTCCTGTCATTGTCTTTTGCCAGAACACTCCTCTACCCCCCTCATCTATTTGCGCGCTGTTGTTGACGCTTTTGGAAAAGTCCCGAAACGTTGCTGTTAACATTTCCGCCACTCGCAAAAAGGCGTTAAGTTATTGTTGTTGTTGCTGCTGCTGTTGTTGTTGGCCACATAATTCGCATGGCTAACAACTGCACAAGAAGAATTTGCTGCGAAATTATTATGAAACATTTAAAATTTGCACATTGCAAGCGGTTCACAAATTCATTCTTTATTTTTGTTGCAGTTCTTACTGCTGTATATGAATACATATGTGTATACCCTATCAGCGGAGAGGTATATTAGTTTTCCCATTGCGCTTGTAACGAGCGAGAGAGAGACATGCAGACAGAAAGAAACTCGAGATTGAAAGATATGAGGGAGAGAAAGTGAGACATAGATGAAGAGACAGTGAGATAGAGAGAAGATATAAAGAGAGAGAGATAGAGAGAGAGAGCGAGAGAGAGAGAGAGAGAGACAGAAAGAGTGAGAAAAGAAAGATTCAAACTCAGAAATATATTCTAGATAGCTTAAGCAAGAATATATATTGATTGATTGATTGATTGATTGATTCTGCTTTACTTCTCCTTTCAATGATCAGTTTTAAGAAAATATTCTTGACTTGAGACTATGAATGTTAATTTAACTTATTAAAACTTTTATTTTTTTGTTTATTTTCTTAATATAATAAAGATATTTTAGCTAGATAAATTACTAAGCTCTAACTGTTGACATTTATTTGGTCTGATTGGATTTATTCTGGGTTACTTCAATAAAAGGTGGACAGTTTTTACACTTTAGTACAGTCAGGCATCTTATAGCATATAATTATAATTAAACGATGTAGTTTTGATAAATAATAAGGGTATTTCAACTTTCGGTGTGCTGCTTTTGTTTGCTATTTTACTTTGTATCATTTTATTTTGCGAATGCACTTAAAAGTCAAGCTGAAGTTTTTGCATTGTTGTGCGTGTGGCTTGGCATAAGTGTAGTTGTGTGTGTGTGGTTGTGTGTGTGTGGTTGTGTGTGTGTGGTTGTGTGGTTGTGAGCGTGCCTGCCAAAAAGCCAGTCAAAATGTTTATTGCGTTGTCATGCGGCGAAAGGCAATTATAAGTGTGTGAAGTGTGTGTGTGTGTATGTGTGTGTGTTTGCCTACTAAATCTGTTTTTGCATTTAATATGAAAATACAGTACAAATGTATATATATAGTCTATACACAGATAAATGCATATGAATATATGTTGCAAGTTAGTAATTTAGTTATTAATGAACAAGCAAGGCAGAAAGCTGAGATGATCTCAGATACAGATGAGAGTGGGAGAGTGTGAGAGAGAGAGAGAGAAGGATAGACAAATACGGGGAGACAGTCATAGAGAGAGAGATTGATAGAGAGAGAGATAAAGAGACAGCAAGAGAGAAGGAGAGAGGGAAAGGGAGAGGGAGAAGGGATCGATAGAGCGAGAGTGATATAAAAAGAGATAGATGGAGTAAGAGAGGGAATGAGAAAAAGGGAATGAAAGCCAGAGCAAATGAGAAAGAGATAGAGAAAAGAATGTTAGAGAGAAAGTGGGAAAAACCTTTGATCTACCAAATAATCCGTTCAAAGCTGACTGAAATATTTGTCAGCAAATCATCAACAGGGGACGACCATCATGAGATGTGTTGACAAATGTATGCATTAAATATGGGCAGCTGGATATATTGTAGCAGTCAAAACCAAATTATGTCTCTTTTCCAAACACATCTTCTCACTTTACTCCATTCGCAATAATTCAATTCGTTCCTCTTAAAGATAACGATCACACATTTGTTATCGATCGACATCGATATCGATATCGTATGTTAAGTACTTAGTTGCATGTTAAATTACAAATGTTAAGTTACAGTCTTGGAACGAAATCACTAGTGGCCTGCTGCAATATAAGATTCAGTTTTACTTGTTTTCGAATACATCTTAAATGTATTTAATGTGTGAAACGCTTGAACGGACAATTCGGTACTCAAAAGAAATCAAATAAACATGTACAAGCTACATGTGTTTGTGTGTATCATTGATTAGGTGCGTAATCTGCTAACAAAACCAAAACCAAAAAAAAAAAAAATGAAAAAATGGGGAAAAACGGTAAAATACCACACATAAATCGCAAAGTAAAACTCATTAAACTTATCACTTAATGCGGCAAAAAACAGAAACAAAAACAAAATGGCAACCGCCATAAAACAAGCAACAATAAACATTACTCATAAGCCCAGAGACACTGGACAATGGAAAATGCATTGCATGTGTGGGCAATTAAAAAAAGGAAACGAAAGAAAGCACAAAATGGCCGTTAAATTTGAAATGGGCTCAGGCACACACACAACCACATCCACACACACACACTCACACACACACACGCGCACACCCACATGAGGCTTAAGATAAACAGCGACTAAACAGGGACTAAAAACAAAGCCAAACAAACCGAGAAACCGCAGAGGAATGAGTGGAGTTGCACAGGGAGGGGATTGAGGGGGGCACAAACTTACGCTTCGTACATAAAATCTACGCAAGGCCTCAAATTAATACGAATTTATGACAATTTCAAATGCATTTTCAACGTTCCACACTCCCCTCCCCTCCTCGATCGTAAAAATGTTTATGCCAGTCTAAAAAAAAAAAGGAAAGGAAATCCACGCGCGAATTTTCCTTTGGCGAAAAACATTTTTATGTGCTGCCTGCCACGCCTCCAAAATAAATAAGACACACAGCGACAAAAAAAAGTCAACTAAAATTTGGGAATATATTTTTGATTCCACATTAGAGAAGGAAGAGTTGAGACAGCGAATATAATATCAAAATCTTTCCATTTGTTATGACAAATCAGGTCAGGTTATACCTGAAGTTGTAGAAGTACCCCATAAGATATATATATATTCATGATCAGTTGATCACAGAGACTATAAAAGTCAGAGGCTTCATATTTGTAATATAATTTGGGGAAAATCAAACACAGATCAAGTTTAGCTCAGTTTATCGATAAATTTCGAAGCTTAAAAATTTTTGATGCAAGCCTGCTTTTCGTTTATTAGATCTTGTTTCAGTCGACTTAGCTCGTTTTTCTCAGTGTATGCGGCATGTGTTTGATTCTGAATGCCGTCTTCTTGTTTGACCATTTTTATGACCCGCACGAATCTGGCAAACAGCCGCCCATTTTTGTAGGCTTTGTCTTAGGAGCTTTCCAGTTGCCGCCTCAGTTTTTGGCACACTCACTTATTCTTATAATTTTTATGACTACTGACAATGCCATTTCCGTTTCCACTTCCACTTCCATTTCCATTTCCATTTGGCCGGGCACGTCCCGTGCGCCGTGTTCCATGTTTTTCGTCAGACTTTATGCACTTTATGCACAATAATAAATAAATTCCCATTAAATTTTTGTACTCTTTTAGAGTGCCACACGCCGCCCCGGGGCAACAAATATTTGCGTAGCTCATAAATACTTTTAATGATCTGAACGTTTTTGATTTTTGCATTTTTCTCTCTTCTTTTTGTTATTAATTTGTCACAGCTTGTCAGCGAGGGGTGTCAGTGGGGGGCAGTGGGAATTTTGGGCTAATTTGTTAACCACTTATTTCTATGGCACAATATAAATGTTAATTGTCGCCGAATCGTGTTGCATAACATTTTTAAGGGGCTAATAAATAAAGAAAGGATTATGTCCAGTTAAATTGATGGCAGAATGATGGCTGCTTAAAGATGGCTGTAAACTGTCTTACATAGCCACGCCCCCCTCGATGTGGCATCTCCATTGAGCTTCAGCTTTTCTGAAGCAATTCTTTGCGCTAGTAACGAAGCCTTCAGCGAGAGTGTTTGACTCGGTGATACCCTGCACTCAGCTGTTAAATATATTGAATAGATTAAAATACAAGCTCTAGCTTTATTGGCTTAAATGACTTTGCACAGTTAAATGAAATTTATGCAAGGACTCCCATTTTTTATGACCAACGCAGGTACCGAAGGAGCCAAAAGAAAAAATTCAGCGGCAACGCATGGTTTTTTTTTCCAATTCCGAAACTGAAATCACCGATTTGCGATAAATGTATGCCTACAAATGTTTGCATATTTGCATACCTATAAATATATATATACCTATAAATATATATATATACCTATAAATAGATGTATATATATATATATTTATATATACATATATAAGTAATTTTTTATTATGTATTCATAGCTTAAATAGATAAATAAAATGCACAGCTTATAAATAATATGATAATAGTAATACTTTTATCAAGATATCCGCCAAAAACTCTAACTAAATTTCCAATTTCCTAAATTTTCAACACTTAATCAAAGCATAAAACTCTTAAAAAAGTTAAGTGAATATTTGTTGTTTTTGTGTAATTTTAGACCAGATTTCCATCAACTTTATACACTTCAATAAATTTATTTGAAACATTTGAAAGTATTTAGCCTGCTTGGAAAATGTCAGACAATGTCTAATTGACAGGCGTCGGAAAATCGAATATTTTTTTTTTTATATTTTATTTTTAATGTTCTTTTGAAAATTGTTGCTATGTCTAGCCAACTTGGCAGCTGACAGCATTTTAATAGAAGCAGCGTGATTTTCCACCAGCAAAAAACTACAACAAAATATAAAAATTAAGAAAAAAATAAAATAATCCAAGCTTGTCAGTCAAAAACAGTAAAAACATTTTGCTGCACATTTTCCGTTCGGCCAAGAAGACTTTCGAGCTCAATTTGTTTTTGCCGATTATCGGCGGGTGGGCGGTGGGCGTGGCTGGGTCGGTTTTTGCTCTCTTTTTTGCACTCTTTAGCTGCTTTTTGCTCGCAATTTTCGCCTGGGATGTCAATTGATGCGCATTTCGTGATAATTTTCTTGTTTTCCGCATTATTGCATCGTCTACAAGCCAGAGGAAAGGAGTGGGGAGAGGAGAGTGGAGAGCGGAGCGGGAAGAGCGAATAGTCAACCCATTGAAAATCAAATGCAATTCTATTTGCAATTGGTATACCCTGAACCCAAAAAAAGAGAGTATGACAAAGTTATGCAAAAGTAACAGGCAGAAGGAAGCATCTCCGACTCCTTAAGGTATATATTCTTGATCCGGATCAACAGTCTACATGAATAAACCGCTCTTACAGTAGCAAGATATTTTAAATTTATTGATTTGATCATCTAATCATTATAGATTGGGTTTAAGGTATCTCCTAGTCAAGCATTCTTTCCTGTTCTTGTTTGTGTTTTGTATTCAAAGTATAAATTGAAATTCAATAGTTTTGCGCAAAAAATGTTTATTAAGAGTTTTTTTTGAGTTTATTTAAAGCAGTTAAATATTAAATAGGTTAAGTGAATTAAATCAATGTAGTCAACAATAGATTTTCACGTTTAATTACTTAAATAATAATTAAAATATTGCAGAATTTGGGCAGAATTAACGTAAGAGAAAATCGCTTAGAAAAAAGTGACAATAGCTAAGTAAAAAACGGATTCAAATAACTATTTGGGCAGAATTAACGTAAGTGAAAAGAGCTTAGCAAAAAGGATGCAAAATGCAGTTACAGTCTCAGTCTTTTTGGAAATGATATGTGATATGATAATACTTGAGATTTGTGGCATGACTAACATCTATATCAACTGGCTTAAGCTTTGTGTTTCCTTGTTGTCAAACAATCCCACAGCCGGCACAAATTTCAAGTGCATAAGCTGCGCACAATTCAATTAAAAAAGTTGATTTACAAGTCACACCCAAAAACTTACAGATTGACTTTAAAAGTCTGTCAGACTTGGTTAGCTGCAGCTGCTGGTGGCAAAAGTCGAGGCAGCAGACAAGCGTCAAATCAAAACAAAATCAAATAATTACAAAAACAGTAACAACATATACAACATACATATATATATATATATATATATATATGTATGCAAAGGCCACAAACATAGACAGCAACTAGAGGCAAAGTGGTTGCGAGAAATTGGCATACAAAGAGTAATTTAGTTTTGGCAGCCGCAACTAATTGAAAGGTATTTGTTTAGCGACTGCAGTTCGCTGCCTTCTGCGCGGAAATGAAATTAAGCTCAGACATGGGAAAGGCAACAAAGCCGCAAAAGTCACACACCAGCACACACACCGGTACACACACACACCAGCAGACACACACCAGCAGACACACACACCAGCAGACACACACACGTGCGCCTTTTCGACGTAGCGGGAATCTTCGCTTATTTGTTTTGCTAATTGGATTAATTTTGTGAAAATATTTAAGCAAACTTGGTCTTTGGCTTTAATTATCTTGATGCAGTCATAAAGCGAAACACGCTGAAAACACAGACGCACAGACAAGTAGGCAATGTAATTCGTTTACCATACTTAAGTACACACAGAGCTGCACATGCGCAGTGCAGGATAATTATATTTGGACCTTTACATATGCAGAAGAAGGCATCGTGTTGGAGTCTTAGGCCAAAGGACATAGTATTCAGTGCCACTTACCATTTACTGACGGTCATTCGCTGGGTAAGCATACATTTTGAGTATTTATGGTTTTGATGTCCTGAAACTTTAAAGGATTGAAATTTCTGTTTAAGTAATAATAAAGTTAAGTTGGTTTGAATGGATTTTGCCTAAAGTTGGTGAGCTTAAACGTTTTTGAGAGATTTCAGTGTTAGAAGATTTTACCTTAGAATCTCAATGTATAATTGCGGACTTGTGTAACACTGTCTTGTATATATTTTTTACATTTTTATATTTTTTCAGTTCAAAGTATTTGTTGCCCTGATTTAAACAGAATTTAACTAAATTCTTCACATAAAAAGTTGCGTTTATTTTGTTTGATTTAATATTAAAAAAAAATATGTTTCTTTTCAGTGTTTGTTTGCATCAATTTGAATTATAAAAAACATAAAATGCGATTAATTATAATGCAAAAATGCGTATGGATTAATAAAATTGTTATTCAGTATTTAGCTTTAACAACATTTTTAATTCAGTTTTGTATATGTGCAAATCAATTAACAAATAGTTTCAATAGGGACAAAATCAACAAAATTAACAAAATTCCAAATGACGTAATTAAGGCGCACAAAATGCATTTGTGATGTGAGCAAGATAAAGGAAGTTATGCAGATATCAGATGTGTGCATTAACCCTTAACCATATCCTTTACACAAGGACAACACAGTTGCTTCCGTCTGTCTGCTTGTCTCTCTGCCTCCCATTCGCCCTTGTGCGCCGCTTATCAATTTGCAAATACGCAGCAAAACAAAGCAAAATAAGCATTCAACAAACTGTTATCACGACTTGTTACGGCCAAAATGTTTAGGACATTAATTAGCCAATGCGCCGATGAAGCGCACAGATAAACAACAAGCATTCATTGTCTGAGCTACTGACTACTAACTGGCAACCCCACAACCCCCACAGCACACCCCCCAACAGCCCCCCCACAACCCCTTCGCAATGCATGCAGTCAAACACACATTTTCAGTTTCAATTGAACTTTTGTTGGGTTGGCAATTTTTCGCAGCTTGGTTTTTGTCGCGTCTCGTTAAATGCGTTTGAAATGCAGTCGCAATTTCAGCTGTGGATGCCTAGATTTGTGAACAGGGGCAAGGGGAGTTTAGAGGATTCTATGAGGCTGCATTGTGTGTGTGATAGAGAGAGAGAGAGAGAGAGAGAGAGAGAGAGAGAGAGTGAGAGAGAGAGAGGATGATTGCGTGGTCTCGTGAAACTGATGCGTTAATTTGATAAAGCAGCTTTAGGGCACTTTTGTGCAGGGAGCAACCAAGCAAGGATTGCATTCTATTACAAAACTTGCAGCGCTAATTAGAGGTCTACATCCTGCTGAAAAGGGTGAATGTAGCAAATGGCACGAATGCAGCTTGTCTCTGTGTGTGAATGGGTATAGATTTGATTCGCTTGATAGTTGGGCTCTTATCGGCATTTGTCTGTTTTTGGGTTTTGTAGTTAGCCACAGACTAGTTTAGCTTCGTGAAGAGCAGATTACTTAACTTTAGGAATAGCAACCATTTTTTTAAATTTCTCAATGAGATAACTTAGAAGTTAGTAGAAAGAATTACATGAATTACCAACTAGAAATAGCGATTCACTTTACCTACTCCAATTATGCTTTTGCAATATGTTCAGTAATGTATTTCCTGTATTAGTTTTTTCCTATATCCTTTTTCAATTTTGCTCAATCATTTTTACTGTTTTAATTAACTAAAATTTTAATTATAAATATAATTGATATAAAGTTTTAATTTTAATGATCATTAGCATATCGAAGCATGATGTATCGATTGAAAAATACGATTGAGAAATTCAACATTGTATGCAACACAAAAGTAAAATAAATAAAATATGAAGGATCAAAGTAAAAGCGTTTTTTATCTTAGCAACAGAAGCTGGCAAAAAAGTCACTCGGGTGGTCGGGCTGGAGGTCTGGAGGAGTAAGTTAAATGCATTAAAAATTACGTACGAGTAATAAGAAGCAAATATTTTCAGCCATACATGTATAGAAATAGCAATCGCAATCGCAATCGCAAACGGCATTATGAAGGGCGGCAGACGCTGCCTTAAGGAAGAGGCGTGGTAAGGAGGGCAGAGGGCAATCCCTGCCGTCGCCTTGGCGTAGGCTACAAGGACAAAAAAATACAAGTAACATGCCTCACTTTAGAGTAGTAATTGACTGGCAGTTACTCTGTAACGAGGACAAATAAATTATAAATAAAAATATTAAAAAATTATTAAATTATATTAAACTCAAACTCAAACTCAAACTTAATTTAAATGAAGCTTCGCTTCAAGTATCAGTTTTGTCCATCAATTAGTCAGCCTCATTTTAGTTATGATAATTTGAATATTTTTGTGCACAGGGTATAGAAATTGACAGACGGAAATCTTGGAAATTTGGCTGCACTTGGAGTACGCCAAGATATGAAAAGATATGTGACTCCCACGGAGTATGAAAATGCCAGCGAGTGCCAGCGTATGTAATAAATATAAAGATTTGCAAAGCGGAAAATTGTGCGCTTTTCCCAGGGTCTATGCCCACTCAGCAGCCCATCCCAGTGCTGGTTCTTAGACGCTGATGCGTTTTGTACTCACAGTCTGCATACACTGGCCGAAAGTAATAATTATAATCGTAACTAAATATTTCCAACGACGGTTAATGTAAAATTAAAAGTAATTTTTTATAGAAAATAAATTTATTTATTAATTATTTTGAAAACAGTTTACAAAGCTACGCAAATATATTTCTCCAAGGCAAGCTGTTTTTTGTGCAGTGCTTTTTATTGCCTCATCCCACTTAGAGGAAGCAAAAATATATGACGCATCGTCTGATTCCCCCAAAAACAAAAAACGGAAAAAAAGGAACAGAAATGAAGAAGATATGTATATAAAATAAATATTAAAAGAACAAGAACAAAAACGAATGTAAGGAATGTGTAAAAAGCTGTATAAATCTACAATGGAAGTCAACAAAAGTGGGCGACGGGCGATGGGCGATGGGCGTGTGCCAAAAGGAATTTATAGTAGCAGCATACGCGGCGTATGCGCAACAAACGAGTTGCAATGTGTTGTGCATATGACTCTGCATGTGTGTGTGTGTGTGTGTGTGCATGCAAAATTATTGCGTTTGTAAGCGTATTTCCGCTCTTATGACATGCAGACGACGCGGCGAATAGCAGTGGCAGAGGAGCAGGGGGTGGGGGAGGGAACGGTGGCATGTTAAATGTGCAAAAATCTCAACGGAGGGGAAGGCGTTCGACGTTCTGTGTTTATAGAAATTGCAACACAGCCAACGAAGCAGACGGCGACGTTGTCCTTACTTATCGACAAACGACGACAATATATATATATATATATATATATATATATATATACATACCCAAACCAGCTGCTCAAGATGTTGATGATGATCATCGGGCTTTAGTCATGATTAAAATGATGGTACCCCATGAGGACTTCGGCTCCGCTTCCGTCTCCCCGCCTCCGCGTCGCCCCGTCTCCGACAATTGCTATTATTGCTCGAGTGTAATGCCAACAATAAAGTAGCTGTTCATATCTACGCCATTTGCCATGCAATATTGTTTAAGCACACGGCAGCACATGCATGTGGATAGAGTGGGACAGACAGCGAATGCGAAAAAGAGATGGCTAGAGCTTAAGGCTTTGCAAGAGACAGAGCGAGAGACAGAGCGAGAGAGAGAGAGAGAGAGAGAGAGCGAGCTGCTGTTGAGCAGCAGTCGGCAATTTAAATGCGCATTAAAATATAAATAAAATGTTGAGCCCTGGCAGCAACTCGGGCAGCTTATGAGAGCATGAGAGCATTCTCATGCGAGTTACACATTTAACATTGCACTGCGAATTAATCATGAGCCTAGAAATGTACAATCAAATATTTAAGCGCTATTGTAAAAGTGAAGTAAACGACGAATTGGAAGCGAGTGGGCGATGAGATTTTGTTGCGCAATAAAAAATGGCAATGTCGGCCCAAAAGTATATATGTATGTATATATAAATATTTGGCAAGTATCATGCACAATATAAATTTGCAATTTAATTGCCCTCTTGTATTTATTTTCATTTAAACTCTAATATTATTTCTAATTTGAATGCCAGAGATAATTTGGCTTTAAAAATGTAGAAATAATATAATCGTTTTACTCACAACTCACAATAAAATTGATAAATATAATTTATTTGCTTTGTTGATTTTAAATTGCTCTCTCGACATTTGGGAAAACTGTCAGTTGATGTGCGAAAAACACACAATGACTTCCATTTAGGAAACTTCATTGAAAATTTGAAGTGTGAATGCAATTATCGTTGCAATTCAGCTGTAACACCTCGGCGAGCAGCCGAGAAGCCACAAAAATGTTTGCAAAATCAATGAAATATTTGACAAAATACCTAAAAAGCAAGCAGCCGTCCCTCAGGCAACAAAGTTGTATTAAGTATCCCGGCAGATACTTGGCATCTATATCTTGTTCAATGCACTTTGCGGTTGCCGCTGCTGCTGCACTAAGACTAATAAATTTCTACTTCATTTATTAAAGTTGCCATCAAAAGTGTAATAATGCCGGATTTGTGGTTATCGCTACATGGATTACATGTGTTTGCGTGTGTTGTGTATCTTGTAGATACAAAAACTCCACAGAGCCAACATAGCATAACATAAATAAACAAAATGCCACAAAGTGTGGCTACCAAAGGGATGTGCAGAGGGCTTAACTGTTTGCTTTTCACTGCAGCTCTACATTTGTGTGTGTGTATGCGTTTGTGTGTGTATGTGTGTGTGTGTGGCAGTGTGTGTGTGTGGGTTATATGTTTGAGAAAGCATTCAATATCATGTCAATATGAGTATATATATTTTGGCCATTGACTGTATCAGTTGCCAACATAAATACGAACGGAATTTTGGGTCAAGCTCTTTGCTAAATTACAAAATTAGAAAATTAAAAGCATTTGCTAATTGCAAATGAACACAAGAGTGTTGCAATTTAAATACTTTTTTCGAATTTCACAGTGCAATGCTTGTAATTTTATTGATCTTTGCCTATACTCGATGGCTCTAATAATGCATTCCAATGGTTCATTTCCGTTAACAGGAATTTATTTCGACTGTGGTAATAATGAACATTTTAATGAACTTCACAACAGCAGAATTTCGGTTTGATTTTTGGCATGGCAAATATTATTATTTAAATGGGCTATTGAGTTTCTCAATTAGTGCTTTAGACGAGCATTTGGTATTCAAATATTACACATATTTTTTTTTTATAGCTTAAATATTGTGAAACAGCGAAATGTCCGAATTTGATGAACAAAAATATTTTAATATAATGACTAATTAAGTCTAGGCACTCTCTCTCTCTCCTGTTAGTACAGATTCTGCGTTAAATTCTGGAATTCATATTTATATTATGAAAATAAATCCAGAAAATAAATCTATATTCCTTAAGCTACTTTTTATTTGCATATACAGCTGGCAAAATAGTTTCTGGTGATACCAATAAAGACTTAAATATTTATCCACATAATCCTGCCTGGGTGTTCAATATTATCTGCATAAGAATTGATCGATTCATAAGTTACTTTAAGTTTCATACTACCACTAAATATTTTACATTTTTTTCTAATGGCAAAAAAAAAAAACATAGTCGTAAGAAAGTATGGGAAACTGCAAAGCTCTTTGCGTGTATAACAATTAAGCCCAAAGTGACAGGGCAGACAGGAAGCAGTAAAACGTAACGACTGTAAAAGAGCTGCAGCGAAAAAGAAAAGCGAAACAAAAGAGAGAGAGAGAAAAAAAGAGAAGAAGTGCAACTATGTAAGAAACTCGGAGGTGTCGCTCACCTCTGCGCGTAATACAAGTAATTTTATATGACCCGAATGGCCAAAAAGTCAGCGACAAGTTGGTCCTGTTTCGACCTCCTGTAATTAACTTGTGTCAACGTCGTCGTCAGCCTTTTGGACCGTGGCTTTTGTTGTCTGTTGCGCTCCGTTCCATTAATGACTTTTGCATGTCACTTTGTTGCAACCGCAGTGGGAGCAAAGAGCAGCCCACGTGGCGTATGCGCAATGTGCACTCATGCATTACGCATACACCCAGCGCTTAACGCTTTTTTCATTTTCTCGTCGTCTTTTCTCTCGCTGTAGCTGGCTTTCAGTTTGCCACTTCTTTAATTGAATAGAGTTCGCTGTAAATTCACTTAATCGCGTTCGCATTTAATAACTTTGCCTTCTTCCTTCTCGTCAATCATTCGTTTTCTCACCAATTTCGTTAATCAGTTGACATTTATCGGCTGCATTTGCGCTTTCATCAGATTAAGAATATCTTTCTACGGTATGCGAAAGTTGAAATACTCTTGCAGTTGAGTTAATTCATTATATGTTAATATAATCTGTACCAAGGTTTAGCACTCTGATCTATAATATATTTTACAGCTTCCCCGTTTTAAAATAACCTTTGCAAGGATAAGTGAACATAAAATATATGCAATGGATAATTACATTATTTTCAACATAATTTGCCGAGAGCGTTGCCTTTTGCAAATCCGTTATTTTATCGGATTGTTGACATTAAGCTGACAGCAGCAAATGTTTGTGGACTCTCTCCCTATCCCTATCTTTCGTTGTTTATCGTTTAAAATTTGATATAGGTTGTTGTTCTTGTTGTCATTACGCTGTTTATGCCAAAATAAATAGTTCTGCACACACATTAATTGCGCGTGCATTAAACCAAAATAATTGTTGTCACAATCTCCACACATGTCACTGTCAATTGCCGCTATCCCCCTATCACTGACTTGGCCAGGTTATCTTCTGTAAACATATGCATGACAGTTATGCAAATGTTGGCATTTCGATTCGATATTTAAAACAACTAAGCTGACAGCAATTAAAGACGCACAAATACATGGAATCTGGATAAAGGGTTATATACTCCAAGATAACTTATTCTCAATTCAAGTTTCATGTTATAAATATCAGCAAACAGAAATTTCGGATCTAAAGAAGAGTTTTTTAGCAGCAAGCTTAGCCTCAGCGAAAAATCTGAGCTGCTGAGTTGTGCAGCAGTGACCTTTTTGTTGCCAAGTTGTCAAGCTGTAAGAAATTATTCAGCATTGAAAACTATTCTCAAATGAAATTTACTGTGATTAAACTAAGGTGAAATAGATCTGAAAAACTGCAATTAACCTATTCAATTAATGCCTACAGCTATATAGTTCCCTTAGCAGTCACATACATATATAGCTGTAGACTCATATAGCTGTTAACTCTTCAATGCACTTGTAAAAAGTATCTCCACAATTTCCCCTCACAACTCACATCAATTCCGACTTTTGCTTGACCTTCAGATGCTTATGCGAATCGTTAGACATTCAAACGATATATATTTCGATTTAATTTTGTTAAAATCTCATGATGTGGCAGCACTTGTAAAATACAAGAAAAAAGAAACTAAATCGCTAAGTAAAATTTATTTTTATTGCCAAATTTGCAACAGCTGTTGCCCCAAGCCGCAAAATTGCCGCATAACATGGCAGCTACGCAGCAAAAAAACAAAAAAAAAAAAAAATCGAAAAAACCAAACCAAAATAAGAAAAAAGTAGAAACAGTAAGATGGAAAGAAAACTTGGCCGCATATACTCGTAGATTCAACTAAATTGCGCATATATCAAATTGTAATAGTTTCCAACAATTTTGCGCACATTTCGCTGATTTTGCTGAGCAGTCGCTGCCTGCGTGCAACACGTACAAGCTATAAAAGCTCTATAAAATGATTCTATGTATGTACTACATACATATATAAAAAAAACTGGGCGTAACCGAAGCATAGATTATTTGATTTTAGAGTGAAATAAGCGGGAGTCGTATCGTTTGTGAATGTGGAGAATCATTTCGTAAAGTACTTGCATTTTATTTAATTTTTTTGTTCTTTGGGCACTGCCCACAAGCGGTTGAAATTGAGGTTTCAATGAAATTGAAAATACTGCTGAAACAGCTGTCAAATGTGTGTATGTGTTTGTGTGTGTGTGTGTGTGTGTGCTCAAAGGGTTTCAGTTTGTGCACTTGATTAGCCCGAGGAAGAAACTGAGAAATGGGGAAACTAACAATTGAATTTGTAAAACTTTGGTTGTATTGCAGCCAAGAAAAAAAAATGGAACATCATAAAAATCAGTGAAGTTCTTGGAACCACCCCCCTCCTTGACCTACGACCACCCCTCCCACACACTTTGTTGACGGCACTTCACTGATTGCCATTGTTGCTGAGCACTCGCCGAATATTACGCATACGTTCCGTTGACGCTGCTAGTTAGAGTTCTTGCCAGTGAGATTCAAATGCTACACCCCTTCGTAAACTTCACACAAAAACCACACACAGATTTTCTTACAACTCCTTGTGCATACACACACACACACACACACACATTCACACACAGAGACACAATACACAAATAATTTGAAGCAACTAAAGTGAGGCAAAAGAAAATCCAAATTACTTTGACTTTTGGAATTCTCTGTTTGTTAAGTGGCAGAAATTCTTTGTGTGCATGAGATTTCCTTAGGTTGTTCACATCTTTAGATTTTCTGCTGACCGCAGAGCATTTGCCATTGGCCGCATTTGTTGGCATCCTTTGCCATACAGCGCAATTTGCTTGCCATACAAGAATCGGTAATGTGATTTTCTCCGGCTATTGTGGCATGTGCATACTTTTTGGGGCAAGTGTCACATTTGATTTGCAATTATTGTAGTTCATCTGTTTAGTGTTATTTATTTATTTATTTTATTGGAAATAAAAATAAAAATAATGTGTAACATATTTATTTTAAAATATTTAATTAAATAAATCGAGAGCTAATCAGGCACATTTTCCTGCTCATTAAAAAATATATGACAAAAGGATAAAGGATATTAGGTGACAACAACGGATTGATAAGCACACTCTCCAATATTTACTTCTTATATTTCTTGACATTTCAAAATACCAATTATAATAATATGCAGACAATTTTCTGGATTCGCACATTTTGAACATGCCACATACTTAATTAGCATCTGGGTTGTGTGTGTTCGGCTGGAAATTGTAGCAGGACACTTGGGCCTGAGTGTCCTGTGCATGCATTTGGTGATTTCGGCTTGTCTGAGAATGGCAATTGGGACCCCAAAATACTCGAGAGCCTCTTGAGCCTGTCTGTGTTTGTCTCGTGTAATTTGACCGCATGTTGTTTTGAGGCAGTTCCGATGCAATTTCCACCCCAGTTGATCACCTTGCCGCTTGGCTGCCAGTCAGAATTTTAATCGAAATTAGCATTGACATTGGCCATTTAAGATTAATTCTAAGCGGTTTAATTTATATAATTGATTCATGGTACGAATTTACATTTCGAAATACATTTTCATTACATTTTAATCAACTGCTACGTCAAATACTAATTATCCACAATTGGATTGCTTCCAAATTAGTACACACATCGATTTGTGTTGTCGCAAAGGAGAAACTAAGCGATTTTATGCATAACTAAGTAAATATGTTAAATTACTAATCACTGTGTTGCTTGGCAACTTCAAATTAAAGCAATCAACTTAATGCAATTCATTACTACAAAATTGTACAATTTTCACATTACAACCAATCGTGGAGCAAAGGAGTGAAAAATACAAAAATATAATAATATTTATATAATATATAATACATATGTGTATATATATTTAAATATATGTATATAATAAAATGTCAGCAGAATAAGTCTGTTTAATAAGGCTATTTAATATTCGGCATCCCTTACATATCCTTTTTGTCTTTATACATGTGCAATTTGTATACATGATGTAATAATCCTAATAATTAATAGTCATTCGTTTAATTATGAGAATATTTTATATTTTTGTAGTTTACTTGTCCAATTTATGTTTATATGTTGCAACATTTTACCGTAAATCCCTTCGAAAATAGCTACCATTTCATTTGGGCAGGTCTTGGCCATAAAAATATGCCTGCGTGTTGCATTCACAAATTCTGCTTTATGCAAACAAAAATTGTAGCAATTTTTGCCATTTTTATGGATCAACAACAAACAACAGAAGCAACAAAAATGGCAAATCGACAACAAAAATGCATTTTATGACCAAAAAACCAGCTCATAAAACTGTCAGGCACACAATGCAACACACATCGGTTGTCTGGGCATGAGATTTAGATGGCTTTAGGTGCTTTGATTAGCAGGCAAACTGTGTCTCCTCCACCCCACCACCCTCCATCCACACTTCCCCCGCCACCCCGCTCTGATTGAACATTACACACGCATAATTAAACAGTAAGCGAAAATTGTGTGCGATTGAATGCCGCTTGGATCAGCATTAAAAATGTTTGTGTTGAAATTGGAATTTGCATTGCATTTTTCACGTATTTTGCGTATGTAATGCATTGCATTTGGGGCACGTGTGACAAGGCTGCAATGAGTAAATGGGAAATGGGCTTGCATTATGCACAGGCGATTAAGCAATTCGGTCTCAGTGCAAAAGAGAGTTGCACAAATCAAAAGCATTTTTCGGCATTACCCCGATATCGAAATCACAGCATCAATCCTCTTCCCTCACACACACACACACACACACACACACGAGTGGCTAAGGCTGAGGAGTGGGAGGGAGGAGCTTGCCGCCTTTCCGGCTGCAGTTTACATTGTCAAGTGGCCTGGTTGTAAAATTGTGCGGGAAATTGTTTTAAAGTTTCTCTCTGAATTTGATGATCAACATTGCATAACTGTAGCCATGCAACAAAGTGCACAATACTTTGTTGTTGCAACTGTTGCTGTTGTTGCTATTGTTGCTATTGTTGCTTTTGTTGTTGTCGGTCAGTTGCAGGACGTTGTCTGCTTGTCCTGAAATTGAAATTTCAATTTTAAGCACATTTACAAGCAGCTGGACAAGAATCATCTGCACCACACCACCTCCACCCGCTTTATCTCATACTGGCTGCCACTGTTGATTTTCTGTTCTGGCTGTGGTTTTCTGTGTGCGTGTGTGTGTGTGTGTGTGTGTGTGTCCTGGGCCATGTCCTTAACCGCACCTACGCCATTTTCGTAAGCTTCATGTTAATAAATGAGTATTTCGCACTTTTATAGCCTCGCATCTGTATATCTGGTTGTCACTCTCTCTTTGTGTTTGTGTGTGTGTGTGGCGAGGTGCGTTTTCATTGCAAATATAACGCGAGCTTTGTGGCAGCTATAAAATTGTGCAGCACTCGCAACACAAATAGAGCAAATGGCGAATGTTCAACGCCTTTGTTATTACGCAGCGAAGAACACAAAAACAAAAACGAAAACGAAAATGATAAACTATTGTCAGTTCAAACACTGAGAAAAATTCAACACTCAACGAGATATTCGAGTACTGGTTTTATCTCTCATAAATAAAGCGACGAATTTGGTCTCTTATACTCTTATAGTCTTTGAGATCGAAGTCAGTCGGACAATGTTATTTCGATCTTCCTGTTGCTGGGATCCGAAATCGTTTTTCCTACTTTTTTTTAATCCATAGTTTGCTTTACTTTTTTTTAAAAATATTTTAAAGCGAAATAGGTCTGTTTTTTTACTATATGATTAAGTCCGAGTTTTTGTTATTTTATTACTCCATGGGTTTCCCATGGTTAACTTTATCTTTTCTTATTGCATATTAGTTATTATTTAATGGTAGTTTTTCATCCTTCAATTATGATTAATTTTGTTCTATTTTGCTATATCATAAATGTTGGCTCAACTCTGATAAGATATTTGTTCATACACTTTCCATTTTCGTTTACAGTGCCACTTTCTTTCAGTGTTTGTTTTTTATATGACGACAACTAATATCCGCATTTGAAGCATCCACTAAACACACAACACATCACGCCCCCATGCACTCACACACACCCACCCAAACACACACACTACTCCAACACTTAACACGCCCCCCACACAGTGGACGTGTATATATCCCCTGGACTATGTCATAAATGCGACGACGACTATCATAAAAATGCTGACTTCATTCTGTAAACGCCTCGTGTTGGCATCACATATATGAGTGTGTGTATGGGTGTATATTTGAGTGGGTGGGTGTGTGTATAGATGTGCTTGTGTGAAAAATATTTAAGGCATCGCATGCAGCTCGCTTCAAAAAACACATTCGCAGCAAACGTAAAAGTAGTTTTTTGCGAGTGTGGGTTCGCACCGCTAGGTGGCGCTGCGGCCTCTTGCCTTGAACGGCGGAAACTTTTATGCCACGTGTGAGAAAATTTCAATTGGCTTAGTTTTTATCGCCATTTCGTAATGCTCATAAATAATAGAAGTCTTACTCTTTTTCCCGGAGAGCTTTCAGTTTGCAATCGAATTTAATTAAATGCAATGAGAGTGCAGAAAAAACAGTTTTAATAAAAATAAAATAAAGTTCTCCAAAGGAAGGATTAAATAAAGCAAATAGATTGTGAAGAGTGGTGGAAGCGAGTGTAATTAGAGGGAAGTTTCTCATATTGGGGTTGCTTTCTATGTAATTAGATTTGTTATTGCTAATTTGAATGCCAATAAATTCCTAAGCGAATCGAAATCAATGAACCAGAAACGATAAAGTAAATGTGAATAATATATAATGAGTTTAATGAATGTAAAGATTCATTTTAAATATTCATAATACAGGCAATATTTATTCTCTTGCTCGTATATGAAATTTCCAAACATTTCTTAAGCAAATACAATAAAATTTGTCAATAGAGATAAGCTCAAATGAGTGTTGATAATGCAGTATACAATAGTTCTTTACATATAGTATTCCATTCATTTAACTATAATTAAGTAAACATGTTTATTTATGCATAATATTATGCATTAAAACTGCAACTGTGCAACATTAACGGCATCAAAATCCGAAATAAAAGTCGACACTAAACAAGTTGCGAGGACAGCATCTCAAAAAGTTCCTAAAAGGCACCATGTCGTGTATCTCTTTACGCATCTGTCTGCTGCTACCCTCTGCTACTCCGTGGCCCCGGCACATCTCTGGCACACCACTTGCACACATGCTACCATCACAAGTTGCTCTTTCAGATGCGTAGACAACGCCAGTCGATGACAGCAAACAGCAATCGAATTGGAAGCCTGCTTAAATATTGGAAGGCACTTAAGAATTGTTTGCCAGGCAACTCTTGATGCCTGCCAAAACCCCTTAGCCTCTAGTATTGCTGCCGCTGTCAGTTTGGTAGCTTATGCAGCAGGCATAAAAACCCAAAAAGAGAACCATTAAAAGTGCTCAAGCAGAGAGTATTTTACAGCAAGATACCCTAATAAGAGCCAACTACAATAGCCATTTATAATTGTGTTAATTATGTATTATCATTGTTTAAGTATTGCCTGGCAAATCTCTTGTTTCAGTTCATTGTTAATTGAATTTGTCATTTTAAAAATGTAGTTTTCATAGCATGATTGTATAAACCATTTCATGGAATCAAAAATGCATTCTGCAACCCAAAGATACCCCACTTAACCATTTCGACAGAGTATACAAAGACTCTAGTTGTAGTTGAGGGGGATAAAAAAAAAATACCAACTACAAGTGGGAATCTGCGAAAGGCAAAGCAAACATCGCAGAGTTGCAAAATGCAGTCGAGTGGCTTAAGCGGCTGCCGCAGGGCAACTAGAGTATTGTCATAGAGGATGGGGGGGATGGGATGCATGTGTGTATGTGCGTGTGTGTGAGTATTTGGAATGTGCCCTGTAGCGCCTATGACAAATGCAAGCGAAAGAAAACTGTTCCAGCAGCAAGCATTGCAAAGTTTTTCCATTAAAAAACATTAAATACAAAGTGCGCTGATGTTGATGATGATGTTGATGATGATAATGATGCTGATGCTGAGCGTTGACGACATAAAAACAAACAGTACAAACCAGCAAATCGACAAAGAAAAGAAAACGTTGATAAAAGCGGCACACTCATGTGTGTGTGTGTGTGTGGTAGATAAAAAGCCCTAAAAAAAAAAAAATAGCGACAAGTTTTAATGGTTAAACACTTAATAGCAGTCACGAAAGCGACTTATATTATCAGTAACTGTTTCACAAATTCCCTTTAGGAATATTAGAATAAAATTATAAAAGTTTTGATTAAATTGTCGCATCTTATTCAGCTTTAATTCTGTCGAGTTAATAAAAATTTAAGTTATTGGTTAACATCATCGAAAATACACAAATTTTGAGTGTGAGCGACATGAAAATTAAAAGCTGTCTGCATGTGAAAAATGTTTTAATGAAAAATGAGTGCAAACAAATCAGATAACGAAAGTGACACAAGGCAAAGAAAGAACGAAATGAAAAGAAACTGTTGGCACAATAGGAAGCGAATAAGAGAAGAGAGTGGAGTGAAAAGGCGAATTGCATTTGCATTTTTCAGTTCTAAGCAAAAGACTTTAAAGTTGGATAGATGAAGACTTGGATTAGTTGTTAGCTACAAGATGACTTGGCTGGGTTCCCTTATGCTGGACACTTCTTAATTGCAATTCAGTCCATCCGAAAGTATCAAATTTGTTAGCCGTTCATTCGGTTTTCTCATTTGTTGTTGTTCAGTTTTGTGTTTAATGATTGCGACGTAGCTGTCATTGGTTGTCCTTGGGGAGAGATATCATAACGCATCGTCGAGTCTCTTCGGAGCAGTTTTTATGGTTCGATAAATCTGTGCGCTCTACTTAGAGCATATTCAAATTTTTGCCCAGGGAGCTGGACAAGATGAAGCGTTAAATGTGCGGATGAGGCAAGGGCAAGAAGTATGCGCATATGGTAATATTTATGAGTACTCACTAATACACGCTCTTATGCATTTTGAGCACAATTTTGCCAGAGTTGCTGCAAAGCTGTTATTTCCCCATCCCTCACATCTTTCATGCGCTATCCGGCGCTTTCATCCTTGGCTAAAATAACATTGCTATTGCAAATTTGCATAAGGAAATCCCTAAACTCACATATGTATATACAGACACAGACACACACACACACACACACACACACACACACACACACATAATGCATATTTGAGTTTTGTGTATGACTTTCACATAAACTCCTTTGGTAGTGAGCGTTGCTCAGTGAATGAATGGCCAGAAGGGGCATGGGCGGGGTATGGAAGGAGGGGGGCCCGACGTTAAGTTGTGGGAATTAATTTCGTAGTGAGCAAAACGGTTGTTAGAAAATTTCAACGTTATTGTATTTATTAAATATTAATCAGCACAGCGTATAAATTTCATCGACATTGGCCACCTCGGCAGAGTGTGAAGTGAAGAACTAAAGTGAACAAGTTGCCAAGTTTTCCCAGTGCCGGCGTTAAGTTTTTGGAATTCCCACTGCCCCCAGACAGTAAGGCAATATTTATATTCAATTACGCTGTTAGTGAGCGCCAAGAATTTGTGGCATGCATCGCCAACAAGTTTTTGAGTGTAAGACAACTTTAAAGTGCTGCAACTTAAGAGCAGTGGAATGAATATGCAAATATTTGAAATACCAAAACGAGTCAATTTAAACACAGAGAAAATCAAAAATCATCTTAATCAAGACATTAACACAAATCTTAAGCTGTGAATGTATATGTACTGTATATATACTTGCATGTTGTTGTAAATGACATTCATGGATATCCTCAAACAATAATAATACATATGTAAATATTCAAATTAAATCAATTGTGGCTGCAGACGATAAGCCCATAAACAACTCAGTGAATGCAAATGCCAAAAATTATATTAATTACACATAACTGGAAACTAGCTAATAAACCATGAGAAGTTGATAGCAACAACAACAAACAAACAAACAAACAAACAACAAATAGCGACTGCAGACAAACAAGAAACATTTCAATAATTGTGTTTGCAACAAGAAACAACAATGGGCGTTGAGAAACTCATCAGGCAAATCAGAAACCATTACAATAATAATATTTGTAATTATCAACAAGTAAATTTTTTCCAAAACAAGCCAATTAAGTTAAGTATTTAATACTCAAAGGATCAACAATTTGGCGAAGCTGTGAGAAATTTTGAGTAAATTCTGAGGGCTAAGGGCAATAAGATTAATGATGTTCATTCAGATATTCATTGAATTAATTAATTATCATTTGCAGCAAATTTGCAGTTTTTCATTAGACAAATTACCATGACATTTGTGTAATGAAAACAAATTGGCTTGCGAAAACGGAAACGGAACTGGCTGCAATGGATTAAAAGTGGGAGCAAGACAATGAGTTCAATAGGTGGCAATAAGTTCACAATAAAACCGTTTCAGCTGTTACTGACACAGACTCT
Source organism: Drosophila nr. perissopoda 5 BK-2023a (assembly GCA_035044105.1). Lineage (NCBI taxonomy): Eukaryota > Metazoa > Arthropoda > Insecta > Diptera > Drosophilidae > Drosophila > Drosophila nr. perissopoda 5 BK-2023a. The sequence continues at coordinate 1,539,550 of JAWNMK010000122.1, forward strand.
AGGATGATACTCTCTAATTACACTTTCTCATATATTTTGCCAATTGGTAAATATTTTGAAAAATGGCAAACTCAATGCAAGCTGTTTTCATTTTGAAATATATGCGTATTTGTGCCAAATTCAAATTTGCACTTGTGTGGAAAGCATAGCTGGGAAAAGTATTGCTGCTTTTATTGCGTGCAATTTAATGCAGCTCACTGAAATATATCATGGAAGCACTTAGGAAATAAAGGAAACTCGAATCCAAACAACAACTTTTATTTATAGTATCTGTGAGAGAAGCGTATTATTGATATTGGCAGCGTTTTATTGAATGCGAAATAGAATTTTAACTGCAATGAAAATAATGTGCCGTGTCTTAGACATCTACAAATTGCATTTTATATTAAGATACAATTAGATTTCAGCGTAAAGCAATTGACTGAATTACACTTGCAATTTAGTTCGTTTTCTTTTCAAACTTTTGGAATTTAATAGCAAAAAACTTGAAAAGCCTAGATACAGGCCTTGCAGAACTACAATATTATGTTTTATGAAAAATTACAGATTTTTATGAAGAGATAACGAAGCGGCTATTAAGCCATTACTGAAGTAAGTTTAGCGAAATTCCAAAATGTATTAAAAAGATCTCAAAAGCTCTTCTTAGTCTAAGCAGGAAGGAGAGTGCCACAGACAATGGCCGACGAATAAATGCAAACATGCAACAAAGGAAATAAGAGAGAGCATCGAGAAAAAAGAAGGATAAAAAGAGCTGCATAAAAGCAGCGGCAAATTGTTTGCCACTTGCAAAGGCAGTGGCTGTCGTAAATTGAATTGGGGCTCATGGTTTTTATGGGCAGCTCTCGAGGCGTATCGGGGCCTGGCCGCCATGCAGCCGGAGTCGCCGTTGATGGATCCCGCTTCTACTACCGCTAAATGTTGCGCTAAGCAGTAAAAATTACATTATGAAATTAATACACAACAATGGGAAGTACAGTAAAAATAAGAAAAATAGAGAAAAGAGTGCAGCAAGGAAAGCGTTGCACTGGCTTCAATTGCATTAGTTAGAGTGCAGCGCAACATTGGTAGATGTCAAGGGTGGTGCAACACGTACAGGTGGAAATTGTGGTACGTGTGTGGCGTAATGGCATTTATGACGACGACGACAACGACGACGACGATGACGATGACGGCGGCGACACTATAAAGTCAAACAACTTTGTTCACATTTAGCGCGCGTGCAAAGCAACAAAGTAAACTTAAATGAAATTCAGTTGATTAATTGCAGTTGCTTGAACTGGCTCAGGCCAAGATGATTAGTGTGGTGTTAGTGTGGCTTATGTGTAAACTTCTAATTGCACTTGCGGCTGCTGCTTTTGGCAATTGGTTTTCAAAAATTGAAACACATAAAAACATAAAGGACAAACTGAAATATGTTAAAAACAGTTATCGAAGCATTCAAGCTAGAAATTACAGAACATTTAAGCCAAAGACCATATAGTTAATTTGATCTAGTTTGTATATTTAGTTTTTAGTTAACCATATTGAAAATTTTAAAAAATGCATTAATACAAATAAATTGTGCACTTTTCCTGACAATGCAAAGATTGTGATTGAACTGTCTTAAGAATTTTTAAAAGTAAATTGATAGGTAATATTATTAATAAATAGTAGTAAAATAATTAAAAGTTTTTTCTATATCCTGAACCCATTTTAAAAGGGGTAAAATTGGCATAGTGATTTTGTGCCAACGTATGTAACAGGCAGAAGAAAGCATCACCGACCCGATAAAGTAAATATATTTTTTATCAGGATCAACAGCCGAGACTAGAATTTGAAGTTTTCGTAGGCAGAACAAGTCTGTTTCATTTTACCAATAAATGCATCCGTTTATCGAATATCGATAAATGTCAATTTCCGATTGCAATAAATAAATAAATTATTTTAAAGGAGGTTCTTTAATTAATATAGAATATGTGTCAATAAGAACTAGATTATATCAAACAGCTACATTCAGGGATTTAAATTGTTGGTTTTAAAGTATTTGTATTTGTTCTCGAGCTTAATTGTATCTTATATAATAATAATTGAATTTTATAAAATATATTTCTCTAAGGAAAAGTCTGTCTGAATAATTTAACGGAGTTTTGTATATGTTTCATTTGAATTGTATATTTGTTTCTTTTCCTTAACAGATATAGTTAAAATTTCAGTCATATCATATATTAGGTATTGAAGGCATGCTGTCAAAATATTATTTATAGATTTCATAAGCACAACACAAATTTCTGCATAAGAAATAACCAAAGCATCTAACTGAAAACATTTAAATTCTCATTTTTATTTGAAAAATATTTATTTATAGCTTAGGGAAAGAACAATGCACTTCATCATTTAGCAGCTGACACAGTTGTCCGAATGCAAACATATATTTTGGGACAAGAGTGCTGCAAAAGTTATGTGCATGCTGCAACAAATGTGGCAACTTTCTGACGAATGGCCAATGCAATATTTACAAAAACAATGGCAACAAACCTTATAAACAACCAGCCGGACGCTTGTTTAATTGCCCGATGAACAAATTAAAAGTGTCAGTGGTACAAAAATCGGGTAAAAATGCAGCTCGAGTGTTTGGGGCGACTGTGAAGTGTTGAAGTTTAAAATTTATTTTGTCGTACACACTTATACCATAAGGACAGGGGTGGGTTAGGGGGTGGTTCGGAAGGAGGCAGGCGGTAGCAACGGCATTAAAATAGTTTTAGTTAAAAGCGCAAAAGGCAAGCTGCAAATTGATGTCAACATTTAAAATGCAAGGCACGAGACACGGACACAGAAATGGACACGGACGGAGTAGTCACAGCCGCAGGACGATGCGAGTACACAACAGGGACATATGGGGGAGAGCGGACGGGGGACGGGGGACGATAGGAGACGAGCGACGCTTAATGTGCATTTTGGTCACTTAAATGTGCCCCAGACGAGCCGAGCAACTGGCGAGAATTGAGGCGCAGCTGCAGAGGCAGGGGTGGAGTGGGTTTTGGGGCAGTTGAGGCTTTTTATTACTGCAGCATATTTATCTTCATCTTGGATGTCGGCGCGTTCGAGACGTGCATTTGATGTGCCTCCTAGCTGACTGTGTGCGTTTGTGTGTGTGTGTGTGTGTGTGTGCTGCCAGTAGCCAATGCAGTCAATCGTCCTGCATTGCGTCCTCTTTGGTGTTTTGCGTTTTGGATGTCAACGCTTTGCTTTTGGTTTTTATGGCGCCAAAGTTGCCACTTGGCTTGACAGTTGCCACCACCCCTGCCCAAACATCCTGCTCCTTGCAATCTTGCACACGTTGCACTTGGGTCTGCTGCTGCCCGTCGCTGGACATTCATAATTCTCTTTGAATTTATGAACACTAAACTGTTATTTACGATACTCAAAGGCATTTAATGTTATACAAATGTGACTGTGGGGATCCAAGCTAGGTCCTGGCCGAGCACTCGTATTCCGTGTCAGTTCCAACAGGCTAAGCTAAGCTGCAAAACACTGCCAGACCGATGAAAAGTACAACTAGGAAATTAAAGTGTTTGGAAAAGCAGCAGAAAAGTCGCTACACAAGGATATTAGTTTTAAATCATTGTTCTCAGTTGGAAAAAGTGTAGCCAACGATGATTCATCTAGCCAAAAGCATGTTTTTCTAAACTGACTTCAAATAGGGCAAATACAATGGGAAAAGCTTATAAATATTTGGTTATAGTAACTTTGATTGGCAAATAAAACAGTCAGATTGAGACATCTAATATGAGTACCTCTCAGTAGCTTCCTTTTTGATGCCAATTACACTCCAAATTTGCAAATGCAAAATTGTTGTTGAGGTTATCTAATATTTGTAGAAAGGATGCAGTTTCAGCATCATAAAGACATCATAAATGAGTAAATGAAAGCAAAAATCTTTGAGGCTATAGCAATTAAATTGGAAATATAATTTTTCAACCCAAAAATGTTGGTTTCAATCTATCTTTGAGTATGCAAATTATGGTTTTATAAAAGCAAAGGATTTCACAATATATGTTTTGTTGCATTTGTTTGCAGTTCGCCGTTCTGTGCGCATCAAATCATAATAATTTCTGTGCAAATTATGCGTAACGGTTGAAAGCATGACAATATAATAATACAATAATTATTAGTGAAGAATCACATCAAATGCAATATAATGTATTCTGTGGGAGGTAATATGAGCTGAGCTCACTCTGACTTTATTTCTTTTTAATATATGCATAAACAATAAAAGTGTCTTCCCAATTGTATTCGATTAAAAAATAAAATAATATTATATCTTTGGCTAAGGTATATATAGATTCAGTTGCACAACCCGAAATTGAAGCAAGTTTTTCAGGCCGAAGCTAACTGTGCATATATAACAACGTGACATTAAGTATACGTCATGCTGCACACACATTTGATATACGACGTACGCAACTGAACAAATAGGCAATAACATAAACAATGATTGTTTGTTAATAACATAAATCGTTGGTAGCAAAAACAAATAATAAATGTCAAGAGCAGCTGAGTTCTTGTTGGCCACTTAAAGTGAATGAAATCTAAATATTGATTTATAGTTCAAAGAACATTTTGGGACTCGCCTGTCTGGATTTTGTCAACGTCATCAATAAACATAAATCATGCCCCTATTTAGTGTTCACTCAGCATTTGCCAGAGCCACTCCGTCTCCAGTTTTCTCTATTACTCGTTCTAATTTCCTACATACAGTCGAAAATGATTTGATAATGAAAAGGAAATTAAGTGCACATTGTGTCGACCTCTCTCACTCTCACTCTCGCTCTCTCTCTCTCTCTCTCTCTCTCTCTCTGTCTAGCTCTCTCTCTATCAAGCGCAACCTCTGTTTCTATTTGGCTGTGAGTTGCCTCGTGTCCCTTGCAGTTAAGCGCAGCTGTTTGTGCCACTGCATCTCTGCCTGCATTTGAGTGGCAAACATCCGTTTCCGCTGTTTGCCAATGTTACTGTTCTGGACGTGTGTGCATGTGTGTGTGTATGTGTGTGCCTTTTATGCATATTTCAAGTAGTGCTGCATATTGCAACTGTACCCCAAGCAGTTGCATACACACACAGACATTCCCATGGCTAAGCAACCAGGCAACGCCATTGTTTTCCAATTGTTGGCTGTCTCAGCTCCTCAGAAGCAGCTATTCAAATCCTTAGATCACATTTGCACTGCAACGGATGCTGGCTGAAATAGAGAGGCAGGGGATGAGGGCATGACTCTATCTGTAGCCTATTTGCATGGCTGTCTGGACACTGAAAGGAAGCTTATTCGGTGTACTTATTGGTTTAGTGAGTTGCTGTCCTCGTTGGGGTTTGTAGTCCAGTTGTCCTATCTTTTACATGCTGGTCTATAGATTTACTGCAATTTGCTGTAACTTGATAATTTGTAACAGTATTTAATTGTTATCGATGCCAATAATTATGTTTGGTCACTTATCAACTGAAGATGATAGCAATTTGATGGCATCTTTTATATATAGTTTACAGGCAGCAATTTGTTATACTAGCTTATTATTCACCTCTACTTTGAAAGTATTTAAGGTAAGGCAATTGATTTGAATGAATATTTAAAGACATTGAGTAATTTGCATATTAATAAATTATTTTATGGCAAATAATTTAATTTAAGTTATTTGCTGAATCTGTCAACACTATTTCTATATACTCATGGAATTTTTAGTCATTTTCTGATTTTCGCTACTCTTTTTTTAGTTTTACGGTTTTTTTACCTTTAAGTATTTATTATTTTAGAATGTTTCAATTTGTCAGGAATACTTCTTAATAAACTGAACAAATTTCTGCATTAGAGAGGGATGTAACTAGATTAAAGTATTTAATACGAATATTCCCTGCATAAGTACAAGTTAAACAAATAATAAGTGTGTATTAAAGTTGACCGCAGGACAAGTTTTGGATCGGTGACACCACATTCCACGTTCTTATTAAGCACCACCCTGTCTGCTATTTGTTTGACCCCTGCCCCAGGATGAGCCGTAAATAGATTCTTGTTTTAATTGTTGTTGCCTTTTGTCGTTGTTGTTTGTTTGTTGTTTTCATCGCCTTAGGCATAAATTAATTATATTTTGTGCTCTGTTCTGGCTTTTCAGTGCAAAGGGCGCCTTACTCGGCCCATGTCTTTGTTTACTTTTGCAATTGCTCAATTAACTCGACCGCGGGATAATTATGACAATAAACCAACAACAGCAACAACAGCAGCAACAGTAACAACATCGACAACATCCATATTTGATATAATAAAAATCTCAGTCCTTTCATAATGAAACGCTGCGAGGCAAAAAATGTTCGAATCAATTGCGCGAATTTGGTTGAGAATTGTTGTTATTGTTCCATCTCATGCCTACATAATTATGCGTCAACAAATTCTTGGCTCTTGACAAAAGAATCAAGAATACAAATACTGCGTAAATTACTCGGAGTGGGTGGTCAGTCAGCAGAAGGGGAGAATATGAATTGTCGCCCTTTTGAAGTTTGTGGCGCAGTTGAAAGACGGCATAAAATATGCAACAGAATTTTGTTGTCGGCTGTTAATTGATTCTGTGCTGTCCATCGGAGCAAAAATCTATTTTAATTGGCCTCTACTCAAAACTGGAAAGCGGATCGTTTTATTTGAAGTCCCATGCACTTGGGCGCCATTTGAGCCTGGCCAACACTCCCTGCCAATTACCATGCAATTTTCAACAAATAGCCAGGCCATGTAGTTATTAGCTTTTGTTGTCGTTGCTGTGGTTGTTCTTGTTGTTGTTGTTGTTGTATTAGTTGCAATGCCAAATGTCATGTCAATGTTAAAGCCATAAATCTATGTGCAATATTTGCCGGGGCTGCCAATAACGGAAGCAACTGTGGCCCGAGCGGAGGGCTGGGCATTTGGTAGACTGTGCGACACATGCAAAACTTGGCATAACCACATGCAAAATGCACCAGCATATTGCAAGAAGCCCCATCAATTGTCCACAAGGCTGAGACAGAGGCAAGGGCTACGGTCCAACTGCTTCTGTTCATGTGTATACCCTGTGCAGTAAAATGTAATAGTAGAGTTACAAATTTAACAAATATAATTAGAATAATATATAAATATTTTGGATTAACATTTTTAATATTTAAATATATTAATTTTATATCATAAATATTGTATTTTAACTGGAATTATTACTTGCACTCTTAAAAACCATCAATATTTATTTGAACCTTCTTAAGTAATTGTGAACAGGACATCTGCTTGTTGAGCACTATTCACTCAAGCACTCATAGGTGCTCAAGTTGGATTAGTGGTATTGAAGGGACGAGGAGAGCGGAGTAGGGGTAGTTATAGGTTTGCAAACAGGTCAAGTGTGCAATTTGCTGCTTGTTTGAGTCAAATGACATAGTTAGCGCATTGATATGGCATATAACTTGAGCGATGACACAGGACTATTATTATCCTGCATTGGGAATTAAGTATTTATAGATTTGGCTTTGCAATATTGAATTTGTACTAAGTAAAGCTGAACTCATACTTAATTTAGTTATTAAAAGTGTTGATTATGTGATGCATGTGTCTAAAAGTGCCTTAATTGCATTTTATAAATTATATTTTTATAACCAAATCTGATGTCAATCTTTATAAATTAGTTGTGCGACTGACAGATAAATACCTATTTCATCTGAAGGCACATTTACACAGGCACATTCGAAGCATTTTATTTGAGAAGCATTTGTAATGTAAGAGATCTCTGGCCAACCGTTTACAGTTCATTAAAAATGTCATGTATGTTAACCTTGAGCACCCCAAAAATGGAAGCGTGGCCACTTTGAGTTAATGAGATGCTTGCATAGACATATATTAAATATATATATTACTCGGGGACATATCTACATGCGTCATCATGATGCATATCATCAAGTTTTCAGCATTTTACATGCGATTTATTTAACAAGCACTCGAATTACAGCATTCAGCGTGGAGCGTGCGGCAATGGGGCAGTGTGGCAGTGTCGTCTACGCTTTACAGTTAACACCACCTGGCCCCACAGCGGCGAGTGTTGTTGCCATCGTATTTGCTTTACGTCAAACTGTCAACACAACTGTCAGGTCTCAATGCTGCCGCTTCCGCTCTGCCCTCCCGAACTCCTGTGGCCCCTTGGAGCTGCTACTCATCTGCTCTCCTCGCGTCTTCATTTGAATTCTGACGCTGCTTCTGCTTTGCTTTTTGCAATGTCTGTTATACACGTAAACTGTTTACCTTAATTAAAATTATGTGCAGCACCCAAACAGTTGGCAACGCGTCACCCAAAAATTGTTTGAGCGTTATAAGAAAGTCATTTCCGTTGCCAGCTGTGGGACAAGCGAGGAGTGTACCAAAAGGGGTAGACAGGGAAGGGTCCTTGATAACCTGTAATTGCATGTGTCGTGTGTTTGGTGGCAAACAATTCATGCATATGGTAAATTGTGGCTTGTTTCGTGTTGACTGCCCACCAGTTGGCATTTTGAGCCGAGCTGTTGACGCTGACAGCTCAACATTTTTCTCGACTGTAAACTAAGAGAGAAAATTCACAAATGTTTCTCAAAGGATATGCGCGCATTATTATATATATTAGCAGTGTTTTTTTTTGCTTTTCTAATGCGCTGCAACATTTGTGGCAGTCGAAACTAAATTATCTTTCTTTCTGAAAATCGACTGCTTACTTTACTTTATTCTTCCCCTTTTTCAAGTTGCTCGTTTGACATCGATGTTCATTACAGTTGCATGTTAGATTACAGATGTTATGTTACAGTCTCATCATTTCATCACTAGTGGCCTGTAACCTACACAATTAGAGGCCTGCTACATTTTTTATGTGGTAAGAGCACATTTGTAGCAGTTAAACCTAAATTATATTTCTCTCGCAAATAGTTCAGCTAACTTTACTTTGTTCACGACTTCTGTCTTCTTCTTCTTCAAATTGGTGATCACACAATTAAGTACACGGTTGAATGTTAGTTTACAGATGTTATGCTACAGTTTTAGTATTGCATCACTAGCCTGTTATCTACATTAAAAGTGTAGCAGCTAAAACTGAATTGTAATTTTTCTCAACTACTTCTGCTCACTTTACTTTATTCACGATTGATTTCTCTTCTTCTTCTTCAAATTTGTGATCACATTTTGTATCGATCGATATCGATATCAATGTTATATACAAATGTTATCTAACAGTCTTAGTATTGCACAAGAGGCCTTCTACAAATGATGTACTAATTTAATAATTACCTTTAATATATAATCCAATTCAAATTCAACAAAGTGCACTTACTTAATAAATGTAATTTTTAATTTCATTCAAAAGTGCAGAGCATTAAATATTATTTGATAACTGTATATATAGAGGAATAAACGTAAATCTATTTTTTTTGAGCAGCAAACTCCAGTCTGATAATATCTGGTATTTAGTAAATAATTTACTTAAGCAGAGCAAAACTCATATTAAACTGCCGCTACCTGAACGGGATGAATTCGTTTGCCTGCAGCTGCTACATGTGTCGGACTGCTTTGCCACTCCTCCTCCTCCTCCTCCTCCTCCTCCTGCCCCCTCAACCGATTCTACCAGCAGCTGCTGCTGCTGCTGGCAGCGCATGTCTCCCTGGGTGTCAGTTGGTGTGGCATTGCCTGGCTGGCTCTCGTGTGTGTGCTGGCTGGTTGGCCGGTTTGCCTGGGCGCGTTAAGCGTAAAATGATGCAAATTACTCGGAGGCGTAACACCTTTTACAAACGCAGCGACGACCATGACAACGTGGGGCTGTGAGGCAGAGTGCAAGGATGTGCATGAGAACGACGGTGTTGCCACAAAAATGAACTAAAGCTGCATTCACAGCTCGAGGCTTTTACTTTTTTGCCTTTGTCATTTGCAGCATTTTGAAGTTGAAATTTTTATCTGGTTGCTGCTTGTCCGGTATTTCTGCAACTGACAACTGAGAAATTAAAACGTAAAACTAACTGAAAATTTTCTTCTTTTTTGTGCTTATTTTTTTATTTTATTTGTTAAAAAACCTCTGACAAAATGAAGCAAGAGCTTGACTACTCCAGCATGAAATTATATCATATCCATATGGCTGTCTTCACTTGGCATAGGCTTTTCCTAGCTAACGATTCCCGGCTCCTCCCTCCTCCCTCCACCTCCACCCCTCTGCCCAATCAATTTTGCAAAGCCCTTTTTCGACACATTGACAAACTGAGAACAATTCAATTTTTCCTTAGCTCAGAGGACTCTTTCGCCCTGTCGCCGCCCGCTTTTGTTGTCGCCTTACAAGAAGGTGGGGGAGGAGTGCGGTAGGGGCAAAGGGGATTTGTTTAGGATGGGGTGTGCATTGTCTGTGGACCAAGTGATTTACTAGCAGCAGCTCTCATGCTGCTCCTTCAACGTATACTTATTATTATTGTCGTATATTTATCTGACGCCTGCCTTTTGTGCGAGCCGCATAAAAAGCAATAAATATTAAATTGTATGGCGTGGGTGGGCCGGGCTTGCGCGGGCAGTGGGCGTGTCTTGAGGCTTACCACACAGTGTGAATAGACAGTCAGTTCTATTTGATGTGAAACTTAAACAAGCAATTAATTTATGTGCTGCGTGAGTCTCAGACGCATTTTCAAGCAGCCAAAGCACTTACTGTATAAATTATGTTAATCGACTTTTTGTGCACACCACACATTTTCATAACAATTTGCAAATCATACATACATATATTATATTGTATATACTTTGTGTTTTTATGTAATTTATTGCAAATCATTCTCATATAACATTGTATATGCAGGTTTATTTTATGTCATTTATATACAGTAAATTTTTCCGTTTATTTGTTCATAACGATTGGTAATAAAATATTTGACTTGATTTTTTTACAGCCTTATTTCCAATTATTTTATATTAATTTATTTCGACTACTTTACATTAATCTTTCTGAGTTTACACAACTGGCTTTTATTATAATTATTTGATTTGCTGTTTCAAAACAGTCTGCTTAAATCAATCTGATTTCTCGCAGGTTCATTTCAAGTGTTTCATTCTTGATGGTTTGCATTTTTTTGATATTTGTTATTTCCCTTTGATTTGTGTACATTGCACTGCTCAGCAGACTTCTGCTCAAATATCTTTCTTTTATTTACTGTATGTATCCCTTTCCGAGTTTTTTTTCTATCCCAACTGGCATTTGTGGACTTCTTTACAGGGAATATGTACTTGTATTCAAATTGCTTGTGTACGAGCAGTTTTAGTTGGATGCAAACAATACGCAATCAAGCTTGAAGGAATTTTTGCAATTCTCGCAATTCTTTTGCGTATTTAATTTTGTTTTACTAAAGCCTTTATTATTGATTGTTGTTGTTGTTTTTTTATTTGTTGTTTTGCATAGATTCGGTGCGGCTTTAACCAAGGGGCGTAGGCAGTGGGCGTGGCGACAGCAGCCAAAGCTTGAATTATGAAAGAGACACAGCAGCAGTGGCAGTAGCAGTAGAGTTCAGCACACCAATACAAATATCAGAGTGTGTGTGTGTGTGTTGACATTTCCGGTAGCCGCATGAAGTTGTGTTTCTGTGTCTGCGTGTGTTTGGGTGTGTGCGGTGTGTGTTGACAACAGGCAGATGCAACTATGGTCAAGCTATTGTCTAAAATTGTTGACGTTTTGCATACTCTGTAAGTGCATTCTTTCAATATTGGTTAGATTGTGTAAAGATTGGATATATATATATATATATATATACCCATATAACGCCCTACTTACTTTTCCGAAGGCTTCAAGTTGCCTTTAATCGATTTTCGCACCTTAACCTCACTTTAAAAACAACAAAATGAATAGCAAATTTTATGTTAATGTTAGAAATTTAATTCCTTTTTAATTGACGTGTATTTAAGATAACTAACTTTCGTAGAATAAAATAAAATATATAACATTTTAATTTAAATTGTATAAAGAAAAAATAAAGTGTCTTTAATCAAATTTCGCAGAGTTTTCGGATTCTGGATATTAAAATGGTTTTCTATTCAGTTAGAGGTTGGTCAATTTAAAAAGGTTTTTCTTAATATTTTCAAAAACTAAAATCTTCTCATTTAGTTTTCTGAATAATTTCAAGTTCTTCATTTTTTGCAGGGCATTTGAGTGTTGATCAATTTGAAATGGTTTTGTGGCATGTCTTGTTTCATTTTTTGTGCTGCTTACGTGTTGATGACATCGATGAGCTCTCCGCTTCACGTTGCCACTGACCATTTTCCATGGCTACCGCCAACAACTGCTGCCCATTGCTGCTGTCGTTGATGATGACATTTTTGTTGATTACAACATTGTTGCACATTGTTTGTCTCGTTGCTGTTGTTGTTATTTCTGTTATTGCTGTTGTTGTTGTCATGCTGTGGCTGAACCACACAAACCAAGTGCACTTTCAATATTGAACCGAACTCGTCTACAAAGTATCCCACTCTTCACATGCAACTATGCATTTTTCAAGCATTTTGCATACAAATTTTGGCCTGGCCAAAGGCATCAGATCAGTACACAGAGGTTTTGGCATATTGAAATTTAGATAGTTAAAATGTTTTTTACTGAACAACTATTTTCAGAAGTCCTTGTACGCATATACAAATATGAAGGTGGGCATTTTGCGGAATTTACCTGCATTTCATTTACAAAGTGTGCACTCATCCGATGGCCGACTAATTTGCAGCTTGGTTAGCTGAGATTTATGAGCTTAATCTGCAGTTTTGTAATATCAAAAAACGTTTTAATCAACCTCAAATGTGTTGCATTTAACAAACAGATATTGAGTACTTACGTAAATTACACTGAAATAAATTAAATAATAAATAATAATAAAAATACAATTTAAATGATATGGATTAATCAGTTATTGCTATTGGCAATATAATGTTATATTATTATTATTTATGTGGAGCTTTTCAGGATTTTCGCTGGACTTATAATATAAATAAAAATAAAATAAAACTTTGATAAACATTTGCAACGCGTGTGCTGTGACTTATTTCGTGCAGTCGATTTGTTGCAAGTTATTTGCAAGTTGCCTCTTTTGACTCATTTCCGCTGTCTTATTGAGTTGGCAACTTGTTGTGCAGTTTGTTGCTGTCTGTCATTTTGAATGCAGCGCGATTTCCGTTTCCGGCTGCACAGTCAAATGCACCAATGCTAATGACAGTCCGTGCAGAGCTCCGCTCTACTTGTGAATTATGTGTGAAAGATAGCTAAATTATAGCACGCATCTGTATTGTTGCCACACACACACACACACACACACACACACACACACACACACACATGCACACACACACACAAATTTATGGACAACAACAATAACAATAACAGTAGCAGTAACATAAGCACAAACAACTTTTGAGTGGGAGCCACGCATTGTGACGTCCTGTGAATTGCTGGCTCAATTATCCTGTCCCACAATATGTACATCTCCATCTCTTTCTCTCTTGCATCGCTCCCACTTCGTTTTTGTGACACCAGCTTATCAGCCGGGGCGAGGCACATGAATCAGCCGTGTGGACATTGGGACAGCCATTTGCAGGCTCGCTGCTGGTGTCCAGACTTGCTGTTTCGAGTCGGGTCTGCTTGCTTCACTTGCCTGGTATCCTTGTGGCAGCTATGCGCCTGCACTTCATTGATTCTTCAATTGATTTATGCGTCTAAGCACCAAGCGGCACTGAACAGTCAACAGTTCTTGATTTAATCCATTATGCGTGGCATCCCACAAGCGTAGCTTAGTTGCAAAAGGTGTCAATGTGCGTGCGATAAATGAACACATTTATAACGAGCATAAGTGTTGCGTGCGTCAGCTAGAATACCGTTTCTTTATGTTGAGCAATTAAGAAAGCAGGCACCTTCAGACACTCATAAGGTACAGTGTCTCGCAGCATAATTGGAAAAGTATCAAGTAAAAAATGTATTTGCCTGCCATAAGCTAATTATTCATTATTTTTCAAAAATTCCAAACACCGATGGTAGGTACATATATTAATCACCCATATGAATATATGACCCTAATAAACTGAGGTTTCCCCACCTGCTAGGTAGGGTTATGTAAAAAAGTACCCTAGTTTTGGGTCAATGCTTATTTGGAAAAGGTACATTATGGACACCTGGGTGCCATAAAACCCGGATTTTTTACCTAATGTTGAGTATTTTTGGTATAAATAGAACAATCCTTCGTAGTCAGCTTAGTTATATCCTGCATCTTGAGTGCAACAAGCCAACAAGGACTATGGGCAAACGGACTACCATTGAACTACGGAAACTCATCCTGGAACACCACAAAGCCGGATATTCAAATCGCCAAATAGCTGTAATGGTCAATCTGACAAGGTCAACTGTGTATTCCATCATTCGGCGCTTCGTCGACGAAAATCGGATTGAGAACAAGGGCAGAAAGGCACCAAACAAGATGTTCACCGAAAGGGAAGAGAGGCTTATCATCAGGAAAATAAGGCAAAATCCAACGCTATCGGCTCCAAAACTGACGCAACAGGTGGAGAATGAAATGGGGAAAAAGTGCAGTGTGGAAACTGTGCGCAGAGTTCTGCGCAAACATGCCCAAGTACCACAGAAGAAGCCCATTACAAGCGCAAAAAATAAAGGGACTAGGATGACGAACAACACCAGCAGTCGAGCCGATCTTCGAAAACGAACGTCCGAAATTAAAAACGGAACCAAAAAACATTCTCTGAAAAAGAAAAGCCAATAAAGTTGATCACTGAAATTTTTCCTTGTAGTTTTAACATTCAGGTTTTCTGCGTCTCTTCTCAATTCCAAAAAAATATTTTATAAAATATTTTAAAAATTCGAACTTGTATTTGTTTCATTGTTTGCGGTGCTTTTTGCTTGACCATGTTAAGAAACATGATTGCAAATTGAAATTCATCTAAAATTCCAACTCAAACTATCCATTTGGGAATCATTGCAAGAAACTGCCTGGCATTCCCTCAAGACTTAATCGATTTTCAGATGGAATTCCTTTTTTTAACAATGTTGGAAATTAATTTTCGAATTATATAATTATTTAACTTAAATGGCAATCATTAGCTTAAATAGTAATAACTTAAAAACTTAACCACAATCGAATTTTTGTTAGGAATGGGCTAATCATGTGTTATTGCTGGCATTTCTTTTTCAGCAGGACAACAAGTATCACAGTTTGGAACAGACGCTCCCATTTGTGACGCCAGCAGCGACTACTTCTGCTCTACACTCCTCTGCCCCTTTGCAGTCAATTCCACTCGTTGCACGTTTGGCTGGACATGACAAGCTCAACATGAGCTCGTCGCAGTGGCAATTGCAATTATATCGCAAACAGTATTCGGCGTTCAAATCACCGCAGAGCCACTCGAAGCATCCATTGGATATGTGCGCAGGATGTGTTGGTTGAATGTTGGATGTTTGCTGTTGTGTAGTTTTGGTCAACACTGTTTGCTCTGTGGCCCTAACTGTCTGTTGCCAACATTTTACTGCATGCATTTCTCTTTTTTTAAATATACTTCTTTTTTTTATTCTATGGATGACATGCATGAAGTGTTTATTGCGTTTCACAAGTGTTCCCATTAAGTTGAGGCGTTAGCTGGCAAATAATATTGAAAATAAAGACACAAATAGTCGAAAAGGGGGTTAAGAGAAAAGAATAGAACGTAGCGATATTGTAGAACTGGCCATAAAGTTTGTTGGTCAAGTTGTGCTTTCAATTAAAGCAGTCAAGCAACATTTTGTAAGCAAAAAACTTTAACAAGTTTTGCAACAGTCGCTCGAGTCTCGAGTCCAAGTCAGCATGAAAATCAATTGAAGCGCGAATTTGATTTAATTCACTAACTTTTTGGGGGCGTGGCCAAGTAGAAAATTCTGCGACTTGGCATAAACGAACTTCCGTTGCAATGACAGCCAACTGCAGCTGATGAATAAAACATGTATTTATGCGATAGTCAAGGGGTTGCCAGCAAAGCGAACGAACTGCACCAGTTACTGCCCCAGCGGGGTGGCTGCTAGTTGTATGGTGGGTGGTCCTATTGCCAAGTAGCACCATTCAGTCATCCAGCTGAGAGTGTCAAGTGTTTTCGCAATGCCTTTCCAGTTCGACAACAAGTCTAATGGCATTTTAAGTAAATCACAGCAAATTCAGTGTCGTTTCTTTCTCCCACAGAAATGTATTAAAACAACAAAAATTGGCAGCCTTAAAGCACAATCTTATATATTCTTGTTCTTTATGAGTTTCGTAATAAGTTTTCTTAAGAACAGAAAATGTTTTTACCACACTACGCCATTAACGAAATAGCAAAGTGACGATGCTGCTGAAACGTCTACGAATGAAATAGAAAAGTGAATTACAAGGCATTCTCTGATAATGCTACATGCCACATATGCATATTAAAATCTGAAAAATAAGTAAGTATAATTGTTAAGTCAGATAAGTATACCTAATGTATGTTAAAGTTACACTTTGAGCAACTGTAGCTAAAATTAAAAGACTTTTCAAACAGCAAATCTTTTGCATCGCGTTTTTGCCTCCGTTTTGTCTCACAAATCTAAAATGGCAAGCCCTTTGGCAAATTATGCAAAACTTAAGCGCTGAGCGTTTTCTTAAGCTTGCGACAGGACACAGGACATAGGGCACTGGAATCTCTCCAGAGCTCCGAGCACCGCTTTGAGAGTTGAGAGCTGATGTTTTGAGGTTCATTTCATGGCCGCTAAGCCGTAACAACTGTCAAAAACAGTTGGCAAGCACGATAAATAAATAATTGTAAGCTACTTAGTGCATGCTCTGGGATAAACTTAAGTTGGTTGGAGGGTGTTTGAAATTTTGTACATTTCTTTACCATTTGTGCAAGCAAATGCATGCGACAAAAACTTGAGTTTATGCCAAAAGCCGCTTAAAATTGGCAGACGCAGCAGCAACTTTTGGAGCTGTACTGCAATCGAGTATTGTAGCGGACACATCACGAACTCATATTAGTTTGTAAAATTAATTTATTGTTGAGAAAGCCGCAAAGCTGCTGCCAGGCGTACAAACAGCAACAGGACGCTGCCGGGCTGAACCGAGCCAAGAAATCAATTTCGTTGTAAGATTGCCGCGAGTGGAAAGCATCGCTTGAAATTGCACTTTTCAAGTGAGCACAAAACTTTTGAGTTTGCGTCCTTTGCAGTTGCTGTTGCTGCTGCCCTCGCCTTTGGTCATTATTTAACTTTGCCGTCGGACGACTGACAGGCAACAACAACAATTAATCATTTTGACTTTTAATCTTTCATTTGTCCTTAGCGTCGGCATCTTTATCGCGTCTCCGGCTTTGCCACGCCTCGACTTTCAGCCTTAACCGTTTGTTGTTGTTTGTGTCAAAAGTTTACGCAATCCTCCATAAGCACCCCCACTGCCAACATCTCCAGATGCGCATGTCTTCCTATATCTATCCGTCTCCGTCTCCGTCTCCGTCACCGTTTCCGTCTCGGGCATCTATCTAAGGCTCAGTTTGTTAAGTACGCTTTGGGTCGCTTAAGCAGACTTAATCGCATTATTACTTTTACGAGAGTTTTTCTTTATGATTTACGCTTACCAAGTGCAATACGCACAACTTTCTTTTCACCTTTTTCCCCATTTTCACGATTTCAGTTTTCATGGCTAAATTTGTTGGAAATGAAAACATCAGAAATGAACTTTTAAGTGCGGATTTTGTGGTCTGACATTGGGAGAACCTATGTGAACATTTTACTTTTGAATTCGAATTAGTTGCCTGCGAATTTTTGCAAATGTGATAATGCTGTCTAATGGCATAAGCTTAAAATGTGTGCAACATTTTGCATAATTCGGTGAATTAAGAATTTTGTCGAGAGCAGAAAAACACTTTGTTAAATACACAGGAAGAATTCAAAACATGACTTAAGTACTTATTGAATAAACGCCTAATGAGAAGTACTAGGAAAACAAAATAAGCAAGTATGTCCACGTTTGAGCTCTTCCTCTTTAAGCTGCGGATCACACCAAAGATATCGATAGATATCGATATCACATGTTAAGTAAATAGATGCTAGTTTTGTTACAGTCTTAGTACTACAATAGTGGCCTGCTGCACATATTTTATTATCAACATTCTTAAATGTTAAATGTAAATATCTGAAAATGAGTTTCAAACTGTAATACTTACATTGAATTCGATTACAATATGTGTGGAATTGAAAGGCAACATATTAAGAGTCCAAAGCATGCAATCGATTTCCTCACAATCTGTTGATGTTATAAAACGTTAGCCATGTCCAATAAAAATCAACACACTTTTGCCGGTCATTTATAACTCAATCTCATTGGGCTCGCACACGAGAAATCAATTGAAAAATCACATTAACCGCACACGCAATTATTCTGATTATCATTATCATCGTCATCGTCATCAACATCGACATCGACATCGACATCATCATCATCATCATTATCAGCATCAACATGATTTGAACAGATTGCAATAGCTGCGATAGCTATAACAAAAGCTGGTGTAAAGGGCGCATAAAACTCATTACATAAACGTCCACAACAGACAAGAATCGCATTTGGCAAATTATTATGACTCTTTATATTATGATGACTGCACAAATCAGTAAATGGTATTTCAATTTTATGCGTGACTCTTTTCAAAAATAAAACCAACAGCAGCCGAAATCATTTCGAAACACAAACCGCAAAAGGGTACCAAAGTTTTGGGCAGCTGGGCCACTCGTCAATTGTATTCGTGTGTGTTTCTGTGTGTGTGTGTGTGTGTGTGTGGCTCAAATTTTCTGTCAAAGTGTTGAAGAGTTTGAGTGTCCAAATTGTGAATGTGAGCGAGAATAAAGTACTTCAAATGATAAATGACAGCTGCTCCATTTCGTAATTAACCAAAAAGAGCAGCAGAATTTTCAATTGGTTTGGAGTTTTAGAGACATTTTGGATTTTGGAATATGGTAATGGATCAAGAGCTAAATTTATCTGATTGTTTAAGGACCAATGACACTTGTCGAAAATTACAGATAAAGCTGTGAAAATCAATGAGGTACACTCAACAAAAAAAGTTGTGCCAGTTAAGTTGACATTCTGCCAAAGAAAACTTATAGCAAATATCAGTTAAAAATTTGTAAAAGCTGAACACACTTGCCATAAGTGATTCAACAAATAATTTGGAAAATTTTAATATTTTTTTTTAAGCTTCAACACTTACATAAAGCAATTATTTTCTTTGTAATTCGTTGCGTGGCCTATTGCAATTTAATATATATTTTTTTTAATAATATGAGTTCGGAGCGTCTCCTTTGACAAGTTGAAACAATGAAATCATTTTCAGCATATTTTAAAGCAATTAATCAAGTCTGCAAGCACTCAATTCGTTTCGTTCTCCATCATTTTCCGAGGTTATTTGCTGGGTTGTGTTTTTTTCCACATCACTGCATTTCAAGAGTAAAGCAATTACAAGCGGTTAAAACCACACGGGTGGTCAAATTGCAAAAAAAAGAAGAAGAAAAAACAGAAAATACAAAAGAAGATACTTTAAGGCCCAATGCAAAGCCAGCAATGGCACCATTAGCGCGCATTAAGCATTTGCATTGTTGTTTTAAATATTTAAAAAATATATGTGCATAAATGTACTACAACTGCAACAATTAAAAAGACAGACAAGAGAGTGAGGGAGCATGAGAGAGAGAGAGAGAGAGAGAGAGAGAGAGAATCAATAACAACAGATTTCTATCGTCATCAGAGCAACGCTGCAAAGGCTTATAAGCCAAGTACATGAGATGAGCACTTTTTAATGTTATCATATCTGTTTTTAATGATTCCATTCTTGTCCAGCGAAACAAAATGAGAGATGAGCCTAGAAAACTGATAAATTTGAATTAAATTGTGCAGCTCAATTTATATCTATGCAAATACTTTTACTACTTAAAGTTTTGATTACAAATTCGTGCAACTTAATTCAGTTAGTTATGCGGAAATTGAATTTATATTAAGAGAAACCAATCTAATTAATAACTTATAAGACATTTATCATGGACGACCACACAAAATCAACCCGTTCACGGACTTTATGACAACGACTAAGTGAAAACTCACTCTTCCATTTGTTTGGCCGCTTTGCCTTTTGCAAGTTTTCGCCCAGCTCGGACATCCGGAAGCTACCGAAAACACTTCCGCGTCCACAAAAAAAAAAGAAAAAAAAAATGAATTGAAGAAAATTGCCGTAAATCAACCGCAACACTTTAGACACTTCCTTCCGCAGCGTCTTTGCCTGCGACAAAAAGTCAAGGCTGGCCAAAGTCATGGAAAATGAGCGAAAATGGCGGCAGTAAAAACGGCAGGCATTTGATTTATTTTCTTATTAATTTCCGTTATTCACGCCGCACACAATTTCCGCTACGTGTTCCAGTTGAGGCTGACCAAAGAGCTGCCCTCCCCCCTTTTACCCTACCCAACAACGGAAAAGCGGAAGAAAAGCGGTGAATACATTATGCACACTCCTCAAGCATCGCTGGCTCGCCTAACAATCTAATTAATCAGCAATAATTCATAAAATTAGAGCTAAACAGCAGCAAAAGCTACAACATTACAGCCACCGCGATGGTGTCGTGGGGGGCGTGGCAGCTGCCTTGTTTGCTCCACACATAAATTAAACTTGAAAAGTGCATAAATTAAAAACCATTTTGCGCATACGTTGGTTACACGTTCCAGCCAGGAAGAGTGCTGAAAAGCGGTCAGAGAGAGAGAGAGAGAGAGAGAGAGAGACAGAGAGAGACAGAGACAGAGAGAGAGAGAGTGAGACAAGAGTTGAGTTGAGAGTGGCCAGCAAGTGGCGCCATTAATTGCATATTAATTTAGACAAATTTGTTTGGCATTTTTATGTTCCACTAACAGAATACAACCACAACAACAACAACAACAACGGGGACGACAACAACAGCCGCTTCATAAAATGAAAAACAACGGCTAAAAATAAAGCATTTTGTGGCTGTTAATTTGATGGTATAAATATTTAAGCGCACAGCTTGTTTGAATTAGCTGCTGCTGTAGTTTATGCGAAGCACTAATGACAAATTTAACTATTTAAATATTCATGTAAAAAATGTTGATTTTATTTTCAAATCTTCAAAATATTGTATTTATTTCGATTATGTTTTTCTAAAGAGCATTTCACATTCGTTGTGTTTTACCTCAGCATTGCTTGAGTGTGCTCGTTGGCTAACAAATTTATGAATTATCTGCAGGCAATTTTGCGTTTCTATCACAGTGGCATATTAATTTAGCTGATGCCATTCTTTTGCCGTAGTTTCCTTGAGCTCAGCTTGCGATTCATCTGTAATATTAATTGAGCAGCTCGGTGCGGCAACTTGATCACGAACAAAAGATAACGGTAGAGGGAAAGTGGGGCATACAGGATATACATATTATTGTTTCTGCTTCGCATAGCATAAATCTTCTGCACAAATACAATTGATTTGCTTTATTAGTGCTCGCTCTGAACGAGAACAACAATAAATGCTTCATTTATTAAAAAAAAAAAAAATGGGAGAAAAAAAAAATTGGGGAGTTTTCTCAGAGTGGATGATAAAATTCCAGTGACTGCTAATCTCGCAGAGCTTTGTTGTTGTTTATTTGCCACACAATTTCACACATATGTGGGCATCCTCTGTCTCCTTAAACTGTGTTTAGCTCATTTCCTTTTGCGTGAAGTGATTTACGAGTAATTCGCCATTTAACCTGTGGCTAAATTTGTAATTAGTCAAGTTTTGTGTGGCGCATGCATAAAATTTCCCTTTGCTGGGTTTTCCGAATTTTGCCTACTTTTGTGTAGGCCTAAGTCTATTAATAATAAGCTGTGTATGTGTATGTCTCTGTGTGTGTGTGTGTGTGTATGTGGTATTTATTATATAGTGTATGTAGTCTTGGCTTACTGACACATACTTATATGGAAGCTTTGAGTTCCTGGGGCGCACATTGACAAAAGCCAATTTCATTTACTTGATGGCTGCGAAATGCTTGCATAAACCGCAAATTAATTTTGATGGGGTTACGGGACGGGAAAAGTGTTTAATGTATGTCAGTGCCTGGTCGACACACAACATTTGCAAATGAGCTGCAAGTTCAACAAAAGTAGTTAATTAATTAGACTTTCGAAATATAGCTCTGTGTTCTGGTATTTCATTCCTAATTTCGAACTCAGCAAAGTTCGTAGTGAAATTAAAGTCGACAAGATAGCTCTTTTGGTTATTATTATTAACCTAAAATTCTTATATTTTATTAAATGTCCATTTATGTTAATATAAATTTAGAGAGCTACACTAGAAGATACAATGAATTAATTTCGGAAATCGACGGATATCTTCATATATATTTGAATGAGATTGAATTTAAATTTGGTTGTTTGCCCGTTATTTGAACTTGAATTAAAATGTAGAAAGCGAGTTCGAAATACATTTCCTAGAATACTACAGCTTAAACTGGCTAAGGCGACACAAGCTGCTATGATGAGCTTTGAGGACTCTTTGAACATAAGTAAATGCCTGGCTACCAATTTAGTTAACTTAATTAAAGTGTTCATCGAGTTTCAACAAGTTTCAACCCCGACTATTAACGCTGTCCCCAATCGTTTTATTCTATCGTTTGGCGACCGCAAATGCCAGGGTAACACCTTTTGTGATTCTATCGAAGTTCAATAAAAAGAAATTGATTGAAGTTTCGCACGCTTGTTGTTACGTATTACCCTTTTGTGGTGCTACTGTCTGCCACATTCTCCACTAGCCCCTTCCGCTGTGCCTGCCACTGTCTGCCTGGATAGCTGTGAACATCAATTAAATTCATTGCCAAACAAATATTGTACAAAGGAATTATTAAAGCAGCCAAGCGATTGTCGGCAGACACATGTTCAAAAACTGGCAACGTTTTGTTTTGCTCTGTCTGGGAACCTGCCCCAAAGAGTTGCAGTTCCTGCGGAATGTTGATTGAATGTGGAGGGAGCCCTTGTGCCACTGTTTGACCTCAGCCCCTTAGCTGCCCCCCGTTGCCCAGCGGTTGTTGTTTTTTGGCACTTTGCGTCGAGCGTCAAATGAAGATAAAAAGGCGCCGACATTTTGTAAACAAAGCGTTTGACGTGCGAGGCAGCTTTATAGCCGGCTAGATTGTGCTGAAAGGTCGTCTGTGTGATGATGTTTGAGCTGACTGCGTAGCCATCACCTAATGCCAGAAGCCCGAACCTAAAACCGAATACTCAAAACCCAAACTCAACCCACATTTTGCTATCCCTGGATTGCAGCTACAAAATGCATACCAAGCGAATTTTTTTTCTGATGCTTTTATTAAGTTTTTTGAATTTGTTTGCGTGTGTCTGTGTGTGTGTGTGTGTGTGTTGTCATCTTTTGTATGGGTTTTTTAATTTTTCGACTGATTGCTTTATTACAGAGTGGTGCCCCGTGGATGGTGGAATGTTCTCTTCTATCTTTTCGCATAGATCCTAGTGAATTTCACAATTTCGTTGCTTTGCTGGTGCTGGTGCTGGTGCTTCTGCTTCTGCTTTTGCTTTTTGGAATTAAGGGGCTTTCATCGAAAACCAACAGTGAATGCAGCCAGTGAGCTTAGGAATTTTGCCCAGTTCCCCGACAACTCTTCATTTGTGAGACCTGTGCAAGGTAAATATTTGTTTTGCATTTTATTTAAAATTAATTTGCCAGACAAGCTGCAATACAATTTTTTGAGCAATCAACTTTTGTGAATAATCTTTGTTTATTCTTATTAATTTTTTGGCTTGAGAATTTTAAGCTTTAAATCAGCTTTTCTGACTAAAACTATTTTTCATTAATTTGAATTCTTAGGACTTGCTTATTATATTTTTTTAATTGCATATTTTCTAATAAATTTGTATTAAAAATCTGTACGAAGCAAATATTAATTAGTATTTGACAGACTTTTAAAAATACGAAATGATTTTTGTACTCTTATTTAAACTTTTCTTATGGGTTTGCATAGCTTATAGAATTATTCCATTACTCTTAATCTGCCCAGAAACTCTACATTCATATTATAAACTGCTTTTTCATTTTCAACTCGATTTAATTTGCGTGTTGAAAATCAATTCCAAATTTCTCTGAGTATGCAATACTTAAAAAAAAACTGCAAAAATTGTCTGCTTGTTGAATTAAGGGGAAATTTGAAGAGTGAAAATAAATTGTGCAAACAAAATACTGTTTATAAGGCAGGTGGGAATATATGTGCGGGTTGGGTCTGGTTAGTCGGATTAGCAGATGAAAGAAACGCAATAAAGTAGACAACAAAATTCGAACACTTCATTTCACAGCGCCAACATAATAAATCAACTTTAGTTGTACCTACGTCGGATTTTCCGATGAGTCTTTTGAGTTTTCCATTCTTCGAGCAGAGTCAGACAAATAATTTCCTGTATAATTTTCAGCTGCAGCGCAGCAACTGAAGCACAAAATGTTGTTGCATGCAGCACAAAATACACACAATTTGCATGTTATTCAAATAATGCATTTATAGTGTGTGTGTGTGAGTAATTTCTATATTGTGCATTCTTCACAAGCTGTTCATCTTTTATGATGCCACGCAAAGGCATCTCATGCCATTCTTGCCACATTGCACTTATCGCCAGCAAAGTCCTTTTTGACCCGTACGCATCGTAGGATAATCGACCAGCTCTAAACACATACTTGGCTGTGAATTTGGTATAGTTTAGACAAGTATTTCTCTTAATTGTGGTTAATATTTGTGACATTTGCTAATGATGTCGAATATATTTCAAATTAATTTCGAATTTTATTGCTTGCTTGGTTTGAAACTGTTATTGACAAAATCCCAATTGTGGCTTGAAATGTGGCTGGAAACTTTAAAATTTGGTATGCAGCTTTTGCTTGGTTGCGGATTTTATTCAATTATATTTGAACAAATTCAGGCGGCTTTGGTTTTTGGTCTTAATATTTACGGCAAATTTATTGCAGACGAATAAAAATGTAACAGTAATATCAATTTTCATCAGATTTGTATATGTATATTTCCTACCTCAAATATAGATAAACAAAAAAAATCGACCATTAAATTTGTTTATCCAATTATTATATGCAATTTTCTGTTGACCATGCTCGAATGCATTTTGCAGTTGCCTTCCATTTCTTTAAAAACATTAGCCTCTCCGATCCTTCAATTGCATTCAGTTGGTATTTGGTTAGCATTTAGAAATGAAATGAGGATTGAAAATGTCACGTAGGCTGACACTTGCAGATAACAATAAAGACTCAACTAAACAACTTTGAAATTGCTGCAGTCTGAAAACTAAAACTAAAACCAACGACATTTGAATAAATGTGAATGGCGCCTTAAAGTATGTGCGTGTGTGGCAATGTGCACGTTTATGGCATAAGATATAAAAATATTCAATTTCATATGCATGCAGAGAGCCGCATAAAGTTAAACAACGAAGGCGAGCTGTGAGCAGTTCGCTTTGCATATGGGGACATACATAGATAAAAAAAAATGCAAAAAAAATGTAGAAGGATTTCGGTATCCTACTATGAGATACCCTATGTACAGCTCTACGTGTGACTGTAGCGAATTATCATTTTTTGTGAACTGCAACAAATAATCGTCAGCAAATCATACCAAATCAAATGTCGCTATCTCAATAGAATCTTAAAGGACGGAACTCGATTTAGGTCAAGTTATTTGAATATTTATAGCTTTGATGGACTTCGAAGCAGACTGATAGCTGAAGCAGACTCCTCTGTTGTTTACTTATTTGTTTAATGTCGACAAACATCAGTTGACACAGAAAAATACAAAAAATAAATAATTAAAATTAAATTAAAAATAATATGCAATATTTAATTGTAAATAAAAAAAGAGAAAAATGTTTAAAAATATTTAAATACTTGTTACATGCACAGTTAGTGCTGGGTATAAAAAAAAGGAATAACCAAACCAAAACTGAAATGACTGAGCGAGGTGAGACTGCATAGCACAAAAGCAAGAGACAAAGACTAAACAATCTTGCAACGACTGTGCCTCAACTTGCTATTCTGGTACCAGTTCCCACTCCAATTCAGCCACCTCCTCCATATACACATTTCCCTGCTGTTCTATTGAATTTGGTTGGCAGCAGTTTGCCAGGGGACCAAAAGTCACCATCCATATTCCATTGCCAGCTGCAGTAGCCAAAAATGTTTTTCTGGGATTCTTAAGCAGAAAAAATATATATGTGTATTGTAAAATGTTGTGTTTATGCTGCAAGTGGACACGTGGCAGCCACTTGAAACCAAATAAAACAACAACAAGTTTCTTCTTGCTAATCTGAATATAACGAAGATCACATTCTCTATTTGTCATTTTTTGTTGAGTTGTTAAAAGTGCTGCACAATTTATTATGTAATAGATAACAATTGCTTACAACTTTTCAAAATAAAAATGTTGATACAGTAAATTCGAAATACAACTATTACTTTGATTTAAATTTATATCAGCAAATGGAAATATGTATTTGAGGTCATCACCAACTTCCCCACATAGTTCATGTAACCTGTATAGAAATGATTTCACGAGAACTACAAGTGCATAATTAATTAGCACTGTCTGTGGTGGTCGTGGTATTGGCGTGGAAATTGGCTTTGACTTCGGCACCATTTTGTGGTTGGTTATTAAACAGAAAACAGAAAACAAAAGCAAAACAAAAATAAATATATAAAATGAAAAAGAAAATACAGGCGCTACAGATGCAAACATTATTCAGCAAGCCAAAGAACATATCATATAATGTGTGGGTAGTTTTTTACGTAGTCCGTAATGCTCCCGACTGACTCTGAAGCCTTTTCAGTTAATTAAAAAGGCACTTTGGCGTGTCTGTGTGTGTGTGTGTGTGTGTGGGTTTGAGTGTTGCTGCTGTTTCATTATAAATGGTCAGCAGAAACATAAACATGATATTCTCTCCTATCATACAAATGTATAAGTGGGTATCCAGTCTGCCCCATGTACGACATTCAGCTAATTAGTTCAAATAGTCTCCGGTGAGTGGAGGATTTCGAAGACTTTGATATACAGCTATTATCAATTGAGCTGAATGTTGTCTGTGCATATTAAATACACAAATTTGCAAAAAATCAATTTATTTAAATTGACAGTCTGATATCATTAGTTGGGGCTCTTGCTTACTTCTGAGATAACTGAGTTTAATACTCGACTAGGTAGTTTTTTTTATCAGCAGGATAATATAACATAGAAATGCTGCTTGCTTGACTTGCACTTAATGTGTGCCTCAAACTTACTTAATGCAAAGTGAAGGATACGTAAGGATCTTAATTTTACTTTAAGCATGGCATTATATTGAGGATTACAATTTTTGATTTTAAATTTTCAATCAATGTTTAGTAATTTCCAAAAAATGCAGCTTTAAAGTTGAAAAAATCGAGCATATTTAATTTGATTTGGCTTATATACAAAATTCCATTTAGCTAACAACTAGCTAAGCTTTAATTTAAAACCTTTAGAGTGCTTTCACTTAGCGCTAAAGTGTTTTCTTTTGAGTGAAGTTTACCAGGGCTGGCTTTCGTATTGGCTAAAAGCCCACAATTGTCAGTCAACATTCAGCTGGCTAAGATGACAAAATGTATTTGATGTTGTGTCACCGGTCGCCCTCAATTCTCCACCTCTCTCCTCAGACAACTGTCACATTTGCTTTGTTTATTGACACTGCTTGCGTAGACACTGCCACAGAAGAGTGTCAAGGGGGGAGCCGTCGCGGGAGCTTCCTTGGGAGCTGATGGGTGTTGGGTGTTGGGGGTTGGGTCGGGGAGTAAACAACCCAAATTTACATTTGCTTATGTGCCCGCTGTCAACTTTGCTTTGTTTATGTGTTTTTTATTATGATTGATATTTTTTGCACTTTTGCTGCCTTTTTTTGGTTATATTTTCTTTCCTTCTCCTTCTCCTTTTCCATCCTCCTCTCGTTTTGGCCTATGGAGTTTCATATTTATTGACAGCTGGCTTAAAAGGCGCATGTTGTTGACTTGTTTAGCATTTTTTATGAGCCGTTGACAGTGCCAACAGTTCGCATTTGGCTCAACCTTTTTGGGTTGGCCTACAACTCTCAAGTGTCACATTTAATGATTTGCCCGTAAAATTATAAGTTTTCGCAACTTCGAAGGAAGGGCTTAGATGCTTGTCTGGTTGACGTGTTCAGCATTTGTTTTTGCTTATCCAATTTTAATAGTTTGCTGCTATTAAATTTTTAAACTTTTCTTGGCCAATTATCAATTATTGTATTTTGCATGATCATTAAGTCCTTTGGTAGCAACCAATTTAAGACCGCCACGCCCACTACTTGGGGACACAACAAAAGAATATGAAACTTATTTAAATCCGAGTAGCTCTTTTGGGCCAACGTCAAGTGCCACTAGAAACAATGCAAATTTAATTAAAATTCCAAAAATCTGAAAACAATGCGCACGTTTTCATCATCAACATTATGCACCGACACGGCCACGACGACAGACGACACTTGCACCACCACTCTCTCTCTCTCTGCCACACCACACACCCAACCACATACTCAGAGACACACTGATGGGTCCCTGACCATGGCCATGGCTATGGCCAATGCAGCAGCGCAAGGACAATGCAGCCGGGTGGTTGGTCGGTCGAGCAGGTCTCCTTCCTTCTCAGTCCCTTCTGTCTGCCTGGCCTGGAAGTGCTTCTTGGGCACTCGCTGCATGTAATTTCAGTATTTTCTTTATTGGCACCAAACTGCGGGGCATATCGCGCTTGTCAGCTGCTCAGCTTGTCATAAGTTGAAGCAGTTGATTTTTGAATGAAAAATAATTAAATATAAACTTAAATTAGAATTTGGTTTTTATTTATATTAGTTTATATTTATTAAGTGGAAAAGATTTTAAATAAATGAATGAAAATAATTAAAGCTAACGCAGCGAATGTATCAAGAATTAATTCTTGGTAACATTTTGATCATAAATCACAAATCAAAGCATTTCTCAAGGAGTAGTAATTACTTTTTAATAAACAGTGGTAAGAATCTAATAAATCACTCTCAGGCAGAGTATTCAGTAGTCGCTGTTGATAGAATTTCGCTTGTCTTTTGTCTTTTTCTTTGTCGCTCGCCCGAAAAGCAAATGTAAAGTTTTTGGTTTCGACGCGAGGGATTTATAGTGCGATTATACTTTTGTGTGGGATGGTTTCCGCTGCTGCTGCTTGGAACACAAGTTGTGTGTTGTTGTTGCTGTTGCTGTTGCTTTTAGTCACGTTATTGTAGTTGTAGCTACTGTCCTCTGATGTCCGCCCTGAAATTGCATTGCAGCCGGGCTGGCCATCTCCCATAATGGAGTAGTTTTTAAATAAACAATGCGATTTCGTTGCGACCCGTGTCCCGCCAGCTGTGCTGTCATCATCTTCACACAAGTCCAAGTCAAGGGTTGCCACGATGACTACTTTCATTTGGTGCTGCTCCCACTCGCCACTTCCTATCGAGCCAGAGAACCACAGGCTTGGCTTTTATTTGCATTGCTATCGCGGGAGCTGTGCGGCTTTATGGGTTCTTAGTTTTATTTCATATACGCGATGGAGTTTGTCTTCATTCCTTTCTCTTTTCTTTTATATTTTTTGTAGTTTTATTGTTCAGCCTTCTTTAGCTGCACATCACTTGTTAGTTATTTAGACGCCATCAACACTTTGGGTCATGGCATTTTATGGTGTACTATAATGCCAGAGGGATTCTCAAATTTGTAATGGAATTGTCTGATGTGAGTTCCGGGGATGTATAAGAAATATTTAATGGCATGCATGTGTTCTAAGTGAATTGCAAATGAATATTATGGACAGAGTAACTCACCATAATATGTACATGGATAGGCAATAATTATTTATTGGTGCAGGTTATTTTTTATTTCGGGTTATTTTCATATTCAAATTTATTTTAATTGCCTCGCCAGTCATTCACACTTTGCCATGTCTAACGAAGTCCTCATGGAGGCTATTGTGCAAACTACTTGATTTTCATTTTGCCACTAATTATCTGGGTGGAAAGGGTTGACAATAAATTCAGGCCCCTGCTTCAGGCAGACCTGGAAGATGACACCAACTGTGCAGCGGTAACAATTTAGTCTCATAAATTGGCACAAAATGGGCATCATCTCATTGTTGTTGTTATTGTTGTTTTGGCTCCTGTTACTGCTGCCTGGCAGGCTGAGAAATTCGACGCGTCGTTCAAGAAATGCACAAAGCCACAAGCCGCAGAGCCGCGCAACAATTCTTAGCGCAACAAAAAGCCGCCCAAAAAGCCGCCAAATTTCATTTACCAAGGCCAAGCGGAAAGTTGTCCTTATTGTTGCCTGAATGAGTTTTGGCATCTGGAAAACACTTTTGGCCACGTCGTCTCTCTCGTCTTACAGCTTTTAGTTGGCATTTTATTTTGGCAAACTTGCATGCGGCAGGCGGCTGTGGCGAGGACAAATAACTTGATGCTGCCACCGTTTCGATTTTTTCAGTTGCATGCAGCAACTTTCGGCTTCGACTATGTTGCGATAAACATAAATTAAGCATACGCCACTACCGCTGTTTTCAGTCAATCAAAAATTTGGCCGGATTGCGTGGCTTAAATTAAATAAATATCTCACATCTCATTGCATGACTTAAGTGTTATTTACAATTTTTTTATTTATTATATATTATTCAAATATGATTCGTGTTTCTGGACTCGTCTCAATGTTCTTGGATAACACAAAAGTAAATGTGCTCCCATTCAAAAATAATCAAAATGTTCGCATTAAAATAAATGTTAAGTCACTTTTGAAGACATTTCTTTTTTCCTGTTCAAAGAGTTTTCGATTTATTTCGAAAAGAGTTTTACAAGTGACTGCATCAGGTGCCGAAAGGTGTAAGCATTTGCAGCTTATCTGCTTGTATCCAGTGCGTTTAATATTTTTATTTATTTTGTGGCCCATCATTTACCCCCTTGAGAGAGTGTACAAAACTTACAACACAGCAAGTAGCTCAGAATTGACAGCGCCCTTAAAAGTTAAGTTTGGCAGTTTTTAAAACATTGCGAATATGCCACATGTGTGGCATAGTCGACTGTCTGCCTCCGACATCGAGCTTAGGTTGTCAGTTGGGCCCTTTTGCATATGCTTCAGTTGGTGTTTTTTTTTTTGGGTTTGTGTGTCTGTATTTCTTAGTTGATTTCACGAATTTACAGACCCATGGCAAAAGTGAAAAACAATGTAATAGAAATTTCATAAACTTTGCTGCATACTTTTTGGCGCTGTGCGCTTTCGACAAGTGCAAAACGGTCTTTATCTATAAGGATTTGCTGCAAAAACCCACCGATAGAATAAAAAGACCAAAAAACAAAAGTTTTTGCTTTGGTTGCATGCTGTGTGAGGGACAGGGAAAAGGATTGGTAGGGGGATGAGGTAGGGGTCTGTGATTCTCATTGCTGATGGTAGCGTAAAATCCACTTAAGCTGCCTGCAGATTTTGGGCGCGTTTTGCTTTCTGTTTTATGTTTTACTTTTTCTTATTCTTTTCAATCTTTTGTTTTTTTTCCAGTTGTATTTTTTGAACATTTTTATGTCCTGCCAATGTTTAGAGCGGTAGGAGTGCAGGAGGTGGTGGGTTCGTTGCATTATTTCAAGTTTGAGGCAAAGTATTTAAACCATAAAAATGCGCTGCGAATCCTTCAGCTCTTATATCTTAGTGTGGCCATTGGGAAGTGTCTTTCACGGTTTGCCCGTAAAGTTTTTAAGCATTTAGCTGGAGATTTATTGGCATTTACTGCAACCGCATTCGCTATTGCCTCCCCCTGGCCACGTAACCAAGTTAACCAAGGCGCTGCCTTCCCTTTCCCACCTTGGCAAGTTTATCGCACGCTGCTGCTGCATCAACATAATGATATGGATAATTTAGTTTTCATTCAGTTATTGTCACCGCAACGCTCTTTCTTTATCCTACTACAGAAGCTGAAGCTGAGAGGGGAAAGGGGAATAGAAATCGTCGTACTATAAAAGGGACCATTACATTGATTTACATGCGCACGTTTATGACCAGCAGCTTACTGTCTATAACTTCCACCCAATCCACCAATTGTGCAACCCTCAAGCCAGAGATTTATTTTTTTTCTTTCTGTATTTTATAGTACATTGTAAAAATTGTGCATTTCGCATTTTTATTGGCTGATCAGATGAGCAGAACGCGCTGTGGCTTCAGTTTTATTAGCAGCTCTCAAAATTTCAAACAGTTTCATTGCCCTTTCTGCTTGAGTTTCTTGAGCTGAAGCTTTTAGATACTTATACGAAGTCCTCGAAATAAATAAAATCTGCATATTAATATTACGGTAACAAGTGTTTAAAAGAATAAAAGAAAACATTTTTAAATGGTTCTTACAAGTTACTTAAATATAGGAAAATTTCTTCAAATAAAAAAAGTCAGGATATATAATTATTAGTATTTGAACAATAAAAAAGCTTTACGTATATGGCTGGCTTTATCTGCATAGCTTTCTTATATATTATTATAATAATATGTGTTGTCACTTGCTAGAACGTTAGCAAAACTTATGGTATATCAGCAGGGTGTATTGTATATACACATTCAGTTCTATCTGCACTTTTTGCTGTTTCTAATTTGTATTCAGTTTCGAAAAGCTTCCCGAATACTCTCTGGAACCCGCTTCATCACAAGCCTAGACAATGGCATATGGAAAACGATGCAGTTGAATGGCGTATTTTTTTTTTGCAGCTGCTTTGCGCGCAAGCCTTTGAAGTGAGTTTTCAACTGTCAATTAAACTGCACTCTCCGTTGGACAAGCCGATGACATTGGAGGTGGCCGTGTGTGGGCGTGGCCATTGCCTAAGCGATAAGCATGGCAGTTAGAGAAACGCTGAACTAAGGCAACCAAAAAAAGAAAAATGGAAAACGGGCTTTAGCTCCTCTTTATTCAAGGCAGGTGTAGCGGAAAATTGTGTCCTTATACGGCAGCTGACCTTTTTTTTTTTTTTTTGTTTTTGTAGCGGCTAACAAAAATTCTATTCCTTTATTTTTTGTTGAAGGGGATTTCCCTTACCTTTGGAGTATTGAAGCAATTATAAATAGTGAGTCTGAGACTGAGGATTTGAGTAGATGCTGCTTGTTTGGTGGGATTTGCTTTGTGCACGTAAAGAGTTGAGAGTGAACATAATTGAATTTGATTTGATTTGGGATTTACTTGTAAAGTGAGAGATTCCCTGGGTTGGCCTTATAGTGTTATAGTGCTTTCACATGCTTAAAGTATTTAGTGGGTTTGAAGCTGAATGTGCCTGGCATTGAGTAGAGTCTTTTGAATAATAGCCACATAGTTTTGTTGCACGTAACAAATAAATATTTTTTGAATGTTTTCTTCTTTTATTTGGATTATTTATCCAATAAACCCAATGACTCTGCTGAAGTTACAATTTTGAACATTCGCTTGGGATGGATTGAAATTTTCGCCTTTTCTTAGGACTGTGTAAACACTCTAAATATTCCATTCACTTTTATCGATCCAAGAAGTCGCATTAAAATTGCAATATGGTTTTCGGCTACTTCCTTTGCCATTTAAGAAGTCTTTTGGCAAAGTCTGTCAAACGGCTGATTTATTATTTATTAGCCATGACCCACCGAAAAAAGCGGACATGGAAATTGTGTACCTTATTGAGGGTTGCTGTAGTTGTGGCATCCAGTCGGCCCACAAGCAATCCATCAATTATGCAACGTCGTCGAGTGACGAAAACAAATCAAATCCGAGAAAATATGTTGGACAAAAACCCCAAAAGTGTTTGAAACTAAAGTCATTTGCCAACTGACAAGCTGACAATTCATGGGGCATGGGCATGGGCATGGGCATGAAACTAATTGGATCATTGGGAAATAGTTGATGCCACAAAATTGACAACTAGGCTCTCTAAATTTAACAGAGCCCCCGCCCCACTCACACAGCCGAACAACTTACCGATTTGAAGTTTTTGCTTTCAGCCATCACTCGCTTTTGACCCCGAACCTAATTGACTGGTTTTAAAATTAATTTTATTTTTTTATTTTTATTTTTTGCGGTGCGGTCGCCTCCAATGAGCCATAAAAACTGCGCCGCATATCATTTGAATGGGAAAAGGTCTTTTGAGGGTTCCATAAAGGAAACTGTTTGCCATTTGGTCTTGGATCAGGGGTCACAGTTGTATGTGGAAGTGGGGGGCGTGGCGTGGCGTACGTGAGTCGCATTGCGAATGGTGTGAAAAATGAAACTGAACCAGAAACGGGGCCGTTAAAAGCAGCAACTGCCGCTGACAGCTGGCATAATGAAACTGAAGCGCGTGAAATGAAACGGAAAAATAAATGTTGCTCAAGTGTAAAGCGGTTTGTTTTGCAGCCGAGCGATACGCACGGCGAGCGAGAACTGGATGGATGCGGGTAGTGTTAAGCAAGGTTGCTGCTGATTGTTGTGAATCTGTCCATGACAAAGGTTTTCTTTTTCACATTATATTTTATGTCTTGTTTTTTTTTTTTTTGGTTAGAATTTGTTTTGTTACTTTGAACCAGTGACCATTTTGACCTTGTGGCAATATTTTGATATTGACAATTATAGAAAGAAAAGAAAGAAAATGCGCTGAATGCACATTATTCGATTTATCAAGAATTTCTTTGTGCAAGTTATTAAGTTTAGTATTCTGAATTTGCTTACTTAGTTTATGTTCTGGGATACTCAATAAATATTCTTAAATAATACCAAAAGATTTGTATATTTTATTTATACATTTCATACTTTCACTATTCACATAAGTCGAGTTATGGATATGAAAGGCACTAAACTTGTCTTTCTGCGGCTTGAAGCTAAATATTAAAAGGATTCAACTGTTTGAGCTGCATCCTTTGCATATTTGTTTTCATATACCTTTCAGCCTTGCCTTTGGCAATTTATATTAGGATAGTTAAGCAGCTCTCTAGCACTTAATGCATGCCTGGCAATCTTCTCACAAAGCGCAAACCGTGTTAGCAATACTTTTATTCATGTTTCTCCCTCCCTCGCACCAGCCGCTTTCCGCACAGCTTCTTGTCTGCCAGGTAAACACTTCATAAGTATTTATAAGCTCCTCTTCTTTGTGGGAGGGTCTGCTTTGACTGGGGCTTTCGGGGAGGGATATGGAACAGAATTGCTGCATTAAAAGAGGTTCCATTTTAATGCAGCAAAAGGCAAAAGCATAAAATGCCAAAGCGCACTGCTTATAAGTAGTAAAAATATAACTCTCCTCCATTTCTCCCTCCCTCTCTCTCACTCTATCTAGCTCTCGCTCTGTCTCATTCACAAATGCTGTATGCTCAGTGCTTCTTCTCTGTATGAACGACGGCAAATTTTATGCTTTGACGAAAGTTTTGCTTAATGACAAAAACATCCGTCAGATGTGCACACACACACACACACACACCCACACAAACTAGCTAACATACACACACTCACCCACACTTTCACATATAAGAATGTTGCTTAAATAAATTAACAAAGTTGCCTTGGCTGTTGGCTCTTTGCCTATAACACGAAAGTTGAAATGAAAATAAAATTTAATTCAAGCGTTACCGTCAAACGGTGACGTCGACGTCGACGTCATGTGTTGCTGTTAAGTGCCATCATCATCATCATCATCATCATCATCATCATACTCATCATTATGATCATCATCATCAGCATTATGATCATTAACAGCGGCTCCCGTTCTATTCTCATTATCTGTGAAACTGTTTTGTAGTTTTTCTCACTCGACTTTTCCACACACACACGAAAAACTTTTGCAAACAGGTTGTCGAACAGGGGGCGACAGGGGCACAACCGAAAGGAAAGGATGTGGGGACTTTGTGAATTGAAAAATAGTTGCCATAGTTGCCAAACGCCTTTCGCAACGCAAGCAGCTGCAAAAGTCAAGTGTTTAATTAAGGTTTTCCAGACGGTCGGCTTTTAATGTGCATTGACGAGCAAACGTTTGGTCTTAATTAAAAAAAGCACAAACAATATATATGCAAAAGGCAAAATTGAATAAACTTGTCCATTATGCTGACTGCTAAATACCCTAACAAACAGTTGAGTGAACTGAACAGGACTTCTACTAAAAGGCTTTTGTGTTGTTGCGATACAACTTGGTTGTTTATTGACATATTATTATATTCGAAATAAACCAACCTGATAATATAATGATAATATTAAATAAATATTAATTTAGCTTTGGCGTTCGAATATGGCTAATCATCAAGTGAATGAGTATTATCCAAACTTATCGTCTGGGATGTCACTCTTAATTACTCCCAATTAATGTTGTCGTTCAGTGTCTTGGAGCATGATTTGTTAAGTGTTGAAAGTTTTTCGCCTGTCAGCGACGTAGTTGACAAAGCAAATGTAAAACGGCAAACAGATTAGGTCGAAAGTTGGCAAAAAAAAAAGATAGAATAATAATTAGCAAGCGGTCAATGGAATTAGACGATTAACAATTAATATTTAAGTAGCTTACGCAGAATAGCAGTATGAAATATATAATGTAAATATAATAATTACTGTATATATTATTTATCACATTTTTTTTTAAATTTGGAATATTAAATTTCACAGAACATTCAGGTGAGCGAAAGCAATGAAACATGCGGGCCTGTAAGCTGCATTTAAATTATGGCTAGACTGTCCGCCTGCCCGTCTGTCTGCTGTCTGCACTATTCACGCTTCCAGCTGCAGGTAACCACAGCAACAATCTGCTTGCTGAACACGGCATAACAAAGCGCTGCAAACGAGAAGTTGGGCCGCGTTTCGGTTGAGGTCCTTGTCAGGATGCAGAGCAGGCACAAAGCACGGATGCTTCAACAACTTGACTCAATATTTGACAAAATCTTTGGTCATCAGCACGCGCAATGGTCGACGAACGGGATCCGTTGGCAGTGCTC
Source organism: Drosophila nr. perissopoda 5 BK-2023a (assembly GCA_035044105.1). Taxonomy (NCBI): domain Eukaryota; kingdom Metazoa; phylum Arthropoda; class Insecta; order Diptera; family Drosophilidae; genus Drosophila; species Drosophila nr. perissopoda 5 BK-2023a. The sequence goes on from JAWNMK010000122.1 coordinate 1,576,548, forward strand.
GAATGTTGTTGAATGGGCTGCCGGTGTTAGCTGATTAAGGTCGGAGCAGGATCTGCAGCTGCAACTGTAGCTGGCGCAGGAAGTGCTGAGTCTGATTGGGGGCAGCTTTCGACATTTGGAATCTATGCGCAAACATTGCAAATGAACTTTGATTGTGCAACTCGTTGTCGCAACAGCAGATGTTGACAACAACTTTAATCGGTATTTATCTTCAGCAAGGGTCTTAGGACTTAAGTTCGAGGTAACTGATTATTTGGTTGTTAATTAATTTTCCTTTTTAATTCTGGCATTATTAAATTCCTGCTTCTCGAATTTATTTTGTAATTTACTATTTCTAAATTAAAAAGCAACATTTTGTATACTAGGCATAGTCTGCATCATAAAATACATATTAATATTGTTTTGATCAAGATAAGTAACTAGATTTTGCCATTACAAATAAGTCTACTTGCTTCTCATCCCTTTTAAAGCGGCTTTCCTAGTTTGATAATTCAGTTTGTGTGAACCTTTCGTAATATTTCCTCATGCAATTTGTCCTGCTGCAACTTTGGCAAACGCTCCAAGTTCATTTGCAACGTCTGTCCTTACATTGCTTTCGCTTCCGTTGAGTTGGCTCAATGTCTGCCCCGCTACCGTCATCCCTCATCCCTTATCCCTCATCCCTCGCCATTCCTCAACTCGATTGCTCGTTCACCTTTGGCATTTTGTATGCTGCGACAGCTTCCGCGCAGAAGTTGGAACGGTTGCTGTTGTTGCTGCCGCTGCTGTTGCTGTTATTGCTATTGCTGTTGTGATTGTTGTGCCATCAAAATGTGTCATTGCTTTTCACTGCCTTCTGAACTACTACTCTTTACTCCACTCAACTACGTTCAGTTCTATTCCGTGCTGCGCTGCTCGGTGGGGTGTCATAGTCCATAGCATCAGAGAACTACGCTTCGTGGTGATCAGAGCAGCCATTGACAGCAGCCTCGTTGACATTTTCGCCATCGTCATCGTCATCGTCATCGTCAATCAGGTAGACTGACATGGAAATTATGAGAGTTTGTATTTTGGCATACACGAATCGACCAACAACGTTTCTCCGTCTCCAACCATCCGTAGCAGTACTGGTTGCAGTTGCTGTTGCAGTTGCACTTTGTTGTTACACAGAGTAGTGCCTATAATTTATGCGCGTGCTGCTGCTGCTGATTATAGCCCCAAGGCTGATTTCTGTTGCTGCTCACGTACATCATGCAACGTACAATGCACTAGGAGCAGCCTGGCGACATGCAAATCATACGCACAGTTGTACACAGAAAGGTGTTCCAGCTCAAAGTAATCACGGCACTTGATTAAGTATTTCTGAATCTTTAGATATACGTGCCAAAGGTTAGAGCACAAAACTCAAATATAATTCATATGCATAAATAATGAATATATTTGCCTTAACATGCTATTATTTTACTTATATGTAAATGTAGCTTTTATTTATATATTATAATATTAATTAAATTAAAGTCAAATAAAAAATGTTATATTTTTTCTTAAAAAGTATGTTGAATTTAAAAGAATCAATTTCAATTTTTTTTACATGGATGCAACAGCAAAATTTAATTTTATACAACAGCTTTGCTTTATATAGCAATATAAAGATGATTGCGATTCTTTGAGTAGTTAACCAATTTTCCACAAAGCAAAATGACTTCTGATTTTAATGAATGTTTTTCGAAGAATTCACCAATTCAGATCTTGTATCAGTGAGGACCCAGCGCTTGTTCAATGACAACTTCAGTGAACTATTCGACCTCATTGCAGATGGCATCTGCTTTTGCCAGTTGGCCAACGAAGTCGAAGAGCTTATTTCACCTGAGCACCGAGCTGACAATCCTGAGTCAGTTGGCATTTTGTTCAAGTTTGCAAAGTTAATGTGCAGTTAGTTTTCGTGGCCAACCAGATACTGAAGGTGATCTGTGGTGCCACCTACGCCTGTTGCAGTTGCAGCAACCAATTGCAGCTGTGGCTTTAATTCAAAAGCACATTAATTTTGTCTGTCAAGGCGTAAAAACTTTGTGAATAGCGAATGAATGAGTGCATAAGTTGAACTGAACTGAATTTGTGTGCGTGTCTGTGTGGCAGGATAAAGTAGCCGGCAAACTGACACAATGACCGAGTGGGCAGCACAAAAAGCGGACACTCTGCAGGCATATTGTTTGACAACAGTTGGCACCATTAAATGTCATGTACTCCGCACTCCACTCAACTCAACTTCATTTTGGTCGACGACTGTTTTGTTATATTTTCTCTCTGTCTGTCTGACTGTCGTCTGTCTGTTTGTTTGCCTGTTTGTTTGTGTGCTATTTGTTTTGCATACTTTTCGGCGCCATTAACAGCAGACAGCAATGCAACAATAAAAACAACAGACACAGACAACAGCCGATCTGTCTATTGTTGTTTTTGTTTTAAAAATATGTAGTTCTGTCTGCCAATGCAATGTGTCATTAGAAGGGACACTTTGTGCTCACACACACACGCAAACATGAATTGAAACTTGAGGAGAGTGCTCGACTTGCAGTTGTCTTAGACTTAAGTAACACTTTTATACTCTTACAGCTTTACTGAGTTGAATTACAAAATATGATCCACAAACACAAAATGAGAATGGAAATTAAAATGTGAAATTAGAAGAAGGCAAATGTTATTCAAAAATATTCAAACTAGGTCTTTTACATGTGTTTGCATCAAGCTTTCGTTTATAAGCTACCCTTTGTGATCGAATTAATGTGTACAGGGTGTGACAAGGCACAAAAGTTGAGATAAAAAGTTTGTCCTTTGCATCTCAACGGCAGGCGGCAGGTGTTGTTTGTCCTGCTGACCATTTATTTAGGGGTCACTGCAAAGGCGAATTTGGGACCATTAGTTGAGCAGTTGAACTCAAGCTAACAGTTGTTGTTGTTGTTGTTGTTATTGTTGTTGCTGCTGTTCGCCCCCCTCTTCAGTGGTTGTTGTACAAGGATGCCAACGTGCTCCAACGTGGCTCGGCAATTAGCAATTGGTTAGGAAGGAGGGCACGAGGACAGCGTGGAGTCTGCACGGCTAGCAGCTTGTTTTTTGGTATTTGAGTTTTTATGAGCTCACTAGGCACGTAATTGTTTAGAAAATGTGTGGCAACAAAAGGCCAGTGCTGGGCAGTGTCAAACTAAATGCGCTCAATGAGAGAGTAAATTGTTATTAAAATGCTGCCACAGCTTGTTGTTCGTGCACCACAACCAATTGAATCTATTTGAACTATTCGAATTCACCTTGGGGTTAAGCGACTGACAAAATTGTTGCACTCATTTTGCAAGTTATAATTCGAAACAATAACAACTTCAGCAAGAGTTGAAATACAGCATTAAAAATTAAATATAATTCCATGAAATTGCGGAAATGAATGTGGTTTGACTTGTGCGTGTGTGAGTGTGTGTGCTTAACCGGATGTGCGACAAAAGTGAAAACTTTTTATTCTAGTTAAAACCAAAATGAATTTGAAATCCGTGAACGTTGCCAAATATTTACCCAAATTTGAAGCGTCAATTAATAAGCGCATCGAGGCGAGGCCAACTGACCTCGACACGGATGCACCTTTGTGTGTGTGTCTGTGTGAGTGTGTGAGTGTGTGTGTGTGCGCGTGTATGGAAATTAATGCGCGTGTGTTTGGCAGTAACGGAAATGACAGCGCTGCAACGTTGCAGGAAGCAATAACCGAATTCAGTTACGTCGCACGGAAATGACACACGGGATGCAAATCGAAACGAGGACGAGGAGAGCATCCGAATGCGATGGGAGTCACATTCAGATCCGTGTGTGTGTGATCCCCATGTGTGTGTGTCTGTGTGTGCCCTTTTTTTTTGATGCACTTTCCGAAAAACTAATATGCAAAAATTGGCGTACAAATTGTAGTCTGATTTTGATTTTTTCAATTTGCATGTTGCATGCTGCAAGTGAAGCACAGTCAAATATATGCTCAATAAGTTTTTAGTCGAAGCACAAATTATGAGTCAAAATAATTGGATTCCAGTAGCCGATAGAATTACATCTATCCACGATCCGAGTTGATTTAGCCAACCTAATCCTATTTATTATTCTATCTTATTCGAATGCTAGACAATTGTGTACTTACTTCAATGCCGTGTAGAGGATGTGATTGAAAGACAAGAATTTTAAATTTTACAATTTATTTATTTACGCTTTCTTCATCATAATTTACTTTACTCGTATATTTACGGGGTTCCTTCAATCTATATATGTATGTGTATATAAGTACTTGAGTCTAAGTTGTTTGCCTTCAATTTAATTCCACTTTTTGGTTGCTCTCTGCTTTCGTATTATTTTTTTTTTTTGCTTGTTTGTATTAGTTTAGGTTTAGTTTTATTTGTTTTGCCGGCATTTCCAAGTAAATGCTGATTTATAATTTATGTGTATAATTATACAGTAATGTATGCATGTATGTATCCTATATGTTTTTGTTGTATTTCACATAATTAATAATAAATTATATTTATAATTAATTACAATAAATTGCATAACAAAATTCATTTGACGTTCCGTTAATTTAAATTATTTATGTTATTCAATATACAATAATTCGGTTTTTTGGGAGTCGTTTTTTTTTTTTTTTTTTTTTGCTCTTTTTTATTTGTTATGTATACAAACAGAAAACAATGAAAATTTAATTTTAATGCTTAAATCCTTAGTTTTTGTTTCATCTTTTCACTAAACCAGCTAATTTGTTGAATGTTGTTACGTTTAATGTTGTTTTCGATGGCTTTTTCACTGTTTGCTGTCAATTTTTTTTTGCTGTTGTTTCATTCATTTTTTATTATGCATTTGGGACCTGTTAGCTAGTGTTGCGGTTGATTTTGAATATACAAAAAAAATATATTTGCTGTTTTGTATATGTTATTCTTTGTTTAATCGTTTAAAAAAGAGTATGGTTGGTTGCATAATAAATTTGTTGGTTTTTATGTTGCTCCGTTAATTACTTTTCGTTTTAAATTTGCATTTTTTATTTATGATAGCTATTCGCTTCTTGTTGCTAAGTACAATGCCTGCTTATATTATTTGATAAGTGATAAAAATGATGCAATTCATTTGTTCTTTTTTTTTGTTTTTCATTCTTTACACAACTGCTGCTGTTAATGGGCTTGATAGTGCCTGTCAAAATGTTTTGCTAGTTAATTTGCTGCGTGACTTACATTTTAGATATTTGTAATTTATGTGTGTGTTTTGTGTGTTTTTTTACTGTTGTATTTATTTCTTTATTTTGTATAACAATTACTATCATTTTGTTTTAGTTTACATTTATAAAGTTAAGAAATTCGTTATTCATTTGCTTTAAACAATTTTAGATTTAAAATTTGCGGTTTTCTTTTTTACAGAAGCTCAATCGTCCGCATATCGCTTGTTAAGTACTAAAAACAATAATAAATAACATAAGTCGACAGAAATGCACTGCAAATGTTTTCTTTAATTAGAGTTTTTGGTGTCTCCAGCATTATTTCTTCTGCTCCTCCAAAGCACCCGTTTTCTTGTTCTTTTTGACCTGGGCATATAGTGAGGCGGCCTTATAATTGATGGGCCCATAATGCTGACTCTCGAGATCGGCATAGATGAATTCATCATCGAAACTTGCGGCATTTAGTGGCTGTATTTATTTTTTTTGGTATTGAGAAATGCAAAGTATATTTTGTTTAAATCAAAAATCATATATACTATCTTCCATTAAATGGAACATGCTTGAAAAAACTGTTAGAAAGCGCACTTCTCATGCATAGTATTAATAATCTATACCGCCTGTCGTATTTGTATATAAGCAAATGAAAGAACTGGGCGACAAAAGTGTGTGCTAGATAGCATATCGAACGATCTTAAGAATCGGCATTGAAATCGGTATCGGAATCGGATGACCACAAATAGCAGTGACAGCAGAACGACAGTTGAAATAAATTATTAACATTTTACCATAACAGAAATACATATTTATTAAGTATAACTTGGAATATATACGAGTTATAGATTTACCTTTTTCTATTGTGACATAAAACATTTAGCTGGCATTTTAATTTTAGTTGAAAGTTATACAAAAAGAATTTAGAATATATACGTATTGCTGCCTTTGTATGGATCCTCAAAATCGGACACATGCTATAAGAAATTAATATGGAATTTAGAACACACTTCAATTACTGGTATTTCGATTATAATTTGACTGGTTAGCTTGTATTGTGGCAGATGATTATGGGCTTATGGATTAGAATAGGCTTGTCTTCAATGACGGTCAAGTGAGTTTTTTCTGTTCTTTTACAAATGAAGCTTTGGTATTTCTTTTCCTTAGAGAAACTTTAATGTTAATACATAAATTATGTTGGAATAAATATATTATAAAGTATTGCATTTAAATAATATTGAATTAATTATGGTATGCTTGGCTCCTGTTTGGTTTTCGCTTCAATGGTTTTTTCTTTTTAAATATTTTCATAAATAAACTAATTAATTATTTAAATAAATAGCTAATGCATCAATTCATCGTCGCTGTGCCAAGTTGCGCCACAAGCTTCTCAGATGTCAGAGAAAAAGTAGACGCAACTCATCGCAAATCATCGAATGATTTCTATATACAGTACGAGGGCTTACAGATAGGTTCTCATATACATACATATCTAGATTGTTTAAATATTTATTTGTATACCTTTACACAAAACTACTTCAAACTTAACACACATACAGTCAGAGTTGCCTTATTATCGAACTTAATTATTATATAAATATATATGTACCATAATAGAATGAATCGGTTGTGCTTCTGGGAATGGTTTGTTTAGTTTAGTGTTAATAATGCTCGATGATTATTGTGAGTCTAGATTTCTTTGTTTTTTTTTTAATTGTAGTCGAATTAAATAATATTCACTTGTTTAATTGAAATTTATGCTAACTATATACACTAACACTAAGTGCCAAAAAAGATGCAACTGTTGCACTTTGGACTTTCTGTGTATTCGATTTCTTCATATGGGTTGAGTTTTGGGCGTCTCTAGAGGCCACAAAATGTCCTATCAATAGTTAATTGCTATATGAATAATGCAAAGATGCGTAAAAACATTGGCAAAAGTTGATGGAATGTGAACAATGAATGTGGCTAAGAAGAAAACCCAAGAATCCTAGGGACGAGGAAAGTGATTTTTTCAAATTCAGCTTGGAATCGTTTTCTTAACACTCGCCATATGGAATTGAGCCTTTTGCTGAATGTGTTGATGATATTCTATAAACTATTGTATATTTTAGTTACTCGATTAAGTTGACTGATCTTTCGACTGCTTATACCTTATTTTAAATCAAGAATTAGGCTAATTATAAATATGCAGTTGTCTTTTTGTTTTGTCTCTGTTCTTCCTCATCTCATCTAAATACTAAATACCTTGTATGCGTCATTTAGGCCTGTCTAACTGTCATTCATTTCCATCTTTCTCTCTCTCTCTCTCTCTTACTCTCTCTATCCCTCTCTCTCTGTCTATCTCTTTTCCATTCTAAATGTGGACCTCGCGATAGCTTTGAGTCATAAAGTATCTCAATGCGCCCGCAGTTGCATTCGCGATTGCTGCACTGCTCTGTGTGCTGTGGGCGGGTGTTGGGGGCGGTGCTGTAACATTGTGAGCTGCTATCTCACTATCATCATCATCATCACCGTCCCCGTCACCGTCACCACCATCATCATCATCCATGTTGTTATCATCATGATTAACAGCATCAACGGGGTACTCCTCTTCGCAAAAAGAGTAGCCCAAATCCTCATCTTCCTCCCCGTCGGCAGGAGTTGCTGTCGTTGTTGGAAGTGCTGCACCAATTGGCTCGCTTTGTTTGGCACTGGGTCGAGCAAACATAAAGTCTGGATGCGTTTTAGTTAGCACCTCTAATGCCTCTAATGAGGCGGCGGGATTTAGTTGCTGCCGCAGCTGCTGTTGCTCTGGAACCTGCTGCTGTTGTTGTCGTTGTTGCAACTGTTGTTGCTGTTGTGTTTCGTTAGCTTTGCGTTTTTCATAATCAGACGATGTTGTCGACGTTGGTGCTGCTGCTGCTCCTGTTGTCGCTGGTGTTGGCGAAATTGGCTTAAAGGCATGCCGTTCACTCAGCGCCAGTGGACGATAGATGAGAGGACCTCGCACCTGCTGCTGTTGCTCCTGTTGCTGCCGCTCCAGTTGCTGCTGCTGCAGTTGGCGTCGCAGCTGCTGCAATTTGCCATTCGCCGTTTGCGTTGTCTGGAAATGGAAGGTGTGGTGTTTGCGCAACGGAAGCCGCATCGGGCGACGCACCACCAGGCAATCGTAGGCGCCGTCCAGCAGATGTTGCTGCTGTTGCAGGGACGTGGCACTTGGCATTGGCGGCACATATCTTAAATTCTGATTACAGTCGGCGCCAGTTAATTGACTTGCCTGCAGCAGCAATTCGTTTGGCATTAGCATTTGTTGTTGATGATTGTTGCCACACCCCCCACGCCCACTCCCATGCCCAGGCCGATTGTTGTTGTTGTTGCCAATTTGTTGCGCTGCTGTTGTTGCTGATGCTGCTGACGATGTTGTTGCTGTCGCGGCTTTGGCGCTGCAATAAGCGTTGGCAGCAAGGGCTTTAATGTTGTTGCTGGCATTGTTGTTGTTGTTGTTGGTATTAGTGGCATCGGCATCGCTGACAAAATGCCGTTTGATATGTGCGTAGGGGTCGCTGATGGTCTGTCGTCGTAATTTCTTGCTGCTGGGATCGCTGTTGCTTTTGTTGCAGCCGTTGCTGCTGCTGCTGCTGTTGAAGTTGGTGTTGCAATTGTGCCGTTTAAGTGCTAAAAATGGATTAGTGGCCAACAGTTGTGTTTGCTGTGATTAGTTTTGAGGTTGCAACGTTTTCAATTCGCATGCAGTTGCAGTTGTTCAATTGTTGTTGTCGTTGTTGTTGTTGTTTGTGTTTAATTGCAGCAGTTGTTGTGTAGTTGTATTTCCATCAAAATTATATTGTTATGTTTATATTTTAGCAAACGTGACATGTGAATAAAAAAATTGAAAATAATAAAATTAAATTAGAAAAGTGGCGAAAGTATAAAAAATAAATATGCAAATAAATAGCGATTTATTCAAACATATTTTAACCCTTTAAAGTTTGAGGCATGAGGAGTTGAATTAAGTTGGCTTTGTTGCCGTAATAACAGCAAATTACGGTCATGCATTTATTGAGTATTTGTCATTGAAGAAGGTATTATAAATGCATAGCTATACATTTCTGATCAGTATTTCCAGTTGATTCTATATGTTCATATAGGTCCGTCTGTCCTTCCATATCTACTATGCTAATCCTTATCACTCAGCTTTTAAGATATATTTATAAAACGTTGCATGTATGCATTTTGTTACTGCAGGCTGTATTTTTATGCTGAGGCCAATTTTATTATGTAGCTGCCATCAAAAGAATGAGTGGAAAATTATGCTCATTTAAGTATTTGAGAATTATTTTAAAATCAATCAATTTAAAAAGGTGTTGCCCTTCCCATTTCAAATTAAATCAAAACTGCTGTTTGCTGATATTTTGCTTGAACTAAGAAAATTATTAAAAGTAAACTTAAATTGTGTGGAAAGTGAAGTGTAAGGTGTGTTTTGCCCCAAGGTAATTGAGTTGCCAGTCGCAGGTGCATTTCGGGCTGCAGCTTGGCAAGGAATCAAAAATGTACGCACCTCATGGGGAGCCCCTCGATGTGGCAGCTGTTGCAATGATGCTGCTGCTATCGAAGCTGTTCCTGTTGTTGCTGTGCTTGTGGGCTTGCACTTGCCACGACTGGCAGCACTGACGCTGCTGGCAACGGACAACATGGAGGCAGAATGCGTCGGCTGATGCCCCAGCTGGTACTGCTCGTAATCCTCGGGTGTTGTGATTTCCGGCGTTGGCTGCCTTTGATTCAGTTGCTGCTGCTGCTGCTGTTGCGGATGGCGATTACAGCGAGTGCTGACTGTGCCGATGCCACTGCTGTAAATCGAATTGCTTGAGCTGAGCGAGGTGGGATCTGTGACTGGTGCCGACGATGCGGATTCATAGGACGAATTAATATTGTGTGCAGGTGAAGCAGCACCTGCCAAATGCTGCTGTTGCTGTTGCTGCTGCTGTCCTTCCACATTCATGTAGACAGGCTTGCGGGTGAGATTGAGTCCCGAGGATGTCGCCTTATGTGGCTTGGGTGTGCGTTGTCCCAGCGCCGTTGGCAGTTGAGACTCATAGGAGCTATTTGATATGCCCGAATCGCTGCGATAAATGCTTAGGCGTTCCGGCTCCATTAGCTGAAAGTCAGCAATGCCAGCGGATGCTGCATCAGCCTTTTGCTGGTGCTGGCGATGGTGATGTTTCTTCTTGTGGCTAGCCGAGGCGACAACAGCAGCTGGCTGCGTATGCAGCTGCACAGTTGCCAAATTAAGATTGAGATTTGGATTGTGGCTCAGATTGAGATTGTGAGCGATGTTGCTGCTGCTGTTGTCACCGCCCATTTCCATATCCAATTCGCCACCGCATTTATCCGCCACATTCTCATAGACGGGCGGATCGTAGAGGCGCATGGGCTTGCCGTTGGATTCAATATCGCCATGGCTACCACCAGCAAAGGAATGATGCCGCTTGCACTTTGGTCCAGTTGTTCCCGTTCCTGTTCCCATTGTCGGCGTCACTGCCAACGATGAATTTAAATTGTAGGCTGGCTTTTTGAGTTTATTGCCGCCATTGGGAAACTTCAAGGAGTAAAATTTCTTATCCATATCCAAGCGCTCCAGCAAGCTACCAGCCGTCGCCTTGCCCCGTTTGCCGCGTTGCATGCTGCCCTGCAGCAGCTCGTCGCCGACAGCATCATATTTCTTAAAGTTGCTGGCGGCCAGAAAGGGATTCGTATTGAGCAACGCTGAGGTGGGCGCTGGTGGTGGTGGTGGCACTCGTTCAACCACCGCATAAGTTGGCTGATAATCTTGCTCGATGGCATTCAACAGCTGTGCATTTGATGCGGAGTTGGTGTTGAATTTCTGTTGCTGTTGCTGCTGTTGGGACTGTTGCTGCTGCAGGGATTGTTGCTGCTGCTGCTGCTGCTGATGATGATGATGTTGCTGGTAGTATTCGGTGTAGCTTTTGGGAAAGCAATTGCTTAGATTATATTGGATTTGATCGGAGCTCGTCTCCAGCTCATCCATACTCCGATTATGTGCTGCTGTAAGAGGGGGCGGGGCTGTGCAGCCACGCCCGTACTGCAAAGTGTTGTACTGCTGCTGATGATGTTGTTGCTGTTGCAGATGTTGCTGCTGCTGCTGCTGCTGTTGCTGGTCGTAGTAATGTTGAGGATGCGGATGCGGATGCTGCAGAGTCTGGTGATGCTGTAGCTGCTGGCTGTTCACTGCTTGACCAATATTTCCATTTAGTCTCTTGGGTCGTGGAGCGACGCGCACCACATTTGTGTTGTTATTAAAATTTGTAGGGGTAGTAGAGAACTGCACATGCGAATGAGTAACAAGCAACGTGTCAGAGTTAGCAGCGTGTGAGAACGAGAGAGAACGAGAGAGAGAGAGAGAGGGAGAACATTTGATTAGTTGGTTTTATTGGTTAGTTATGGATTTATGCTTTCTCAGTTAGTTACGAGTAAATTAACTGTGAGCTGTTGGCTTGTGAACTATTTTTTTGACAGTTGTGTGTTTGAACTTGCGAACAACACTGATGAGAGGGGGGGTTGAGGGGGAGAGATAAGTGTGTGTGTTACCGATTCAAGGAGTTAAGTGTATTGCAAATATGCGAGCTTAACGGGAATTATATTATTCAAAACTATATTTTGACAGTTATTAGATTTCTTATTCAATTATCCCACTTAAATCGCATATTTGCAAATTTCAATGTGGAAATATTTGATTAAAGTTCCTTTAAATAATATAAAAATAAATAAATAACTTGTAAGAAAACTTATACTCTAGGCATTACAAACTATTTAAAATAGACAACATTGTAGATTTCTTTGCAAGATACGGGGCTTAAAAATACCATAGATAAATACCAAAGCCAAGAGAGAAAAAGTTAAAAAGAAAAACAACTAAAATTCACTTGACGACACATAAATCATGATTATTTCCGTTTGGCAATTCAAGATTTTTTGATGTTGCTCGTAATAAATAAATAAAAAGGAAGAAAATGGGAAAACAACGAAAGAAAAAATGACAATCAGATGACAAATGAATGATGAATGAGAGACATCATTAGGCGTCATGGAAAGCAAGAAGTTGAAAGAATAGGCTTGTTATATACTACCCATAAATAGACAAGAGAGACACCTCTATACATATATATACATACATATATGTATATATATGTATACCTTAGGTACATAAACAAAGTTTTGAGTTTGAGTTTTTCAATTTGCTCTAACGACAAACTAATTACGCAAAATACCAACTTAAGATGAGCAAGATGGCATAACACTAAGGACCAGAGAAACAATAAGTGAGTTACAAGATAGACATAGACATAGACAAGAGGCAATATACTAAGATAAAGCTTTGACTTAAACATATAGTACTTGTAGTACAATATATAACACGAGGCGAGATTAGCAATGTGTGTTTGTGTAAGTGTGTGTGTGTGTGTATGCATGTGTGTGGATGCGTTGCTGTGTGCTCGAGTGTGAGTGAGTTTGATCATTAAATATGTTTTGTAAAAATATTCATGTTTATGTATTGGACAAACAGAAAATGGTTAACTGTACCTTGTTAGGTGCCGTTTGCAGACCATGAAACGGTAGATTCTCATACTCGCCAGGTTCCGTCAATGGATCCCCCAGTGAAGACGACTTGTCGTGTACTATATAGTATACGTATACGGATCGGTTGATTTTGGCGATTAGCGTTGGATATTTTTTTTTTTTTGTTCATTTTTTATTGAGTGGTGTTTTTTTTTATTCGATGTTTTGGTAAATTAGGAGCAAATGAGATAAAAACGAAAATATTTGGAAAAAAGAAGAGAATTCAATTAGTCAATCATAAAATCAAAAGCACTTTAGTCTAAAATCTTTTCACTAAAATTAAACTTAAGCAGCTAGGCTAATCTTTATTTTCTTATTCATTAACAAATAGAAAGTCTGTAGAAATTAAAGATACATAATATATATTTAATATTTGAGTTTTATGTGATTTAACGATTTTTAATATTTTTGATTATGTTATAAAATCATGCAGAAATTGAAACACGCTCGGGAAAAACAATTCACAAGCAGACATGGAAAACATTTAAAAAGTGCAAGCCAAAAACAAATTTAAAAAAAATATACATATTTCATGAATTGATAATAAGAACATCGAGAGTTTCACTAATGACAAGTTGTGGATTGCGTTAGCTGATGTTCATTATTAATGGCTCTAGTAACGATTGAGGCTATGGAGCAATGTTCAAATCTCTTACTTGTCTCTTTGAGCTTAAATGAGGACCTCGACGCTTGATTCGTTATAGTAAATTACTTACACGGATTAATTGTGGTACAAAGAGATACAGATTAGAGAAATGAGGAAAGAGTTGAGTGTACTTATATGTGTAAATGTATGTACAGCTGATAACAATGTGATGTATGATGATAGATGTGTTCTGAACTGTGACCTAGGCAAAAATCTCAACAAACATGTATTTAATTTAATAACACGCTTCTGAAGTTATAAGTCGATAGATTGCCAAAACGAATGAAGAGGTTACTTAAAAAATAAATAATAATATGGTAATCCTTGTTAGACCATTTATACAATATATTAAAATTGCAATTCAGCATTTTCAATGGATCTGCAATTGCTTTTCAAATAAATTTCTATGCCCCATAGATGAAAGTTCATATCGGACGGTCTGTTCGGGGCTGTTTTGGCCAGTCACCTTTGGCTAATAATTTAACACACGTTGAAAGAAAGTCACGTTGAAAAATGCTTCGGAAAATGTACATAGTAATACAAGAGCAGTATATGTAGACAGGCTGAACGGCATGAAATTCAATTGAGAAGCGGAATCAATGTAAATGATTTATGAGTAGAGTGAAGATGGGCGTGTGACTGTATATTATATGAGCTATATATATATATATATATATGCATGTATGTATTTGAAATGACTTGTGAGTTTTTCTTCTTACTTTGGACGCGTTCGACCTTGTTTGGTAACACCACAACGGTGCGTTTGAGCAGTGGTGGGCAGCTGCCACTGTTGCTGATGGGTATATTGCTGCTGCTGACCAACGGCTGTTGGCCAGGGACACGACGCAACGGCGGCAACATGGGTGGCGGTGGGCGTGGCGGGGGCGTTGGGCACTTCAATATGCCCTGTATACGATGCGGTTGTGCCAAGCAGCTCCCGCCAGGCCCAGCGTGGGCTACTGTTGCTATTGCTGCTGCGGGTGTTGCTGTTGTTGAAGCTGCTGCTGTTGTTGCGGTGTCTATTGTCGACGTCTTGTCTAATAAAGGCGCTTGAAATGTCACAGAGGCATGTGATTGGGCACTGCTGGAATTGTGAGTTGCTGTTGTTGCTGCTGCTGTTGTTGCTGTTGCTGTTGTTGTTGTCGTATTAGTTGCTGCTGTTGTTGGCGTCTTTTTGTAGGTGACTAGCGATACGTGAAGATACATATGTGTGTGTATGTGTGCGTTGGGTGCATGATACGCAATGTGATGCAACATAAAATGGCAAATCATAAATAAGAAATACAAATCATAAGTTAACAGTTAACTTTCGAGTCGTCGAAATGTCAGTTTGTTTTTACCACTTCCACTGCAGCGAATGCCCTTAAGTCGATGCTGTGCCCCAAATGGGGATTCGTGACTGCCACGCCCACGCCAGAAGGTCTGCAACAGGCCCACATGACTGCGTTGACTGTCCCGGGTTCCATCATCTTTGCCGTTAGATCTTTTCGCGCGTCGAAAAACAAAGTTCAAAATACGCTGTATATTGCTGGGAGGAGAAGCAGCTGCTGCTGACGCTGTTGCTGATGTTTCTCCTGGTATTGCTATTTGGCTGTCCAGGCAGGCGGTAAGCTCTGGCACCTGTTCAGCTGTAGCTGCATCTGCCGATGGCAAGACAACGTCAGTCGGATTAGTGTTCGTCAGCCTACTATTGTCTATAGTTGTTGCTGCTGTTGCTGCGGGCGATGTTGCTGTTGTATCCATCACCGACACCATCACCTCGGTTAGCATTGTGCTATTTGAGTTAGTTTGGCTATCGTTGAGCACAGCGGCCAACTGGGCGGACAATTGACTCGCATTCGCAATGGGATTCGTGCTGGGATTTGGATTCGGTTTCAGTGTCATGCGATTTACGGCGAGATTCTCTTTGGTGTCGCTGCTCACGTGCAACATGACACCTGGACGCAATGGCCACCGTGGCGGCGATTTCGGCACTGTCGCATGCAACGATATATTTCGTACTGTGGGCGGGGGCGTGGCCACCTCATTGTTGTTCTCCGTTGCGCCGAGCTTTTGTTGTTCCTGCCTTTGCTGTTGCTGTTGCTGCTGCTGCTGCTGCGGCAGAAGAGTTGCGGGCAACAATGTGGCTGCAGCCGTAGTCATTGAGTCTTGTGTGGGCGGGTCAACGCCTACTTGCGGCGAAACTGGCTGATATGATAGCACACTGTGATTTACAATGCAGTTGTGAATGGGTGTGCGTGTGTGTGTGTGTGGATGCGTTCATGTGTTGTTGTTGTCGGTTGCAATATCAATTGCAATTGTTGTTGTTGATGGTGTGGTTGTTAAATATTTGGCAAAGCGTGTGTGTAAATGAAGCAAGCGAGCGACAAACGAGTACACATCGATATAAACAAGATATACGTATGTGATAACACAAAAGATACATTTGTTTATGTTGTTGTTGTTGTTGTTGAATATGCAACGAAAAAGCAAAGTTGTGTAGAAATAAATAAAGCAAACAAATCAAATTAAAATTGTTGCGGATATTTTCAATTCTTAATCGCCTTATTACTTAGAAAAATGCATGCACATAATGTCTATAGTAAACTTTAAATGTTTTTTTTACAGATTTCTATTTATGATTTGTATATTTTTAATATGTTGAATTTAAAGTTTTGAAATAAGTATTGAGCATAGGCCAACTGGCTTTAAATCGGTTGCTGCCTCTTTCAGAGAGCTTTTTATAAAGTTCGTTAAGCAGAAATGTTGGACTGAAAAGTTAGTAACAGTTCCATAAATAATTGACAGAGTGTCAGAACTCTGAAATGAATTCCAAATATTGAGATAGGTAACTTGACGAAGCTTATTAGTAAACATTTTAATTATGAAATCCTCGGAAACTTTGAGAGAATATATATTTGAACAGGATATGGAATCTCCCTTAAATTCTCTCAAACTCTGCTTACATACATATGCATATGTAATCATCATACTGTCAATATACTAACGAATTTTAAAAACTTGTGAAACAAAAAAGAAAGCGTTAAAATTAAATTTGGTTCAATTTACTTCAATTTACATATGATTTATTGGAAATAATGCAGCACTTACCTTTGATTGGCGCTAATGGATACTTCCGTATGATCTTTACCAAATGAATTTAAATCAAATGTCGTTGTTGTTATTGTTGTTGTTGTTTATATGATGCATGTGTGTGTGTGTATATGTAGTTGTAGTTGTTGATGTTGTAGCACAATGTAAAAAGTTTGACGCATTTTGTTTAGTTAGCATTGTAAGCAGCATTTAATGTAGTGTTTGTTGTTGTTGTTGTTGTGGTCATTTTTGTTGATGTGGTTGTTGTTGTTGTTGTTACAGCGAGCAATTATTAAGTAAAGCAGCAGTAGAGACAACAATATATAATAGTATATATATATATGCACAAGTGTATGAATCAGATAGATACATAGTTAGCGGAGGATAATTAGTTAGAGCGGGATGCCAAGCAAAATTAATTAAAATTGTTGCAGGCAAGGCAAATAAAAGGAAAAAAAACGAAAAGAAAAAAACGATGTCAACAAACAGAACAGCCATTTAATTTTGTTGTTGTTCGTTGTGGTTGTTAATTAGTTGTAGATATTTTTGTTATTGTTGTGGTATTGCAATTAATGGGTTTATTTTTTTTCGTGTTTTTTTTTTTATATGTTTATTGATGTTCCAGTTATGTGGTTGTTGTTGTTGAGGCATTAACAATTGATGCAGCCAATAGGAATTTTCGTTCACATAATTTGAATTATACATATGCAAAGCGTTATATAATTGAAAATGAAAATAAAAAAATAAAAGAATAAACACAATTATAATTATATATGATATAAAATTAATTTTTTTTTTTTCTTTAAGGTATTGGCAAGCAAGTACGTAAAAAAAATGAAAAGAACAGCTGCTTTACAGGGTGGCCATGTCCAAAAATTCGGAATATATTTTCGACTACAATTTGAGTTGCAACATATCAGGCAGCACCCTGTATAGACTTACGTTTTTAATTTTTCAGTTTATTATATATACATATATATATTTTAAATTCACTGGCTTAAAGTAAATACTTCAAAGCACAGCACAAAAGCTTAAGTCCAGTAATGAAATTGCGAACAAAACAAACAAAAAACCAAAGGCTTAATTAATGGGAGGGCAGTGAAAATGACAGTTAAATGCATTCAATTGGGAAAAGCTGTGTAATTTAAATGACATAATTATATTATATTATACTGAAAATGTTTTATCCGTAATTAATATTTATTCAATGGTAAGTAAGCTGCTTCAGTAAGCTGTTCAGTCATATAATTGGAGTTGCATGCTTTAAATCTGTTTCTTATGCATTTATTCGCAGAAACACCCATGCAAAGCGTAATCAGGGCATGCTGCTTTATAGGCAAAATTCAAATTAACGAAAAGTTTTAAATTATGTGGAAAATAACACCAGAAATATTCAATTGATGTTTTGTGGTGTGAGCAGTTCAGATATAACTTAAACTCATATTGTAGGTTCTTGTTTTGGTTCTTGCTATTTTTGTTCGTTTCGGATTGTTGAAAGGGCCTTAAACTATGCTAGGGGAAATTTCCATAACGACTACTTGCAGTCGATTTTTAGCTTATTGCTGTTGTTGTTTTGGTTTTTGTTTCTGTTTTTGTATTTGTTGTACTCACATTTATCCTGACGCCGACGGCGACGGCATATGCAAATAATGATGCAACAAATAATAATGACGGCCAGCAATAAGACCAATATGGCAACAACCACTATAATGAGCGTCGTTTTGTCCCAGCGCTGCCACCAGGCCAATTGTTCTATATAGAGAAAGAGAAAGGGAGAGAAGGGGTATAAACAAATGCATAGAGAAAGAGAGATGAGTATTAATATAGAGCATACTTGCAGACTTTAAGCGAAAGCAAAAAAAAAAATGAAAAAACTTAACAATACATGCAATTCTTTACAACTGACAGCAGAGCTCAGAGCTAAGCCAAATGTCTGCCTACTTAGCCACTTGACTGACTGACTGGCTGACTGACTAACTGACTGAGTGGAGTTGCAGTTGCTGCTTGTCAGCTAACTTTAATTTATCAACTTGTCACATGGTTTTGCCATGCCTCAGAGACCAATGCAGCAGTCGCAGTCGCCTCTGCAGCAGTCTCTGCAGCAGCGTCAGTTCCGCTCATACAAATGCATTCCATGTTTTACTTACAAAAGTAAACCCCTCTCCCCCTACGTCCACCTTCAGCTTCCAGTGGCCCATCATGACCACGCAATGTGGCATTGTCTTATGGAATTGTGCCAGGCAGCTGTGCAACAGCATCCTTCAAGCGACTCGTCGTCTCTCATTGTGTTCCATATTTGCTATAATTCAGCTGTTTATCATCCAAACAAATGAATTGTCTTTGCCAGCAGCGCGCTCTAATACATATATATTTATGTATGTATATACATATGCATATGTATATGTATGTGTGTGTGTGGACATATGCAAAGTGCCTTTGTTTTGTGGCAGCGTTTATCTCTGTTGGCAGATGTATTTGTTCTCTGAGTGTATCCACATATGTTATGAGCTATTCATTTTGGCGTCATGTGTGGATTCGCGTGTCAACAACATTTAGCAGTCAGCAGCCACTCCTTAACCATATCCCCCCCTCCACTCTCCCCACCTATCTTATGCAATTAAACAAGCGAGAGAGCGACAAATGAAAAATGGCGGCTTTTAGTTTTAGTGTTTATAAGTGTGCGTGTGTGTGTGCGCGAGTTATTGTGTGTGTGTGTGTGTATTCGTCTCTGCTTATGTGGATTAGTGTCAGCATGTGGCATAGTAGCGGCCTTTATACACACACATTTGTATGGCAACTGCGGCTGTGTTTATAGATGTAAAATAGTTGTTGTCGGTCCTTGCATAATTTAAATACATGCGAGCATTTTAATTAGCAGCGCCATCTAGTGTTCGCTATCATTATTTCATATTGCTGGAAAATTCTTAACCAACTAACTTTGACTTTGTTAACATAAGGCTATAAGAAGTTAGACTCGTATTCACTACACAAATACGGATTAAATTTAGTTTTCTATATTTATACAATTAATGACATAATATTCATGCCTCCTCCACTGTTAATTGGCAATTTTGTAAATGTTTCGCTACACTTACGTTTCATTTATATATTTTAATCAATTTGGTTTTTGTTTAATTTCTTAATATTTGACTACAGTTGCTTTGTTTTAGTAATTTGGCATGCAACTACTACTTACTTTTTGGACGCACTAATCAGATTAGAAGCATTTCAAATTCGTTAGTGCAGCATTAAATGTTCATTAGCATTCAATTTAAAAGCAAATGGGGGAAGACAGAGAATAGTAAATAGATTTGTTAATACTTAGTGCTATCGAATTGTATTTAAGACAGGGTTCTTAACAAACTAGCAAACACAAGTATTTTCAATATTCTCCACATAGTTAGCAATAATTTGGGTACTTTCCGAACTTAGCAAACACATTAAGGAATTTAACTCAAAATAAATAATGAGAATTTTTCGGCATTTACCTTGCCACCAAATATAAAGTGCTGAACCAGCTGTTAATTATATAATAGAAAACCAAAAAGTTGACATAATTTCTTGAGTATAAATTATAAAAATGATTAATGGCC
Source organism: Drosophila nr. perissopoda 5 BK-2023a (assembly GCA_035044105.1). Taxonomy (NCBI): domain Eukaryota; kingdom Metazoa; phylum Arthropoda; class Insecta; order Diptera; family Drosophilidae; genus Drosophila; species Drosophila nr. perissopoda 5 BK-2023a. The sequence goes on from JAWNMK010000122.1 coordinate 1,596,661, forward strand.
GACATTATGTTTTTTTTTTTTGGGATGTCAGTTGGTAGTGGGTCCACTTTATTTAGGAGCACATAAATCAAAGGCAATAAAATACGTCGCACAGCTCTCAAATATATAAAGTGGACCATATAAAAGAAAAACGTTGACGTCATCAGCTGTCAAATTTCAATTTCAATTTCAATTCAATCAATGAAATGGTATAAAAAGTGGCATAGTAAGTGGACGCAGTAAACTGGTAGATTAGAAGGGAGTTGGGCGTGGGGTGTTGGGCGCGGTATTTATTTGACAGACATTAAAATCGCTAAAGAAAATCGGTGGCCAAAAGAAAAGAGACGCCAAATTCAGGACTTAAGCAGCTGAAGAAAATCACAGCGCACAAAATGAGGAAAATAAAAATAAGAAATAAAAAATCGCGGCTGATTTTTGTGAGGAGCGTAAAAAAAAGCGTAGAAGCCAATTTCCGTTTGGTTGTAATAAAACGTGGCGCATGTTAGAATACCAGGTAAGTAAGGCACAGCGGAGGACAGGTGTGGATTGGGATTGGGTTTGGTTGAAGGGGAAATGGGAATTGTTGGGTGCCAAACAATGCCCTAATTGCCCTAGCCAGCGAAGACGTGGACGCCATTTTAGTTGAAAGCGGATGCAGCTAGCCACCATTTTATGCAGAGCTTAATGCAGAAGAAGAAGCACCGGAAAACGGAAACAGATGAAGCAAATATTGACAGTAATCAGCTTCCGTTGCGTCGCCCCATCCCGTCACAACGTTTTTTTTTCTCCTCATTTTTTCACTTTTGTTTTTTTTTCGGTGTGCTTTTCTTTTTTGAATATTACTCACCAGCAACTTCAATTTCACAGAATGCGCCGGGTCCAACGGAATTGTTGGCCACACATCGATAGGTCCTGGCAATGGCATAATCCTCCTGCAATATGTAAAAGCTTCTGTCCACATAGGTCTTCTTGTCACCGCTGCCCAGCGTTTCGACAGTTTCATTCTCAGCTTTAATTGACCATGAAAAGTCGGCCTGCAATGGAGTGCGCATATAAGGTGTAGAAGCATTAGAAAGGGAGAGTGAGAAAGGGTTAGAGTTGAGAACACACACCTACACACACAAATATGTTGGATAGGTGTATGCCTGTCTATGCCAAGTTCTGTCTGCATCTATTTTTTCCCCATTTTTTTCTTCCCATTGTTATTTTTACCTTTTCAGCCGTATTTGACTTTGGCTTTTCACTTTGCTCTTTGGTCATTCAGTTTTGTGTTCTTGTTTTTGCGAATTTTTGCTTTGCTTCGCAATATGTCTTTGCATCCGGATTTACACACACTGCTGAGACAGCTTTCAAGTTTTGGTTAATGGGCAATGAGCTGAACGAAATGGCTGATCGAACGAAATTGCATTTGTAGCCTGAAACTTGGCTTATTCGAATGTTTTATCGAAATGTGATTTGCGAGCAATTCATGTAGTTAAGGCCCTCACTCAATTGTAAAGGATAAATTCAGCGTTTTATATCCATGTCCATATATACTAGATGTCCATAGTAAAAGGAAATATATCTTTATACATATACTCATTTCATCCAGGTTGCACCCAACTTCAATTCAAATCTATTTCTTCTGATTGCGTGCTACGTTATTAAATTTTAACTTTACGCCCGTTGAATAATTTCCAATCAAATAATTACGAGCCACCGACTTTGCTCCATGCACACACACACACACACGCACACACACACACACGAATAGAGCGAGACTCGTTTCGCTGTGGTTACTGCCTGTGTGCGTGGCTATAAATCTCTGGGCCAACCAGCAGGTTATTCTGCCTCTCCTTTCCTCTGTGCCCGTGCCTTAATCGCCAGTTCGCCTTAACTGAAGTAACGGCAAAGCAAATGCAATTGCAGAAAAAAAAGCCAAAATGGTAACTGGAAAAAAAAAATGCTGCACTGATTTATGCGGCATGGCAAAAAGTGCGAACTCCAAAGTGAAGTTGGGAGTCGAGTTTACAGTTGCTGCAACTGTTGTAGCCGCCAGGAGATCCCCGTTCCGGCCAAAACGTAAACTCATAAAATTGAAAATTCTTGCAGCCACCTGCAAGGAAAACAAACAACACAAAAAAATGGGAAAAAGGAAAAACCTCCACCCGTTGGTGAAACCAACCCATCAGCAAGCGCCGCAAAAGCAAATGCTTTCTTTATTACCATTCGATGGCCTGCAATGGGAAGAGCAATGCCTTTTATTGTCGGCGTGTGTGTGTGTGTGTGGGCGTGTGCGTGTGTGAGTGTTCGAGTGTGGGTGTCAGCATCGGACTAAAGCTTACTCTTGTTATGAGTTTTCTCTAGCTTAGAGTATTAGTAAGCGATTCGATTGCTTGACAAGATTACCTATTTGATTTACCCTTTGTGAGTATTAATTACATATTGGATTGAATAAATATATATATAAATATATATAAATACATTCCCATTACTCATCGCAAAAATACATACAAATACGTATAGAGTATCTAAGCTGCGACTTGTTCGCTTTGCTGTAACTTTGCACATACTTGTTTACTGCTATGTGTATCTCACTGGCGGATGCACACCCTTTTTTTTTCTTAGGTCTGGCCACGCCCCTTTATCATCGTCAGCGCAGAGAAACGCCGTTGGCACTCACCTCGACAGGATTTCCGTATGCTGTGCAAATTAGTGTATCCTGGTCATCGATCTCTTGCCTTTCTATTTCACAGCGTGGTGTAACTAAGTCCCGCAAGAAAAAAGGAAAAAGTGCACATTGAAATACAAATAATGATAAAAAAATATATATATATACATACTATATATATATATATATATATATAGTATAAGGTGCAGAATGGACTATCAATATTAAATACTTACATTGGACATCGATTAGCGTTTCGGTTGTGCGATCTCCGTGCTTATTGAAGGCCCGACACCTGTAGATGCCCGTATCGTTGCGCTTGATGGGATCATTGATAATCAGCGTGTTGCCAATGGTGACACTCTTATTTGGATACAGCCACTCGTACGAGGGCTCTGTGAAATATTGAAGATGATCCCTCAGTTGCATCCATTCACAGCACTCTCACGCACAACTGGCAATTCACTTACCTGGATTAGCCTGCGATTTGCATATGACGCGTCCCGGTATATGATGCTCCTGCACATAGACAACATTCTCTGAGACGCTTATGTTCTCCGGTGCGTCTAAGGGACAGAGGGTGGAGAGACGGGGAGGGAGTTCAGTTGAATGCCTGTCACAGGCTGGGGGTAGGAATACTCACATTCAATGCTCAAGTAGGTGGTGCTGTTTACTGTCGGCCCCACCGCATTTGCCGTCGATATGCACATGTATTTGGCGTTATCCGATTCGATATCGAATTTTTTATTCGGAAAATTTGACATATTGAAATGCTGTAATCGGTTTGCAAACAACACAAAAAGAAAACGAGAAGACAACATGGAAATATGTCAGTTCTGTGAATTGGGGATTAATTTTGATATCGTCTGTCTGGAGCCATGCTGTAACAGACGCCACACGACTCATTTCTCTTGTTGCCCGGATTTGTCACGGAGATAAACAATTCAAATTAATTGGCATTTTGTTTGCTGTGACTGTGGAAATTAAGACAGCTACTTGGGTATTGAGCTGTTCATACGAAACACATATTTAAATGGAAAATTCGTTGAATTTTTGATTGCGGCTTAATTGCATCTAAGAAGTTGTAATCGCAAATACTTGTTATGTATTGGCTGCTTGAAATTAGTTACTTTTTCTATTTATTTCTTGATATTCATATTAATATTTCTGCAGGAGCACTTTCAGCTGAAATCAGTTTTTGTCTACTTTATTTAATTACTTAACCTCTTGTTAGTGATTTTTTGGTTCGGAATATTAAATTACAACTTTTTAGTTCCGACTTTAAGACTGTATTTTAATAGCTACTCGAGCTTTTAATACGAAACTTCTTATCTATAATTTTAAGGTGTCAATAATTACTAGTACTTTGAATAGGAAACTTCTTCTTTTAATTAAATCCATTATTTTTTTGGGTGCACTTGCTGTAACTTTGTGTTCAGTTACTTTTTAGTGCAATCTTAAATGTAAGTTAATTCATAATCCTTGACAACTGCCCTCACTTCATTTTGCAGAGGGTAAGCAAACACATCCCATCAACTATTTCCTCGTTTATCCTTGGCTAACAAAGTAATCTTAATGGCAAAGCGCTGCTTGATTGCACTTGCTGGGAATGTTGGCAAGTACTTACCAGGACTGAGAGCATGCTCTCGAAATCACCGGTGGCTGGGGAGGCGTCCATGTACTTCTCTTTGACAAAGTAGCGGGTATCATTCTTGTCAATTGGCGTGCCATCCTTCAGCCAGGCGATCTCGCAGCGGGGCACACACTCGATGCGGCAGGTTAGATTGAAGTTGGGCACGGAGTGCAGGACGCCCGTGTAAGGTTGCATATTCTTGATAAAGAATGGCGGTGCATGCACCTCCAAATTGACTGTGGCCATTACGCCCTTGCCGCCCTCATTGTACGCATAGCACGAATAGTTGGTGCGGCTATCCAGGCCGACAGGCTCCACGGTCCATTCCTTGGTGACAATGTCCTGCAACGGGCCGCGTCCGCCACGCAGCCAACGGTATCTGTTGGGTTGCGAGAGCGTTTGAGCCACATACATGAATTTGCCCATTTTGCGGTAGAGTGCATAGGATGCGGTGGTGGATTCGGATGAATAGTCAAACGGGTGCCCCCCATTGTACAGGGTTAAGATTTGTGATTGTGGCATGTAGGTTGTGAGCGTGAGCAGTGTACAAAGGGAATGATTCAAATGTAAATCGATTAAAGCATGCGTTTCTTTAATTTCGCGAGCACTCTTGCTGGATAATGTTGATAATGTTGATGAAATGTGTGTGGGATTAATCAATTGATGCAGCGGCAGTTGCAGCTTGTTTTGCTGTCTTAGTTCTTCTTGCTTTTGCAGCAGCAGCGCCTCGAAAGCGGCATCTGCCTCATGCGGCTGCAAGGCTTGCACGGTATGATAAGCAATTTGTGTATTGGATGCATTGTGATTGTTGCTGTTGTATTTGTTTTTGTTTTTGTTGGCCTGTTCTGTGGCTACAAACCTATTCGATTCGGGATAGCCCGGATCTTCCACAGAGCAATAAAAAATGACGCTCTTCTTCTTAATAGCAATAGGTGGAAAGTGCGTCAAGGTCGCGGGTCCAGGCTCATAATGCACCTGCAACATCAAGTAGAAAGTGAAGTGAGAAAGTGAAATTAGGTGCATACTTTAAGTGAGAGTGAGGAGAAGGTTTGATGCTGTCATTGTTGCTCTTATCTTACCATTAGCTCCTTGTCGTCGCTGCGTGGTCCCCAGCCGGCGGCATTGTAGCCCTCGCACGAATAATTGTAGAAGAAGCCGCGTCCAATGCTCTCCAGCAGCAGTTTACTGGGATCAATGTGGCACAGATCCTCCTGCGAAAAAAAACAGTAGGTGTTAATAAAGAGCGAGCGAGTGTGATAAATCTCTGTTCGAACTTACTCTTGTCTCCTCGCAATCGGGCAGCTCCTTGAGCAGCGTGGAATTTGCATACCAGCGCACTTTGGTCAGCACAGATGGATTGGCGTCCAGAATATTACAGAAGAGGGTCACGTTAGACTCATCGCTCTCCTTGACGGGTCCATAGGGTATCATCTGCACCTCGACCACAGGCACGTCTGAAGAAAAGAATTTGAAATTGTACAAAATTATATAAATTAACATAAGTTGGTTTCTCAGATTCATTTAATAGAATTGTAAAATTAAGTCAATGGATAATATTTCAGATATACATATGAATAATATAAGGAAAACGAACAGATTTATAAGGAAGGTCCTTAATGCACTTAATAACTTACACTGCACATCGAGATCGATTTGCTGCTCTGAGATGGCCTTGCCAATGGAATTGGATAGCTCGCAGGTGTAGTTGCCAATATCGTCCTTATCGGTGGACCTGATGACCAACGCAACATTCTCCGAATTGCCGCCCTGATAGCGATCCGTATCATTGACATTTACAATGTCACCGTTGCGATACCTGCAACAGAGCACAGAAACCAAAGATGCCAAGTTAGTTTTTAGGTTATTTGCCAGACACACGTTGTGTGGCATAATTTAAGGCCCTTTCGTTGGGTCACAATCCAACTCGTGCACACAGAGACTAACTCATTTATGATGCAACACGCTCACTAGTACGCACATGAGAGACAGCGACAGAGAGTGGGAGAGAGGGCGACATACAGATGGCAAAGATATGGGTGAACTAAGAGAAGATTTTTCTCTTGTTAGCTATTTAAAATTTATAGGCACGTTTCATTGTGTTTTTGTTTTCATAACAACTTCAGCAGAGCCCACACACAGCATGGCATGACTGACACACAGAGAGAGAGACAGATATATAGACACAGATAGAGAAAGACAGAGATAGGTAGATAGCTGGCATGTGTTGCCAATGAATCTCGGCTACTTTGCAAGCTTACAACAACAACCCAGAAGAGACTAGCAAATTATGTCAAATGTTCTTTGTGAATTGCTTCGCATTGCTTTACTTATTTACTGTCATTGCTCCGTTTTCTGCTCCCTTCGTTTCATTCAGCCCTTTGTGCATTTTGCATAAGCTCCTGCTGCCAACTGCAGTCAAGAAATATTTGTTTTTCAGTAGCTTGCTCTGCTTAACAGGCTTTTTGCTCAACTCTTATCATTTGACTCTGTTAGCCGTTTTTATGTGCTGAGCCTGTGCCTCTAAGTGGGTTCTAAGATCCACTTGCGAATTCCAAACGATTGCAAGAAGAAATAACAATCAGCTTAACTTAAACGTTGTATATTAATTGCGCTCGAGAAAGGTACAAAAATATTTAGACCATAAGTCGATTATTTGTGAATTATTTAAGCAAAGATTAGCTGCAATGTTTGCGAATTTAATTTCATTAAATGTTTGCTCATCTCTACTTGGCCCAATACAAAAATTTGCAATTGCACGTTTTTACTGCCAGACATTAAACACATGCTTCCTCCACTCACATAACATACACACACACACACACACACGCAGACACAACCATCCACACTCGCACTCTCTTAGGAGCAGTGGCAAGCCACAGACAATGGAAGATTCTTCATTTTCGGACTGCCAGGATTTATTATTTTATTATACACTGTTTTCACAAGCGAAATGAGTATTTTTGGATTACAGATTATTTGATTGCAAAGTCAATTTAAGGCAACAACTGCTGTAAACAATAAAGCAATTTCCAAGCAGATTTCAGCTGTTCAATAACAGAGTATTCCGAAGTCTGTTCAGCTACAATGTTCTTACTTATTTCTTTCCTTTTTTGCTCTGTGCATTTCCCAGTGGCATTAAAACAATTTTACGCACACTTCTGTCTGGCGATAAAATGACGGTAGTAAAATATAAAACTGAAGCAACCACGTGTTCTGTTTCCCTTTGTGTGTGTGTATGTGTTTGAGTGTGTGTGTGTGTGTGAGAGTTTGTGTGAAATTAATAAATGCATTGCATTCTTTACGGCGGTAGGCGGCATAAATGAAAATTGTATTGCTCACAGCTCGGAATGCAAGAGCATCCCAGATGCTGGCAGCAGAGTCGAAGCATGTTGCATGCAGCACGGCTCAATGTAAATTTTAATTGATTTACAATAACAGAGCGAAACAGAGAAATGACAGCGACACCAACAGTTGCTGCATAAATGCACAAAAGTAATTTTGATCGCTTCGACTACACAACACATTTCGCACAGGTTTCCATCGCAGTTCACCTTGGGCGCAGAGTACTTTTCAGTGTTGCGGCCTCGTTAATTTAATGAGTTAACGTTGCACGACTTCTGTTGCATAAATCCTGCATATCATCAGCGTCCGACAAGTGTAATTTATTTTAATTGTCCGTGCCACCCCAAAAAAAAAAATACTCAGCAAGTTTCAGTAAAACCCCAAAAAGCTAAAGAGAGTCGCGTGCTGCCTCCGTTCTATTTGGCCAGTGTGGAGACTCTGGACGGAAGTGTGTGTCCAGTACGGGTGAGACTGTGAGCCAACCGGAAATACTCTTAATGGCAAACGGAAAAAGTATTGAAATTATTTTTATATCTCGACAGCAGCTGGCAAAGTGCTCCACACACAGTTTTGCACTCTGTTCGGCTTACAAGACCGAAGCAACTCATTAATTTACTCATGTGTGTGTTTCACTCTCTCTCTCTGTGTGTGTGTGTGTGTGTTTCTTCGGCTGTGTGTACATAGCAACATGAGGCAGACATTTTTAATTGGTTCGAAGGAGCTTGTGGCACTCCTGTAACTTCTGGAGCTTTGCCCTTGTCGTCATCAACAAGCCGTAAAGTCATTTTTTTCCCTCTTGTTTTGGCCTGAGGCAAATTTTGTGGTTATTGCCAGTCGCTTAAATAATTCAACAATTACAATTACTTTTGTGGTGATTTATAAATTATGTGCAGCTCTGAGAGACTGTGTGTGAGTGTGTGTGTGTGTGTGTGTGTGTGTGCTGTCTAAGGGCTTATTTGTTCTATTGTTCAATGGCTGGTTGAGCTTGTTGCTGCCTTTTAGGGTTGCTTCTGCCATTGTTAACCTTTTGGGGTGGCAGACAAACAGCATCGTAAACAGCCCTGAGCCCCAAACCGTGGCCTATTGTTGGTGGGCGCTACAAATTAAGATTAATTTTATGTAAATATTTCATGCCGAGTGGATGGAATTGCTGGAGCCCTAAAACAATCGCCAAATGCATGAAACAATGTCGATTTCATCTCTACAAGATTATTATTGCAGATAGGAATTGAATTATATTACGTGAGAAAGCATTTAAGTGAGTCATACAATAACATCGAAGCAAATAAATAACAAATCTGCTCAAGTCATGAGAACGTCAGGTGTAAACAACGTCATATTATGATCCAAATTAGAACCATAAATTATAATGTTATACATGAACACACATTACCAGAACTTACAGACATTTACTTATTGTAAATATTGAAATACACTTTTAATTGAAACACATATTATATTTTAGCTAGCTTAAATAGACCAACGCAATTAGTATGTTTTATACAAGCCTCTTTAAAATCCAATTAATATGTAATTTGCAGTTTCTTTGCAACCTGGTGGCGCCAACAATTGTGGCTTCAAAATGTTGGACCTCAAACGAATGCAACAAAAATTCTAGCCAGTCCCTTCCACCCCTGTAAAATATGCTGTCTCTTTTGTGTGGAGCTTTTTCAAATTTTAGCCACACAAAACCTACGCCAACTCATGGAAACACACAAAAGAGTGTGTGAGAGAGAGAGAGAGAGTGAGAGAGAGAGAGAGAGAGAGAGAAAAAGCGACAGGCGTAAATGAAATGCCTGCTAAATAAATTTTGTGTGTTTCACTTTTGTGTGTGCATTTAATTTCTCAGCTGGCATTAGCAAAAAAGCGCAAAAGGCAAACTTAAAACCCGGGCGTGAAATGAGAAATGTGAATACTTAAAGCGGGCAAAAAGGCTTGTAAAATGCAGCCACTTGACACAGTGCCTGTGAGTGTGTGTGTGTGTATGTGTGTGTGTGTTGCCTGTGTGCTGATGGTGTCATCTTTATTCATCATATTTAGCAGCTGCTGCTTGTGCAGCTTGTGTTGTCATTCGAGATAGAATCGCATTTTCATTATAAAAATCGAGTTACTTTTGACTTAATTATAGCTTTCGAAAGTATTAAACCATCCCTAAATAAAATAATTTTTTGAGTGAACCAATATAACATGAATATCTAGTTTGAATCACGTTTCCAACGTTGACTGCAGTTCTGTCGTTGTCATTTGTTTGTTACACATTTCTCTTCATTGTTTATCTCTCTATGCCTGTCACTCTCGCTTACTCTCTTTCTCTCTCCAAGCGCGTTTTGATAATATATTTCTAAAAGATTGGTTTTGCTTGTACATAATTTGTATTTACTTAGTACGACTTAATAATCTGACGCAATGCATAAGTGAAATAAAATTAAACCTCTGCAAAAATTACTTAATTGGAATCGCTTAATAAAGTTGTCATTGGCTTGTTGTAGATTTGAATAACAATGCGGGTATCTGAAGCTTTAGATATTGTTTTAGTTTGGCATGTGGAACTAAGTTCTTATCCGCATTACACCACCACACCACATCACCAGAGACTCACAACAGATTCTCTGCAATTAATTCAGCTGCCACACACACCAGCCGAAATTTGAAGTTGCTGTAAATGTCGCGTATACGTCATGTTGTCACGTCAGGCCTCAACCAAATTAATACGCTATCAGCATTGAAGTCGAACAGAGAGAGAGAGAGAGAGACAGAGAGAGAGAGAGACCGAGAGTGAGAGTGAGAGAGAGTGAGGGAAATCTGTGAATGGAATTGCAACTGCAATTTGCATTTAGTGCAGCTCCAACTTGCTTGCATACTCATCGCAATATGCACATCCATTATTCGTCGTATTCTGGCCAAGTTTGTTAGACGCAACTGTCCAAATTATCATTGCTAGCCTTCTCGTTTCCATTTCGCGCTATCTAATTTGGTGGTTGGTAGTAGCTGGTTGCCATGTCAGCTAAAGATATTGTGCGAGAGTTGTCTGTGCCATTTTATATGACAGCTCTGCTTGCTGCATGTTTGCATTTGCACTGGACGAAAATGTGTGTTGGCATTTAATAAACTTGTTACACATACAACTTGCAAGAGTTTCTAACAAATTGACAGCATGTGCAACATTAAATTCAATTAATAATATAGTTACTGAGTGGCAATTTTAATTAAGTATACGGCTGACTTAATAAACAATTGCCAGAAGCACAATAGTTGCTTTTGACAAACACTTGTTATTTTATTTATTAAATTGAAATAAAATACAATTGGATCAAACTGCTTAGCTTCTGGAAATCAAGTCAACTTCAATAATTAATTGTATTTGCTTAAGCACAATGATTTCCCTTTACCTAGAATGCAACATCAACAAATTTTTGGTTAAATTCCATTTGCCATTCGCAATTCGCATGTGAATTACGCAACTGCGAGATTATTTTGATTTTCAGCAGATAAGTGCACTGCACAACGTTGATGTGTAAGTGAGTGTGTGTGTGTGTCCTGTGTATGTGTGTGTGTGCTGTGTGTGTGTTGTGTGTGTTTTCAGTTGCCTTAACTGAATGCGACACCCAATTCACGCACTGGCTGTCGTTTTTGTTGCGTGTATTTCAACTCTTCTTGCCTATTTACTTTTGTATTTGTTTTTAATTAGATTTTTGTTTACTGTGGAAATTTTAGTTTAATTGAGTTCTGCTCTGCCTCTGCCGATGCCGATGCTGCTGCTGCTGCCGATGCTGCTGCTTCTGATTCCGCTGCCTGATTCTGCTGTTAACTGTGACTGTGGCCCGGTTGCCAAAGTCACACACAAACTGACGGGCAGCCGCAGGCCCCATTCCCCTCCCCTCCCGCACCAGCCTCGGCACAAACTCTGCCCCTCTGCTGTCTAGCACCTAGGCAGCACAACAAAGAGCGCGTTAGCTTTTGCCTTGGGCCTATCGCTATCTCCATCTCTTTCCGGTAATACAGTCGCCCTCTCCCTCTGTCTCTCTCTCTCTCTGTCTCCTCTCGGTTGCCATTTGTGTCACATGTGCGTATTTGGGTAGATATTGTGTGTGAGTCGAATTCGAAAGCAATTTAAATTCGTTTGCTTTTCGCTTTTAACTTTGGTCATTTTTGGCCACCGTTTTTGTTTGTCACACAACCCAAACGCAATTTTCAGCTGTTTTAATTTGTATTAGTTTTTGGATTAAAGCACTTACCAAACGACATGTGTGAGCGAGGCGGGATTTGCCACATACTCGCAATTGAGCAGCACAATTTCACTCGTATTTGTCACCATCTCCGGCGGACTGACCTTGACAACAGGCGGATCTGTGGGGTAAAACCAAGTTGGGAATAGACATTAAAGTCAGTTGCGGCCAAAACTTAGTTTTGTAAATACCAAAAGTCAAATAGAAGTGCAAGCGGATATTCTACGTTATTTATTGTCTTCGTTAAAAGGATTTAGAAGTGCAAATAGAATACTGTTTGGCTTATATGCATTTGCTTTGTAACCAGACACCAAGTTGCAAGTACGCTTAAGGTCTTAAGCTAATACTTACACATTACTTCCAAAGTTAAAACTGAGGCCATTGGCTTCTCGCGATTGATTTGCAGCACAATATTCTCGGCTTCACAGCGAAAGACGCGATCGTTTTCGAAGCGAGTCGCATTGAAGATCAAATCGGATTGGGTGTGATAGGTGCCGTCCTCCTTTTCAAACTGTGAAATCAAATCAAATCAATTAAAATTCGATTTGTTCATTTTGTGGAACTTACAGCCTTGGTTCGTATCTCAGTTAGGTCGTTCTCCTCGCCACTGATAATGGATGTTGTATTGTACCAGGTTAGGTTAACTGCCGGACGGGCGCCGTGTATCTGTCACAAAATAATAAAACACAATCAAAAAATGGGGCGTATGCGTTATGTGACTGCCATTGGGGTGGTGCTTGGCGGGTGGAGCTGTCGTGAACTGTAAGCAATTGCCATTAAATTTCCATTAGCTGGCAAGTGCACATACTCATGCATACTTCCATTAGCCCAACAGTTTCAGGCAACATTTCTACCTGGTTGGCAGGTAGCCAAGCAGGCAGTAAAACAATTGCATAAAATTCCATTAAACATAATACGCAATCAATAGACAATTTTGCATAATTTTACAGTGCACACGAAGCTGGTCCTTGCGCTCAAAGTGCCACAAAGTGCTACAGCCAATTGAGAATTTTTCCTTTAAAATGCAATGGCAACTGGCAACTGGCGACTGAGGACTGGCACAAGGCAGAGGCCCAACTAAATGACAGGGCATTGTTGCTGATGGTGTATAGAGCTCAGGATGTGAAAGGACTTTGCCAGCTGCATAGCAAGTTGCATAGTCCCCACACACACACACACACACACATGTCCTCGATGTCAACGAAAAATCGCAAAATAATTGACAGTTAATTATTGTCAATTACTTGGACTGCAACGAAAGGACGGGCACAGGAAGGAGAATGAATGTGTGGACTACAAAGCAGCCAGTGCACAGTGGATAAATGCTCAATATTCAATCAGTGATTTGATAAAATCATAAAAGAAAAAGTCGAATTTTAAATATCTATTCAGATATAAACAAATATTTTAAATACGCAGAGATTTATATATTTTTGAGGCATCGGTTCAGTTTGGTCTGCCTCCTTGAAAAATGCTTAAGAATCGTTGTATATTATTCTCTTCTTCAGATATGGACAGCAACAGTTCCTTAACCTTATGCCAAAGCACCTTACCCAAGGACACCCTTGCGTGTCCGACTGATCCTTGCAATCGGTTCACAAATCAGCCAATACTTACGTCACATGTTAGCACCACTTTGCTGCCCTGCACCGTATGATGTTCCACTCCCTTGATGTCTATGCTGGTGGGTCGCACTGTGAATATATGTGAAAATGTAGGAATGTTGGGTGTCTGTTAGAAAATTGCTTAAAATGCTCGGCTTGTAATTGGCTTTTGTCTGGCTATGTCTACAGCTCGTTTGAGCCATTTTCTCCTTCATTTGCTTGTTTTTTTTTTCCTCTCTTACCCATAATATAAAACATTAATAATGGCAATTTGCATGCGGAACTTTGCCTACTTCATATGGAGCTCCATTTTCAATTGATTGGTAAATATTTTAAGGTTTTATGTGGGGTTGGGTGTTGAGTGTTGGGTTGGTAACCATCAATCAATTTGTTGTGCCCACTTTGTGAATGAAAAAGTTGGCTTAGTTGGCTCAGTTTTGTGTTACATTTAATGACATTCATTAATTGCTCCAACAAAAATGTCAAATCACTCGACAATTCAAAAAAAAAAAAGAAGAGGAGAGAAATGTCGACAACCCTGAAGAAGAAAGGACAAAAGTGTCACTCGATACTGTCAGCTTTTAATTAGAAAAAAATTTATTTGCATGACTTTTAAAAGGCTCTCAGACGCCCAAGGGAATCCGTTGTTTTGGTAATTAAAAGGGTTCCCTCGAAATTTGATTGGGTTCCTATTTGGGTTAATGAACCTAAAACATGTCAAAATGTCGTGTGAATAATGTCCCTGTCTTTTTCCCCCTTTCAGCAAACTTATAACGCTTTTGAAATTTATCAAATAATATTTTATGCTATAAACTTTTGAGTCATAATTGGAAATTTGTAAATTGAAATTAATTTGCTAATTTATTTTTGACAAAGATATGATAAATATATTGATAAGGGAAAAAAAGCATTTAACTTAATTCTGATCTTTTGAGAATGGAAAAATTTCTACTAAGATAAATGAGATCAATAGTTTACTTTAATCTTGAGGAATTTAAATATTAAATTTATATTTTACTTATTGTCGCTTCTCATTACGTAATATCGACTTTGTTTTCCTTGTTTTCAGCTGCTTACTGAACATTTTATTTGATTCTAAGAATTTCGCTTAGGATGTTTTCTTTATGCCTTGTGTTTTATGCATTGTAAAATCGCAAACAAAGTCGTAAAACGAACCCTTTTTGCCCAGATGACCATATAACTAAGCTCACCTACATAAATAGGGCTTATTCAACACAATATCTATGGCTGACTCATAGCTAGGTTTTATGAGTCATCCCAGCCAGGAATGGGATCTTTGGATTATATTTATCGCTAGTCGTAATGATGACTCACCTTGCAAATCGACGCTGAATTTCGAAACAATTGCATCCTTAATAGCCGCGGATTCGACACGACATTCAATATCTGTTGCCAGATCCTCGCGCGATAGTTGCCAATCCAATTCCAGTGTGGACGTATAGAGACCGTCGGTCAGATCGTGAGTGGGTGAGTCTGTGCAAATAAAAGTGCAAACATTATCAAAACATATCGAAGCAAATCTGTAGCAATGAGTCCTGAATCTCTCCTAGCAATTCCATGTTTGGCAAGTGCTCTTTTTGTTAATTATAGGCGATTATGATAAGCAACGGCTTTTAAAGTCAAAAATAAATCAAACCCCGCACGGTATCAACGGTTCGACTGGCCAGACAAAAGGGTTGCCACAAGCCACAAACCGATGCCAATTAGAGGCAAAAAAAACAACAAAAAAAAACAGGAAACGGAAAGACCATAAAAAAAAAACGAAGAGTAATGAAAATGTTGTTGCCGCCTTGTAGCTGAAGTTGTTTTGCTTCCGTTGTAAATTGCTGGGATGTTTGCAGGATTTGGGGCATAAAAAATCACTTTAAGTGTTATTCAAGGCCAGCAAAAGGTAGACCAACATTTCGGAAATGTTTCGAGTGCTTGGTTTAAATTCTGCTTAAGCTAATGTAATGGATGCCTGGCTTTTAAAAATAGAAATCAATTAATTTTCATGGAGTTTTTTTTCTTGCTGCTTGGGGTTGAACGTTGAGTTTTGGGGTTTGAGGCGTTGGCTACGGCGCTCTTAAAAATTTAATGAAAATCACCAGAAAGTTTATTTTTATGCTTTACAATAAAAAGGCATAAAATTTTATGGGCTGCTGTGGGCGCGGCTGGGCATTTGCCTATTCTATGGGCCCAAAACTGACACTGATAAGCAGCCAAATCCTTCCGTGGCCTGGTCCTGGACCTGGCTTTATGACCCTGGTCGTCAGTCACTGCATAAACTTTGTGGCGCATCGTAAACCCGATTCTCAATTCGACTCCTTCAACTTGCCTGGGCTTATGCATCAAATTGGCTGCTTAGTCTCTTTTTCAACTCACTAGCCCATCCCCGCCCCCTGGGGGAATCAATAAACGCGCTTCAGCAGTTTTTATGACAGCCTGAAAATAACCTTTATGCGTTCTGTGCTACCTTCAAACATGCTAGTTGGGGCATCTGGTGAGTGGTGATGTGGTGGGTGCAATACTCACATGTGGCCAGGCGTTTGGTGCCACGCCACCAGCCCACATCGGGTTGGGGGCGGGTGTTCTTCACCGTGCACGTTGCCTTGAGGCTCTGACGCTCCTGCATGGGTCCAACGATGCTGCCGTTCTCGATGCGGTCGCCCTTTGCGTCCAAAATCACAACCTCTGTGGGTGGCACTGTACGCACCCAATATATGTCCAACGAGAGTGTGTGTGGATGTGCGTGTGTTGTGTATGTGTGAGTGTTGGTGTTGAATGTGTATGTGTGCGTAGTTCAATTTTTTTTTTTTTTTTTTCATATTTTAACGATTTTTTTTTTTTTTGCATTTTTCGGGAGGTAAAAATGTTCAATTTGTGTTTTTAATAAATGATATTCGATTTGCATAGTATATAAAAATATTATTAGCAGAAATTATAATAGAAATCAGAATCAAAATCCTAAGTTGTTGAGAGCAGTAATTTGGAAAGTAAAATGAAATGGTAAACTAAAGTGAATAAAAATTAAAAAATCTATTGAAATGGAAGTTGAATGAGCAGATTTCTTAAAGCTTATTAAGTTAAAAATAAAAAAATAAAGTAAAGAGTGCTCTAACTAAATTATTTAATTGTGATAAGAATAAACCAGCACTAACAGCACCTCATTCTCATTCTGTTAGAAAATTATACAAAATTATATAAAACTGATTTTCTGCTTCAATTGTCAGTCGACTTAATTCAAAATTATAATTAAAGTTGTTTAAAAATATTTGTTTTTTATTTTAAGTTAAATTTACCAAGATTTTCTACGTTTTTTTGGCGCAGTTATTAAGGTATTGCCAAAAACGTTTTGTTGGTTGGTTTTTTTGGTTTTAGTTTTACGTTTTTTAGTTTTAGAGAAATTAAATTTTATTTAAAGCGTTTTGTCGGAATTTAAATTGTTTGAGGTTGAGTTTCACATCAGTTTATGGTTTTAGTTTTTCAGTATTTGTTATATATTTTTTTTTTTTTTGTAGAGCACACAGTTCAATACAATTTTTGGTAGCGTATACGTATAGAAAACAATCAAGTTGGTGAGTGCACACGTTTGGATCGAGGGGGGCGATGGTGAGTTGGATTTAGTTTTGAATTTTGTTTTAGGTTTTCAGTGATTGTCATACATTGATTTTTTTTGTTAGTTTTTGTTTTGGTGGAGCGAATTTGTTTTAGTTTTGGATAGCAATGCATATATAAATATATATATATATGTTTGTATATATGTATGTTATATGTATATATATAGAAATTCCATGTCGATGTGGACGAGCGTTTTGTATGCGATTTTTCAGATCATATTTTTTTTTTATATTTTTGGTGGGACAATCAGTTAAGAGAAAATATTTGCATGAGTTTTGACACGTTCAAATGTTATGATAAAAGAGTAGAGCGGTTAAAAGTAAAGTTTTTGATTTGCACTTTGATATGGGTTAACATTTTGATATATGAATATACGAATACATAAAGTTACTTTTTAGTGTTACGTTTTTTGTTGTATATAGTACAGCTGAAGGCAATGCGTGTTAAGGGCAGGCAACAAAATGCATTCAAGGTATATACATATATATTTTTTTAGATCACTTGCAATAAAACAAAATCAAACTGAAAATGCAGTCGATTTGCCAATTTGGGTTACAAATTTGTTTGCTTTTGAATTGCAAATTATATTTAAAAGTTTGACCAATTTGCAGTTTCAGAAAAGTGGATATTTTTGATGAAATTGGAGTAATTTTTATAAAACATTTTTATTTATATGATTCGCAACCCAAAAAGAGTCTAAATTGCACACAATATTGAAATATTTCAATTCCAAAATAATGTATTCAATTTGTAAGTTATTAAAACTGGTATCGATTGCATTTCCATTCTGATTGTACACGATTAAGCTGGAATTTGATTAACATTGACTTTTGGGGGACGAACACAATAAGCATTAGACGAGCAACTCAGAACATTCGCTTCTTCAACGTGCAACATCCTTGCAGATCTCCCTCCTGCCCCACGTGTTGTTAGTTGGCAAGCTCCACATGAGTTCCATGCATAAATATGTATATTAAATTTATGTTTCTAATGATATGAGTTTTTATTGGTTAGTTTAGCAGTTAGTTTCTTTAAGCAAACTGAATTGGAAAGCATTTACAAGATATACAAGAACGAAAAAGCGCAAAAATCTTAACAAAGTAAGCGCAAATCATACAAGTTTGTGAAGCGAATTGTTGAGATGATTATCCGACATGCAAAATAATGGTGGCAGGAGGATTGGTTGGCAACTTACCTAAGATTCTCAATTCGACACGATGGCCATTGAAGTTATCACACGTTTCTACTGGTATAAGAAATGTTGTATCACATAGATAGATATCCTCGTCAGATATTCTCAAGTCCTTAATTACTAATCTGTATGGATTCCGCTCAACAGTTACTCTAAAAAATTAAATATATATATTTAATTTTTATTAGTAAATCCAATCTAATGTTGCCTTTGTGGAGCTTACTCACCTATTTTTAAATTCATCGTTCACACTCGTGACATTGTTCTCTCCCAGCAGCATTGCAGCGATGCGATCATCGCCCTTGAACCAGTTCAGGGAATGCAGATCTCCGCATTTCTTCTCATCCACCGGACATGGCAGCACCACATCGTTATTCTCATGTTCGCTGATGGTGCGATCTGCAAATGTATTCAATATGCAAATGCAAATTAATTTGCGTCCGTGTAAAGTGAGGCTCTAAAAGTGCAGGCACAAAGGCCAATGGAAAATCAGTGAATCTGTCAACACAAGAACTCGACATATACACAATCGCATGGCTATTCAAATACTGGCGGGGTGCTTGGGGTTGGCGAGGGCAGCCGTATGAATAAAGTCGCCATTCAACCTCTGGCAGGGCTCGTGTTGTGTGTTTAGTATCATAAATTCAAAAGAACGACACTTTTTGCCAGTCGAAACACCTTCAAGAAACACATACACATATTCACAAACACAGGGAACGCTTTTCTTTTTTTTTTTTGTGTGGGTTGCTAAAGAAAAATTCAGTTGCTGTTGAAATGAGCAAAAATTATTCAATTTGCATGGCAACCAGGGTTAGGCAGCAATGGAAACTTGAAAATTGAAATTAAAGTGGGTCTAAGAGCGGCTGCGGCACCTAAGTAAGCCTTTAAGTAGGCCATAAATATTATCATATTCTTTTTCAGCCTCAAAGTCTCTGCCATGTAAATTTAAATGTTTACATTGTGGTTCAACATATTTTCAATTTCTCTCTTTTTTTGTCTGAGCATTGGTTTATTTATGAATCTTATGCTTAGGGTTTGGTTTTGCGATTTGTTGACCTTGCCGATGCCCAAAATTTATGCAAATGCAAATATATGTTTTGATTTGTGCTCGATGGGCAGTAGTAAGCCATGTTATATAATGTAAGGCAGAACTTAGCTGGCATCTGTTTGTATTGGCAAATTAAATACTTTTCGGGAATAATACAATACATACATATACATATATACATATATGTGTATGTAAGTCTCAGTGTTAACGAGTAACAAATAAGTACAAATATTCTTATTGAAAACCATTTAAAAACCTTTCAGCATATTAGTACATCAGTAATGAACTCAAATAAATATTAAATTTCTATTGTATGCTCACAAGTAATACTTCAGTCCCAATCTATCAAATGGTGGCAAGCATTTGGAAGCAATCAAACTATTGAGAACAAGTCGAGTATATTCCATTGCCAAGAAACCCTTCATAAATACAAAAGCAGATTTGTATATGAAATAGTTTTCCACGCAAATACACCAAATTGCACATGCTGAAAATGTCTCAAAAAAAAAAATAGAAGATAAAATACAATTTACTTATCGGCCTAAAAGCCTATAACATAATTTGAAATTTACACTTCATTTAGTGCGGCTGTGTGTGTCTGCTTGTGTGTGATAAAATATCATTTATTTCGCACGTTTGTCAGAGGGTCTCAGCCAAAGAAAACTAACTTGTCCGTTTTGAGCCCTTGACGGGTGAGGGAAAGGAGATTAGGAGTTGGGTGGGACAATCAGCTGTGTCTGGACTGACTGTCTGACTGACTGACTGCCTGCCTGCCTGCCTGCCTGTCTGGCTGCCTGTCTGTCTATCTATGTGTATATTTCTGCAGCTTTCTTTTGGCTCCGTCCACAAATTTCCTGCACTGTGGAATATTAGATTAGGCGCCCAGTCGTTTTACGTTCATCTTTTTGCAGCAGTAGCAGCAGCCGCAGCAGCTTCTCTCGATTTATTTTTTTATTTTTCAATTTTCCTATTTGGTTTGCTGGTTAGGTTTTCGTATGTATTTCTTTCGATTCTGTTTTTTTTTTCTATGTTTTTATCTGCTATTTCTCTATTTCATACTCTGGTGGACTTCCTTTTCCGCTCTGTGTTGGCTGCTTCCTTCAGTGCTTATAAAATTCAAACAGACATGTGAAATATTCAATTTCTCAAGTAGAAAATCCTCTTCCCCTAACTCCAGCGATGCGACCCTCGCCCTCTTTACCCACCACGATGCCGTCCACATCCTGATTGTCCTGCTACAACTGTTATGCGTCGTATGTTGTCCTGAATTAGCCGTGCCAAATGCGTCGCCGACTTGCTTGGCTGCCTCACTGCTCGACTACTCAGCTCCTTTGCTGATCGGGCTTGGAGCTTGGAGTTTGGGTCTATCCCTGCTTCTGAGCGTGGCCTAAGGTGATGCGGGCTATCGTTAGAACTACTCGTAACCTTTGTCTGGCTGCCGGTTAACGGGTTACCCAAACATTGAACTTAAATGGCTGCCAGGGGCTTGGCTCAGTCTGTGCTTAGATTGAAATAAGGCGATTTTAAAGCGATAGTCAAAGAAGCTATGTATGTAAATATTGGAGCTAAGAAAAGTTTTTAAAGTATTATTTCGCTATTAACCAATAAAAGCACACAAGGAATTAAATATGACTTAAAGTCAGAAAACATACAACTCCAATTATTACCTGCTATTACTAAAATTATTAATTAATTTGTGAATAATTAGAGAACACAATCAAAACTAAATATCATGTCTAATGCTGCTTGAAATAGATATTCTTGTTCTCACATTGTCTTTTCAAACTCTTGAGTAAGCCAAGTGTTCTCCACTTATAAAACTGAAATCTGTATGGGATAAGTGCGTCAAGTATTGCACTTTAAGACTCTAATCACTTAAGTCAAGAGGTTTAATTTAACTACCAACCACCTGCTTAACTTTATGTCACTTTAAATCCATTTGAATCCCTTGAGCTGGCAAACAATAGTCAAATTAGTGAATCAATAAATGCATGAGAGCACAGGACCCAAAGCTGCTGCCGACTACATTGCCACAAACCTAAACCCAAGCCCAATTCCCTTTGCAGTCCCTTCCAAGTTCCCATGCCCTTTCCCATTCGCATTCCCAATTTAGACTCATAAACTAAACCGCTGGCAAGTTGAATGGCTATTCACATTATCGCCCGGGTGTATTCGGCAGCTGCTTGTAAAAGTTTTTTGCCACACAAATCAGCAAAAGAGAAAATTGTACGAAAATTTCACCACAGCTTTGATAATTGTTCATAAATCCCTTTGCCCTCTCTCTCCCTCTCACTCTCACTCCTACTCCCACTCCCTCTCTCCCTCTCCCTCTCCCTTTCTCTCACTTTCCATTCAATGGAAAAGTTTTGCTCGCACTTTGCAAAATTTACCACCTCATTTTTCCAAGCATTTCAACTAATTTGTACCACAAATCTCTCTGGCTACACCTGCAGTCAGCCAAGCGAGTGTCAAATATTATATGAGAAGCGCCCCACACACACAGCCACACCCAAAAATGCTAAAACACCCACTCCGCCTAACCCGCTCTCTCGATCTATCCGTGTCTGCCACTGTGGCACACAAAAGATTGTTAGCAATCAACTCAAGCACCAAACTTTGATTTGTATGACCATAAATCGCACTTCATTTTTGATTCAAGCCACCCTCAACCCCCTCACACAGTTTTGCGGTTGTCTGTTCATAAATTTGTACACCCTGCGAACTTGGCAAAAAGTTTCCCCTCATTCACGCACATAACCACACCTACCGAGGCAGCTTTAAGCCTTTGGCAAACAGTTTTCTTATCTGCCTGCCATGTGTGTGTGTGTTTGTGTGTGTGTGTCTGTCTGCCTTGCCCTCCCTTTCCTACCCAGCTCAATTCTGCCATTTGCTTTTTGTATGGTGTGTAAACGTCTTTAGCTTTGGCTTTTATAATTCTATTTCCGTTTCCGCAGCAGCGCAAAGAAAAAAGTTTCGTTCTCTCTCCTTGCTGCTCATATATGTATGTGTATATCAACATCTTTTTTCCATGTAGACCATTTCCTTCGTCCTTTTCTTTGGCTGCAAATCAAACTTTTTCACATTTAGTTGTGTGCTACAACTCTATATCTCTGTGTGTACGTGTCTGTGTGTGTGTGTCTGGCTGCCATCATCATTGTCATCATTGCCATTGACGCAACTAGCTACTGTCCGTGTCCTTTGGCTTGTCCGTTTGTTCGGTCTCATCCTTTTCCTGTTTCTTCTACACATATCGTTGCATACTTTTGTGCGCCAACACTTTGACATTGAATTTCTCTATGCCATTTAACATTTACACACGCACACATGAGTGTGTGTTGTGTATGTGTGAGTTTGTGTGAGTGCTTTGGTTAACCCATTCCGATGCTCACCCCTTTCCCACATAATTCTCTGTCAACAGCCCGCATAATTTAGCGATAACTGCCTGGCAGAGACACATTCCCAACGCACATGTATATGTGTGTGTGTGTGTATATGTGCTTGTGTGCGTGTGGCTTGCATTTTGTGGTCGCCCTCTGTTTATCTCCGACTGTCGTTCCTTGGCTGGCCAAAGTTTCAGTTGTCTTGACTGTGAAATGCAGCTGCGTTAAACTTCACACAAGCAGCTTATAAGAAATTTGTTATCCACTATTCAAAAGAAGTCCTCTTTTCAAATTTAATACGCATAAGCTGAGATGTCTTATACATATATCATATTAGTATTATATTTTATTTTTAAGATATTATGTTTTCAATTTCAATTGGCTACTGGTCATCGCAATCGCAGACAACTTGACATTAAAATTGATGACTTCATTCGCAGGCACTTGACGGCAAATTTGGCCGAGGGCAATCGTCGAAGAGCGTGCAATAAAAGCAGCGCTAGGCACAGGCATAAAAATTTAATTTCTAATAATAATATTTTATGGTGGCCTCTCTTTGGCTGCACCACAACAGCAGCGGCAGCAGCAACAGCAGCAGCAGCACCAGCAACAACAACACAAAAACCAATTAGAGCAGCAAGCACCACACAAAATGCATAAGCGATTTTAATGGTCAATTTCGGGGTTACTATCCCAAAGAGGCGTTATGGCAACCAAAGTGTGGGAGTACTCTGAGGGTTGCTGCTGCTGCTGTTGCTGCTGCTGGTGGTCCTGCTTGTGTCGTGTCCTGCGTACTGTTGGGAGGCTGAATTGAATTTGGTCGCTTGCTGCTGCCTCATAATTAAATCTTGGCTAACTGCATGTTCCAGTCATTAAAGTAATATGTTTTGGCTAATTACAC
Source organism: Drosophila nr. perissopoda 5 BK-2023a (assembly GCA_035044105.1). Classification (NCBI taxonomy): domain Eukaryota; kingdom Metazoa; phylum Arthropoda; class Insecta; order Diptera; family Drosophilidae; genus Drosophila; species Drosophila nr. perissopoda 5 BK-2023a. The sequence continues at coordinate 1,620,237 of JAWNMK010000122.1, forward strand.
ATCGCACACACTGGCTCATAACTCAATTGTGCGTCCATGTAGCGTAGTGTAGCCTGGAGCCTTTTTGTTTTTTTTTTTTTTTTTGGAACTGGCAAGTCGCTTTTTCCTTTATTTTATTTTTGAAGAGTGCTTCCTGGTAACGTAAATGTTGTTAAACAATTGAAAGAAGCTGTTTTGCCTACGTATGCCGAAGATTAAGTACCCTAAACAGAGTGGCATCGATTGAGAACTCGCTTGCATTTAATTATGGTAATGCGTTTTTGAATTGACTTTGTGAATTATTAGTAAGATTACTTAAGCAAACCAGCACACATAAGTACAACTTGCTTTTTCCTTTGCTATGTGATGATGTGATGCAATTTCAACAGAATGTTAAAACTGAGGAAGCTGTTTTCTTTTCACTCACTGCGGAATACTTTAACTTATCCGTAGTGCGCAACTATATTTTTGTTTATAACTCTCAGAAGTTTTCCTTCATGTCAGGAACAGCGCTCTGATAGTATCTGCTCATCTCATTTGCATACAATGCAACTGTTGCTTTTTAATTAATTGCATATTACAAGAAATTAGCGAAATTAACAGCTACACGGGCATCGGGAGTGGCAGCAACCGAAGAAGAGATTTTAATAAAGACATTGAAATTTGCATATTTGCTTTAAAGTAGACATTCGACTTTTTCTGTAAGTGCTTGTGGGTGTGTGTGGGTGTGTGTGTGTGGGTGTGTGTGTGTCTCAGCCTGTGATCGCCATTTAATTCATTTTGTATGCTTCGAGCAGTCTTGTGTGTCTGCTTGGGTTTTTTGTGCATTAATTCCATTAAAAGCGCTTCGATAACAGGTTTTACGCTTGGTTGCCTCCATAGCGTCGGCGCCTAAAAATATGCAATACAAACAATTTTTCATGCTGCTACCCTAAAAGCAAATTGTTTTTTCTTATATTTTTTCGCTTGCTTCTCAACACTCACGTGCCGGGCACCTAACACGTTCACACGTACGTACATATGCCTATATACATATGTATATGCACATGAATATATATATTTATATATGCATATGTATGTATATGTGTGCCAGCCGTATTCATGGCTCGTCTGGATAGCGCTTGAATTTTTATAGAGCGCTCAAAAAAAGTATGCAATGCTGAGGCTGCACAAGAGTGTGTGCGAGTGTGTGTGTGTGTGTGTGTGTGCGAGTATGTGTGTGTGTGTATATATATTGCTTATCGCTTCATATGCTATGTATAATAACATCACCTTCATCTGCTATTCATAGCATGTTCATCAATCAATTAATCGATAAGCGAGAGCACCATTCCCAATGCTAAATGGAAATTGTGGGTGGCAAAGCTGGCTGAGGGTGGGGAAGGGGAATGCGAAGGAGAAGGGGAAGCAACGGAAGTTTAGCGTTCGAAGCGATATGCGTTGCAACATTTATAAAATAAGCGAAACCTATTTATACGCCAAATATGACTAATGATATGTCGGCGCAGTAAAAAGAGTGGAATTTAAAAGTAAATATTTATGAATATTTGCAATAATAAAAACACATTTTTTGAATGTAGGCTGCACAAGAAACTCGTAATTGAAAACTAGAAATATGTGAAAAGTGACTACACAAAGTACTCCTCCGTTTTGTAAGAGCAATTTTGTATTTAAATTTGTGTTTTGTATTTTTTGATCTGTTCTCGTTTATTATTTTTGTTTTGATTGTTGTTGGCAACATCAACAAGCAATTAAATTGCTCAAAGTCTGTGCAAAAGTTTTCCCTGGCTGCAGTGACCAGCATGACAAAAATAATCAAACATGAAAGCAAATTTCTTGGCTTAAAAGTCATGCAATGCAAATTGGCCGGTTGGGTGGTGGCTGGTGGCAGGTGGGTTTGTGGGTTGGTGGTGGGTAGTGGGTGGGTGGTGCCAAAGCAATGTCAATGTGGCTGCTGTTAAGTGTTCCCCATAGCACAATTATGTTCGGACAGCCAAGTGGTGCCAACACTGAGCTGCCATGCCAGGAAGAGACATCAGATAGAGATAGATGTTTAGCGATAGAGAACCACTTTAACAACTCAACTCGGAGCACACTTCTCTGGGGAGATACCTTTATGAAGTTCGGGACACATAGAACACAACACAAAACTAACGATAAGCGCTCTGATTATGGCTTCGAGGCAGCGCATGTCCGGTTGGTGGGGGTCATTTATTTCTCACCTCTGCACAAACACACACACACGCACATAGACATAGACTGTTGAGTCACGCCCACTTTGGCACTAAGAGGCAGTTGTGCTTCAATTGTCCATCAAGCTGAGTTCTCTGTTCTGCTCTGTTCTGTCCTGTTTTTTGCTGTCAGTTGCTCCGGTGCTAATGACACGTGTGTGTCTTGGACTCGTGTCTCGCAGGTCTTATGTCGTTGCATGCTTACGACTTTAAGGCGCTTAACAAGTCTGCCAACATTTCTTTGCCCAGTTTTTGTACTGTCTACGGTCTCAACCAGTTCGTCCTTTTCTGTTTTAGTTTTTGTCACCATGTTCTTTAATACAGAACGTGCTTTGCTTTTGATAGCGCTGATTACCAAACGCATACCTGACTGGCAACGTGGAGGGGCAAGGACAGACAGAGTGAGAGAGGGCCTGGTGTGAAGAGGGGCGGTGTTTATTCGATCCATATTGTAATCGAAACTGCTGTGATTTAGTTGAAAATGAGTTAATTTCTTTTTGTTAGACTGCTTGGCCTAAAGCTTGTTAGAATGAAAATCAGGTTTGGATTGCTTTAAAAGAGATTTAATCAGAATTTGTATTTGGACAAGTGCTGAAAGCATTTCAAGCACATTTCAACATTTACAATTTTATTAAACATTAAAATAAGAAATTGCTTGCACAAATTATATAATTAGACAGTCTTCCACTAATAATCATAAACTATTCTCCAACTCCAATGCCACTTTAAGAGCGATTCTTGCAATATTTGTGGCAGTTACAGCTAAGATTGTTTAATTTTGTCAACTGAGCTTAAGACTTTATTTTGTACTAATGAGGGTCATCTGCAATTTTAGATCTAACATTGGGCAGCTGTTGTCGTGTAATGCTTAAAGTGTCGCAACCCTTTTCTGTGGCTTTGTAAACCGAGCTGTGAACACGAAACGCAAAACACAAAATTCTTTAAGCAGTTTGCAATCCAAACCAGAAAACCCTATTTTCCTAACATCTTTTTCGAGCAGACCACTCTGCACAACAACATCTTTGGCAAAATTTCTAATCCTAGGCAGAAACTTATAGTTGGTTTTTAGACCTTTTAAATTATGCAAACTGCTTTTGTCACACACACACACATACACACACACACACACATCTACCCCTAAAGTAATGGAGTGCAGGAAAGTTGGTGTGGGGGGCTTGGGGCAAACACATGGCGCTGGGATCCGTTCCTCTGCATGTGCCTGATGTGTGCCGTCCGATGCCTCGAAGCATACAAAATATCTTATTACCAGCACTTAAAAGCACCACTAAATTTTAATGTGACAAAGCAACGAAAAATGCCAGACGGGCTAGAGATTCACGTAAACATTCACAGCATGGATCTGAGAGCGTTACTGCTGGGTGCCTTGGCCAGAGCATAATTTAATTTAATTAGAGGCAACAGTTGCTGGGCATAGGTTCAATAAAGACATCAGCTAACTGAGCCTCCCCTTTAGCTAAATAGTCACACAAAATGCATGTTGGCCGTGAGGGGGGCATCCACAACCCAAACATTCATAATGAATGTGGTTTGCCTAGTTCCAGCCACGCCTCATGGCCAATCAAGGGGAGGCACAGTGTTCGTTTTGGGGGTGGGACGGGGGCGTGTGTTCCGCTGTCTGGTCGCATACATTCATAATAAACTACCACAAATCTCAGTCATGCAAACAATTTCGAAATTTGTGTATAAAGCTGGAAATTTCCCTACTGTTCGCAGTCCCTGCTGGGGCTCTACACGCCCCCTTTTGCTCTTATGTTAAGTGCATGACCCTCAAATGTCCTTAAGCTGTCAAAAATAAGTGTCAAAAGTGGGCAGCTGTCCTGAAGGATGAGAGCAAATAACAACGAAATAATAAAAATGAAAATGAAATGAAAAAAGAGAAACCAAATAACAGTAAAAACAAAGAAGGACAACAACTAATATTAGCCGAATATTAAATACCTTGAAGAACAACAGGATAAAACTCTGATATATAATTTTGGCAATTAGCCAGTTTTTCTAAAAAATTATATTTTAATTACTTAGCGACTGATTGAGACATATGTATACTATTTAAGCCGACTGAGCTGAACTGGAGAAGCTTTGTCGCTGTTACATAAATTCTGACTCTTTCGATGCGTTACATAATTCACGCAAAAATGCTAATACTCTTGTCAAGGGTATTGGAAAACAAAAATAAAGTGAAACATGAACACAAATTTTTATATTGTTACGTTTTCATCTCTGGCTGAGCGGCAGGACAATGAAAAATGCCAGACCAGCTTCATAACAACAACGGAGCAGTTGGCTGGCCATGGGGAAAGAGGGGTTGTGATGCTGGCTGGTCCTGGCATGTCCTTTAAGTGGCCGTTTCGGCTGCTGGCCACGCGCGCGCCTACAAGAGCCGCCATATTGAAATTATGTAAACGTCTGTCGAGCGCACCGGAAACTGCCTCCATCCCCCGCTCCCATCCATTCCGCACACCTATTTATAATAATATTTTTTTTGCGCTGTTTTTCGCTGCCACCACCACCTGCTGGGCAGCACTCGCATCCCGCATGGACCTCTGCACCCCTCTAGATACAAGTGTCTGGCTCTCAGCTGGGCTCCACTTCATTTGCATTCATTCGGTTTTGCATGTTTTTAGAGTCTGTTCTCGAGCTTGTTTATCAAAAATTAAAGGTTAATTTTATCCCCTCGCTCGACGCTGTCATTTAATTAGCCACCCACCTGGGATGAGCCGAAAGGGAGTTTGGGATGGGATCTGCGTTGATTTGCGACTGGCAGTGAGTAATCAACAACTTCCGCAATCAGCACTGGTTTTTTATTTACAGCTACAGCTATATCTTTGCTTTATTGTGGGCGTGACGTCACGTATTGTTAGAACTCGAATCGTTCGCATTATAATTTGAGGTCTTTATCTTTTATGTAGTCCACTTTTTTGGGACATGAATTTTAATTGTGTGTATGCAAATTTAAAAGGCGCCGCAATTTGTGTGTTATTTTTGATTTTTAAATGTAAAAATATGTAATAAAATGTGGATGACTTGTGAAAGAACACAGCAGAAAGAGAAAGTTAATATTGGTTGGCTAGAGAGAGGTGGAGTGTTAGGGAGTAGGTTATAGCTGTCTCATAAGCTAATTATTGTTAAAGTTAAGAATTTGATCATAAACCAAATTGTTGTTTTGGGTTCTTTGCTCATCTTTTGAGCATTATTCTCGATTTTACAGCCCCTCTTTAGGAAATACAAAAATCACATTTTGGCATTCATTTTAAGAATTTAAGACTAAGAATTTTACTAACAATGTGGAATTACGGTAAAAAGGTATACAAAATACTTTGTTACACCCACTTGCAATTTTCCAAGACATTTGAGTGGCAAATAAAAATAATGCATACGAACATTCCCTGACAATGCTATAAATAAACTTTTGCTTATCTTTAACAAACAGTTGTGTAAATGGAGAACACAAGTCGGCAACTTGGTGTCTCTTTAAGCAAATGAAGAGGCCATTGTTTTTGCCGTCTTTCATTTGTTTTTAAGTTATTAACTCATTTTTCTACTCTCTCTTTTCCCGAGAGCAGGCAATTTACGTGCTCAAATATATCAGAGGGAGAAACGCACACACCCTTCTAGCCATAATTAATCTAGTGGGTGGCACGGAAAGAGGTGGACGAGGGGGATGGGGTATGACGTCTTGCTGGCTGCCTAGTTATTAATTTGGTGCGACGTCTTGTTTTGGGGGGCACAAACGCGTTGCTTGTTCTGCTTCAAGCTGCAAGCAGAGTAAGCAACGCACTTGTCATGATTTATTTCAATTTGCTACGCTCACACACACACACACACGCACACGCACACACACAGATGAGCACACTAAATGACTCTTATCAAAACACACACTCGCACACACGGGCAACAAGTCAGCGAACGTGCAAAAGTTGCTGTCGAGCAGCCTACGCGTCGAATACTTTATGGGTTGCTCTGCCCCATGCCCCTTGCCACATATTTTCTTTTTTCTGCAAAGTAGACAAGTTTAGCCCGAAGAAAAATGAGACACAAAAGTGCTGTGTAAATGTGTGAAATTAATACACACACACACACACATACACGCAAAGAACACACACAGAGCTGTGCGATTTGTGGAGCGAACTTTGTGTCTATAAAATATACGTTATTATTGCATTAGGCGTAGTCCAGAGCGAAATAAAAATAGAATTTATGCCACCCAAAACCAACTGCCCCACAAATTGATAAGCAACTTTATATGGCCAGAAATGCGGCTGTCAAACAACTTATTTAGTTTTCTTGCGAGTCGAGCATGTGTTCAAATTTATGAGTTCCTGCAGCAACAGTTGTTCTATGCCACTGCTCTCACCCTGTTTTCTCTCCCCTGGTTTTATGGTGGCAACAACAACAACAACAACAAGAGCTATAACAACACTTGTTACCACTTCATTGCTAGTTGTTCTTGTTGTTCAAGCTTAATAATTACATTTGGGAAACTCGTTGCTTGTGACGCTTCGTTGCCCAGTGGCAGCCATCAAACTGCATCCAACTGTCAAACAGGGTCATTGATATGGGCTGCGGAGTGGGCTGGGCTGGAGAGGGGGCAACTCATTTGCCAAAAGTTGCAGGTTCATGTGGCCCTTGTAGGTCAGTTCCCAACACACACACACACAAACAGACAGTTGCCACACTTGAAGCGTAACGCGGCAATTGCAAACCAAGAAGATATTTGTTGTTAGTGCTTGATGCCTTCTGTTCCGTCGGTTCCGCTCGAGCGCCGACTGTGGGTTGGTTCGGTCTCTGGCAGATGGACTCATTCTGATAGCAGAGAGGGAACATCAACCAAACATTCAGCTCTACTAGCAATAACATACTAGCGAGCAGAAGTCTTTCAATGTTCCCGAGTTCCTTGCATGTTTTGTTTGCAAAACAAATTCTGCTTGCTATTTTTTTTCTTTTCTTTTTTTTTAGGGGGTAACCATAGCAATTTTAACTTTAATACACTGAGGTTAAATGCAAAATAAAAATTTAAATTGTGCCTTAAGCGTTGCATTCACCATTCCACTTTTAGCTTACATGTTCCTATGATATTTGTATTTTTGCACATACCTGCAAAGAAATAGAAAAGAACGTTTCATTAGTTAAATTGCTAAAAGCAATATAGATTAGGTAATTATTTTAATGTGGATCTGGAGTGCTTGCAGCAAACCCAGCTCAAAGTATTGTAAGGCTGCTTCAATCAATCAACGCCGGAATATGCAACATGGACTCACATAACAATCAAAGCCCCGCAGGAAGAGCAAATAGTGGTCAGACAGTTTCAAACCTAAACAGGCTCACAGCTGAACTATAATTACGTCCGAAATACATGAATATAACCAGAGAGCAGCTGAGACTGAGACTGAGGGAGAGAAATAGTCAGAGGCGATGGGACATGGAGTTGGGCAGTCAAATGTGCCGCCAACATGCGAAAATTTATTTATGCACAAGGCGCAAGGTCTTCGGCACAACATGGCAAATAAAGAGTGAATAAAGTGCTGGCAAAAGCGACGAAAGGACGAAGGACAACAGGACAAACGAAACGGAAATGTGCGCAAAACAGGAAAAAGAAGAACGATACTGCGGGGAATGTCAACGCAAGCTGAGAATGGAACCAAAACAGAACTGGAATTGTGGAAGGAAATGGGATCAGAGGAAAAACTAGAATTCGGACGAACATTTCGTGTTGGATGTTTTGTGAGCATTTTGCTTTTTTGTTCAACACTTTAGTGAAAAGCAAAGGTCAAACGAAACGACAAACCACCCTGCGGAGAGGGGGTGTCTGAGTATCTGAGGTCAGACAGGTGAATGGCAGGTGGCCCTAACCAAAAAAAGCTGTGACATAATTTTGAACTACTCTGTTTAGGTTTTTGGGTTATCTGTAAACACATTTCCTGGGTGGTTAGTTTTCGTCCCCGTTGCCAGTGGGGAATCGTGGATTGGCTTGGGTGCCAACTCCACCTGGCACATCATAATGAAGCAATGAACCAAATGGGAAATGTGTTTTTTAATGGAATTTGTGGTTATCGTTTGTGTCGTTTGTTTTATTTATGGCTCCATACTCACAAAAACACACTCGGGTTAAGAAATTCTCATTATTGTTATGGGCCATTTCTGTTGTCATTACCTTAAATGTTGATGAAGGTCCTGCTTGCCTCCTTGAAGCGCTCCTTTCATTCTCTTTTTTTTGGTTTTTTTGGGATCTGTGAAAGTTTTTCTATTGCGCATATATTTTTCAATAAACTTTGCAACTTGCGTGGGAGGCCAAATTGAAATTTTAATGTTAATGTAAACTCAATTTAAAATTAATCATGAATTGGGGTTGACGCTTGTAAAGGGATTGCGGTTTGAGAAAAGGTTGATGAGAGCGAGTAAAAGGTTGAGCCGGACGGAAGTAGAAAGATATAATGTCTGTTGGGACCAGAGGCTTGAGGTATGCAAATAATAGAATCTATGACTTCTGAATAGCGCCTTCTAAAAGGATAGCTTGCTTTGGCAAGAGAGAGTATTTTTACATCCAAGTTTGCTTCTGAATGGGTAAAGAATATGTCTTAAACTTAGAAAGTCTGTATAGAAAATCAGACTTGGCTTGTATTTGTATCATGCTTAAAGTATTCACAGGGTAATAATAATTGTGATCGATAAAATATAGATATATAAACCCTATATATGAAGCAATAAGCCATTGTGCGATGTGCAAGCGGTAAACAATCAAAAGGGCCACAATAATGTTTAGCCCTCGGGGAAAGATTGCTGGTAACAAATTTAAACTTTTAACAAGCGGAGGGAGCCGAATAAGAAGCTCGAGGAGAACTACAAGAAAAGGAGCTGAAAACTGGCTAACAATACAAACAGGGCCAACAATAACAAAGCCAACTGAACAGCAACATAAACTGAGTAGCTTTTCGTCGAGGGAGGAGAGTAGGCAAAGGGTTAAGCACGCCGCTGATATTTGAGCATAAGGAAAAAAAAACATGTATTTTTTAAGGAGACAGAACGAGTGCGAGAGTGAGTCAGACAGGGAGAGAGGAACAGAGATAGAGGGGTAAAAAATAAGAAGAAAAGGAAACTTGCCCGAACCGCGGCACTTAATTCGCTTCCCTATCAAAGCAGCGACAGTGCCACACAAACAATCCACTCACTCACTTACTTGCTGGTTTGAGTGTGTTGCGTTGGTGCTGCTGCCTCTTCGTCTGCTGCTTCTTTGTGTGGTCCAAAAAACTTTTTTAATAAAAATATTAAATTTGCATATGTTGCTCCCAGACGCAGGCAGCGGTCTGAACTCGACTCGACTCGACTCGACTCAACTTGACTCGACTCTGCAGCCAGACATTTTGGGGTTGCCTTTGGTTACCTGTGGCAGGAACTGCTTTTGCCGCCGGAAGTGGTAACCAGTCGACAGTCTGTTGCAGGGGCAGCAGCAGAGCACCAAGTAAAGGCTGCCTTGAGTATAGCCAAGTGCGTTTTTATTGCCAGCGCAGGCTAGAGTAAGCTATCCTGTTGTTATATCCACTTTTATGCCAGCTCCCTCATATTTTTTCTGAGCTGCTGCTGCTGTTGTTGTTTTCATTATTGTTGTTGTTGTGTGTTTCCACTGTTTTACCAGACGTTTATGACGCGCGTGGCAGAATATGGCAAGATGGGGCAACGGGGGGATGCCAGCTCAAACCACTCACCAAATTAAGTTCAAGTGAGCAGAAGTACGGAAAGGTTGACGGTTGGCGGCTTTTTGCCAAGTTCCTTCTTAAGCGCTGATTAAGCAGCTAAATGGCAAGGACAGCGAGACAGATAGAGAGAGAGATAGAGAGAGAGATAGAGAGAGAGATAGAGAGAGAGAGAGAGAGCGAAGTTCACTTTCCTTTTATGGAGTAAAGAGCATCTCTGCATAGCAATTGCGAGAATTATTTCTATTTGATGTCTGGCTAGCACTTAGACCATATTCATTCAGTTCTTTGACCTGTCGCACCTGCAGGCCATAAAAAATAGGATTTAAATTAAGGGCAACTCATAAGTTATTTAGAAGTTACTTGTAGTAAAGCTGCTTCTGACAATGTATTTATCACAAAATCCACTCAGTTCCATGTTTGGTTTTTTCTCTCTCTCAATTATCATCCAGTTAGAACTGTGTTGCCGTCTTCAAACTTCAAAGCAAACATTGCCAACAACTATGTCGTTTCAAATACACTTTAGCTTGTCAATTTTAATTTTACAGAACTGACAGCAAAAGAGTAGAAGAAGAAGAGCAACAGAGAGTTACATGGGATTTGCTCCTATCTTTGATGTATAATCCGAATCACACATTTATAAATCGTATCTGGATCGCTTTTTGCATGAGAACTTTGCTCAACTTGCCAACCTTTTGTTGTGGCTTTTTTTATTTTTATTTTTGTATTTTTTTGCCTCACATGAAAATTGCATGTGCTCAAGTGCAAAGCTGACTTACTGGTTGGGTATTACGTTGGGTATGGGGGTGTGGCACAAGGGGGTTGGGGGAAGGGGGGCTGTATGTGTTGCACAAGTCACAAAAATATCAAGCGATAAGCAAAAGCCGCTTACTTTCAACTTGGGCCAGCAAAATGTCAACCGGGCCTGATACAATGCTGCCAATTTTTTCTGTTTGACAGTATTAAATGTTGTCGTGGCAATTGTCTTTCATATATATTTTTGATGTGGTCTACAGCTATACGATACTCTATAAGCGATTTACAGTTCGCTGGAGGATTTGTGCATTGTATAAAAGTCGCTCAGTGAGAGAGAGAGAGAGAGAGAAGAGAGAGGGGGAGAGGGGGAGAGCAGCTCAGGGAATATATTCTTGACAAAAACAGTTAACCAGCTTTACAAACCTAAGTTAAGATTTCCGTTTCAGATGGGCTTAAATTCTTTTGGACTCCAGAGAAGAGCTTTAAGCAGCACTAATTACGTCGACTGAATAAGAAAAGAGAACTCTAGTTTCCTCTCTCAGATTATGTTGATAGAGTAGCTGTGTTTTGAGTAAGTTCAAATCAAGTTGACCTCCCCTTCCGGAATCTGTTATGCAAATCACATTTCTTTGGCTAATTAAATACATTTCTATTATGCATATCTTTGGGAGACAAACAAGGCAACATAAAGACTCTCCCACACTTCTTCACACCTAAGAACACAAAATTCGCTGACTTGGCAACTTTATTCCAAGAAGTTTCTTGTTTTTCTTATAAAGTGCAAAGGCAAAAAAATGAAAATAAAATTGCGACAAAATGTTGCATAAAAAAAGTTACCGTAATAAAGCATTACATATTATAATGATGGGAACATGTTACAGCAGCAACAACAAAAACTAACAAGCAAAAATGTTGTCAACAAAAACTTTTAAGCAGTGAGCGAAAGAGAGATCACACAGAGAGTGAGCGAGTGTGAGAGAGATAGAGAGAAGGAGAGAGGAAATGAGAGGTGTGTGAGCGAGTGGGAGAGTTGTAGAAAAGTTTTCAGCATCATCAAAGTGTGCTCAGGCCTAATTTAAATGTGTTTGAACTTCTTTTGCGTCCCGCTCTAAGATTATTTACATACAAGAAGGGGAAAACGGAGGAGGAAAAACTTCTTCGGGGAGTTGTCTTTAAATGTGGAAAGCTTTTTCTTTTGGCTTTCCATTTGACTAACAAATGTTTGTGCAGCTTTAAGTTTCAACACTCACAAACTTTTGCTCAGGCCAGACACAAAAATGTATTTTTTCTGTTTTTTCTTTGGTTTTCGGATTTGCTTACTTTGATGTGTGTCGGACTAATGCAAATAAAATCTAGCCACGCCCACAAACAGAGTGGAGTTGGACAAATTACAAATTGAGAGCTATGTCAACACTTTGGAATCCAGCAACTTGACCTCATGTAAAACTTTAATGCAGCCACAGCGTCAACTTCTAAACTCGCAGAGCAAACTGAAACTCGCTCCTAAGTTTTTAAGTTCTTAAGTACACATATCACCTGCTGCTGCTTCAGCTTCTGCTTGTGGAAGGGGCAGGCAGAGGGTATGTTGCAGCAACCGCAACAAATGTGGTTCTTGTTTTTGGCATCTTAGGATCTTAAGCTTATGGCTGAAGTGGCAAATAATGCCAGCCAGTAAAATGATTTATTTACAGTGAGTCGAGTTGTGGGTCGAGTTGTGTGGATTTGTGAAGTGGAGAATTGTTTTAAGTAGCCGGCGTACAAATTGAATGGAGTGCCACCAAATTCACTAAGGCGATTATATATATGAGTCACCAGTGGCTATAATTAAGTTGCTGCTAAAGCAAATATCTGACGAGCAATTTGGCTTAAAAACCGAAAAAAAAGCAAGCACAACATCATTAGCTATTAGAGCTACAAAGTAGGCCTCAATGCAGTGAGTTTAATGCATTTCACAACTATGTATGTCGGCCTGCCCTATAAATAGCCTAGAACAACTGCAAATCATTACGCATACGCCCAGTGAGTCATCGGGAGAGAGATACAAATGCGCTGTGCCACAACTAAAATATCTTTCGAGCAGTTTGTAGTAGTAGAAATTATAAATATTTATTTAAATACTTTACTTATTTTTACTCTGCGTATGAGTTTAGTTATGCTGGTTTCTTGTTTGCCGTAGTTCAGCAATAATATTGTGCATATTGATGACTCCTTCACTCACTTGGCTGAGCAGGTGAGTATCGATTTTCATCATTGGTCAGTGTTGCAAGAGTAACACAATCCATCTGCAACTGCCACACGCTTAGCAAGTTCTGGCTGTTAGTCAAGCTGCTTCATATACCTGTCATAAATCCGTTCCGACTGTCGACCCCTTTTAGCATGCCACACATTCATAACAACGAGACCCTTTTCTAGTAATCCAAAACCAAACACCCAACTCAACTCAGCTCAACTCTGCTACGCACACGTCAAGAAGAGCAACCAACAATTGGCCACGATGCGATGTCAAGGCTTCATCACAATTGTTGTTGTTTGGTTGGCTGGCAACAGTTGCAATCCCAGTTGTACTAATTCCTATTCGTAGCTTGCAACATGCCACAAAATCAATGAGCAGAAGCTATTTGCTAGCGGGCAACCAGCAACTGTCGTCAGTTGCGAACAGCAGTTGGCAAATTTTGAAAGTGAAATTCGATACATTGATACATACTTAAGTAGTGTCTGTGTTTGTGTGCCTGCTGCTGCTGTTGGTGCTGGCAATGTGGTTGCAACTTCTGGACTGGACTCATGACAACTCAACAGCGACACACTCTTACTGTATATGGCTTCCCTTATTGCTTCCTCTCTTTGGTGTAAAATAAGTTGACCAACAACGACAAATCCAAAATCAAAATTACTCCGACAAGTTGCCTGTTTGGCAAAAGGGAAGAGGAACCGGTTAGAACCGAAGCTTTTAATTGCTTAATGGCTGAAATGTGTGTGCAGCCTTCCACACCCGTCTTTTTTCACCTTATTTTATATAACTATCACATTTTTTGTTGTGATCTTAATAATTTTTTCTTAGTCAGCGTTTCGAATTACAAAGGAAATTGAATTTTAGACGCATAATTTGCTTCCGTTTACGAACTTATGCGTCTTGTGTAGTCCTTATAAAGGTATATTATTGATGATGATTATTCTAAAGTTAATATAAGTGAACTGCAAACAAAATAATTATAAAATTTATATGAAAGAATAAACATTTGCTTATTAAGATCATGGCTTATTTTAAACATTATTTATTCTATTTATTTTGTGCTGATTTATGCATAGAAAAAGTCATGCGGCCGTAACAAATTGCAAATTCACCTGGATGTGGACAGCTGCACACCCCAAATCACACACACATACACACACATACACCCACAAATACACATAGACAAAGGGGGAACACAGTGGGGATAACAAATCTGAGCGACGTCAACTTTGTGCCCCGGGAAAACGCCTCAAGAATTTGTTTAACGCGTTGCATTTAATCAAAGTCAGTGGATGGGCGTTGAGGATGGATGTTAAGGGGGGCGTGGCTGGCATTATGCAGGGACGGAACATTAGCAAATATTTGCGCTGCACTTAAGCTGAAAAATGCAGCCATTTAACTTCGGAGTCAAAGCTAGGAGCAAAGGAAATCACAGCGTCAGAGTCAGCGTCAGGTGCGTGAGTCATGCGAGAATCTCATTTTGCCCGACTGGCTGCATTTACATTATTTGTGCAGCCATTTAATTTGGGCGACACCTCTCAGAAGTTGCCTCAGACTGTGGCATGTGGCAGCGCGCTCAACTGCAAACTGTTTTTCCTTTGGACTGTTTCGACTGCAGCTCTTCAGTTGCCGAAAATGAATGGTTAGCTGTCAAGTTGTACAAGCTAAATGACAGTTTATGCAATGTCAAGAACCCCCATATCATTCCATTCTCCGCCCAGACAGGGCGTCAAGACCCTGACAAGTCAACAAGTCACAAGAACAAAAGAAAATATGCAAAAAAAATAAATAAAAAAAGCTGTAGATGAGACTTTAGTTTAGCGTATAATTCCTGAAAATGTGCACTACTCTTTTTTGCTTTTGATTTTCCTTGTTTTCTATCTTACTTTCCATGTTTTGCTCTTTTCCTATTTTGCATGTATGCAACGCCAGTCGAGTTGGGTTATTGTCCATGTCAGGGCACCGAAAAACATGCAACATTTTCTATTATTTCTTTGTTGCTGCTTGTGATCTTAACAGAGCCCACTCACTCGCCCTCAGTCACGAGCATGACAGGTTAATACGACTGTCAAAACTGGTATTTATCAGACAACAAAAACACAAAAAACAAGCAACAAATATAAAATAATCCGCAACTGCCGAAAACCCCAAGACCCCTGGGGAATTTCACGAGCACAAAACAGCGACCTCAACTTTTGTTTTTTTTTTCTCTCATTTTTTGGGTTTTGCCAAAGTTTTTTTTATGCTGGCTTTAATAAATATTTGTGTAATTTTAAGCTGCTGTCTCAACAGGCTTAGCAGGCAATTGAGTCTGGGCTAACCGAAAGTGGCTTTCAAAAACAATCTGTTGAAAAATATATGATCTTGCGAAACTGTTATATGTTCCTTAAATGTTGATCTTAAAGCTGCACATCAGAATATGGAAAATGTGTAAATGTAAATGTCTTTTTAAAATGCAACTCACACACTCACTTTTGCTCTCGAGCAAGAATGGAACTTCATTAATTTACTGCTTTGTCACACACACACACACACAATTGTAATCCAATTTAAGCTACATTTCAAGCTCATTACAAAGTCAACAACATGGCGACAGCACAAGCGTATTTTAGTCCCTTGTGCAACATGTGCTGCTTGGCGAACAACAAGGACACTTCATTTGCGGAACTCTTCAATTTGCTACATTGACAATAATTACACAAAATCTAAAAATCTCTGTCAAACATTTGCACAAATCCAACTGAAAATGGAATAAAATTTTAATTTAATATGCAAATACGAGAACTGAAAGCACATATGCATCCTGGCAGCACTCTCTCTGGAGAGAAAAAGAAATAAAATACTGAGCAAAATATATTCATAACAATTCTATTAATTTTTCCCTTTTGTGCGATTCCGGCGATTCTCGAGCATTGGTTAACAATGTGCCAAACAGTAGGAGTTTGTTGGATTTGGGTGGCTTTTGTGGTCTGGTTTTGGATTGACTGCGTCGCCGTTACCAATTTGCATATTCAATTGCCAGAGTGACAGGCCGGAGCGCAGCTGTAGTCTCTGGCCTGGTTGGTTGAATCTCTGTCTCCATCTCTATTTGGCATAATTGTCTAGCTGTGAGTCAGTTAGCCGCCAGTCTACTGACAACTGAGTTGATTAGAATCAACTGAATGCTGTCTGCTGCATCTGGTTGCCCACTCCATCGGAGTGTCGAGTGTCGAGTGTGCAGCATGCAGTGTGTCGAGTGAATCCCCCCCTCCCCCCTCCATCAACTACAACTAGGCTAATTTCAATTTCCCAGTTAGCCAACACAACTACATACTTAATGAATGCTGGATACTCTCAGTTGGCTCAAAACACCACAACAAACATATTTTGATTCGCAAAAACAGTTCTTATTGATTTTACACGATTTTCACATCCATCTTTATCTTAATTTTTGCTGAATACTACGAGTTAGTATCAAACTCCCTGCGGACTCCATAACAAATGTATTTTTGCATATTTTGATTTATTTGAATATATATATATATATATGTATATATATATTTGAATTAAAAACCTTGGTTTCTTCTTCTTGTCAATTTATACAATTGATCTCCAAGATTATTTTGTTATGAGGCATCTTTTTGAGCAGTGCATTTCTATTTATTTTTAATCAATTCTCCAATTTATCAAGTTTATTGGTTCTCGGTATTCTGCACATTTTTGGGGATTATTTCTTACACATTTAGTATTGAAAAATATATTTAGATATAGCAACTAGAATAATAAAATTATTTTATGTAATAATATTAAATTAAATTAATTAAATAATTAAATTTATAATCTCTGTTCTCTCTATGAATCTCCTCGATTCTTTTTTGTAACTTTTTCTCTCTTCTGCGCCACATTCTGTTGTTGAAGTGTTGTTGTCATGTTTTAGCCTCGTTTGCGTGCCCAGGCATATGTTTGTCTTGGCTTTGCTGTGCTCACTTTCTGACACCACTGACACTACAAAGAGTCGGCCTGCTCAAGTCACAGGCGTTGACAACTTGTTGTTTGCAGCTGCTGTTTGCTGCTTGTTGTTGTTGGTTGTTCTAGCTTGCTGGGGTCCTTAGATAGGTGGCTTATGCTTAGGTACGGGTGTCTGTTTGTCAGCCTGTACTCCATTTTGTGCTGTTGCATAATTATGCAGAGAGTTTGCTTCCTGCCACGCCCTTAGAAGAGCAGCCCAGTTGGACGACATGCTCGCCACTTAGCAATTCAATCACATTTCGCCACTGTTCCCCGCTCTACAACAGCGCTTCCTTGTGCGCATTATAATTATCCTTGCGTTTAATTAACGTGTTTACACACACACACACACACATACACCACTCTCACACACACTCGCTGACCGATTGACCCGGTCGTAAATTGCTACTTTCCAAGTCTCATCTAGCTGAGCTATGTTCTCTTTTAATGGTCGTTAATTTTATTTTGAACCGGGAAATTTAATTGCGGCTTGAGTGTGTCACTTCGTCTCTCCATGTTCGCCAGCATTTGAGCACTGAGCTGGCTGCTAATCTATCCCACAATCTGCCCTCGCCTGCCGCCCGTTCTTGGCGACAGTTTTCCTTTGCGCTTTGGCTGTGGTCAATTGAATTTTCCTTTGGCGCTAATCAGCATCGGCTGCCAGCAACCGGCATCCAGCAGAAACAATTCAATTAACGACTTAATTGATTTGCGTTTCGGTATTTGTCTTGAGCCACAACAACCACCACACCACACCGCACCTCAACCACCCGCCTGCCAATAAAAACCATCAATTGTCCAGCATTCTGTCAAAGTGCAGTTTTCACTTGGTAAACATTATTTGAGAGTGCATCGATAAATGTTTACTGAACTGCTTGTTAGACTAGTGAAACATAATACAAGGAAAGGGACTCAAGTGGCAAAGTGAAGGCAAAGAATAGTCCTGTAAACCAAACTTAATAATGACATAATTACTCGAAAGTAATTATCAATTTCTGTAACTCTCAAAATGTATTATTACATTACCTAATTCCCATATTAAAAAGCTCATAAATATTTAAGCAAAATTAAGCCGCTTTAAGCCTGAGATTTGATTAAAGCAAGGCCATTGCAAAAAGTCTTTGAGTCAATCATTACATCATTTTTTATGTTGCAGTAAACTGCTTCATCAGACAAATGACATCATGTAGACGACTTGAGTTGCTTTTAACAGCCGTATTTAAATCCAGTCGAAAATTTAAGAAAACCATTTTAAAAGTCAAAAAGCACAAATGTGCGTGTTCAGACCCGCCTCACAGCGATTCCGCCACGCCCCCTTGACTCCCTCATTTTACTTTACACGTACGCACAGAAGCAAATTTTTATTTTATGATAACAACACGAAATCAACAAAAACAACAATGCTGCATGTGATGTTGTCACACATGAAACATGTGTGTGTGTGGCATAAACTGGGTATGTGATTTGTAAAAGGGAACAAAGCGACGCACTCTCTGCTCTCCTCCAGAGATACAACACACACACACACACGCGCACACACACACGCACAACAATTGGCACGAGTTCCCTTAGCGGAATGAACAAAAAATAAAAAAATAGAAGCAATATATATGGATACAAAGAAATGTGTGCTTCCTTCTTGGCAGTCATTTTATAATATACCCCACACCGACTAAGGCTCTATCTCCATTTTGTATTTCACACATACACACACACACACACACACACGCACACTCTGAGTTGCTGGCAGCTACTTCTCCTGCTAGTTGTCCTATCTTGATTTGTGGCAATTGAATGTCATGTGCTGCAGCAACTGACAGCACAAACATTATCAGCCAACACATGCACAACAGCGCTCACTCCTATTCCCTCCACGCCTCCAGCTCCAGCTCCACCTCCACAGCGTCTCCCTCTTACACCATTATATGGATACTTTTGACGATATGTCGCGAATTGCGCGTGTATCACAAATTTCGGGTACGCTTTGCAACGCGTGTAACGCGTGGCTGGCTCTGATTCGGATTCAGATTTCAAGAGTCGTCCAAATTGGATGGGAAACAGGTGCTCCAAATTAGTCAGCCGAACGTGGCTCTTTATTGATTCCTTCGAGCAGCTCCCTGCTGGGCGAAGAAAAACCTAATCGCTCTTGTTTTTTATAATGTGCCAAAGTTTTTGGGGCATTTTAAATGGATAATTTAAAGAGAATTACTGCAAAAGTAGCAAGTCCTTTTTTTTAGGGAGTTCTCTTAATGTAATTTATTATAAAAGTAAATATTTGTAAAAAGCGTTTAATGGTTTTGTGCAAATTTGTGTAACAGGCAGACAGAAAGTATTTCCGATCCAATAAAATATATATTTTTTAAACATATATGTATTCAGCATCAGCACTATAATTGTGCGCTGCCTCAGTTATTTTATTTTGTTGCCCCATATTACCTGCAACGGACATAATAAGTGAGAGCTATTTCCGAACTGTTTACATATGAGGGAGCACCGATTTTTAAAGGGAAACAAATGAATGTATATATATATATTTAACAGCTATGTTCAGGGAATCTCGTAGTCAACAACATAAATGTGAACAATTAGTGAACTTTTCTTGTAAAACCTATGCAAAATAAAGTTCTCATAATTTACATCATATCGTTGACGGCAAATTGCAATATGCAGAAAATAAAACTTAAATGTAGCAGCAAATTTAAAAAGCTTTTAAGAACTGGCAACGATTGCCATAAAATTCGATTCGATGGCCAATGCACGTTTTTAGACAGGTCTACAAAAATAGCGAAATGATATAATACAAAATGCTGAACAGCAAAATGCACAACATTTTTACTTGTTTTATTTCTTTCTGTATCTTGTTAAATATACACAAAAATTCAATTGCAAAATGTTGCACATCGCATATTTATAGAGAATTGTTAAGCGCTTTTCTGGCTTATTTTCGATTTGGCCAATGCAAGTGCCAATTGAGCGCAAATAGATCAAAGTAAACTTAAAAACATGAAGTCAAAAGTGTCGCACAAATAAAAGCATTCTCTACACGTACATGAGAGTAAAGCCTGGCAGGGATATCACAATAGAGCCGAAAGTAGACATTTGAAGGGTGCGTGCAAAACATAAACTACTCAAAAATGCAAAACTATAAAAAATACATAAAAAATATGTGCACACTCTGAGATGAAAAAAATCACAAAGCGAATTGAGATGGAATGGTTTTTTGATGACTGCATATTAAATACTCTTGAAAATAGATTAAAAAAAAGCGTATTCCCAGAGAAAATAAAAATACTAAAATAAAGAAAATATTCTTTATTAAATACAGAGAGTACAAGTAAATAATAATTCCCTTGCGCTACACATTTCGAGACAGAATTGGAATAACCTTTGTAAGGGCATACAAAAAAAAAAAAATAAATGGAAATATTTTCATTAAAACCGGCGCCAAAAGTTAGCACATAAAAACTTCCCTTACGCTAAACGTGTGAAGAATTCACGCCCCCCCCTCCTGCCACCAGCATGCTTCCCACAACTTGTTTATGCCAAGTTTATGCGCTTAGAATACGTTTATATGTTTTGCTTAACTTTTACAGGATTTTCTTCGTTTTTTTTTTGTTTGTTATCATTTTATACTTGTTGCTATAAAAATGTTTAATGAAAAGTTTGGGTCATAAAGCATAAGCCATGTGCATTGAGAGCTGCGGCTCCAGTCTGAGACATGCGAACGAGCCAGCTTTGAGAAATTCTCGTTGCTGTTGATCGTCATTTGGTTTCCCATGCAGCGAAGCATTGTGCCGAGCGGGTGGCCACAAGACAAGACACAAGATAATGTCTGCCCCTGTGGCAGCCAAAGAACAAAGCTGGGAAAACTGCTCGACGCGACTCAACGCGACTCGACTCAGGGCGGGAAGCATTCCGCAAATGCATTTCCCATGCACATTTTCATGCACGTTTTCAGATGCAAAAAAGAAAGAAAAAAATGCCCGGCGCGGAAGTGCATATTTAAGCCAAGAAACGGATAGCCACAGTTATCAACAACAGCAATAGCTACGAGCTGGCCGTAATTTTAATTAAATTAAATCAACAGCAGCAGCAACAACAAGCGACTCTTTGCTTTATAGCTGCCACCTTCACTTTCTCACACAGCACACACATGTAATGATGTAGGTATTTTTTGTTGCTTTACTACTGGCTTGCGTGTCACATTCCATTTCAATTGCTCAACGTTGCCACCCCTCAATTAAGTGCCCCCCCCCCCCCCTCCCCACACCTTTGCTTACCATTCTTCAATATTTTTAATAAGTTTGTTCCACATTGCCCGTGGCTGAGCCTCGGCTTAAGTGGCCCTCCAATCTACCAGCTCTCTCATGCTCTCCTCCTCCTCCCTCTCGCGTCTCTCCTCTCTCTATTCTCTCTCTTTTTTGTGTTTATCCGGTTCTCCTTTGGAGTAGTCGCCACATTAACGCTTTACCATATTTTTTGTAATTAATTGTGTGAATTCTTTTGGTGTTTTATTCTCTGCCTTCCTCAACTCTTTTGTGGCTATTTTTGTTTTTGCTAGCAGCCCCCTTTGGTAATAATTATTTATTTTCAAGGGTCAGTGATTTTCTCGCTCATTTTCTTTCGGCTCCCTTTTAGTTCCGTCTTTTCAATTGAATTTTGGCGTGTGAATTTTTTTGGCTAAATACATTTTTTTTTATGACGGTTTGTACACGATTTTAGTTGGAGCAGGTCTGGTAAAGTTAAGAGCCCTTTCGAAAACTTCTGAAGACTTCTAAGTCGAGGTAGACCCTTTCAGAGAAACTTTATAATTGGATTCAGCGGATGATTAAATCATATTACGTTCAAAAATTATTTTTAAAAATAATTGGAGAAAGCCTTCGTCTCGAATTGAATAACTCCAATTATCTGCGTTATATATGTATATACATATGTATATACATATATATATATATACATATATAGTAGTAGTGTGTCAGCACATCCCTAATGTAGCAGGCTGCTAGTGATGTAGTTCTAAGACTCTAACTTAACATCTGTAATCTAACATGCAACTGTAATTAACATTGATATCGATGTAGATCGATATCAATTGTGTGATCACCAACAAACAGAAGAAGAAGAGTGAATTACTGTGAATAAAGAAAATATAGCAAACGAGTTTCAAAAAAAAGATAATTTAGTTTTGACTGCCACACTAATTATCTATTTTAATTATTCCACTCAACTTGCCCCAAACTGCTGCAGAGGCATAAGCATTTAATGGCGACATTTGTCGCTTAGTGCACTGCGACATATTCATTGCAGGGGTTCTTCGTGCCCCCCTCAGCAATCAGCACTGAGCTGCATTAATTACGCATTTACATGTTGCATATGTGAATAGAATTCGAATATTATGCATTTTATCAGTGTGTGTGTGTGTGGGAGTGGATGTGTATGTGTGTGTGTGTGTGTGTGGGTGTGGATCACTAAATAACAAAATGCAGTTAGTGCAGTTGGTTGCCTTCGTTTTGTTGGCCTACAGCTGTTGCCGCTGTTTTAATTATGTTGATGGCGGGAGGCAAACAACAAAGTTACAAATGTTCGGCGACTGTTTTTAGTAATACAAATTCGCCAAAATTTATGCGGCTATGAAAACGTAACGAGCCGCATTCAAACATTTTCAACACACATGAAACATGTCAAAATGCAGCAGTTCCGAGTTCTTGACAAGGCAACAACTGCTTACATTACTCGACCAACTTTAGTACAAAAATAAGCCTTTAATTACATTACTGATGCATTCAACGTATAATTATAATTGTAAATTGTAATTTATTTTAAGGTATCTGCGGGTTTTCCCTTTACTCAGCCTGGATTATTATTTAATTAATTATGCTCTTTCGCTGAACATTTTTATTAATAGAAGGCAACATGAAATAAATAATGAGAACAAAAGTTGAGTTTTCCTTTTGCTACTTGTTTTTCTTTTACCGGTCTTTATTAGCATTTGTTGGACATCAGATTTGGCCACACCTGCCCCATTTTCATTTCTTTTTCATTTTATTTTTTATTCCCATTTCTTTTTTGGTTGGCTTCAAAAGAAACGAACAAAATTGCATAGTTTTTGCATATTTTGCTTCGTATTCGCCCCGCTCTAACAACATTTTTTGTTGCTCTTGTTGGCTCTTGATGAACATGTTGTGTGTGTTTTAAGCTTCTGCAAAAAACTGCGGCGTGGGAGTGGGCGTGGTCATATTATGGCATAATGTGTTGTACACGAGATGCAATGCATGAGTGTTACATTTTTTTATTTGGTGATTTATTTTGATGATGATGACCCTTAAATTTTCATTCTTTTCTAGCTTCCTCCAACAAGGAAACTAAATTGACAAAGAGATCTTTCTGCATGTTTAAGTTGAGAATATATTATTTTTGAAAGAAAAACCTGCAACAATCGTGCACATGTCGAACTCCGCAAACCAATATTCAATAAAATCAAATTATGAAAATGATGAAGGGGCTGGCATTAAACTAAACCCCATCATTAAGGGCAGTTCAACTAATTTCCATACAGTGTGTAACGATAATTTGTAAAATGCATAATTCAATTTGATTGCTCGATAGTTTTACGAATACCCACATTCAATTGCAGGGTATCAATTGTGTATGTGTGTGTGTGTGTGTAGAATATATGTTTAGGGTTGGTTTTTATGCCCGCGCATAATTATGCAAATGCCATTTCAGTTTTTAATGAGTTTGGGCTGCTTGCAGGGACTCGTAATCTGGCATAGGCAGAACAACCTGCCTCTGTGCCTGTCCCTTCCCCTTCCACTGGCAACCCCAAATGGCAGCTCTACTTATTATTATTTTTATTTTCACATTAATAGATGATATAGGGGGAAGTCACTTACCTATTTGGGCGCTGACATGAGCAACAACTGTCAGGCAGAGTAGCGGCAAAAGCCATGTTGCTGTGCTTCTTCTTCTTATTGTTGTTGTTGTTGTTGTTGTGGGCTGTCTCGTAAATCCGATTAGCCCTGGTTTTGGGGGTGAGCTGCTGCTGCTGTTGTTGCTATTGCTGCCGCTGTGTTGTAAGCGCCTCAGCAGCATGTTGCCGGTGTTGTAAATGTTGCCAGCTCGTCGTACTTAATGTTGCCAATGTTGTTGCTGTTGTTGCTGTTGTTGTGGTTGTTGTTGTTGTTGTTATTGCTTTTATGCACTTGCCTTGCCTCACTCACGCACATTCAAAGAGGGTGTGTGTGTGTGGGTGTGTGTGTTGTGGGGTGTGTGGGGGGTGGGGTTGGTGTTGTCGTTTTTGTCGTTCGTTTGTCAGTTGTTGTTGTTGCTGTTGTGTCGTTCTCGTTGTCAGATTTCAGTTCAGTTGTTGCGTCGCTTTGGCATTTAGTTGATTTTTATGGTTGTTTGATATATATATATATATATATATATATTTATATTTTTTTTTCTGCTTTTGTTTTCTGCGTACTTTTCTTGTTTACAATTTCATTTCCTTTGCACTGCTTTTCACTTTTATGCTTTTCTCTGATTTGCTGGCCTTTGTGTGTTTTAGAACTTTGGTTTTAAATTTCAATGATTGAACATTTTGCAATTGGGCTGCAAAGATAGATTTGACAACACGACAAAAGAAAAAAAGAAAACAAAAGCAAATTTACATATTAATATTGTAATCATTGAAGAATAAGCTAAAAGGATGAACATTTGTCTTATTTTATGTATTTTATGAATTCATAAATTCGTTTTCCATGTTTATTCATTTGATTTATGTTATTATTGATTTTGTAGATTATTTAATTCATTGGCAATACAATAGCAATCAAAAATATATTATTTCTGTATTTTATGAAGTGTCTTGAAACGTTTAAGCTGAAAACAATTTAAGTGCAATCCTCTGTTGTTTTATTTTATTTTATTTAATATATCCAGTTACCCGCATTTGGATGTGATTCAATTACGCGTGTTTTCAATTGACATCGATACGCGGCTCAATCTGCCTGCCACTTGCCACATGCCACATGACATGATTATCTTTTCGTTTGAACTTGTGATTATTATGTATTCACACCTGGCAGTCGAGAGCTCTCAAGTTTACAGCTGTCAAAATCATATTTCACACGTGTCCCAATTTAAATGCGTATGACTTCAGATTTCAATTATTTATTAAATTTATGTTGTTGTTGTTGTTGTTGTCTGAGCTGATGGATTCCATTACAGCAATTTCGTGACTTGCCGATTATTGAGTACTTCTAAATAAAATGGCAACTTTGAAATGAATACATTAGATACAATTCAATTGTACAGCAAAATAAATTTCAATTAGCTTGATGTGAAACTTAAGCCTAATGAAGCAAAGCTCCAAGAAATATTTCAATCAAATTTTTGGCAAGTCCGAAATTTATATTTGGTTTTGGGTCAAAGGCAAACAAACAAACAAAAATCCAAGTCAATTTTATTGGTTTTGCTCAACGAGAAGACAGCGCTGGGTCAATTTCCTAAAAGTATGCTGAAAAATAATTTTCGATTTCTTGCTGCTGTTTGTTTGTTCAATTCAAACTGGACTAAACAGAACTGAGCTGGACTGGACTGGACTGGACTGGACTGGACTGTTGGGGCGATTTGTACATATTTTAGAGGCAGTCACTTATTGATTTCGTCGAAGGCCACACACACGCGGCGTATGCGCAATATTTGCCTTCTGGCACTTGGCAAGCGAACGAACCGGGCAACATAAATAAATAGCGAGGAATGCGCACCCAAGAGCAACAACAACAATAACAACTACAACTACAAACAAATAATATTAACCAAAAACTTAGCCAAAATGTTGTTGATGAAAACGTGACTGGACACGTTGAGTGGACCGAATACTCGCACACAACTACAAATACAAACGCAAATACAAACGCAAAACACAAATACAAACACAAATAAAATCATCCAGTATATAGACTCGTTTATATACAGAGAACTTGATCAATTTTTGGCACACAGTGACCACCAAAAGTCAACTGCTCGCCCTTCTTCTATGTAACTGTGGGCGTACGTGGGTGTCTGAATTATATACGTATTTCGGACTTTTATATATATTTTTTTCGTTTCGTGAGCTTGCTCAAGTTTTTGGCTGTTGCTTTTTAGTTTTTGACGTGTTATTAAAAACTTATTTCATCATCAAGCTCTTCTGTAATATGAATTTGTCTGTTTCAGATTGCCTGTTTGATTTTGACAGCAGCTCGGAAGTTATCATAATAATAATAATATTGATAATCAAATCTTTATTGCATCTATATATATATATATATATATATATAAATATATATCAGTATTCCAAGTATGAAATTTATATATGCATTCTATAAGTTTAAAAATTACATGTCAAAATGTACTTGCTATGCTATAAATTATTATTTCTGTTATTTTTTATGCTCACTTCTGATCCACAATTTTCTGACACCTTACTAAGCATTTCCCATTGTTGTGAAACCCTGTCAGTCAAGCTTCTGCTCAAGAATCATTTTCTATGAGTTTTCCCTTGGCAAATTTGTATCTTATCTTAAAGCCATTTGCCTTAAATGGCCGACAAGACAAGCTGCCAGCCAGCTAACTAGCTGTCTATTCATGCTGACCTCTTGCGTTTAACCCCCTGCCCAACTTCAGCCCAGACCTAGTCGAGTCCTGAGCGTCCTTGATTGACAGCCGCTTTCTCTGCTGGCGGCCATTAATCAGCTTAAACAGCTGGCGCTCGCAAAATTAAAATATTTGCTGAAGCAGCCAAATGAAGTGGAATTAAATTGCACAAGGGGTGCCCGGAAACTGTCCCAACGAGTAATTGGAAGTGCCTGAAGAATGTCTAAATATATTTAACGGTTAACAACTGAAGCACGCCTTCAACTATTCCATCCTTTCCACATGATTTGCATACGTTCTCGATTGCCTTTGATATTATTTAGAGGAGATGTTTATTTGTTTGCATTTTTTAGTTGATTATTCGTTGATTTGTGCGCCTTGGGTTTCATTTGTGATTTATTTTTTCCGCATAAGGTCTCTTAATCTCTGTTGCCGTGTCCTTCTGCTCCTTTTTCATGCCAAGTACCACATTATTTCCCGTTTGGTGTTGCACACACACACACACATATACACGGATAGATATGTTGTGTTGCTTCATTTAATTTCGTATTTCGTTTGCGACATTTTCGTTTCGGGTTTTTTTTTCCGTTTTTCTCTACCTTTTCAGCATTCTTCTGGTTTCGTGGCCGCCTCTTGCTTTTGGCCTTGTGGTCATTCAACTGTAAGAAAGCCAAGAACACAGAGAAAAATACATAAAAAATTATTAGATTTTTCTTATTTGTTTTCTGTTTTCTAGCGACGTTTTTTGCTCATAGCTTAATGGGAAGGTGGGGAGCAACTAAATTGCTTTTGTATGCATATGCTGGATGGTTGACTGGATAGATGGATGGCTGACTGGATGACCGAACAAACACACATAAGTACACACACACACACACAGAATAGCACACACACTCGCAGACACAACTAACCACAATCGTGGGAAATTAGGCAGAAACATATTTAAGGCGATTTTCTTGATGAGATATCGCTTAATGGTTTGCTGTTTATCTTTGCACGTTCTCTGCGGCCCCTAATGAACAGTCAGCAAGTCACAAAAACTTTTACCAATCCCCTGCTCAATCCTCCACCCCTCCATCCCTCCATCCTTCATACTCCCCACTAAGAACTCAAGGCTGGAAATGTGCTCGTGCTCAGCGGGATGCTGCACATGAAAATGTCTGCATATTAAGTATACGCATTACGTATACGTACAAGAATGCTCTTAAATTGCCATCAACAACAACAACAACAGCGAGAGACTAACAAAAATCGCAATGGGACGCATAATATTGATATACAATCGAAAGATGGTTGAGTTTGTATTTTATCGAAGGCATTAGGGAACAATAAGTTAGTGAATAGACTTTAAAAATCATAAACTGCATGTTTTGTGCTGTGCTTCTGCAGAAGTTGTTCAACTATCTGAAATGAATGGCTGAAAAAAGAAACCAGCGAACAATGGAAAATGAGATGGATTTGAAATCGAGCTGCGAACCCAGTGTTGGCAACACATTTCACACAGCCAAACGAGGCTACCTGTAGATTTGTTGTTGTTGGATCTGAAATCGGATCGGAAAATGAAATATTTTGTTTGCACTCCCATTAAGGGCCCCCATTATGCCAGCTGAAATGACAAACAAATAATAAAAAATACAAGAAAAAACTGTCAAATGAAAGCGACTTAAGACTCAGTTGCGTTTAGTTGAGAATGTTTAAGTGCAGAAGTCGCTTTCACCGTTAGGTATTTCTTATCAATTCCGTTCACATTTAAACGGTTCATTAAAAGGCTGGGAAAACAAACCAACCCACATAAAAAAAAGAGAGAGAAAATGGCAATTAAATGCTATAAAGTGCTATGAAATATATTTTCCACGCTTAAACTCGGCAAATTTACAACTGTTTCATCGAAAGCTTTGTTCCTGGTTTTAACCAAAAAGTTTTGCGAGTAGCCTCTGAGAATTACTTGAATTATGTTTATGGCTCTGAAATGCGTCGAACGCGTTCGCAACACGTGAATCGCGCATTAAAAGTATTAAATTTTGTTTCGTTTGCTTTTTGGCAATTTCATAATTTGCACAATATTTTAGGAGAGGCGACCAGACGAAACGAGTCATGGTGGGGCGATGAATTGCTGGCCAGGATCACCGACTGGCTGACCATATTGTTTATGGCCGGTTCTACGAGTGGATAAGCCAAAAGCCTTCGTCGCTTGCCTTTGGCTTCTGCTACCAGTTTTTTCTTTTTTTTTTTGCCAGTTTTTGCCTGCGCACAAAGACAAACCCATAAAAATGTCACAATTCATCAACGCCGCTAAGTAGTTTCGTATTTTATAACGACCGATGGGAGGAGCCAACTTTTTGTTGTTGTAAATATATATTTTATTCCTCCTTTCTTTTCATTCTCTACACTGTTGACTTCAAATTTTGAATGCTTTCAGCGTGACCTCAGCGCTTTTTCCCTTCTTTTTTTTGGAAATGGTTTTAGTAGTTTCCTCCAGCGTTTTCCTAGGTCTAGCCTGAGCGCGAAAGTGTTTCAGACTTTATTTGCTTATACGGTATGGGAATAATATGACTTCAGTGGAATTCCTCCTTCGTTTTCATACTTTGTGACTTGCTTGCCAATATTTAAATTTTTTAACTGTCCAACTTTCGATCAGTCTCTGCCAGAGAATAAGTTCTGAGAGCACTATTGAATTCCACCGAATATCAAATACTTTCTTAATTCTAATAGTTCCTGTTACGCATATGTTATATCTGAATTCTTGCCTATGTTTTTGTTTGACTATCATCATTTTCTAGTTGGGCTCATCATTCGGCTGAACTCTTCGTAGCTTAGTAGCCCATCTTCATCGTCGTCTGCTTCGCGAATCAGTTCTTCGAGCTCCTCATTTGACGGCTTCATGTTGAAGGCTATCATTACGGCCCGCAGCTGATCGACACCTATGTAGCCGCTGTTATCTGTGTCATAGACACGAAATGCCTCGCGAATATCGTCATCGACTTGATTATTATTCAGAATATAAACAATCATGGCAGCAAACTCGCGAAATTGAATGACCCCCTTGCCATCTGTGTCCACCTGGTTGATCAACGCCTGCAATTCGCTTTCATTTGGTCTCCTGTTGATTTTACGCAAGAAAGCGCCCAAGTCTCTTGCTTGAACCGAACCTTCTTTATCTCGGTCCAAAAGGGCGAAGGCTTCCCTTAATACCTCTAAGTCACTCTCTGGTAAATCCATTTCCATCACGCTATATAATTTTGAAAGTGTGTTTTAATCGAATGTGAGTAAAGCAATATTTCCCACTGTCTATCATCAATTTGTCGCCTACTTATATCTAAATTTTCGGGTTTTATTATTAGTTCGGGATGCTTCTACACAAACCACAAATTATGTTGAAAGGGAAATATTCTTGTTATGGTATACAATTTATTATTATTATTATTTTATAATATGTATAAACATACAATTAATTTTATTGTTGCTACCACATTAATTATTCGACTTCTGAGTAATCCCAAGTGTGCGGATCGAGCACGAAGCGCTTCAGGCGCTCATGATACTGCCCGAAGAAGAATGCCTCCAGCTGATATGTCTTGAAAACGGGAAAGAAGGGGAATTGGGAAAATACTCCATTATTTCGGCCCTGCCATGCTGATCCAAATCGCCCGGCAGATGATTACTCTGATTAATCTTCTTGAGCAACAGCAGTGATTGCATTACTTTCCACACTCTTTGCTAAGCTGACACTGGCGAAGGCTCTACCATTGCCAAATGGGAGATGATTGTGAAAATGAATATCATCTGTGTTATATGAATATTTTTGAAGACTTTCTCTGGCTTACCAATGCAATTAGACCACAGAGGAGAGTTGCCAAGTTGCGAGAAACTTCATAATGAAATTTGAAGAGCCTCTCGATTAATAATCTAGACTTTTATTCGTAGTGCGTTGTATGTTGTATGTAGATTGGATAGACTATTAATAACATCAATACTGAAAACAAAGACATTCGGAAATGTAACTTCACGCCATCTATTCAAAAATACAGAATGCTTATAGACTATCAGTAGGCAACTACAAGGTATAGTAAATATTTTGTGGAATATACGTGAGGATGCTTCCCAACACTTTCTAGTTACAGTTTCTGTATTTGTATTTCAACGAAACGCACGTAGAATTTTATAATGGTTACTATACTGGGAGTATCTAGGCACCTGTATCTCCGTAGTCCCAAGTGTGTGGATCGGTCTCGAAGCGCTTCAGGCGCTCATAATACTGCCCGAAGAAGAATGCCTCCAGCTGGTATGTCTTGAAGACGCGAAAGCTTCCCTCGTTGGCATATTTATTGTTCCACACCCAAATGCAATGATTGGGAAAACTGCTGACGATTTGCGCCCTGCCATTCAGATCCAAGTCACATGGCAAATGCATTGTATTGAAATCAAAAGGCAATTTCATGTCAGTCTCGCGTTTCTTGCGAGGAATATGGGCGACAGGAGTCGTCTGGGAAATCTCCATTGATTTGGTTTGAGCTGGCAGCCTTGTCAGAGCAGTGTCATGGCTACTCCTTGTCGTTTCCTGAGCGACTCGAGTAATTACATCTGGGCTTGTATGACTTCCACTCACACTTGCCTCACTTGCCGCTTGCACCGCCGAGGTGCTGACCACAGCTCTTGCATAGACACATGAAATGTGGGTCTGTAAAATTACACCAATCATAGAGAATAAGCACAGTCAAAGCCTTTCTTTGTGTAGCTTACCAATACAACCACAACACACAGGAGCGTTAGTAACATTAAATTTGGAGGATACATCATAAAACCAAATAATGCGTTCTCATAAAGAAGAACTTATAAATTTAACAAGCTGAGCAATAAATAATGTAGCTCTACGCCTGCTAATTATTTGAAAATTGTTGAAAATGTATAGATAAGGAGATACAATGTGTATTATAAAAATAGGCATTTTTTTTATCATTTTACGTATATAGATTCGTGATCAGCACTTTGGCAGTCACTGGTTGATTTTGCGTAAATTGAAAACTTAATAGATTTTGCCATAATCGTGGGTCAAAAAGACTTTAGCCATTTACGAACTTCTCAGCCTTCTTCACCTGTTATATACATACCATATCGTATATATACTATCGATGAAGGAACAGCAACAACAATGAACGAAAAAAGTGTCTGAAAAGCTTTTAAAAATTGTTTACCGCACTCGCTTGCTGACACTTTCTTTTGCTCCCTCTGTCCCTCTATCCTTCTCTTTCTCACACGCTCTTTGAACTTTTTATTAAAATGCATTTAAAGCTGCATTTTTTTAAGAGTTTTTCTTACCCGTTTTTCATTGTTTTTGTCGCTGCGGCTACAACTGTGAAAAGCTCAGGCATTTCAGTTTTTTATACTGTTTACGCTATTTTAACTTTATTGTTGCTGTTTTTTTGCGTGGCCAACAATGTTGTTGCAGTGTGTGTGTGTGTGTGAGTGTGTGTGTGTGGATAGACATGGCAAAAGTGAAATGGTTATCGCGCTTGTTTGATTTAATTTATTGGCTTAGCGCCATTGTGGCCTGATGCTCAACACTTTGCACACAGCATTTTTGTTTTTGCGTACTCCCTCTCCTCCCTTGCAGAGCAGCTCTAGAGGTGGAATTGGGGAGTGGCAACTGCCCCGGACTGGCTTTTTGGTGATACCAGCAAGCGCTTCCAGTCAATCTACTCGGCGCCCGACTTTACTGTTGGTTGCATGTTGTTGAGTTTTGCTTTTTTTTTAGCTCGCACTTTTTTATATACGTAATTATTTTGGTTGTTCTTTTTTTTCCTTTTTTTGTTTGTCTGTTTGAACTCTCTATCTCTCTCTATATATATATCTCTCTCTCTCTCTCTGTCTGCCTGCCTGATGAGCTTGTCTTGCTCTTGTCTCTGAGTTTTGGGAGGAGGAGCTCTTTGTATATTTTGGTCAGTACACAGTGCCTGGGTGCATCAGCAATGTTATTTTTCAGTGTATTCCCTAGAAAGTGGCAGTGACCGAAGCGATAACTTGAACATTTATGGAATTAATAAATTCTCTTGCAGAACTTATATAGTTTTTTCGACTTGCATGGCATAAATTAGTTAACAAGTATTACAGAATAATGAGAAAAATAATATTGTAAAGTTGGATGCTCTAAAAACATACAAGAAAAAAACACCCGCAAGCAACTTGGTATGATATTTACCAAACTTAACAACACTTTTCAATTAATTGTAGCTTTCCATCTGCTTAAAGTGTCTTTAGGAAAAACCACCCCAAATCTTGTCAAAATTAACTGCACCGCAGCAATGCGAAAATCAATTGGCGAAAGGCAACAGAAAACACTTTACGAGTGCCACATTGTATAGCGACCCTTGGCATTTAGCGTCGCTTTCGTGTAAATTGAAATACTTTATGTTAACATTTGTTTTGCTTTCAACTGCCAGCAACCAAAATAAAGCAGAGTTCTAGTCGAGATAGCTCGACTTGCAAATATGCTACAAATATAAAAACAATATTTATCTGTAGCTGATATTCAAGTCGAAGAATGCTTGTTGAAAACATAATATTAAATCAAAGTCAACAATATTTATGCTATAACAACAAAAATCAGCCGTGGATATTGAAGAGAGCAGATCTGATGCAGGATTGATGCGATGCTTATCTAAACTTTGATGAATAAAGCACCTATCAAATGAGACTAAAAATAAACTCTGCCACATCAGACACAATGACAATGATGTCGATAATATTGTTGCTGTTTGCGAGGATGTTTTTTTTGTTGTTGTTGCTTGTTTGTTGTTGTTGTTTGTGTTGTGGGCTTTGGCTTTAATTTAAATGTTGAACGCACTTAGAGCCATTTACGTGGCACACATAAAAGACGGCTTTCATTTGCCTGTCTCGCAAGTCAGATGTCACATACATTAAAGTTTGATTCGGCAGCCTGTAAACACCAAACAGTCACCAAGTCACGCACACACACACACTCACACACACGCACACACACACACACGCAGACACACGCACACACACAGAGACATGTCACAATGTAAGATGGGGGGGAATTGGGAGACTGCCAGGCTATTTGCTTGCCCTTTTCTGACATTTGCTGCCAAAGTTGATATTATTAATTTACAGCGCGTACCATGCGAGGGAATGCCGTTACTACCCGTCCCCTAAATCCTCCCCTAACCTCCACACCTTCCCCACCCCACCCCACTAACCACAGTTCCGACCCCACCACAAAGTATGCCACACGCATTTTCCTTGTCCTGGCGACATTTACCGGCAAGTTTGTCAGCAGATAGAAACAGCGAGCGAGAGAGAGAGACAGAGATGGAGCATGTGTGTGTGTGTGTGTGTGTTGAGGTTTTGGCCACACGCTTACACACAACGGTGCCATAATCATAAAATCATTTTATTGCGCCAGCAATTTCATTATTTCGGATTTTAATGTAATTTCTCCCAGTTGGATTTGATGCGCCAGTTTCGCCCGAGGATCTCACAGAGCTTGTGGCAATTGAGCCGGCAATTGACTGGCTCCTTTGGCAATTAGAGGCGCATGGTCCGAATGAGACAACTTTTCAAGTATTTTGACTAATTAATTTGCAAAACTCATTTCACTCATTGTCCGCAATTCTCCAACGTGTGCTCAACACAACTTTGCGTGCCTCAAGTGCCACAAAAGCACACATGAACAAAAACAAAACAAATAAAAGAAGCATACTCGGAAAAACAGGCAGCGCAGATAAGTCCCACGAGCTGAAAGTGTACAAATGAAACTGCAAAAAAGAAAAACTAAAACCATTTAATACACGTTGTATTCAAAATAGTTCTCGTCGAATAATTTACG
The DNA here is from genome assembly GCA_035044105.1 of Drosophila nr. perissopoda 5 BK-2023a. Classification (NCBI taxonomy): domain Eukaryota; kingdom Metazoa; phylum Arthropoda; class Insecta; order Diptera; family Drosophilidae; genus Drosophila; species Drosophila nr. perissopoda 5 BK-2023a. Next base: position 1,654,596 of record JAWNMK010000122.1, read on the forward strand.
TGCATGTGTGACAAATTTCACAATATAATTATGAAGCCCAGCAGAAGTGTAGCTGCACATAAATTTAGATTAGCGAAGGTAATACCCCTTATGAACAGTACGCAGTTGAGTGCATGCCTGTCGTAAATTCATCACCAAATATCAACGCACACCATCAGCAAAGCTAAACAACAACAAAAAAATGAAGAAAAACAAGAAAAAACCAACACAAATAAATAAAGCAAAGCATGAAAAATGTTTCGTGTGTGCTTGAAAATTTGCGTGCTTTTCATTTATCCCTTTTATTATTTCAACTGGATAACAGTTGGCATACAGCCACACACACACAAACACACATATATTATACATATAATAATATATAGTGTAAATATATATATATATATGGATTTATAAGGCATCTTGGCAGCCCTAGAAATTCACACTGCATGAATTGCAGCGCCATATTTACCAGCCATAATATAATATTTCACGTCAAAATAATTTCAATTGCTCTTTTTCCTATTTATTTATTTTTTGTTTTCAACTTTTCCAAGTGGCATTGCCAAAATGTCGCGACATGATTTTTTTTTGCAATATTGTTATTATTAGTGTGTCCATTCTACACACAACATACAACGCACTACGAATAAAAGTCTAGATTATTAATCGAGAGGCTCTTCAAATTTCATTATGAAGTTGCTCGCAACTTGGCAACTCTCCTCTGTGGTCTAATTGCATTAATAAGCCAGAGAAAGTCTTCAAAAATATTCATATAACACAGATGATATTCATTTTCACAATCATCTCCCATTTGGCAATGGTAGAGACTTGGCCAGTGTCAGCTTAGCAAAGAGTGTGGAAAGTAATGCAATCACTGCTGTTGCTCAAGAGAATAATCAGAGTAATCATCTGCCGTGCGATTTGGATCAGCATGGCAGGGCCGAAATAATGGAGTATTTTTCCAATCAATGCATTTGGGTGTGGAACAATAAATATGTGCATGAGGGTTTCTTTCCGTTTTCAAGACATATCAGCTGGAGGCATTCTTCTTCGGGCAGTATCATGAGCGCCTGAAGCGCTTCGATCCGCACACTTGGGATTACTCAGAAGTCGAATAATTACATTAACAATAATCAAATGTTAAAACAGGCCACTTGTAAAGTCGACAACAGGCACCTAGTGACGTAGTAATAAGACTGTAAAATAACATCTGTACATAACATTGATATAGGCAACTTGCAGAAGAAGAAGAAATCAATCGCTGTGTGTTAACATAACATCTGTAACGTAACATGCCACTACGTACTTAACAGACGATTTCGATATCGATCGAAGGGAATGAATTCAATCGGTGTGAGTAAAGTAAAATGAGCAGAAGAGTATAAATCAAAGACTGTTGTTAGTCAGCATCTTCTATGAAGAATGATGCACTTCTTAATAAATTTGTAAAACACATGATTCCTTCTATATACATATGTACATATGACAAGCAGAGAAATTTCTTAGAGACAATACAAGCTAAAAACAAAAACAAACAAATACAATGATGCATGAAAGCCAAACGTTGCAACTGCAACTGCCACAAAGACAGCTCCTTTTGCATTTCTGTTTAGTTGGCAAGCAAATAGGAAATGTTGACAGCTCCCAATTCCAGACAGTTGGCAAATAAGCAAGAGAACAAACAAAGAGACCACATGGGAACAACTATCTGCCTCCTCGTCAAAAATGGCAAAGCCAAAATATCATCATTATAAATCCAGAGCAGCTGTATTTACGACACATGCCGTAAAACTCATATCAGAAATATCATCTATGCTGCGTAGTAGCCAGTTTTCTTTTTTTTCTTTTTTTTTGCATAAGTTTGGCTGTTTTGCGGTCCTGCGCCTTTGTTTATGCAGCAATTTATGACATGCAAAGCAGAAGCAAACACATGACACAAGGACAATGCCCAAACATGAGCGACCCCTCGTAATACGCTGAGCAAATATTTATGCGGCTGCCTCGCGGAAACACACAGCTCCCTCTACCCCCAGAGAGTGTGTGTGTGTGTGTGTGTGTGTGAGAGAGAGAGAGAGAGAGAATGTCAGCGCTATTAATATTTTTATAAGGTTTAACGATTGCCTTCAATGGACAAACGGACAAACGCTGAATCCATCCCTACTGTTGTTGTTTAATTAGTTACACAGCAAATACACACACACTCTGCCACACCCATTCTAACAAACACACACACACATACTCAGTCACATGCACACACTTTGATTGTGACAAGCGCATTAATTGCTTTTTTATTTGCTTGTTTATCTTTGATCAAACAACATTTTCATTGCACAAAGGGTCTGCAAATCGATTTAGTTTATTTGCCCCGGTCAGTTTAACAAACAGCAAAAAAAAAATGGAAACGAAAAAAACAATCAATTAATACAAATATGTAAAAAGTGTCTATCAAAATGATAACTTTTTTATAGGCCATTTCTTTTTCAATATTAACATTTGATGGCGATTAACATCCAGGTTCGTGCCTACGAGCGTGTTAAACAAATGAAACAGCTAAGCTGACGATTAAACAACAAAAGAACGAATAAATAAATAAAATTGCAATAAATAAATAATTAGCCATAAATCTATGGACACTTTTTATGAAATAACTTATGCTGTTATTATTTGAATTTTAGTTTTTCCTCAGCTGGATATAAATTTGCAATTGATTCGTGATTCAGAAAATGAGAAAAACAACAATATTTTGCTAAAATTTGACAATCATCGCCAAATTCAAAGGAAAGCCCACGCCGCCAGCTTTGAAAAGCACTTTGCTAAAGAAAATATTGAAAACAATCAAAGGGCATACAAAAGAGTCGCCGAGGAAAACATATTCATACACACGCCAGAGTCTAAAGAGGAAAACACGAAAAAAAACCAAAGAAAAATCGAACGAGTGGAAATCAAAATGCGCGATTTTTGATGTTAATTCTTCGCTGGGGCAATTTCTGCGCTTTGAGCATGGGAAATTTGCTTTGTGTTTTGTTTGGCCTTTGCATAAGAAATGTGCTGCTCAATTTTAGCAATGTTTTTGTTTCTCAGTTATAAAAAGGTGAAGCGAACGACAACGACGACGACAACGACGACGATGATGATGACGATGACGATGACGAACCGTCAAAGTGTTTATCGTGTCTTTTGTTTGCTTAACATTTTGCAAATGGCTGACAGACAAACAGACAGACAGACAGACAGTATGCTGCTCGGGGAAGATACCTAAACAGAACTCGAACTGTGTTTTAAATGATGGCTGAAGTACATTCGCCATGTGAAAACACTTGACCCCAGCGCTTTGAACTTACTCATGCGCTTGATTGATTGCACAAACGAAATGAAATACAAAAAGCAAACTGTGGACGACCTGTGGTGGATTCTGCTCCAGGTCCTTTCGCCAGAAGGTATTCGACAAATTTACTCGGCCAGCATTGCCCAATCAAAAATCAACTTAACTCCAACTTTGACTTCGAGTTGAGTTCGATTTCAAGTTCTTTTTTTTCTACCAGTCTTGTAATTGTATCAAATGAACCAAGTTCTTGGGCATAACTCATGGGGGTAAGGTAGGTATAGCCTGCGTAATAAAGTCGCCATTGAATTTTCAAGTTGTCTGACTGAAGATTCGATTTGCTTGGTTTGCCTTTCAATGAGCTTCATTCGATGCAGCCAATTTTGCCCACAAGTGAAATTCAAATTTGGTTAACATAAGTGCAATTTACTTACATTTTTTCTTCCGTTCGCCACTGGCATAAATCCATTCAATTGCAAATATCTTGATTTCGAATGTGCAATATTTTTGCCTATGATTTGTAATTGCAAAATTTATAATACGTTTGAATTTATATTAGATCATAAATTATGTTATTTATTATTGCGCTTTAGGCTTTTGTTTTACTCCAATGAATTGCACTTCTCCCATGCGCAAACCAAGCTTTTATTGTTGCTATATCAAAGTGTATTAATTATATTTAATTGTCATTATATTTTTTTTATACATTTTTTTTTATTATGTGTTTATTTCGTGATTACAAATGTTTATTTCTTTTTATATTTATTGGGTATTTTGCCTATATTTTGTTTGGGTAACGTTGTTCATCATTCTACATATTTCTTTATAAATTATTTATATATTTTGTGGCTAAATATTTAAATTTGAATTATGACAGCTTATCAAATTTTGTATGATTATATTTATTTAATAATTTTTTGTTGTATTAATAATTATCAGAGTTGCAGTTACAGTTATTTAATTAATTCATTTAAGTTATTAATGTTATTTTTATATATTTATTGGCATAATCCTAAAATTTAATTATTTTATTTCCCCTTTTCAAACAGCTGCCTTAAATGTTAAATTTGATTTCATGCCACAAGACTAATTTATCTCCGTTAAAGTCGTGTTTAAATGGTGAATTGTGGCCCAGCTTATGATGCTAGTATTTTATGTGGCTGAGCCATTTTGTTGTCATTGCACGTAGCAAACATTACATGCGACTCAGTGCCTCCCTCACTCCAGCTCAACACCTGCATCCTCGCAGCCATGTGTTGAATCAACGTGAATATTTGTCTGTTTTGAAGTCTGATTTTTAATTTTGTGTGTTGTGCTCGCCTAATTTAAATATTTAACGCACAACATGGAAATGAAAATGAAAAAAACAACCGTTAAAATGAAATGCAACGTTGCCCCCTTCCGGAGTCGTCTCACGCACAGGAAGAGCGAGCCACAAAAAGAGAGCGACTAAGCGCCGAAATCGAGGGTCAACCATTTGGGCCAGGCCAACAGGCCGGCCGTCTGTTCAGGGTTCAGGTTACCATCCACATGGGGCACACGTGCACTTGCCTCTCGCTCTGCATCGGCAGAGCTGCTCTCGGAGCCATCGCATTGTCCGCCTCGTCGCATGTGGTCATTAAAGGAATTTCCGTTGTGGTCATCGAACCGTGAATTAAAATGTGCACACAAAATGTGACCGGCTCTCGGTTTATGTTGTTGTTGTTGTCTCTTTGACCAGCGTCTGTTCCCCTTGACTGGTGGGGGAGGATGCGCCACAAATATGTTCACTTTTGTACAGCAAACAAAAGATAAAAAGTAGCTCAAACAACTTGTTCGTTTGATTCTTGATGCAGGTTGAAAAAAACGAAGTTGCCACAGAGGATTTGTGGTATTTTGCCTAGTTGAGGAAAGCTAAAGGTTAACAGCAAATACTCGTTTCATAAGAATTTTTAAATGCTGAATAACAATTATTCAAAAAATAATTTTTCAAAATAATTGCCATATGTTAAATAATGATTACTGCAAATGCCACACGAGTCATCAACAATCCTTCTTTTTTTGAAATGTGTGTTGTCAATGGAAAGTGACAGTTCCACATCCCAACACTCAACACACTTAATATTCAAAATTAATATTAATTATGGAGACAGCATTGACTTTTAATATTTTATTGGATTCTAGTTTCCAACACTTGTCACTTGTCGTATTTATGTTGTTGTTTTTCCAGTTTCGTCTACCCGTGAAATAAATGTACGTAATTTATGGCAAAATATAGCTCTCGCAGTATATGAATCCAACATATGCTCATCATAAATGACAACACATGCAACAGCTCAGATCAACTCAGTTCGGTTCAGTTTTATATAATTTTTATTTTTATGTCCAATGAGAAAAATCCAACAACAGTTGTTCTACGTTAGTTCTCTGCTATATAGAGAACTGACTGGTCGATTTTACTTTTGCGATATATATTTTGCCAGGCATGACACATTTTTTGCATGAATTATAAGCCAAAAAACAACAAAATCAACAACAACAACAAGTAAAAATCGGTGAGCGCTATTTTTAAAATTGGTAGCGGCTATGATATAATTTTGCCGATTTGCTTAGCCGGCAATTTATATATGCACACATATATATATGTCTATATATACAAATGTATATGAAAAGTACATACATTCACATATATATATATATAAACATTTTATTTTCGTTTTCGCCTTTGCCGCACAAAATATTTTCAACATTTGCTCATTTACGAAAAGAAAGAAAAAAATTAGTTTTTTATGTGTTTGATTTACTTTTGGCTGTGACAAAAATCAATGTTGAAATTTTGTGTATATTTTTATGTGAGTTATTACAAGCCAAATGGCATACATAAGGTCATTAAAGACACACATTTATTCAATTCCTTTCGCTTCGAGTTGATTTCCAAAAAGGACCGGAAACCGTTTTCAAGGACAACATGTTGCCTCGACATCAATGTGCACAGCTTAAAATGCTTAAAATATAATTTTACGCTTATCGGATTTATATTTAAATGTTATGTTTCCTAAACTTTTTATGTCTGCACTGAACGAGCGCAGATTTTTAAATCTATTTATATATATTCTTGAGCCAACAATGTAGTTTTTGGTTGTCTTTAACTTTTAGCTTTAATTAGATTTCATATTTTGATTTATTAAATATTATTCATATTTTATTTATAGTCATTTTTTTATATATCATCGTTTCGTCTGTTAATTTATATTTTGAAATATTTAATTCAAGATTCCATTTTTTAATTTTATTTATAAATAACATTTTTCGATTGCTCAGATTTTTTAAGGCCATGTATAATTATTTTTTTATATATTCATTTCTTTATTATAATAGATTTAAACAAAATCCTTTATTGTTTGTTTGATTAATTTGAATTTGAATAGATTTGCTTTTGCTTACTTTCACATTACTTTCAAGTATATCTGAAAATTGGATATATATATTTCTATATGTATTTGTTTTCTCTTTACTTTTGGTTCACACGCGCGCTGATTATGGCCAATTGTTGTTTGGCTGTTGCTGTTGGCCAGGCCAAAATGACAACAACGCTGAAAGATGCAATTCAATGCGATTCAATTCGACTCGATTCGAGTTGGCTTTTTCTGGTCGTGGTGCGAGCGAAAAAAGAGACGCGCGCTATTTAACTGAGCAAATCCGTCCACGTACTCGACGCACGACGTTCAAAGTGAAACTGAAAACTGAAATCCACTTGATGGCTGAAAAGGCAGCCAAAGCCAAACAGCCAAAAGCAGCGACGCTGACAGCGACGGCGGCAGCAGCAGCGGCAGCAACAAAAAGCCACCCCTAAGTGGCTGAAGCGCGAAATGTTGCCGGCTGCGCTGGCTTTGCCATTGCGTCGCCTTGTCTTACAACTGACGTCGACGTTGGCGTCAAAGTCGACGTTGACGTCGGCTTCGCTGCGTGTGTTGGTCAAGTGTTTGCTGCCCAAATCGAGCGACAGCCGACGGCAGACAGCAGAGAGCCGGGCCACATGTTTCCCGTACTTTGTAGACTTTTTCCGTTGTTTTTTTTTCTTTCACCATAAATTTGACTTTGGCATCTGCGGGCGGCGTTTCCTTTTAGCTGAATTTTGAATTTGTTTTTGTTTTCATTATATGTGTGTGTTTTTTTTTCATCTCTTTTTTTTTACTTTTGTTTTTGTTTGGCGCGGTCTTTACATCTGCGCATAATTTGATTACTTGATCTGTTGAAATACATGTTTGCTTTCATGGCCCCGTTTCAATTGTTGGCAATAAATACAAATGCAAAACATCCAAATACATATGCAAATATTGTAGATACTTGTGTTGCTCTAAATTGACGTGAACTATATAAATAGATATGTTTAGATAGTTCATCAGACACTTGTTTTGTCAGCCAAACTGTATATTTAAGTTATTAAAATGCCATTTAAAAAAGTAACTTAATTTTTATTTATTTATAAATAATAATTGAAATTCTTAAAATAATATTTACCTTCACTTTCATTTGTTTATTTACCGATTTTTTGAAAGTGTAAAGTAAATAAGTATTTGAATTGCTCGTATTTTGCTAGGTTTTTTTTGAGGTCTCAGAATTATTCTATTTCTTTTTTTTGTAGTAGAATTTAAAACTATTTATTTTATTTTTAGCTCTTACCACATTCAACAAAATTTAAATTATATCTAGTAAGATAACTTATTAAACGCAATTTTGATAAATAAATAAAATGCATGAATTTTCGTCTTTATGAAATAGATCAAATTTATTCATTAGCCAATCTTTTCACGACAATTTTTCTTGCTTCAAGTTGATCTTCAAAATCAAAGTTATTGATTGAGTAATTTTTTCGAACTTATATAAGAATTTTTCATTTGTAATTTATAAACATTTTTGGAACTTAGCTATTTAAATGTTGCTCAAGATTACTCCAAGTATATTTAAATAGTTCTGTCAATGATATAATATCTTTGATTATTAATAGATCAGCATAGAGATCTATATATATGTATGTATACACATATGCTCAATCCATTAAATACCCAAGACATTTACACAACAGACGACTACAAATTGACTTCCATTCCTGCCCCTTCCCCCCACCAAACGATTTACAAAAATTATCTGAATGTAATGAAAATTTATGATCACACACAGAGACAAAAAAAAAAAAACACAATTTCAAGTTCAACAAAAACGGTTTCGAGATTTGGTACATTAAAAGCTGTGCAGATATTTGGGTCACAGACAAAACATTAATTAGCTGGAAAACTGAACAAATATCTACATCTACATATATATACATCTATATATCTATATATGCAATATGCGAGAACGCAGCTAAATAGGTGCCAAGGAGAGAGAGAGAAAGAACTATGCGAATTTTGTAGGCATGTGATTTATTTTTGGCGCTTGACAAAAATTAGCTAATGAAAACGAAACAGAACGCAGCGAGAAAAACCTCCAAAAAGGACAAAGAGACAAAGAGGCGGGCGACAAGAAGCTAGAGATAAAGCGAAAGAGTAAAAGAAAAGCTGGCCGGTGGCCAAAACAAACGTGCGCACGTAGATAAAGCCAGATACTCTACAAGGCCCAACAAAAAGTCTACAAATAGAGACAAGAACGACGCGAGAGAGCGAGTCAAAGTGAGAGAGAAACAGCAGAGACGCGACGTCACTGCTGGCGTCAGCAGGCGAATGAGCGTAGCAAAACAAAAACGGCGCCAAGCAACGCGAGCAGCAGCAGCAGCAGCAAAAACCTCTTCTTATATTACAGCTGCTGGCGGCAAAAACAAGCAGCAGCAGCAGCGTCTGACACCTGTGCGTGTGTGTGCCCCCCTCCACTTGCAGACATTCACTCGTTTATTAATGAGACATGCTGCTGCTGCCGTCGCCGCCTTCGCTGCCACGCGCCCTTTCGCAGCTGCGAGCAGGTGTCTGGCCAGGTAGCTGGCAGCAGAGCAGCAGCAGCTCTGCCCTCGGTTATCGAATCCACTGCGATCCCCTCGTTTGGGTAATTGAGTGTTTCTTTTTGTTTACTTTTATTTATTTGTTCTTTATTCTGTGCTTGTGTTTAGCTTCTGTTTTTTCACCTCTTTTATTTTAATCCCTTGGCTTGGTTTAATTTTTGGCAACTGTCCCCCATGCAAAGCAGATGCTGATTTTTGAGAATTCAATTCTCTATCAACCAAAGCAGAGCAGCTGTTCTCTCTGCGTTTTTTCTCTCTTCTTTTGCTGTATTTTATTACAGTTGTCATTGCATTTAATTTGGGTGAACAGGTGTCCAGTGCAACAAAGCTGAAAGGAATGAAAACAATCTGAAATAGGCAAGAGAATAGTCACCACCTTTTTATACAGTATGTGAGAAAAAAAACTTGTTTTATTTGTTGTGGTTTTTCAAAAGTGTTTAGCTATAAGCTGTCGAAACTATTCGAAAAACCTAACTATTATCATTATTGTATATTTTGTTATTCTTATAATCATTATCATTATAATTATCATTATCATTATTTACTATATATTGTGATTTTTATTATCATTACAAATACAAATATCATTTTCATTATCATTATTATTATTACTATTTTTATTATTATTATTTTTATTATTATTATTAGCAAATAGTTTGGATAGCTGAAAATAAAAAAGACACTTTCAAAGGCCCAAAAGGCTTGCAATTATTTTCTGTTTAAACAATGAAGAGTAATCTCTCATTTTTTTTCAGCCCATAAGTAATTACCATAGATACTTTATTTTAAATTTCGACGTCGGATGCAAATCTCTTAATTGTCCACTTCCATGATGATATAACTTAAATTTAAGATTCATAATCAAAGGTAAAATAAAAATTCCCAACAAAAAAAGAACGAAATCATTTCCCAGCTCTCTGCAATCAATTTATGTCACTTTTCATAGTTGACAGTTAGTCCTACTAAAGACCAGAAAAATCTAAATGTCGAAAATAGTTGCTTAATAATGATTCTTACTTGGCCAGAACAAGTCTTAACCTTCTAGAGAGTCAATTCAATTGCCACAAAATGGGAATTTAACTTTTCATCTTTTTTGAAGGGGTGGGGGTGGGAATGAGGAGTTCTCTTAACGACTGCGACACGCGAGAAGAAATTGCACAAGTGAAAACTTGCCAAAAGCCAAAGAAAATGCCGTGAAAATTAAGGAAAAATGAATCCTTGAGGCAAATGGTTCTCAGACCAAGAATTCAGTCTTATTCCACCCCAGAAGGAGTTGCAGAGAAGGAGGGGAGGTGGAGTGCGAATAAACTGTGGGGGTGTGGTTTTTGAGGGGAGGGCGGGGGGGGGGGGTGTTGAAAATGTGTGCGATATGTCTGCCGTGTTGTCGGAGGTTGTCGAGCGAAATGTTGGCAATGTTCTCGCTTCGTTAGCTTTAATTTCAGTAATTTGCAGCGACGATTTGGCCAAAAAGGCGACCAGACGCCGTTAAAACAAAAGTGAAGCAAATGCGTCGCAACATTTTCACGACTCAAGACGCAACAATAAAAAAAAAAACAAAGCAAGTTACAACTCCCATGCTGAGAATGTTGCACTCAAAGATACCCAGCAACTTCAAAATTGGTAATTGCAAGAATTTGATATTTTTTTTGGTAGTAAATGTAAACAAAGGAAAATTATTAATTTAATGCAATTTCTTGTTCTTCTTTACATTGCTTGTCTTAATTTTAATTAAAGAATTTAATGAAACAAAAAAATATTAAATATTTATAAAAACTGGTTAATTAAATTTTGGATAAATTAAATTCGAAATATTTCGGAGTATGTAAACCAAAAAAAAAACTATTAAACGTTTGAAAAGAATTCACCACACAAAAAAATAATACATTAAATTACTCATCAAATTCGGTACTGTGAAGATACGAAAAGGCATGATTATCTGGATCTACATATATGATCTTGAATATCTTAGACATAACTATATTATTTTATGCTGTTCAGCAAAAAAAGCAACAAGATTGTCAATTGTGGGATTCCTGTTTCACTTTGTGTTGTACAAATACAGGGTAGGTTGCACCAGAAATATGACACCCACAAAGGCAACTGGGGAACTTTCGTTTTCGCCAAGTCAAACAGAGACATTGTGCCGCATTTCCAAAAACTCACCCCACAGCACTCCACGCCCCATCTCTCTTCGGCGAGCAACTGCCTGCTCGGCACACCTCTCACTAAATATTTAATGACCAGTGGAGTCGAGACGAAGTCGCTGCTGAAGTGGACTCCAAGTCAGGAGTTGGGTGCCTCGAAAAGTCTCGTGCGCTGTAATTGCAAAATGTTTTGCAATGGAATTTTATTTACATTTTCCATGAGTTGCACAAGACTTTTACTGTGCTCCTAGTTCTCTCCCTGTCACTCTCTCTCTCTCTTTCGTTTCTCTCCGTGTATTTTGGGCTTGTGTCTGAATTCCAATGCGATTTTCATTCGTTTCATTTTAAAGCTTTTCATTTCTAGCAGCCAGCCCCGTTTTGTTTCCTCTACGGGGGCTTGCCTCCCTCCGTAATGAAGTGTACGAATTTGCTAAAAAGCTGGATTTCCGTTTCCATGTCTTTCTCTTCCTGCACACATATCACAGCTACTGACTGTGTGTGTGTGTGACTCTTAACGAGTTTGGGTTCGCATGTATTTCGCGAATGGCTTACCAAATACTCCTTGAGAAATTGTGTAGAACGCGAATCTTGCCGCAACGAGCCAAAATTCTGTTGCTGGCTAATAATTGTTGCTCTGCGAATGGGGATGAGAAAAGGCAAGGAAATAAAATATTGCGTTACTTAACGTATTGGGTTATGTTGCCAAAAAGGCTGTAATTTTATTGGAGTTTTACTAGAATATTCTGACCATAAGTTTAAATGAAGATTTGAAGCAATTGAAGCATGCAGCTTTAAGCTAAATTTGTCTTTCTAAGGATTAACAGATCACAATAGGATTCTCTAATGCTTATTTGATTTTCGCTAGTATTTAATGTTCATTTTAGTTTCCTTTGCGTATCTAACTTAATTGGACTTTCTTAACCATATTTATTATGTTGCTTTTGAAAATAATAAAATGTAATCAAAGTCGGACCAAACAACTTGTGAATGCCATTCCTAGAAAATGCCATGTAAATAAATAAAAATGAAAGAATCAAAACAGGACACTTCCCCAGCTGGCATGTCATGTAATCCTTTGTTGCATATGCCATCCATTCGTTGCATGCCACCTTGTTTTCTTTGGCACCACCCTTCCCCCGCCTCGCCAACGCTACGTTACTCTTCAATCTAAACCAATTGTTCCATCGCATTGCAATTGTTCAGTCGTCAGCCGTTCTCCCCAACTAACCAGAACGGTCTGACATCATAGAGAGACAAAGAGGGAAGCGAGTGGGCAAGGGGAGGAGAAGGACATGGCCACTGGCGGTTGACATGATGACGTGTGTAATGAGCAAACAAATACGCGCGTTGCAGCCAGTAAATACAAAAAAGCAACAAAAAAAAAGAAGATAAAATAGAGAAGAGAGAGGAGAGAGGAGAACAACAACATTGCGAATACAAATACAAATAAATAATAAAACAAATAGCAATGCCTGCCTGACACATCCTGCAGCAATCCCAGAGCAACAACAATGAAAAGGAAAAATCACTAATGAATCCGGCAAATGTTTTTAGCTGCAACTTCACGTTGCTTGCAGTCGAGCACCGAATGAATGGAAAATGAAATTGTTGTTGCCAGTTGCCGGTTACCAGCTGGGAGGAATCTGCAACAAAACTCAAAAAAACGGAGTACATAAAATATCTGTGGAGTAGCAAACTTTGAGTACCCTTCAAAAGAGTTTTTCTAAAATAAAAACGATAAATTAAAGATACTAAATAATAATAATAGATTAGACTAAAAATAATGTATAATTGAACATTCGGGGTGCCAAAAGATTAAAATAAAACAAACAAATATAATGTAATTTTAAGAAAAAGAATTGCGCATCTCTGAATTTGCTAAAAGGATAATTTAAAAATTGTAATTTTAACCTGAAATGTAAAATAAAAAAATTAACTTAAATAAAGGATCTTTACTCTTAATCTCAAAATCTTAGATTATATTCGAATGGAACATTTTTGGAGTTCTTATTTGACATAGGGTGTAACAGAACTAAAATACTTTTAAGAAAGGGCATACAAAGTGGGAAAAATAGGGGGGGAATTGGGGAGTGTTTCGGGGCAACTGAGCCGGAAAAAATACTGCACTTTTAATCCCTAATGTCGGTTCACGTTCAATGGAGTTGAGTTGGAGTCACTCTTGTTGTTGCTGCTGCTGGTGCTGTTGTTCGGTGGTTTCCTTAGCCAACGCTTTGGCGACCTTTTCATATTATTTTTTCTGTTTTCTATTTTGTATTTATCCCGAGTTACACATTGCAACGGATGCAGAGCGTCCGGCGCTTGTAGCCGCAAAAATAACTGGAAAACAGAAAAATGGCAACAGTAACGCCAACAAAAAAAAAATCCCTCTTTGTCGTCGGTTTTTTATTTAATTAAAAGCGAAAAGAATATAATGGGCCTCTCAGAACTTTAAATTACAACTATGTTCTAATATTTGCCTATGTTAATTTTTTATTTAATTTTTATCAAGCATTTAAATGTTAAATATTTTTTATTTATTACTGTCGAGCTGTGTTTTGCGAGCATTATGTTAATTTAGCTGTGGTTAATGAATTAATTCATGTGCCTTCCTTCTGGAAGGAAGAGGGTCGCTTGGTTGCCTCATTTAAATTTAAAAAGGATTAAAGTTTATTGCGGTCTGTAAGGTGGCGAGGGGGTGCGTTGGTGAGGGCGTGGTCGTGGGCGTTGTGAAGTATGCTCCTTATGCCATTCGGAAGTTGAAGTAATTGTTCAAATTGCACATTTGTGTGCTCTAATTGTTGAAATTATGCAGAGCCCCACAACACAGGGCAGAACGAAAACTTTTTTTTTGCTGAGAAAGGGTGCTGGAAACGACCAACGAGCGCTTGTTGTTTTTATGAGTTTCCTGGAAAAACGGATGAAATTGACGTTAGGACAACAAGCAGCTTTGTTGGTTTTAAGTTTCCATGTACCGAGTTTTCCCTGGATACAAAGTTTGTTTCATCTGGCTGGCGAAGAAACTCAAGTAGACAAATGTGATGAGGTACAAGAAGAAAAACACATTGATCACAGACAACAGCTGCTTGCTATAACACTCAGTTGCATAGTTGCTTTACTCACTCTTCTTCTTCACTCAAATAATGAGTCAAGATACGAAGCTGAATAAGATTTGTTTTAATAACATTCCTATTTGCAATATATAATGATTTCTTGCAATAAAGTTTCGCTATCGATGAAATCATTTGTAGCAGTCAAATACTTCAGCTCACTTTACCTTATTCACGATTAATTTTCTCTTCTTCTTCTTCTTCAAATTGGTAATCACACAATTTGTATCGATCGATATCGATATCAATGTTAGTTTACAGATGTTATGTTGCAGTCCTGTTATCCGCATTACACACATTTACACCAGCTTACCTGTAACGAAAACAGAGGAGGAGAAAAGTTTTTATTAAGCATATTGAAACTGTAAAAGCGAATATAAAACAATGATTTAATTTTCAATTTGAGGCGACTTTCAAGCGACCTTATGTCACTTGACCAGCATAAATAGATTCAAAATTTATGAGATGCTCATTCTTTGCACACAGCGAGTACACACATACACACATACATATATCTGGCCTGAGGGGGCAAAGACGTTAGCAACAATCAAGCTTTAGTACATGAAAGATTTATGTTTTGGCTGAGGGAAGAAAAAAGAAGAAGAAGGAAATGAAAACTGAACACGCAGCAAACAAAATTCGAATGTGAATTGTGCTTTTCTTTTTGGAAAATGTATCTCTCTCTGCCAGAATAAGCAAGTTTAATGCTCCCAAAGCCGACGCCGATGGGCAAATTGGGAGACCATGTTCTTTTGAGTGCTGGTAACTATGGGAATGGCTGAGTCCTGACCATAAGCTAACCAAATCCAAGCCGCCGGTTAGTTTTCAGTTGAGTACATTAAAAAATACGTTAAAGAAATGGAAACTGTGCGTGGGAGATGAGCAGAGATGGGGGAGAAAGAAGAGGAGCGGAGAGCTCATTATATGCAACCACGAGGGATGTCTGCGGAGGAGGCGGTATGGAAGGGAAGAGAAGAAGATCCTGGCCAACATAAATCAGAACGGGCGCTTCTGGTAACTTAAAACGCACGTGCGCCACAAGCAAGTAAGAGGAAAAGAGGGCGAAGACGGGGGCGGAGTTGAGGCATAGCCGATGTGGGGACTATACAAGTTGAGTCTGATATAATTAAGCATCATAACTCGAGGGATATTTGCTGTTGCTCAGGATATGAGCTGGAGTTTGAGGACTATGGATGAGCCAGGAAATGAGCAAAAGATTCCGTGGCGGACACAAAAGTGTTCGTTGTTGTTGTTGTTAGTCTTGCTGTATGGTGGATAAAGTTTTATGTAGTGCTACAATTGTATAGAGTTTGCACAAAACAAAAATAACGCGAAAGATAATAGACAAAGAAATTGGAAAAGAACAAAATAGAAAGACTGAAATAAAAGTAAAACGTTTAATAATAACTATGTGAATGTTGCACTTTGAAATACCCTCTGTTGTGCCACACATCTTCAAATTTCATAACAACTTTTTTAAGGAATGAAACTTTTCAAATGTAATCAAAATGGATTATTGGAAAACAATCTGTTTTCTGTTGTTAGTCAAAATTTTTTTTTTTTTTTGTTTTTTTTTTTAATTTAGCAATTTAATTTAATATTGATCAACGTACTGAAAGGTTATAAAATATTGTTTTGAAGATTGAATACATAATAACGGGGAATTTAAATTAATAACATAAACAAATAATTGGTTTTAACATATGACAATATTACGTAACATCAAATGTTAATAAAGTTAAAAATGAAATTTGAGGTCGGAAGACAAGTAAAAATTATAGCCCGAAAATCGATATATCGGTGTATGGGCATAGGTCGAAACTTCAAAATGCCATAGCTTCGTCAAAACTCAACTGATTTTAAAAAGCGAAGGCTTTTTGGTCATAGTTTTGCCCCTAAATCAATCGTGCATCTAAAGTTGAAAACGAAATTTGAGGTCGGAAGACAAGTAAAAATTATAACCTGAAAATCCATATGTGGGCATAGGTCTAAACTTCAAAATGCTATAACTTCGTCAAACTCAACGTATCTTCAAAAGCGAGGGCTTTTTGGTCATAGTTTTGCCCCTAAATCAATCGTGCATCTAAAGTTGAAAACGAAATTTGAGGTCGGAAGACAAGTAAAAATTATAACCTGAAAATCCATATGTGGGCATAGGTCTAAACTTCAAAATGCTATAACTTCGTCAAAACTCAACGTATCTTCAAAAGCGAGGGCTTTTTGGTCATAGTTTTGCCCCTAAATCAATCGTGCATCTAAAGTTGAAAACGAAATTTGAGGTCGGAAGACAAGTAAAAATTATAACCTGAAAATCCATATGTGGGCATAGGTCTAAACTTCAAAATGCTATAACTTCGTCAAAACTCAACGTATCTTCAAAAGCGAAGGCTTTTTGATCATAGTTTTGCCCCTAAATCAATCGTGCATTTACAGTTGAAAACGAAATTTGAGGTCGGAAGACAAGTAAAAATTATACCCTGAAAATCGATATATCGGTGTATGGGCAAAGGTCGAAACTTCAAAATGCCATAGCTTCGTCAAAACTCAACTGATTTTAAAAAGCGAAGGCTTTTTGGTCATAGTTTTGCCTCTAAATCAATCGTGCATCTAAAGTTGAAAACGAAATTTGAGGTCGGAAGACAAGTAAAAATTATAACCTGAAAATCCATATGTGGGCATAGGTCTAAACTTCAAAATGCTATAACTTCGTCAAAACTCAACGTATCTTCAAAAGCGAAGGCTTTTTGATCATAGTTTTGCCCCTAAATCAATCGTGCATTTACAGTTGAAAACGAAATTTGAGGTCGGAAGACAAGTAAAAATTATACCCTGAAAATCGATATATCGGTGTATGGGCATAGGTCGAAACTTCAAAATGCCATAGCTTCGTCAAAACTCAACTGATTTTAAAAAGCGAAGGCTTTTTGATCATAGTTTTGCCCCTAAATCAATCGTGCATCTAAAGTTGAAAACGAAATTTGAGGTCGGAAGACAAGTAAAAATTATAACCTGAAAATCCATATGTGGGCATAGGTCTAAACTTCAAAATGCTATAACTTCGTCAAAACTCAACGTATCTTCAAAAGCGAGGGCTTTTTGGTCATAGTTTTGCCCCTAAATCAATCGTGCATATACAGTTGAAAACGAAATTTGAGGTCGGAAGACAAGTAAAAATTATACCCTGAAAATCGATATATCGGTGTATGGGCATAGGTCGAAACTTCAAAATGCCATAACTTCGTCAAAACTCAACTGATTTTAAAAAGCGAAGGCTTTTTGGTCATAGTTTTGCCCCTAAATCAATCGTGCATTTAAAGTTGAAAACGAAATTTGAGGTCGGAAGACAAGTAAAAATTATATCCCGAAAATCGATATATCGGTGTATGGGCACAGGTCGAAACTTCAAAATGCCATAACTTCGTCAAAACTCAACGTATCTTCAAAAGCGAGGGCTTTTTGGTCATAGTTTTGCCCCTAAATCAATCGTGCATTTAAAGTTGAAAACGAAATTTGAGGTCGGAAGACAAGTAAAAATTATATCCCGAAAATCGATATATCGGTGTATGGGCATAGGTCGAAACTTCAAAATGCCATAACTTCGTCAAAACTCAACGTATCTTCAAAAGCGAAGGCTTTTTGATCATAGTTTTGCCCCCAAATCAATCGTGCATTTAAAGTTGAAAACGAAATTTGAGGTCGGAAGACAAGTAAAAATTACAGCCTGAAAATCGATATATCGGTGTATGGGCATAGGTCGAAACTTCAAAATGCCATAACTTCGTCAAAACTCAACGTATCTTCTCCAAATAATTGTCGAAAATTTTTCTTTGTCTCAGTGAAATTCATTTATACAAATTAAAAAGCAATTGAGATTTGTGAACTTTGTCCATTGAGTTTGTTTAAAGCAGGGTCTGCAATTTACACTGCAATAAATAGATTATTTTTGCCTCTTTGTTCAAGCGAATGATTCCCATTTTGAATTTGGAAAACTGTTAAGGGAAAAACGTGCACATTAATTGAAAATTGAATATATAATAAAAGTAATTGCAAGTGATGCTAGTCAACCAGCTGGACAAAGGATGTAACGAATCAAGAGAGAAAGAGAGAGACAGGAAGAGAAGGAAAACAAAGAATAAAAGCTAGATAGAGAGAGAAAAAGAGAGAAAGCCGCGGGGCGCGCAAAATTGGTTGCTTGAATCGTTGACAACATGTCCTCGCCATTTTCCCCGTCATCATGCTCATCATCATCGTCCTCGTCATCGTCTTCGTCCTCGCCAACGTGGCTAGTTGGTCCCGTTTGATGTAGTCGAGCATTCCGGACATGGACGGCGTCCCGTTCCCGTGGGTTCAAGCAGACTGTTTCCCTTTCCCAAGAGCAATGGCGAAACTTTCGGCGAAAAGGGAATTAAATGCCTGCCGGCCGATAAAAATGCTGACAAAAGAAGTCCAAGCAAGTACTCAAGGTGCGTGGGAGGGGCAGGAAGTGAGTCATGTGTTTTCCGGGGACGGTTAAGAAAACGAAAACACGCTGCGAATTTTGTATTGTTTTTTGAAGTTGAAAGACAGTCGAAAACAAAAACAAAAGCAAGAAAAAAAACCCCAAACACAAAAGCAAAAGTTCAAATTGTTGTCGAACTGAAAGGGGTGGAGATATCGAGGGTTGTTGGTGGTTTGGGGGGTGTGGCTCAGCCAGGTTACAAATGTTGGATTGGTGGGCGGTACACTTGGAGTCTTTGAGGCGTGCCAGCTTCGGTCAGCGAAAAGTGTTATAATGAGCCGGCTTTTGTTCAGGCAGCGATACTATTTAATGGCCTAATTATAATACTGGCAGTACCGATAGGATAGCGAGTGTTTGATGGTTTTAGTTGTTCTGGGTAAAACACAGCTGTAATAATTGCCAGGTGACGGAAAAACTTAAACAAAACTTTTCAGTAGCCTTAAAATATTTATATGTAAAACTCTTATATCGAGTCCATAATATAGCCAGAAACAACATGCAAAAAAATGAAAATTATACGCTTAAAGAGTTACTCAAGCAGCAAATCAGTTTTCGATGCTGATCACTTCTAAATAAATTGTTAACACTTGTTAACCCGTAAGGAAGGCAAGCAAACCAACAAGTGTTGGCTGAGAGAAAGCTCAGTTAAACCGCTAAGAGCAAGCCGAAAAGAAAACCGCGTTTTTAGCTAATTTAAATATCCATTATTGCCATTTACATAAAATCTAATTAGTAGCTAACGCAACAGGAGCAGGCGACGCCACACAGTTGTCTACCCAGACACAATCACAATCGCATCAGCACAACAAAAGAAAAAACATAGCATACTTTGCAGGGCTCTCACTCAGCTCCTGTTACACAGTCACACACACACACACACACACACATACACTTGTATATAGAGGCTGTCATATCATGTGCACATCACATCAATTTGTGAAAAGAAATGAAATGGAAAGTGGCAGCCACTTAAGCCACGAAACGTTGACTATGGTTGGGTGGTGCGTGGTGCTCGGTGGTGCTTTGAGTGGGTTGAATACGGGTGAAACAGCAGGCGAAGTGTGTCTGCTTATTTAAGCAGAACTCAGCGAGTTGCGTTGAGGCTGTGTGTGTTGTTGAGCTACGTGCGTTGCTTGTTTCCTGTCAATTGCAGTTGATGAGAAACACCACCCCACCACCACACCACCACTAACACACACTTGCAGCCTTCAGCAGGCAGTCGCACCTTTCAATTTCCAGCAAATACGCAAATCAATTTGTGCTTTTGCGATTTTTGCGTTATTTACTTATTTTTCTCTCCCTTTTTGTGTGCGGCCAACAAATCGACAAGAATCCTCATTGCAGGACATGGCAAACTGATTTTTTGCTAGAAACGCGTGAGTTATAAAGGGATATAAGGGTGCTGGTGGGGAAGCGACAGGATTGTGCCGGGCGTCGACTGTTTACCGCTTAATGATGTTTGTCGCCTGTCGAACGCGCGTGTAAATTGGAATACGTGCGGGCTGCTGCTGCTTCTGTTACTCCCTCCCCGCGCCCAACCCCCACCTGCTGCTGCTCCTGCTCCTACTCCTGTTCCCAATCTCCATTTGCTGCTCCTTTGGCATGTCCTGGCATGCAAATTTAAATGTATGTAAATCGTATGCTTCTCGCGCTGCGAGGAACGCCTACGTCTCTTGGCGAGCGCCATTTGCATACAAGATGTGTACATGTGTTGAGGTTCTCCAGCAAGCAGACCACCCGTACCCCCCACCCACTATCAACTGTAATCGGCTGTCTGTGTGTGTGTGTGTGATTTAATCCTTTTGCGCGCATTAAAAGCTTGGCCCGAATAATTTTCCTGGATTTTTGTTAAGCATTTTACAAATTTTATGCGTTCGTCTTTGTGTAACACACAGACACAACCACACACACACACCCACACCACCATACCACCACCTTCTCCTCATCCACCTGCACCCTTTACCAGTCCCTGTGTCATCTCTTTTCTTCAATTTCTTTTATTTTTGGTTGCCATGCCTGCGGTTTGTTGCTGTTGTTGCTGTTGCTGTTAGCCTTGTTGTCGTACTGTTGCTCAACGCTTGACTGACAGCCAGACATCAAAATCAGCTTAGGGAATTTGCGCTTAATAGAAATTTACAATGTTTTCCTGGCTGGCACTGCCGCCACCCATGATGTCCTCTGGCTGACGCTTGAATTTAATTACGGACTCAGCCCGCCGGCGGCTTAAAGCGTGTAATTAGTGCGACATATAATTGAAAAGGACTCAAATGATATGGCCATGCAGACCCATGCATGTCCTCCATGTCCCCCATGTCCTCCAGGTCCTCTCTGATCGCAGGCAAATGTCACTTTTAAAATGTACTTGTGATGACAACATTTTAATGGATGGACAGCTTTAAAACAAAACAACAACAAATTGAACATGCAGCGCATGAAAAATAATTTATATATTTCCTGGCCAAATTGAATAAAATGAAAGGCGGAATTATGCATCCAAATTAATGGAATTCCTTTGAACATTTAATTAAATGCAATCAATTTGCTAATCTCTGTTCAAATTGGAGCCCAATCTGAAAGAATCATGATTGAAATGATGGATTCAAATGGGATGTGCATTGTGAACAAATGAAACAAATCGAAAACTAAAATTAATTAAGCAAAATAATATAATACTTGCAGCGAATATTGAATAGAGTCTGTCTGGACCAGATCTGCTTGGAATGTCAATACGACCAATGCTTGATAGTCGAAACCTTAGCTGGTTACCCAGTCAAAGTGCTAAGCGGATTTGAAGCTTGGCTTTAAGATGTGTGGCATATTTCTTAATACGTTGCCATCTGTTAGCTGACATCCGTTGTGAAAAATATTGATCGCATCAGTATTATTATGCCTTCCAACCTATTTCAATTCGATTCCTTGGTCCATTTGTGGCCGAAATGCATTTTCAATTCAATAAACTCTAACAAGGACAAACAATTTTTGGTCACAAAAGCAGCAGCACCAACACATCATTTCAGCTGGCTCCCAGAGCAGCTGCAAAATGGAGGGCAAAAAGAACCCAAAGGAGCTGTCTCAATAAATCGCTGTCCAGCGGGCCATGCTTGCAATTTCTTAAAGGGCATGTCCCAAATGCAGCAGCAGTTCCTGCTCGCTGAGCATTAATATCTATATACATTTTTCATCTCTTGCAACGTAGACAATGCAAACAAGTCGGAATGTGGCAGCAGAGTAGCCACTGCTAGACTTGAACATACCCCGCAGACAGAACTTAATATTAGACATAAATAAAACATAGATGCATAAAAATAGATTCATTTCTAAACAAAAATAAATATTTATATATAAGGCAAAAGAAACGAAATAGACACGATAATGTATATAGCATATTAGAGATAAAAATATGTACAGGGTATGGAAAGCCATCAGTTGGCCGAGTGGTGCACATTTTTGAGATATTTCAGCGTCAGGCTGATGGCATTTTTGTGTTGCCTGCTGTTGTACACTTTCACTTTGTCATCGCCCATTTGGCTGATGTAAGTTCTCGGCTCGCAGTTGGGCAGCAGCAGCAGCTGCAGCTGCAGGCGCTTTAAACTTAAAGCTGGTAAGTCAGCAGCCCGATCCCATTTAATTAGCCCAATTAATGCGTGCTCACGTCGTATCGCATCATTAACTCCATTATGGCCAGCTTGAAGTTCATTTGGTTGCCGGCGGGCACGCTTTGGCCCAAACGGTTTATTTGCATTAAGCTGTCAAACTAATTGACAATGGCGAAAAGCTGAGCATTTCATTTGACCCACTAATTGCGCCAAACGAGATTTGAGACAGCTAAACAAACGCGTTTGACATATGGCCAGTTCATTAAATATGACTGCGATTGACTAAAAATAAATCTATTTAAATTCGTGTATCACTTGCCAGACGGAGTTCATTAATGAAAAGACAACATAAATATAGAAATCTGCTGCAAAAGGCTTCAAGCAAAAATGACCAATTAAAGAAATAAAACTAATGTTTGGGCACATGCTAAGCAGCTTTCCCTCAACACAAGTCAGCTGTCTGAAATCAATTTATTTCACAACTTTGATCAAATATTTACACACCTCTCTCAATCACAAGAACATTTGTGTCTTCAAATTATTTGCCTGACTAATTTACGTACTAATTTACCCGTATATCTTTCATCTGCGTCAAAGTGGGGGGAAAACAAAACGCATTACACGAAATTCAATTTTCAATAATTTTAGAACAACTTTTGCCAAACAAATAACAATCATTAAAAAGAAGTCTTCAAGTTGCGCTCATTTGCATCTGATTAAAAATCACAAACAAACCCAGAGCTAAGCAAAAACTTTCTCAGCTCTGAGAGGGAAAAGGTCCTCGTCAAGTGGGTGGTGCTGATTATTATTATTATTATTATTATTATTTTTTTTTTCAAAAAGGAATTCAATTTATATTTTTTGCTCATATTTCAATTGCAGTACTCGACGTGTACGTGTAATTCTTGTGATGTCATGTTTATGTATGCGGGTGTGTGTGTGTGTGTGTGTGCGTTGATAAATCATCGACATATCTTTTACATAACTGGCATTACTCAGTGACATGTGGCGCTGCCAGTCAACCGCCCGAATTGTCATTGAACCACAGTTGACATGAGTACTCTGTCAGGTCCGCAGTCGGATCATCTCTCAAGGGACATCGCTGCCAGTGATTCCATCGCTTCCGCTGATTTTTAAGGGTCTAGCACAATTTTGCAATTAAATATGTAGCATAAATCATAAAGCATAAATTAAGCGTTGCTTTGAAGTCAAATTATTTGGAAATATGAACATTGCAAGTGGAGAAGTTTTGGATTTTTGTGAGTACATCAATTATTTCCACAAATACTTTTACATCAATCGACTTGCTTATGGCTAATGCTCACATTAAATATGATTGACGCAGCTTCTCTGTGTTCATCATATTTAATTGATTGCTATTTAAATTTATTATTCAATTTGCAAATGTGGCCGAAACCGCTCAAAACGTCCAGTCCAATATATTCTGCTGGTAAACATTAAGCAGACAACAACAAATTTGATTACTTTGCATTTGAAATTACTTGAAACTCTTTGCCAAATTTAATTAGTTAAGCTTCAAGGGTTTAAAACCTTAGCCACAAAATGGATCAAATTAGCGTTATCTCTTTTTTTGTGGTCTTTTCGATTTTATGACTTGAATGCCAAGCAGCCATTTCGTGGGTTCCTCGCTCCCCTGTTGATCTCGCGCAGAAGGGGGAATATATATGCAATTAATCCGCGCAGCAGGCAGCTATGAAAAGCTCAAGTGGAAACCCCAATTTACTCTGGTGTGGGTGGCATTCCTTTAAGTGGCTGCTGCCTGCTGGCTGCTGGCTGCATTTGACATTTGATGCATTCGCCATGGGGGTCAAGTGAGTGTGGGGTGTTGTTGTGGACTAACGCCCGCTGCAATGGCAGTGAAATTTTCTTATTTGCCGCTCGAATGACGTTAATTCGTCTCTATGGAAGCTGCTTGCTTCTAGATCCTGCTCCTGCTCCTACTCCTGTCCCCTCTCCGTTGCAACCGAGTTCGTAAAAAAGGCAAATAAATGAATTTCATTTATATTCCTCGCCCAGACATAAACAAAGTAAAATCGACACAAATTCCACTGAGCTGCAAACGTTTTGTGTCTGCCCCACAAGGATAAACGCATTGCCCAACGCACACACAGAGAGAGAGAGAGAGAGAGTGAGAGAGAAAGAGAGAAGGAGAAAGGGAGAGCGAAACACTAACACACTCAAAGCATATTTGCATTCAAATTTTGTAGCAACAAGCAAACAAACAAGCCAAAGGAACGTCAGACCGATGTAGGAAGTAGGTTAGGGCAGGGTAGGGGTGAAAGGGCGTACGAAAGGGGTAGGGGAGGGGCCAGGGTGGTTTGCGGAGGGCATCAAACGCTGCGATTGCCGTAACGTAGCCAAGCGAGGCGTAACCCACAAAATCACCCGAAAAAGCGAACAAGAAAATTCGAGCAAAGCTGTAAAAAAGCAGCTGCAACAAATGCACTCTAAGAAATCAGCATATGATTGATGAATGAGTGATTGACTGCTCTGATTGCAATTGACTCGCTTTGAGCCATTAACGACATGACTAATTGTACTATAAATTAGCAAGGATTGTTTGACTGCGATTGACAAACAACCGAATTTGAGCTTTGATTAACTGTTGTTATAATGATTGAGATTAAACGATGATTAATTGATTTGATTGATGCATGCCTCTACAAGGCTTAGTTTTATAGTCTACAACTTTTTGAATTAATAAAATGGAAAAATTAATTTATATTTAATAATTACAACAGTTAATAATTTGAGTCTGCTTCGTTTACCAGGCACATTTTTCTTAATTTTTCTGTCTTTCGCAATTTCTTTCATGTCTTGCAAGCGGTCCATCTTTGTTGCTGTCAATTTCACACACAGAAATTGTCAGTCAAAGGTGCCCCGCTTTTGCGCCGTGTACTCGCGCATTTACCTCTACTCTGTGCAACTGAGCTCAAATGAAATTTCGACAGTTGCACCAAAGGATGAAAAAAAATTGCAACGCCAACCGAAAGACATATAAAAATCTGTCAGTTTGAAAAACCGCGCACATGTATCGCAATCAGGACTCGTTCCGGTTGCTCCCTGCCCACCGTTACCGTTAGCGGCGGTTATCCTGCCCCTTGCCTTGCCTTACCTTAAACTCGACCACATTGCCGATGCACGTCAGCTTTGTTTGCGTTGGCCTGAAGCCGCCAAGGTGAAGGCATGCCAAAATGACTCGTTACCCATTCGCGCTGCAGGACCAAAATAAGTTTCTTTCTCTCTCTCCCCTCTCTCTCTCTCTTTCCCTTTCTCTCTCTCTCTTTCACTGAGTTGGCAGTCGATGGATGAATGTGGGCAGCAGGCAGGCGCGATAAGGCCCAAGCTGAGCAAATGAATGACTGTCAGAGCAACTGTCTGACGCGCTGACTGACTCACTGACTGACTGACTGATTGACGGGTTGGTTGGCCCAGCTCAGCCCAACCCGACGACCTTGTTGCCTCTGAACTTGGCAGTTGAGCAGGTCATAGTGTTGAGTGTTTGCCTTGTGGAAACTGTCGGAATTGAATTGAGGTTAGCAGTCATAGCACAATCATATTTGCGCATACATTTTGATTGAGCGGCAATGCATGTAGTCAATTCATTCGTTCTCTATTATTCTTCAATTGTAGTATAAAAATCATTATTAAAGCTTAAAGTTCCTTGATTGTTAAAATGTATAATAGCTGACCAAGCATTTAATATTTATAAGCCTATAAAGTTACATTTATTTATTGACTTATAGGCTTTATAGGACACACCTAAAACTGTTGCGTAACATTTCAATTTCTGCCCTGGAATTAGAAATGCGCTGCGCGCAAAACAAATAAATCAAAGCTAATGCAATTAGAACTAAGCACTAGTTCGACTTCAGTCGAGCACTTTTGAATTATTTACACCAACTTTGCATTGGATGCATGTGGATATACACACACACACACAGAGAGATACACATGCTTGGGTATGAATGCACCTGCTGTCAACTGTTTTCCATTTCCACTTCACTATTTGCATTAGCAATTGTCATTCCGAGAGATACCCGTTGGCATTCTTGTTGTTGTTGTTGTTGTGTATTTAGTAATCTGAAATGTTCTCTCTACTAAATCACAAAAAGTGTCAATTGCACTTCAGCTCACCGGGAGGGGTGGGCTGTGATTGGGGTTGTCGTTGGGGTTGGTGTTGGCGTTTGGGTGAATTGTCCCCATTGCTTTGGCGCATATTTTGCAGCACCAATGTCCGGATTGGCTTTAGCAAACTCTTTCCATTGTGGACAACCCACCATCCCTCTGGGCGCCGTGTTGCAAATTGATGTCAATAAGCGATAATTGAATTAGCGCTGAAATGCACAATTTACACTGTGCTGCATTTGCATTGCCATTGTTCTGCAGTCATTGCAATCAGGACAGTTTCTGCTGTTGCTTCCCTTCCCCCATCACCCACGTTTGCCATCCCTTGATCCCTTTGGCCCTTAACTGTCAGTCGCACCTATGTTTATATATATTGTGTCTTGCTTTTTTACTCTCTAAATGGATTCTGGAATTGACAAAGTTTTGTTTTGCTTTGGAATCGTCTTCTGGCTGCAGAGTTGGCAATTTCATCAATTAATTGTTTGGCCGCTCTTAGTTCGTTATTTACTTGATTTAACAGGCAGTTGTCTGGTATGGCTGCAACAGCTTCGTTGACATGATTAGCATTAATTGAACGCTGATTTCCTTTGGCTGCCCAACCAGATTTTGTTTGCTTTCTTCTGTTTTTATTTTCCAGTGTTGAGTGGATTTTGAGCTGAGCTTCGCTTAGTGGCTGATTAGTCCAAAAAGCTCACAAATCAATGCAGCTATTTCATCTGATTTGCAATTTAATTAAGCAGCGAGACAAGTGCCCTATTTTGGCACATTTCGGCAGCAGACATTGATTTGCTTCATTCCCTAATTGTTATTTGCTGTACGCCTTCAATCAGAGTTAAATTAGACAAGCAATCCAATAAATCTACCTAGATTTCTTATGATTTATATAGGTGATTAAATGCGATAGAATGAGATTAGCATTTTTTAATCGCTCAAGACTAAGCGAAAAGAATTTGTTAATTTTCTATATAGAAATGGAATTCATTAGAATTGATTAAGTTCATAAAATGCTATATATTTTCAAACAGTTTATTTTTAATACTTGTTTATCTTTCATTATAAATTGCCAAATACGCTGACTTATATTGTTATTATATTCAAATGAATTGAATATTTTGCAAGCCAAAATTCATCAGTCCCCCTCAAAGGATACAGATATCAATGCATAACCCCCCACTGGCAAAGGCGTGCAACAGTGGGTAGTATTTATGGATACAGCTGCAATTTGCTAGTTAACATTTTCATTGCGCAAATAAAGCAAGGAACTACCTCGCTTGCACTTCATTACGGTCTGTAATACACTCGTCACACAATACATTGCTAGTCGTCCTCACTTTAACACCTTGGCGCCATCCAATTAGAATTTTTTATGACCCACACCCGTAGGACCTGCATACCCTTTAGATAGGCAAACAAAACCTTCAACTTTGCCTTGGCACGCACTTAACTGTGGAGTCGACGTCATTTGACTGCCAGTTAGCCTGCATTTTATTTCATTTTTTTATTGCAATTTGCCAGCTGTAATTGCTGGCAGTTTGATTGCCAACATGCGCGTTGATGGGCGAACTACTGTTGTTATTCCTGCCACATTTCCATTTCCACCAACCATTATCAGCAACAACAACTCGTTGATTTGTTTTATAAAATAATTTTCACGCCAACACTGGCAACATTGGCGCAGTCTCAACTTCAGCAGAAAACCCCCTCCACCAATTTATAAATAAAAAAGAGAAACAAATAGAAAATCAACCAGTTGGACTATTAGATACCCAATAACCATAGGAAGTGGTATTTATAATATATTGCCTAGATTATTGTTTGATACTATTATATTCGAAATGTTCAAAATTACTTTTTAATGCAATGCAATACAGCTAAAAAATAGAATCAATAAATATCCCTTATATCTTTTATGTTAAGTTTCTTTAAAATTAAGTTTTTGTATTAAATTACTCACTTTTAATTTAAGATAATTTAATTCATAAATAAATAAAGAACCTGGTCTAAAAAAGTGCGAATTTTGATATGCAAATTGTTATTGGTTTTCATGATCTCATTAATAGTTAGCACGCTTATTTTGTTAATTGCTTGATCTGATTTATAATCTTACTAAGCGTTGGCATCTCTATTCTGTTACTCACTGTAACAACAGTGGCTCATGGAATAACTTTACAATATTCTGCAGTACAGGGTACAGAAAAACAATATGCTAACCAGGGAGTCTTTGCTCTTGGCGCTTCTAGACGTTCACCGTCAAATTGGCGTTAAATTATTTTGCACGCAGCAGCAGCAGCAGGAGCAGGAGCAGAGCTGACGTTGACGCATGCCCCTTCAGCAAACTCTTCCTCTTCGCGGCACTCTGCCTTATTCGATTGCTGGTGAGCCAAGTCTGGCATATTGTTTCTGCAAGTGGTGAGAAATAGGTATGCGCGCTGCTCTGCTCTATTATTGCAATGCAAATTCATCACGTAATCGTTAACAGGCCCATGGTCTAGGAGCAGGAGCAGGAGCAGGAGCAGGAGAGGCAGGTGCAAGAGGTGGAGCGAGGGGGCATCAGCAATTCATTTCAGTCAAGTGCAGCACAGAGTGCAGACTGTGAAAAGGCTCTCGCCTCCCTGGTCAGCTACTGCGACAGGTCCTGCATTGCTCGTCCTTGTCCTCATCCTCATCCTCTTTCCCTTACTCTTACTCTTTCTCTTCCTGGCGTTGTTCCTGTTCCTGTGCTTGGCAGCACTTCAGCCAGCTCTATTCTCCTGCTGTTGTCCGTCTGCCTACTGGCTGGGTCTGGCTTCGCTGCTGCTTGTCATCGGTTGCCAACCAGGCGCAGCATTTTATTGTTTTGCTCCTTGCTCCTTGCTACTTGCTCCTTATCCCTTAGCACTCTGTTCCTGGCTGTGGCCTCCGCAGTTACTGGCTCTTTAGTAGAATTGTTTGTTGACCTTTTGCCATTCATATTCATATCTGTGCGTGATTTTCACTCGAATTCCAATTGCTATTTGTGTATCTCACTCTCAATACACGTTTCTCATTTCCAAAGCACATTTCACATACTTCAGCTCGTAATTTGTAACAATTTAATGTAGATATGTAAATATATATATAAAATATATATATATATATTTATGTGCAACATATATTTCTATTTTCCGGCTACCCAACAAAATAACAACGACAATGAATTTGAACCCTTTTTATTTGGCAACAGTCAGCAGGTGTTAAAATTTGTAGAACATTTTTTATGTGCATAGCTTTTGTTCGTTATGAACGATGAGAGCGGGTGGGAGTAGGGAAGGGACTCTAAATGGCATGTCGAGTGTTGGCAGATGATGGCGAATTATATTTGAAAAGTGGCCCTCAAGTGTGACGCGACTTATAAATAACGGCATGAGAAATGTCATTGTTACAGCCTGGCATGTCAAATGAAATTCAATGCCAAACGACTTGTTGAAAAACGACATTTATATTTAAGTATTTTCCACAGCTAAGCGAATGGCAATCAATCGTTTTTTATTCTTATAAAATGGTTATTTTTAACTAAGCTGATTGTCCAGATAATCCAAATAATCCTTCAGTTTATTTATTTAATTCTATTAAATGAGTGTTTACTTCTCCACTTGATCGTCTCACATTATATGAGTATTCGTCTAGATACATATACAGAAAGAAATAATTATTACTGGTATGCAATTGAGCTGATTATCACTTGAAAACCACCGTGCTACAATCAAACACTGCAAACAATCATCCATTTGTCAGACAAAGTGTTGGCTGCTCATAAATTTTATCGAGTACTGCTATACACGCGCCCTTTATAAAGGAGGGCAGCTAGTCCTTACAAATTACGCTTAACCATAAACAAACAAAAGATGTGCTTCCCCTGCCCCGCTTCCCCTTAAAATTGCCTGTGTAAACACATCTTATGCAGGGAGAGAGAGAGAGAGGGAGAAAGGCACACAAATGGCAACATTTTGTGGCCAAGTGTACAAAGCAATTGCCATAATTGACACAGTAGGGCTCAGGCAGCAAGAAGAGAGTGAGAAAGTTGCTAGGTAGGTTTGTTTAGGTAGGGGTATTCATAGTGGAACTGAATGCACTTTAGCTGAAATGCGGCAACCTTAAACTGTAACTGAAAATACGCTTAGCATTTTGCGGTCATTCCGGGTAGCCGGCGCATTGCAGCAAACTGCACTTGGGGCCGAGAACAACAACAACTACAATAACAACAACTACAACAACAATGCCAGGACATGGAACCAGTTACCAGTTACCAGTAACCAGCTAGTATTCTGCCGGCTAGGGAGCGAACTGTTTGCCAACCGCAATAAACAATAAAGTGTAGCACAGTGCTGGGCTCACAGCCAGTGCGAAAGTGCAGGCAACTCCACTGGAGGATGAGAGGGGAGTGGGTTGGAATGGGGAGCAGCAGCAGCCAAAAAGGCAACCAGCCACAGTAGTCACATGGTGGAAGATTAGCAGCGTATAAATAATGGCTAGCATGAAGGCACAACACACATAGACACACTACAGAGGCAGAGAGCTTCAACTGGGCGAGAGTGTGGCAAATATTTGCGGCTCTGGGAGCCATAAATATTTTTTTGTAGGTCGTTGCCATTGTCTCAGTGCGCCACTTGAAAGCTGGGTTGGGAAAAAGGAAAGGAAAATGGGAGAGCAGAAGCAACAGGAATGCAGGGAGAAAGTTAGTTCGACTGAGGTAGGTCGATAGGTCGCCAGATCTCAACAGCGACAACTGAGAGTGCTAATACATATGTAAAAGAATTGCAATTGGCAAATGTTATTTTGCATTTCTTGCCGGTAAACTCGAATAGGTGGAAAAGTATCCACACATAGAAGACCAAGTCCCTTTACTATTATTAAAAAAGTGAGAAAAATAATATTTAGCAGCTTGTTAACACCCATGAAAAGCAATCAATGTTTTTATATTGGTTTTATTAAATAAAAATATATTGAAATATGGTTGGATCACCAACTTGAAGAAGAAGAAGAGAGAAGCCGTTGCGAATAAACTGAAGTGAACAGACGTATTTTAGAAAAAAAGATAATTTAGTTTCGACTGCCTCAAAAGCAGTGTTTTTGAAAGTGTAAGAAAATTGGTATTAGTACTTCTATCGAAACTTCTACGCTTGCAGACACTTTTCCTCTTTGCTTTTCTTAAAAGAATATATTCCTCTTTTCATTTTTAGACTTTTATATTCGAAGTCGATAATTGAAACAAGTAACTTAAATCACATTTAGCAGTAAGCCATTTATAAAATTGAAATTATGCATTTGAATATATTTACTGATGAAAACGTAATTGGAAGCAGAACTCAACTAACGAATTTTAGCAGCTGAGATATGTGTTGCAAGCCACAAAAGTGCCCATTCAATCCACTGCCTTCCTTTGCGCCGCACACTCAGAATGTGAAACAAAACAACCACAGATGTTGCAACCACAAATATTTCAATGGAAATTGCACCACAGAATCTGCAGGCAAACAAATAAATTGTATAGAAATCTGCAATTGAAACTAAAAAAAAAATTAAATTATATAAAAAGCTTGGGTTTGTTCCAGAAATGTTCACAATAGTTGTGTGCCTCTTACACACACACACACACAGGCACACACATTAGCACAAACATGCTTTTAGTGTTGCAGTGTTGTGTGCTCAGCCTTTGAAGGCAAATATCCATTTCATAGTTTATATGCCTGTTTTTCAGTTTAAGTTTTTACATTTATTTGTTTATATAAATAACCATAACCATATGCGAGAAATTTGGGTCATCTACATAAGAGAGAAAGAGAGAGAGGGAGAGGTAGAGTGAGAGGGGGTGGGGGGGGGGGGGGGGGGGGCAAATATAAAGTTACGCCACTGCAAACTGTAAACATTTTTCGGTTTATGACCGGGCACACAAAATATCGTTGTCATGAACATAAATTTAAATTTATAGCAGTCCGAAAATAATGAGCAAGGCAGTAAAAGTTTTTCTTTTGTTGCTGCAGGGACAACACACGCACACACACCAACACACACACACAAACATACACACACACTCATGTAAATTAACAGTTATGCTAAATGAGCAAACAAAGCAACATCAACAGCAACCAAAACAGCAGCGCTGAGCAGTGAAAGCTGCTGTTTGCGCCTTGAAGCCTGCACTGCCAAATTATAAACAAAAGGCAAAGGCTACCTGCTGTTTATGGCCATATTCTGCATGTGTGTGCGTGCGTGTGTGTGTGTGTGTGTATGTGTTTGGTATTCGCAGAAGTGCATAGGACATTGCATAACAAGCAGTAAACAGACACCCCTTCGTTTTGGGCCATTATATTCATTACAAGGCAAAGACGTTGCACACACACATACACACACACACACGCCCACACACAAGACAGCTGAGTTACAAGTCAGGATTACGGCGAACGAGCGGATGCAACAGCTATGCAACAACAAAAACAATTACAACAACATCAACAGCAGCAAACAAATCAAAACAAAGCTGCAGACAACAGTCGAGCTAAAGTTTACCCAGCACTCTACACTCGAAAAAACTAGACAGACAGTGTGCAACAGAATTTGGCCTGAAAGGGAGTTTCCAAATGGGCTTATCATTTTCAATTATATCAAGAACTTTTAAACTACTTTCAAATAGAATAATAAGCTAAAGTAAGGCGAGTCGAGTCTAGAAAGAAATCAAATATTCCGTGGGGGTATTTTGAATTATTTTTCTTCTTTGGTTTATTTATAAGTTATTTTTTAGAATCTTGAAATTTGTCCTGTTTTTACTGGTTTTCCTAATATTTTCCTAAGTGCACTCTCCCAGGCTCTCTTGCATTCTGGCTGCCTCTCTCCCGATAACTTTGCCTTGCTCAGCTAAGTTTCAAAGGTCAACGCATTTTATGGTAATTTCGTAAGCTTACAAGCATAATTTTGCAGCTGAGCTTTTGCAGGGGGACCACCCCTTCTCACCCCTCGCCAACCTGGTTGCACTTTCTGCTCCCTCCTTAAGTGCGTGTGTTTTGGCATTTTGTGTTCTGATTAAGGGATTTTAAGGCATGCCGGCAACGAAAATTAGCGAGGATTAAATTAAAGCAATCCAAATGTTTGTTTGAAAATTTTGGAAATTATTATTACATGTTGTCGAGCGATTTAAATACTTTATTTAGCTGCTGAGATTACGATTGGCAGGTTAAATCTAGTGCCAAATATATCCAGCTATAAGCAAATACAGCTTATCGTTAATTGGTTTAGGCACATGTTAGGAATTAAATCTACCACTTCTTGAATTTATTAAACAAATGAGATTTTTCTTAAAACAAAACAGAAGTCAAATGCATAAGTTTCAGTTGTGAGCAGCCTTCTTAGCCTTTGGCTTATATAAATATTTTTGTTAGCATTCGAAAATTCTTGTAGTACTTGGAATTAAAGTCAGTTTATACGGGTTTTACTTTAGTTAATATTCAGCCAACACACTACTTGTATCATTTTCACTCGGAGCACTGCTTTCATGAGTCATTGGTTTATCTGCTCAAATTGATGTGACTTAAGCTTCTCAAATGGTATTCACTCAACATTTATGTGTAGCATTTTCATTTTTCACTTTCGCATTTTACGTATTTTTTCCTCAGCTTGTTGCGTGTAAATAATACGAGATTCTGCTTTTATGCTAGTTTGCCTGTATTTTACGTAACGTTATTGTAACAACGAAAGTCAATAAACTTCTTTGCATATATGGAAAAAACACTTCAGTAAGCTGCCAATGGCAGAGCACCCTTGCCACTCGCTCTCCTCTGCCCTCGTTTGCGTGCTGCATTTTTTACTTCATATTTGTGTGTGTGTGTTATTTAAGCAAATGCATTTCCATTTTTCGTTAAGTTGCTCTTTAGGTTTTTACTTTCGTTTTACGTTTGCTGCATTCTGCTGACTTTGCCACATGCCACAATTTCTGTGGTCACTTCTGCATACAGATGTACATACCCCATTTCTGCTTGTGGATGCTTATCTGTGTAACACTGTGTGTGTGTGTGTGTGTGTGTGTGTGTGTGTTGGCCGAGCACTCGCTCATTTGTTTTATGTGACTGTCCCCAAAAAATGCAGCTGATTCCAAGTCCCATGTTCGCTCGCCTGTTCACATGTCTTTATCTCTCTGTTTCTTCCTCTCCCTCTCTATTCCCTGTCTATCTCACTCTATCTCACTGTCTTTCTCTCTGTCTCTCTCTCTCTCTCTCTCTCTTATGCGTTTTAAGGTCATTTCATGTTTCCACAAATTGATTGCGGTCTGCCATCAACTGAAATTCCTAAGACTAAACTCAAGCTGTGGTTAATAAATATCCCAAACAGAGAGTCGTACATTTTCATATAAGCTGGAATATTAAATATAATGCAAGTTGAATGCCGACTTTTCTTTAAATTCTGAATACATGCACAATATTTATGAATTTTATGCATGTGAAAATTGTTCTTATTGTCGACACCTTTGAATGAGTGTGTGAATTTAAATTATTTAATCTGAAATGTTTCTAAACTCTCATGCTGCCTATATATAAATTGTCTGATTCTGTTTTAAAGAAAAGTTTATGAGAACATGTAACTATTCTGATGTTCTTATAGATATTATTACATCCCCTCCAGCCTACCTCACTATTAAATCGTACATTGAATATTAATATCTAGAGAATACCTATACACACAGGTAAATACGCTGTTAGCATAAGCAAATATTTGATTAATAATCATGAAGATTTAGATGTCAGCCGTCTGACATCGTGTATGAAATCTCTCCTCTGCTTTTGATAGTTTGCTTGAGTCGAGTCTGAAACTAAGAACTGTTACGTAAGGATAATTGCTTTGCCAAACACTTGAAGCGAACTTTCCAATAAGTGCTAATTACAAATTGGGGCCAATTCAAACAATGCACAGCTTTAAGCCAAGCCAAAAAAGCACAAAATCAACCAAGCAAGGGAGAGCGAGGGAGGGAGAGATAGAGAGTGAGGGAGAGAGCAGGGGAAGCAGGAAGCATTTTGTGCAGGGTGGTGCGCATCCGAATCGTGTAAAGAATGAACTTGACACAGCCGCAGTCAACATAGCAGCGGCAGCCGCCGCTGCAAATGACAAAGTGCCAGCTGGAGTTGCAGTGAGGGCTTCACCCCCTTCCCACTGCCACGTTAGACTGTGCAAGTCAGGAATCCGGTGGCAGGACATGATGGGACGCAGCGAATGCCGCTGAGCGGAAACTCTTTCGGACCACAGAAAACGCTGAGCTGTGGGCGATGCCAGCAACGAGAACAACAGCAATGCAGCCAACAACAACCGTTGTACAAAATGTATTAAAACACACCCACGACAACGAACAACAACAACAACAACAGCAGCAACAACAAGGAACACCCAACGGGGTTGCTCAGCACAGCATCCATTCGAATGCAGGGCATCATATTTTTATTATAATTATTTTTATTTATGTTCTTCGTTTTCCTTATTTTTTTATTTATTTTCTTTTTTTGTTGGCATTGTTTTGCACACACAAAATATATTTTTGCAAACGGGGTGACAACAGCGAAATATTTCGGTCGAAAAGTTTTGAGCGGAAAACTTTGCTAATTATACGCAAAATGTTTGGTTTTTTGGACAGTGCAGCAAACTAACTGGAGCAGATTCCAGCAGTCTCTGCGATGGCAAGCGCAAAAATTCTTCTTGTTTGTCATAATTAATTTCGAGCAACTATGCAACTCAAGCAGCCCAGCGTTCACTCACCAATTTTGTGGTAACCTGAACTTTAAGAAATGTGCGAAGCAAGCAAGCAATTAACTGGTTTTCAAGAAAATTTATCACTTTTCAATGGTCTTGGATCTCGACCAACATTAGTAAGCTTTTCTTAAATGAAACTATTCAATAACATTTTTCATTCAAACAAATTAAAGAAAAGGTTTGACTGCTTAATTGTCAGTTCAATTCTGACTCGTTATAGATGTATTATATTAGCCAATAGGATTTTATTAAACGTATACGAGGATCTCGACAGCCACAGCAACGACTGGCCATAATCATTAATTAAACTTGAGCGAGGGTATTGCAATATAAGAACATACTATAATAAAAGCTCGATACCCAACATAAACACTTGAGCAAATTATGGCGTACTTACAACTTGCCAGAGATAACGGTAAACATATACGCACACATATAGTGGGTGTGTGTGTGCATATGCGCAAAGACCCCAATAACGAGGAACGACTTCTAGTGGAATTACAGGCGAGGCAGCAGCAAGCAAAGCACAGTGGAACAAGAGTATGAGAGAAACGAAGCATCTCAAAAGGAGTACAGCATTTCATGTATAACACCATCTGAAACACTACATTGAAAATGTATTTCAATTCTGCTTAAAATATTTTATCTGGCGAAAATTCAATCAAATTATATGGAAAGTGTTTTATAAATATTAGTTTTTTACTTTTATGGGCAACAGTTTCGGTTGAAAAATGCAGAAAATCAATTGAGAGGACAAGAATCAACGAAAAGTCGAATAAACCAATGGATATCGTTAAATATGCAAATATGTTATTAAATTTTATTATTACATTAAAATGCATATCGCACATATTTTACCTGTCGAAAAGAAAATCAAATTGATAAAGTTTTATATCTGTTTCGTACCAATGTGCAACGGTAGCTGTTTGGGCATTAAAAATCAGTAAAAAGAAATCAACAGACATTAAAAGCGACGGCAACAAAGATGACGATGACGACGACGACGACGGCAAAGGCGTTAAGGATGATGACGCCAGCGATATGGCAACTTGCCAGGACAAAGCCAAAAGGATAATGCCCAAGGAGCGAGGCGAGGCGAGGCAAAGGAAAGGCGGCAAGGAAGACATGCATAAAAATAAACACAACTTAAGGCAACAAAGTTGTCTCGCTGTATCCACCTGTGGGCGCACCACCACAAACCACTCGAAACTGTCAATTATGTAATGTTACACAATGTTTATTATAATTTTTATGTAGCTCGACGTAATTACATGTCCTGCGCTAATATTTATTAAGCTTGTAATAAGCAACAAACCAAAAAAAAAGACAGAAAAAAGAGAAAAGAAATGAAATGAAAGCAAAGCAAAAAAGGTGTCATACACTTTTATGAGTTTATTAATGAGCCATCACAATGTCAGCTCAATTCCCAAGAAAGCACCTTGAAGGTCCTGCTTGCCGGCTAACGCCTCACATGTCCAATTAAGGGACTCGTGAAATCACGTATGGCCAAAACTAACAAGCCAAGGGCAACTTTAAGCTATCAGCACACGTTCGGCATCAACTTGAAGCTGGAAACTTTGACTCAATTAACATGTTTCGCAGCCTGCCTTGGGTCACGTACTAGGACGAGAACGAGGCAGTCCACACTCAACAAAAACATAGGACACTTGGCCATGGACACATAGCCACATAGCAACATGGCCAACAGAAGCGCTACCAATGAAGCAACAATTTTCAACAATGAGCTTCCCATGCATAGTCCCTCCAGCAGGACGAGGTCGACTCCCAAGGAGCTGGTGGAGCAGACAGCTGGGATTATGACCGCTGGAATTATTATCTTTTAATTGGGTGACATGTGTCAGCGGCTTTTGTCATTTTAGCGCGTGTTCAGATAGTGTTCCCAACATAATGGCGCATACTGAATGGCAAATCAAATCATTAGCACAAATGTCTGTTTCATAAAGATACCCGCACTTTAGTAAGTTGTTTGCGGAAGGTGTGTACACAATTTGTATGGGTTTATTTCACTATCTCTGACATTTTGCATTTCTACAGAAATAACAGTGTTTTGTTGGTTTGAAGAATGGACTTTTTTGAAGGCCTCCGCCGAGTAAACAAAGAATATTCGCAATTTTACAAAATTCTTTTCACTCAATAAGAGGATTAATTTCTTCTAAGTTTTGCATTATATTTGAATGTGAAATTTATTTTTTAAATACTAAAAATGGCTCTAGAATTTATGATTAATTTGTAGAAAATATATTTATTAGTTTTAACAGTTGTGTTTTTTTGTCAATTGTTCAAGCATTTTTCTAAAACTGGTTTGCTATTTTAATTCATTTCTTCCTTTATTTTATTACAAACTTAAATCATTTAAATTCTGTTAAATTCAACTCAGCTGAGAAAAGATGATGCCACAATTTTCACGAATGAAATGAAATTTCTACGCTTTAATATGTCGGCAAATGTAGAGATGTATCTAATATGAATTATACATTTATGATGTGCTAGCACTTAAGGCGTAAGCGTCTCGCTCTCGTTTCACATTTGTTTGCGAACTTAATTTCATGGTTATTATTTTTGGGGTTTGCCCAGTCTCCTCCAGGGGCTTGATGATGATGAGTTATATGCTCAAAGCGAAATTAAGCAACTTGGGGGCATGACTCATACCCCCACTGAGACACGCCCATCCGCCCGCATGGCAGCTCATTGCCGTCAAGTGACTTTGACTTTTTGCAACAGTGAGCAGCGGAGGGGAGTGATGAGGAATGAGGGATGTGGGCAGGTCCTTTGAAACAGAATCTGTTTACAATATGCGCGCGGCCGCCCTGGCAGCCCATAAAATTAAATAATTTAATGCAAGGCGAGGCAAAGCGCACAAAAGAGAAATGCCATGGAAATCTTTGGGGCACAACAGCTGGCCATGTCCTTGAACTTCTCGGTGCGCCACACCGGGTTGCATTTAAATTGTGCAAATTATGTGGCATTGCAGAGCACACAGGCGACTCCAGAGCCGTCAAAAAGTTTTGCTACTCATTCTTCAGCTGCTCCTGCTACCGATCCTCCTCCCATTGCTTTCCCCGACAGGCTGTCATTACTCAAACGCAGGCTCAAAGTTTCAGGCACCTTTTCTCGTGGATCTGCACCGCAAACTGCCTAAAAAGTCAATGTCCTGTTGAGTGGCGTGCATGTGCTCGAGTGTCTAACTGCCGACTACCGACTGCTGACTGCTGACTGCAACTTCCTGTTTCTCCCCATTCATGTTATATAGTTTGCAGCCAGCCGGCTTGTTTACACACCGCTGTAGCGGTTTTTTCACTCCCCACTTGATACACTTGCAAAGGGTATTATAAGTGTGTCAGGCCACGAGTAGCATGCCACAAAATATATGTTTACAAAAAGTTCGAAAGTTACTTTTGCACAGTGCTCAGCAATTTAATCTTAACTAAGTTAAGTCTAGCCAGCTAAATAACTACCAATTGTTTGACAAACCAATAAAAAATGTTTTGTATACTTAAAATTAATTTTAAGTTAATTATTTAGTCTGTTTAATCATCTCAGATAGATCAAAACGAAATGAATATCAATTGTTAAATTTATTTTAAGAAATTTACAAAAAAAAATTAATTTAAAAAAGAATTGACTCTTTTTCATAAATATTTTGTTTGAGATATTCAGTCAACTGTGCAATTTTATAGATGTAGAGCATTAAATCTTCCTCTATTTTTATCATATTCTTTTTTTTCGTTATTTTTTCTATTTTATAATGGCGCACTTGAGAGCTTTCGGTGGCTCCGTCGTTTGCTTTAAACGTTATTATAGCGACGTTTTATAGACATATAAATATCATCGTTAAGTTCGTCATAAAAAATAAACCAACTAGCGCGAGCACACACACACATTTGTGTGTGCCTGCTCTGTGTGTGTGTATTTTTGTTAGCTCAGTGTCGGCTGCTCTAATGATCACCCTGGCGAGATAGCGTTTGGCCTGGCTATCCACAAGGATTACTTATACATACTTAGTGCAACGCAAACAAATTACTGTTAATTAAACTCGAAATTGTTGTGCGGCGCACTTAAAAGCACTTTTGTGTTAGATGTGTGTGATAAGAACGAGGGACGTATGGGCAGAGCTGATGAGATTCGCTCGACTCGTATGTGGCACACTCTTGTCCACTAATTAACACGATATCAGCTGCGGTCCTATGCTTGTAATGAGAGTCAGCAAAAAAGTTGAGCCAAGCAACTTAACACAAAATAAAAAAAATCTATTTCAACTCTGTATTCGAGCATTTCACTAAATCAAACACTTAGTACATACCATATTAAGTAGCTGTATCAGAATCAAACCTTCATTTTGACTACTAATTGAGTGGCTCATAAAAATCACCTTAGGTGGAAAAAGGAAATTTAAAGTGCCGAAAATGATGTTGCTCTAAAATTATATATTTAATCTGAATAAGTTCTGCGATGGCTTCAGGTAAAGTATTTTATTATTATTGTAATTACTATTATTACTATTATTTTGATTATTATTATTATAGTTCATAATTGCTTATATACTCGGTTATATTATCATCATCAGATTCACAGCGTCCATCCAGTCAGCTGTGGAGTTTAAGCCACACCGCTTACATATTTCATCTCTTTCAAAATTTATGGTTCTCAGTAAAATCTTAATTATCATATTTTCATGCCCAGCACGCCTTAGCATTCCGGGCATCTGTCACAGAACGTGTGATTAGTAGCTTTTTGTTGCAGTAACTCGAATTAAACATTTCCTCGAGTTGAAGTTAATATTTTATTTGGTTTTTTTTGTTGTTGGGCCCCATTTGCCGGTCTGTTTCTTGCAATCCAGCTTGCAGTTGTTACGTGCCGCATGTGAGGCGCATGCCAAATCCCGTTCGGTTCACTTGCGAGAGCTTAAATATTCTACAGGCACCATTTGACAGTGTGACACAGATAATACCCAAAATGCAGGTTGTAAGTCAATGAACTATGAGAGCTGCTCCAGCGCTTGCAAATTAAATTATGCTATTAATTGGGATTACAAAAGTGGTCAACTCAACTTGTGTAGTCTTACAATGTGGCCATTTTTGTATATGTTCTTTTTTTCACTCAAGAACGCCCCAAAAAGTATGCAAATGTCTGCCTAAGCACATTTGCCCATCTAAAATGCCATTAGTCAAAAGCTCGATGTGTGGAGAGCTGTTAAAAAAAGTTGGGTACAAGGAAATCAAATAGTTTACTAACCATTAATTACCGCCAGGGGGCAGTTTTTTTTTGCTGTGTGTGTGTGTATGGGTGTGTGTGTGTGTAATTGTGGATTTGTATGTTAAAGGGCGATGACGAAAGTTTGGGGCACACCAACAGAAACAGAAACAGTAGCTGGAGTTGGAGCTGGTGCTGAAGCCCAGAAACTTTACCTGCCACTATACAGGTGAGTTGAGCTAGTTGGATTTGTCGTAGTGGAGTGGTTTTAGGGGGTTGGGAGTGTGGAGTGGCGGAGGGGGCTTATGCGTCAGCCGCAAAGTATGCAGCAAATATTTAGATATGCCTACAAACCCAGCCCAAAGTAAAAAGTTGTGCGAGAAGGCGGATCCCATCTTCCCCTGGTTCTATCGTCGCATTAGTTAAAAGCATTCTGGGGGCCACTTTGGAACGCTTAATTAACACTTTATTAGCTTAACTCGAACGAACGGCTTAACCTGGCTTACAGCTGCAGGGTAACTTGATGCACAACCCTTAAGTAGCATGGGGGA
Source organism: Drosophila nr. perissopoda 5 BK-2023a (assembly GCA_035044105.1). NCBI lineage: Eukaryota > Metazoa > Arthropoda > Insecta > Diptera > Drosophilidae > Drosophila > Drosophila nr. perissopoda 5 BK-2023a. The sequence goes on from JAWNMK010000122.1 coordinate 1,696,868, forward strand.
TTAGGGATTGGCGTGTGTGTATGTGATTTTTGCGGTAAATATGAGAACGAAACCGCAAAAATCTGTAACAAAAATGCTTAAAGGCTGGAAAAACTATTTAGTGGGCTGGGCTCAATGCGGCTTTCGTTGAATTTCGTTATCGGTTGGGCGCATATGTAATTAGAGACCGGTCCGGAATTGAAATTTTAATTTCACATTAGCTTTTGTTGGCCACTGTGAACTGAAGCGATCAAAATCATACAATTTAATTGGTCTAATTAAATTTTAAATGGCTCGTTGAGCCGGCAAGTAAACAGTCATTAAAATGTTTGTGGCAAATGGAAACGGAAAGTGGAGCTGATCATTATTTTGATTTACATTTTAACAAATTTACAGCAACCACTATTCATGCATATTTGTTGTATATTTTTATATTTAAATTAAAATAACAATTAATAATGTAAAATTCTATTTAATAAATCATTATGATTTATTTATATATATTGCAAAAAGTTACAGGAGATTATCGATTTTTATAAAGCCCAACAATAATGCGCTCAATGAAATCTAAATTTAAATAATTTTGATTGTGTCCAAGCTGTTTTTTATTTCCAGGGAAATCTCTGGAGTAATAAGCTGGCCGAAAACAAACACAAGGGTGTCGCTAAATATATAGTCCAATAAACAGTATTACAAGAAGGAGGAGGACCAAATGCGCTGCTCGCAAAAATGAAGTTTAAAATTTAAGCGTAGGCCAATATGCAAAGCCAGCAAAATAAACATGAAACTTGATGTCTCAACTTGGAGTCGCCACCCCCCAAATAGGAAAGCAAGGTTGACCAAAATTGAATGAAATGTCGGCCCTGCAAGGAAGAGTGAGGGGAGACATGGGGTCTATGGGACACAAGGAATGTCCATGTAAAAAGAGAGCATAAACTTATCTTAATTGAATTATCAAAAATTATGCGGCACACTTAAGACGATGACGATGATGATGACGACGACAAGGGAAAACTCTGGAAAACTGTTGCTTGGCCTGCCTCGAATAAGGCCGACAACAAAGGACTCGCAATTGATGTAAAGGGGCGGGGGCGGTGGCGGAAGCGGGTGGTTCACCTGACGGCTTAGCCATCAGGCTCCATCAAGGAGCTACAGTTTGTGGCATTTAACTTTTTAAATGGTGAAATGTCGGCTGAGGCAAGTGGTTGAAGAAGTTCTACGAAAGAGCGTATTGTGGGTCGCTTGAGAACTAATGAAGACGCTTGTTGATAATTTATGGCCGTTCAGCACGCAACTTTCTGCGTCATGGGGCAGCCAACAAAAAGTGGCGACTTCATGGACTGAACGACTAACTGAAAGAGGGCAGTGTGTAAATGTGGCAACTGGGCGGGTTTTAAGACCGATTAACGCACAGTGTAACATAATTAACATAGTCTGTCCGGCTCTCACTCTCTCTCTCTCTCTCTCTCTCTCACTCTCTCTCACTCTTTCTCTGTCTGTCTCTGTCTGTGAGTACTGTTGCAGCGCCATCTAGCGCTGAGAATTGCATTTACTTGGCGTGTAAGTGGCATATTTAACTCGATAATTGTTTGCGCTTGTCGCATTGGCTAGGCCATAAATCATTTGCCTACTTTCTGACGTGATTAATGATTGTTACGTAAAAGTTTCGAGGAATCAAAGAAACCAACCCATTTCCCAGCAAACAAAGGAAATCGTCCTGCGAACTCATTAAAAAGGGACTAGAAAAATTGCTGTTTTCAGCATTATATGGTAATAAAATGCTATCTGCCCGATAACGATGCACTTAAAGGCTCTTTAACTTTAACAAATCTACTTACATTTTCATTCATATGCAAACTCTGGCTCTAACTCCATATGTCTCAATTATCTTATTTAGCTTTTAACATGTCCTCGGAATTAAGCCAACAATAATACATTGGTTGTTGAACACTTGATGTGTGTATTAATTATGGTAAATGAAGGTAAACTGCACTTCTTCCGCGCCTGCTAGACAAGTGTCAATTTATTAGATATTCCCATTTGCGACAATTTCCACAGCCTTTTCATTTAATTTACTTGCTTTCCCATTGACTCAACGAGACGTCAAGCGCAGAATGTAATTAAAATAAATAGTTTTTCGTTAGCAACTCTTTGTATATGTAGCTCTATCCGACTATTCAAACTTTTAAAAATTTTGCCAGCACCAGCCACAGTCCACTTAACCAAGCAAACACACACAAAATAAAATAAAATGCTCGCCTCAGGTACATTTTTCAATTTTTGGCCACAAGCCAGGAACGAAAAGGTAAATAAATAAGCAAACTGAAAATCATAAAATAGAATGAAAATAACAACAACAAAAACAACAAAAAATACGAAAACCCTAATAAAATATTTCAGGTCAAACTCTTGAAGTTTTTCTAGCTCTTGTTTCAAGTGCTGGGCCCTGGGCCGCTGTTATAGATTTTGCGGTCAAAATTAGTTGGGCTCCAACAAAAAAGAATATAAAAAAAAAACTCAACATAAAACAAGTGGCACAGTTTTTTGGGGCGCCGGCGAAAGTTGCGCATAAATCAAATGTGGCGGAGGCGTGGCCGTATACCCACTCCGTCCCTTTCGGCCCATCAAGCAATGAATGAAAATCAATAAAAATGCGCCACAAAGTAGGCTATGATATTTTTCCAGCCTTTCGGCAGTGCATTAAAGCGCCTAAATTGCTTTCTATGAAGTAGAATTACAATTTTCATTTATTTAGCTGCAGTTTAGCTGGTCGCTCTTCAAACTTTGCCAATAAAAATTTTGGTGTGTGCAAAACAAGAACAGCAACAGCAACAAGAGAAAAATGCAAAATTGGTGGCACTCTTGAGTGCATCGTCAAAATTGTTGCCTGTCTAGACAGCAAAATTTGTTGGCGCTTCGCTTTGGTTTATTACAAAAATTGTTTGCCCTAAGTTGAAGTTTGCTACTCAAACCAACATGCACACACAAGCACACACACACACACACACACCCCATTTGCATAACCCCCTTAAAATGTATCATGCATATTCCGTTTAAAAATATTTTTGTAGTGATTTTTTACAACTCTTGTTTTTCTTTTGACTCAAACCGGAATTAAAATCATTTATAATTTTTATGATTATCTTTATAGGGCGTGCAGTTAGGCTTAATCCTCACATACACTGTCCCGGCACGTAGTTGATTTGGAAACTTTTAGGCTCAAGCACAATGTTAGTGGAATGGGATTTTGAGTGAGCAAGTTGAATATGCAAAATATTGTTCAAAAGAAGCGCACATAATTACTTATAATTGAATTGAGGCAAGCAGGCTAAGAATCTAAACGTTGCCTCGTTTTCTATAAAGGAATTTAATTTACTGAATAGATTGGTATGCAATGCTTTAAATATGTACATCAACTTAATAGTTATTACGTTATCCTTTGCAAACGATGGTAAGCGCAAGTTTTCAGCTACAGTTTGAGCTTCGGAGCGCACTCAATTAAATAGCTACTTCATCGAGCCACAGCGTTAACCTCAAATTAAGTTTTCCTCGCTCAAATCCATTAGCAAAGCGTATAACAAAAAAGAAAAGAGAAACTTGCAAAACTTCAAAGGCCAACCAATTTTTTTTTCTCCTTCTGCCTGGTCACTACTCTGACAGCTGACGACAGCGAACATCGAAGCTTCTTTTTCTTCATCATCTGCTTTTTTTTTTGTGTTGCAAAAATAATCACCGCGCTAAAAGCAATGACCCGACCTACTGTCAAGTGCCTAGCGCCTCCAGCTGCCACAGCACACCCAGTTTCCCACCTTCCGTGTTAAGCGCAGTTTCTTCCACAAAACCTTTTGCTCAGTGCGACTTGCGTCTTGAAAGTTTTTGCCACTTGCCCCCCGCAACTCGCATCCCTTTGGGGCGCTTTGCGGTATTTTGTGTACGTGCTTTTCATACCAAAAAATGCAAGATCCGTGCGAAATTTACCTCAAAGCTGAACCTAGCTGAGAGGGGTGGGGGTGGGTGAGTGGTGCGGTGGAGGTGCACCACAGTATACACGCACTTCATGGCGCTTGGTTTTTATTTTAACATCATTAAGTATTTCTAAATGAGCGCCGCTTTGAAATTAAAATTAGATGTTTTTAGGCGAGCTGCTCTTGAATTTAATTTGAAATTCAGCTGCTGAACGTAATGCAGTGGTACAGTTGACAGTGGGAGAGGGGCGTAACTGGGTGTGGCAAGATCCCAGCATTTAAAATCGTTAGCGGACTGCAGGCTTTTGGTTTTCTGTGTACAAACTCTATGTGTGTGTAATTAAGTGAATTATGCATGTGCATACGGATGGGCCATGGGGCATGGGGCATGGGTAAGAGGCAGGAGCAGCTGAGGTTTGGCCTAGTGACGGGGAATGTGACTTCTGAAGCGTCGCGTCAGCGCCGAAGCGAAAAACTTTGCGCTAGTCACCTAAAAAAAACGTAACGTAATTTATTTCAAGTGACTGCACACAAAACGTGAGTGCGAGTAAGGAAGAGTGTATGTGTGTGTGTGTGTGTGTGGTGTGTGTGTTTATGTGTGTGTTTGTGAGTCTATTTTGTCTGTGACTCTTGACCAGCATTTCATGTTGTGGCATTTTAATTTCATGGCATACTTTTAGGCATCAACATAATTTCGTATGCAGCTCACGAATTCCGTTACGTTGATAGAACGCGCTAGAGGGAGAAAGTGTAGTGCGTCTGCGTCTCTATCGCTCTCTCATTCCCTGACACACACCACGAAAACTGTGTATCTGACACTTCTTTGATTTGTGTTGCTACGTGAGTCACGTGTCCTGTGAATGAGATCTTTCGTTGGTTTCTGCTTAGTTCCCTTCCTAAATTAATAACATTATTGTTTTTTCCTCTATTTTTTTCCAATCAAATTGAAATGAGGAGTTTTAGCGTTCAATGTGTTTACAAAAAAAGAAATAATTCGTTAAAACATAATTCACACTTGACAAGCGTGCTAATTTTATTTATAAATATTTTACGTTTGTTGGTGGTTTTTCTGATTTTAATGTTAATAAAAAATTCCAAATTGACTTAAAACAAACGATTTAATTTAATTATCATAAATGAATTAAGAGCGATAACAATATTGACAAACACAGCTTCCATCGATAAAAATATATTTTCTTCCATTATTGTACGCCAATCTGTTAAGTGTTAAATATTTTGTTATATTTGTTGTATTTTGACTCTAAAAGCCACACCTAAAAAAGATTTATATATTTATGCATAGCACAGACACCTGTGCATATTAGTAGAATATCAATATTTAATTAAAATTTAATGCTGCTGCCGTTTTGCATTTTGGTGCTATTTACAGTTAAGCAATCAATTTCAATTCGCATACTTCAGTGCACACCAAAAAACTAATGAGAGAACGAACGGGAGATGAGAGCAGAAGAAGGCTGAGAGGGTGCCATCAATAATGCATAGGGTAATTTCGAATGAAAATAAAACTGAATAAACATAGTTCAATTGAAATTCTAACGGGTCATAAAACATTTTCATCGAACATTGCATTGGGCTGGAAAATTGCAATTAATTACAAAGAAAGGCGGAAATTGATAAAAACTATTGAGAAATTGCATTGAGTATCGAATGAAATGAAATTAAATTAAATAGGTAATAAAAAGATTTCACACTTGTAAATCCAGTTGAGGAAACATTTCATATCAAGATTCGGCTGATGGCAACAGTTTTTGGCTATTAGAGAGCTACTCAATAGAATAGCCCCAAGCCACGCCTGACTGGACCAAAATTTGGTGATTCAAGGCTCGATTGATTTTTTTTTGAGGTTTAAGATACTACAGCGCGGTTTTTAGGTTTTCTCAATATCTTTATTAAACCCCTAAGAAGTCGTCATGCAACCTTTGACAAATTTATAGCATAGACTCTTCCAAACCCCAAAAGGCTGATCAATAAATAATAATCGGACGAAGCGCTTTCATTTTAGGTCGTTTGCAACGCCCATTCGCCCATTTCGAGCTGCTGCCGTCTAAAAGTCAACTCCCCTCCAGGTTTTTTTTTGTATCTGCGTGAATTACGTCGTTTAGCTTTGACCTTTGACTGGTCTGTTACATATTTTTACCCTTGTAATATTCCAACTTCTCCTACCCGTGCTTACAGTCCATTGCCGTTTGCGTATGTGCGTGATGTGTTTATTAATTTCTCCTTTGTTGTTGTCCATTGTTCTCATTGTTGTTGCTGTAGCGGTCGGCATTCAATTACTACGTTTTTAGTCCAAAGCATTTATGAAAATTAAAAAGAGCCGAGCCGACGACCCAACGAGACCAGAGACCAGAGAACACCACCAAATGAGTGACAATTTGTATAATTAGTAGCGACCAAAGTGGGAAGGAGGCAGCTAGCAACACAAAAAATTCAACAATATAATGGGGCGTATGCGTTATGCTGGAAATTGGGGACACCGTTTGATGTCGTCCCCAAACATTTGCTTTATAATTATTTAACGCAAATTTCCTTTGTACTCTGGACAATTTGATAACAATTCCAAGAATAATTTGAGTCTCTAATTCTTTACATATTTCCCCCAAGGCAGGTTAATACCTACGCTCGAGTAGTATCTATTTCACATGAATGTAGTTTGAATGAAAGGCACTTTAAAAAATTAAAATTAGAAATTGTTTTATTTGCTCAAAACTGTTTTCAAAACCGTGCAACATAAAACGGGCTTAAACTGGCATTTCAGCCAAAATGGCTGCGAGCTCGTTTTGTAATTCAATATGTTGTTTAATTTATCGCAACACACTTTGCAAGCACTTTAAGCGTTGTAGCTGACCGCGTGGCGCCAGCCCAAAAAGCTTTGTTGTGCCACGCCTCAAACTCTATACACTCTGCGTGTGCTGCATACTTTTAGGCTGTTGCACTTTGTCCATCTGATAAGGTGACGCCTAATGGCCTTCGGTGTTTGGCATACACATTTGTGTATGTGTGTGTTGGATTAGCTATGCAACTCCCCCTAACAGGCCACTTCCCCTTCCACACCCCTGCCCCCCCCACAACCGCGCTGGCGTGCGTGCCACAGCAACGGAAGTTATTTTAGACGTTTTTATACCTTTTGTTTTGGGGCTAGGCTATTGTGTTTGTAACCCTTTTCGGCTGCTTGCTTGTTGTTGGTTGTTTGTTGATGTTCGTTGTTGTTGGTGTTGTTGGTGTGGTTGGTGTTCGTTGCTGCTGTGCGTGAGCGACTCAATGCAGCTCTGTCTAAGGGGATTTCATGTGCCGTTCATTTTACTCAGCTGATAATCGTTTAGACCATTTGCAGACACATTCACTAGGTTCAGTTTAGTTCACTTCAGTTCAGTTCAGTTCGCGAAGTTCAGCGTTCGCCAAAGTGTGGCTAAACACCGGAAACGGAAGTGAAAGCGCAGTTTTTGTGTGTTGTTACATTGAAGTAACGACCCGGACGACAACGACGAAATTATATTTATGTACCGGAGCCACGCTGAGTACACTCCAATTCTACTCGTCTGTCCCTCTCTCCCACTCTCGCTCTCATTCTCTATATCTCTCTCTCCGTCTCACCCTCCCTTTCCCTCTCTCTCCTGATCATTGGATTTCATATTTTCGCTATTGATTTTTCATGGAATTTGGAGTTTGTGTTCATAGAACAGCGAAAGGTTTAACTTGAATGAAAAATGTGTTGAGAACTTTTGGGTTGAACACGAAAAAAATTGTTCCAGGCGCCTATAACTTTTTCGGATGATTGATTTGGGTTGAAATATTGTAAATATTAATTCTTAATCAGCTAGAAAAATATTAGATAAATTTTATTGGAACCTTTTTTTTTAATTTTTTACTTTTCGTTGGCCTGCTTTTTATAAACACCAACAAAACAAACTTTACAAATTTACCCTTGCAAGATTACTAAAAACTTTTTATAAGGCTTGTGTTACTATCAAATATACCTCTCAAATCCCAGCTAGCTTATGGATAGAATCATTTAACTATCGTAGATATCTCTTTTAAAATTTGTAACACTAAATAGTGAAATGCAAAAAGGATATTTAATATTAGGCACTACCAAAAAATACCTTTAAATATTGCCTCTGCTTTCAACCTTGAAATTCCCGTTTAAAGACTTGCTATTAAATTTGGTTAGTGTCTGGTAAGCGAACCTTGAACCATGAATGCAGGACCAGGCCCTGGACTCAGGACCCTTAACTCAATTCTCACGCATAAAATGTATATTAATCGCCTTCAATGCCAGTGTGACAGCTGTCTCTAAAACAATTTTGAACAATCGCCAGGACAACCCTGATAACAGTGAAGTATTTGTGAACTAATTTAATTAATAAAACAGGCAGCTGCAATTGGGCGAACTGAAGCCTTTGTCCTTGCCAGCGTTTAATGAGCACTTAGCACAAATTAAATGCACAGGCGAACAGGAAGGAAAAAAAGGGGATGTCCTGGCTAGCTTCACACGCCGTCAAAAGACTCAACTAGTTGGCATGATGGAACAAAAAGAACAACAACAACAACAGGCCGCTGAACCATGACACAAGTGTCAAGCCGAAATAAAAGGACACAGCACATACAAAACGAAAAAAAGGACCAAAGTTTTCAGCACTGCTTGGATCCTTTTTGCCGCTTGTCAATGAAAAGCTGCGCGAAATGGCAAGAAAATGTAATAAAAATTTGTACCGCCACCAGCGTTCTCCCTCGCACATTTTATCTGCCTCTCGCTCTTGCCCACATTCTTCGGTACTCTCTTCTCTCTTTCTCTCTGGGCGTATTGAGGAAGTAATAAAAATGTCCCTTAATTGCAAAAAGTTTTGCTTAGATTTTCATTATTTTATTGCATACTTTTTGGGTTGTGCGGAAGTTTTTTCCCATTTTATTTTCCTTTACTTATTTGCTCACGCTGTGGGTCAGTGCGTGTTGTATTTTGGGTTCATTTTCCCACACGACGCGTGTTTTGGGGCTTGGGGAGAATACGACAGCCGGAAGCGCAGCAGCAAGAAAGTTCTCATATTTTATTAACCGCCCTCCCGCGCGAAGAGAACGTGGAACGGGCTTCAGCTGAAGAAACTGAACTGCAGTTGAAAATGCCTGAAATTGTTAAGCTAACTGCGACTTAGCAGAAATGACGGCTTACATCTGACACCGTACAAGGGTAACGCGGCTTATTTAATTATATTTACATATTTTGTATTTTCTTAATGTATAATCAAAAACCGAATTTAGATATTTCTTAAGCGCTCTTAAATAATATTGAAAAGCTAAGTCAAGTCCCTATTTAAAAGAAAAGGATGGCTCACATCTGATATTTATAAACAGTGAGAAATATTACGAAGATTAATACGTTATACATATCAAAGATTATATAAAAGATATTTGCTATTAATATGAGCCATTTTTATTAATTAAAATTCAATTATTAATCAAAAAATGGAATCAGTAAGTAAAAGTTATTTAAAGCACTCTTGTCAAATGTATTTTTAAAAGTCCATTTATTATCTTGCTCCATATAACCGGGATCACACATACTTCCGAACTACCATTTTTTCAACAAGCTGAACAATGCGTGAATGAAGTATATTGAAAAATATAAAAACTATTGTAGTCTTTTTGCTTCTGTCACGGGGTTTCTCACTTTAAGTGACTTAATTCATGCGTGGTCCGCCCCACGGTGGGCATTTAATTGCATACTGTTCTACTGGAAAACGCAATGCGGAAAAGTTGACAACGAGTCAATGGACTCATGTCAAATGGTTCGTTGTTAATGTGTTGATATTCGCATTTTATAAATTATTAATGATGGATGCGAAATTTGTGTTTGGCTCTATCGAACAGCAGCCTATTGAACGATTTTTTCGACATATGTACATATGTATATATTCTGCAAACTTATTTCACTTTATCATAAGAAATGAGTCTTTTTTGCGCGCACTGTCCAACAAAGTTGAAAAAACACACTACATGCAGGTGTGTATTTTAAAATACATATCATATATGTAAATTATTGTCCGCATGTACGACACTTAAGCTGCACTTTCACAAACTGATAAATGAATCGCATATGCAAAATATATATATATTTTTTTAATATTATCTTCAACAAAATTTAATTAAAAGCACATTTTTCACTGACGAAAAAAAAACCAATGTGTGCTGAGTCCACGAAAGTTGACATAAATATGAGGGTCAAATTACGAAATGAATTTTAATCAAATAATACCCTCACTTAAATGGTAAATGAATTAAAAAAGCTGAAAAGTTGCTGGAAGTGTTTTAAAATTACGATGCAAAAAGGAAAACGGCAGAGAACTAAATGATTGAGATGAAGAGTGGAAAAGAACAAAAATAAAGAGCACCCTATATTCTGAGCTGAATATTGAAAGATTTGTACGCTTCGCTCTTCGCAGCCTTGCCTTACTCAAAGGTTTTCAGCTTATCCTTACAGTTTCCACCATTTCTTACCTCTCTGCAAGCTTTATTTTGTTTTTATTCTACTTTTACTTTGGATGCAACTTAAAGTTCAACTTTGCCAGGCGTCTAAGGAGCTTTACGTAAGCTTTACTATATGAGTACCACCGCAGAATATATTTTCCAGACATGTGCAGTTTCAACTCATTATTCATGCCAAAGTTTGCAAGAAATGAGTCGAGCAGTCGCTCCATTTATTCCCAGAAGAGCCCAACTTCAGCCGCCGCTGGTTATTGCCACAATGGTGCTGATTTAACGGTGCATTTATTACCAATGTATTTGCCTCCGCCTCCGCCTCTTCAATCAGCGATGTGTGAATGACGTTGATACCTTTGCCAGGAGGCAACGTGCGACACCACGTGTTGAGTGCCATTGAAACTAATTGAAAATGCGTCAAACACACACTCACATTCGCTCATTCACGCACACACCCTTACACACAACTATGAACAACACAACGAAAGTCTTGGTAGACAAAGTTTTGCTGCTTTTAAAATGGAAATGGTATCCAAGACACACACACACACACACACACCCACACCCATATGTCCTATTGTTATTAATAATTTATAATGCAGCATCTGTTTGTGCTGCATGTGCGTAAGAGTGTGTGTGTGTGTGTGTGTGTGTGTTGAGCGAACAAAAGTTTTCGTACACCTTTATTTATGTGCATGATTTATAGGGGAATGACATTGATTGATTTGGAATTGATGGTGCGGAAAACTGCAGCAGCAGCACCAGCAGTGACTCATATAATTGGCAACCGTTGCCACAAAGTAAGCCACACTATTTTCATTAAATTCTGTGCTAATTTCTTGGTTGTCGCAGTCACTAAAAAGAGTCTGATCTCCATGTGTATGTACATGCCAGGAATGATTAATTCTGGAATTAACACAAAATAACATTAGGATTCCAAATTTTAGACAACATTTCAACAAAATCACATACGCTATTATCCAATTCAGCGAATAGAATCGCCCACATTATTTGTCAATTATTTACATTAGATAGTTATTAAATTTGTTGCCAGCCTTCTCATTCCGAACTTTTCCTATTTGATTACTGCTTAATTAGCAATCAAATGTTATTTAAATATTCAAATAAATTGCTTATAAAAAAAAGTATTTAGATACAATTTACATATAAATGTGCACAATTATTTCTAATGACATTATGCAATTGAACCATTTAATTCAAGCAAAATGACAGTATAAGAGAAATCGAATTTGACGCCTCTTAAAATATTTCAGCTAGATTTATGAATTTTAATAAATCATATATAAAAATCTTCACATATAATAACTATATACAAAAATCTCAAATGAAATTTCCTTTATATTCTGAGCTAAATGTGTGTGTTTTGTGTTAGTTTTTAATGTTTGAATTTCCTTCATTTTTCTTCTCTAATTTCACGTTACCAAAAATTAAATAATTAAATTATGAGGCAGACTGGGTATTTTGCTCTGCACTTTTTTAGACCTTACATGAATGCAAAATATTATTCCCAGCAGCTTAACTCAATTTCCGCTGATGCAAGTTTTTTGGCAACATTTTTCCTGTATTGTCGTAGTGAACAACATATATGTATATGACAACATACGTCACAGTTACAGTTACAGTTGCAGCAACAGCAACAGCAACACGTGACAGGCAGTCACAATTTTTCACCAATATTATTTATTAATGGGAAAAAGGCCAATTGTTTTTATGCATACAGCCAAACACCACAGAGTTGGTGTTCGCGGCACAAACTTAACAAACGAAAGCCGTTTTTGTACCCTGTGTCTGTGGCAATAAGCAAAAGAGTGTATAAAACTGTTGTGCAACTGTGAGTAGCGGATTAAAGAAGACTTTGATGGCGTCACAATTATTTTAATTAAAAGAACTTGCTATTTTTACTTTTATTTATATATGTTATATATGCTGGGAATGGTTGTCATTTTAAATGAAATTATTCTTGAACACCAATCGAATAAGGTTTTTAAAATTATTATTATATATACTCAAAAAAAAAACAGAGATTAGTTAATAAGCAATTCACTTTTGAGTAAATTCTTCTTATTTGTAAAACATAGATACAAATTTTTAACATTAACCAGAGTATTTCACTATCTGGCACACTCCGATTATTTTTTTTTTTGCAATTTAAAGTTGTGCGAATAAAATAAGAGGAAACTAATTAAATATATACATATATTCTTTTGCACATTGACACGTTAAATAAATGTTAATTTAAATTATTTATTTGCTAAATAAAATCAATGAATGACGAACAATGGACTCCAAGTCAGACGTTCGGCATTTTTGGGTCAATTTTGTTAGCAATTAACCTAGCCGCACTTTAAGTTCCCCTCGAGAACTGTTGCTGCTGCTGCAAGAGGCATGAGACACCTCGAGTCTGGCAGACACGTGCCAGGGATTGGGCAACTCAAACTTGATCCTCTGTCGGCAAACAGTTGCGCTTGCATGGGTTAAACAAACTCGAAAGCTGAAAGACAGGCGCTAAAGCACGTCCCGAGCGTCGCCATCGCCAACGGTTCGTTCACTGCACTTCATCGCCCAGACTCCCACTCCCCACTCCTCCTACCCCTACAGATACCCCTACCCCTACCTCAGGCAGTCTGCAGTTTAATGTCAAAAACTTCGATTTGACGTTGATATTATTTGGCGTGTGCCGCAGTTGCGCTGCAGCACACGCCTTAACCCCCAACAGCCAGGAGGAGTAACCCTCATGCACTGCTCTCCCAAGCATAATGCACTCGCTCCACATTCAGTCAGCCTGACCTATGCACTGCTGCTGAAAGGGAGCATGTGGCAGGAGTGTGTGGCAACAGAAGCTGCCTGCCATTTGCCTCCAGACTGAGTGGCGCATTCCATGTGCTAATTATAAATACGTGATAAAAATGCACAGTGCCTCAGTTGTTGTCCTTGTTCTGCTGCAGATGTTGCTGCCGTTGCAGCTGTTGCAATTGCCATCAGATTTTGGTGGTGTTGGCATGTGTGCAATAAGATGGAATTCTGTCAATCCATTGAGGGGTTATATGAACTGATAATGCAGATTGTAACGATTCAACTCTAAGCTTTTAAGCAAGTAACACAATAATCCCTGAAAGACAAGGACTTCCATCGAACTTTCCTCTAATATCATTTAATTACCTAATCTTCAAATATAGTTTAGCCAATTAAATTGTGCTTCAGTTATCAATATACTTATTTCATTCTATAGCTAAACTTATCCACTCAAGTATAGAGCATTTGGAGAACACTATTTTCCGATTGAAGCTTGCAACATTTTGGCCATTTTGCCAGGGATTTTTGGTGCGCAAAGTTTTATAAAACTTGAAACGTGCTTGGTATTTGGAATGCTGTATTAAAATGTAGTTTTTTTTTTAATGCGAATAAGGATGCACTCGGCAGTTACTAAATGGCTGAAAGCCATCCGCATATTGAGCAAATTAGCAAATGCCTCGAAAATTACGTGCTACGATGTCAATCGCAATTGGGGAGTAGAAGAATTGGTAGCAAAACGCTTCTTTTGACTCACCAATCGCTTTTGGCCATAGAGCTGCCTCTTTGCCGTGCCTCCCAGTTAATCCAGCCATTTGAATTTTGCGGCAGGCAAACAAACCAAAAACTTCCGAGCCTGAACTCAAGACATAAATCGATATTTTGAAGTGGCACCCACAGAATCCAAGGATAACCAGGGCAATGAAAAAATGGCACGACAGAGATGAGGAGAAAATGTCGGCTTGGATGACTATCAGAAACCACTTTTGCCGGAAATAACATAATATTTGCACACTCGCAGACTCCTGCCTGGCTGGGAGGACGAAGCTCACCTTTTGCTACCTGCTAAATGCTCGAGACGAGTCGCCAAAATAATAAAAAAAAAAAAAAAAAAACGTCAAGTGGAAAATTTTGGCGTGCACATAAAGCAGAATTCTTTTTTTATGTGATATTTTATCAGGTGGGCTGCTCTTGCTTTTTGAATTCCACACGCATTCTGAATTCTCAGAGTGAATTTGCCATTCAAAAGTGGGATTTTTGCAGGATTTTGGCACGGTAAGAAATTTTATTTATTTAAAGCTCGAAGGTGTCCTTTACCTTTACTCCCTCCTTATCACTGTCTCTCTCTCTCTCTCTCTCTCTCTCTCTCTCTCTCTCTCGCTCTTTGCTTTTCAGCTATTCCATTGTGGCAATCGATATAATTTGGCGTATGTGAAGCACGTTTTGGCATTTAGGGACGTTCCACTGTAACCAATCCTAATACATTGTAACATTTTGTGAATAACTTGTAGCTCGTTGGTCACTTGAGACATATTTATCGATAATTTATGTATTAATACATATAAGACATTCTCAAGGTCGCATTTGTGTTGTCAGTGGCAAAACTAGTCTGGTCGATAATAAAGGATGTGTTATATAAAGTTAGAAGCAGAAAATCAGCTTTGAAGAGTAGTGTTGGGAAGCAGTAAGCAATTATTAGAAATTCTGCAAAACAAGAGAGTTGAACATAGCTAAAAAAAAAAAATAGTCTGTTCTCTTCTCGTGCGAAATTACTAGAAAATGTTCACAACACTCACTGCATTCAGTTAGCACTCAATAGGGACATCATTTGTCATCTGATAGAAGTCTTCTTGGGATATTAGCTTTTGCGAATTAGCTCAACGGGCTGTTGATGAAATTTTCATGCCTTATCCTGCATCTAATTACCATTAAGAGGTTCTAACGTTATCAGACCGCAGACAGAGCGTAGCCGAGGGAGGGGAGAGAGGACACAGGACTCAACTGAATCCTGTTAAAAAAGTTCAACAAGCACATGGCATGACATGCATTAGCCTGACATGCACTCAGCGAATTTCACACGTCTCTTTACAACTCCCCCTTCAGCTACAGCCTAGGCCCATTGAAAAAATGAAAATGCTGCAAAAATGCAGTTCATAACAAAGTAGCAGCGTTAAGTCGACAGCGCAGGGAAAACAATTTTTAATGCCTAATGAAAAACAATGCAGCAACGGAGTGGCAGGAAAAAAAAAGCGAAAGGAAATCCTTGTTATAAACACAGCTGCGGAAAAAATGGGACAACAAAAACTGCAACGAACACACACCCAGACACACACACACACACACACAAATTACACATACTGCTCACGTAAACTCATATCTATTTGTTTGGCTGTTTAGCAACAAAGTTTCCGGCTTTTTATGTGGCTTTTCCCCGTGGTTCGTTCTTCGCACCATCCAGCAAAAAGTGACAAAAGAAGCTGTCAGTTGGTTGCCCTGCTCCATTTTGTTGTTTTTTTTTCGCTTATAACTAAAAGCAGGCAAATAAAACCAAACAAATGGAAGCTTGGCTAAAAGCCTTTGAAGCGCAAGAAAAGTTGCATAAATGGTAAAACCATGTTGAGAATTGTGTGAAAAGTTCAGAAAATCCAAGTCACTTTCCACCTCTGCGCTGACAGCTCTAATTGGCAATGAGATCGAAATGAAAATAATGAGTTAAGACTGCAAGAAGTTATTCAACTTAATAAGTGTAATATCGCTTATGAGTGGGTAGTTAGCTGAGTAATTTTCAAATCCCAAGTAGAGTCATCCATCTAAAAGGATACATGCAGTTGTTAATGTTATTTATTTATTTTCTAAGAGGAAACCTGTATGTGAACTCAATTTGTAGTAACGCTCTAATCGAATTGTCTATCATATTCTCATAAGACCACTAATTAACAATAAATTACAGCTTATTGTTATTCTGCCAACAGTCAATTAACTATAAATTATTAAAAAGCAATAAGCGAGTAGGAAAGCGGGAGGGAAAGATTGGTTGAAGATGTAAACGCCACCAAAATTCGGCTGATGTCAAATTAACCAAAAAGCGGATTTTCGGGTTAACATATGTGTGTAATGTGTATGCTTGTGTGTGTATGTGTGTGTGGATTATGTTTTCATGAGCCTGACAACGAGAACGCGACATTGAGCAATTATACGAGACAACAACAACAAGCGCATTAATACCATGACACAAATTCCTAATCAATCTTCACGACTTATTCATGCATATAAACCTGCGCGACAACAAAACGTCAAACACTCACACACACGCACACCACATAAGCGCACACACACACACACACATACATATAGCTTGTGTATGTCTAACCTTTGCTGTGTGTGTGTGTGCATCGGTAGCTATTTGAGTTTTGCAATTACAACATAAGCACACAATCATTATCATAATCCTTAATCGATATTATGGCTTACAAGAATACAAGAGGTAGACAGAGAGAGAGACAGAGAAAGAGAGGGAGAGGGCAGACATTGAGCAAACATTTGCATGTGTGTGTTTGAGTGTGTGTGTGTGTGTGTGCATTGCTTTTAACCCACTTCCGTCCAGGCTGTTTCTGGTTTGGTTGACTGCTTCCGCCTCTTGCATCGAATTAAAATTCCGCATACGACCTGGTGTATTTCTTGGCCAAGTCAAGAGAGAAAAACTGAGCAGGCAGTTGGCGGATATGTATCTGGAGTTAAAGGTAATCCTCGTTAATGGATGAGTCAGTACACTTGAACAAAAATCTTGAAATTGGCAACCTGAAAACACCAACATATTTTATAATACGTTTTAAGCCTCCACATATCCAATTTGATGGAGAATTGCCACAGATTTGTTGCCAGTTTCATAATTTAAGGCAGCTCCAGCAATGGAATTTATTGAAGTGTGGCCTGTTGGGGTCCTTTGCTGGTGCCCTTTGCCTGTCGTTAATAGTTAAATTGCTGTTAACAAATTTAATGTCCTCAAAATTTATTACCAGGCCACCGCTAGCTGGCTGGCAGCCTGGCTGGTTGGCTGGTTGGCTCGAACGTCAGCTGTCTATGGCATTGTCCTGTTGCGGCCCCAGGATTAAATGGTAAAAAGTGTTAAGCAGCAGCAGCAGCAGCAGCAGAAAGTCGCAAGGCGACAAGGAGGAGCACAAGGCAACCTGTTTTAAAGTAGCCTTTCCCGTGTCAACAAAGCGTTTAATGAAGGTTGAAAATTTGATTTCAGTTTCCTTTCTTTTTTTTGCTTTTTCAGTGTGTGTGTTTTTCCTTTTTTGTATTTTTTTTTTTTTTTGTGTGAAGCTGCACAATGGGGCGTATGATTGTTATTGGCGCGCCGAACGTTCTTGCAGTGCTTTGCGCTGTTTGCGCTTTCGTCGACGAGCAAGAAGTACAAAAGGACTCAGGGACGAAAGGACGACGATGTCGTGTACGTGTTAAGTGGTTATTGCTCTAGCGGCGCTTGCGTATCGTCTGCGAATGCAGGCGATTATGTGACAAAGGGCTTAAGGTGGCGCAGTTCAAGTGATATTTGCATTAGATTTTGTTTATAGTGACATTACACATACGACACGAGGGACGCAATGAAGTGAGGAGCTCTGCACTTGAAGACCCATACTTAAATTATAATGGCATACATTTCAAATTATGGGCAATGCCATTACGCAGTCGATGTCGATTCACATAACAGCTTAAAGTGACATAAGCGACATCCTCTTAAGTGTATTCGCTTCAGGGAACAGAGTCATAGCAGAGATGTCAGATGGCAACCGATAAAAAAATTTCTTTGCTTGGAATTAAATAGCCATAGGAATTTATCAGATGGACGCAACCAATAAATAAATAAATTAATATTTTATTCAGTGAGGAAAAGGCTACATCATATTTGGAATTTTTTTAATAAATGCCTTTTCATTTTAACAACAACAAACAAACCTTGGATTAACTACATATATTGGCTAAAAAAATAAATAAAATATTTTAAATTGTTTTTAAACTAAATGTAGAAAATAAAAATCAAAACCACTTTAAGTTCCTTTAAAAAAAGACAGTGGCATTCAGGCTTTGCCTTCGACTGGCCATGAAAAGACAACTTTATTTGTCAGTGACCACGCTTAAACTTTTAAATCACAACAAACAGTAAATCAAAGGCGAGCACACACTCAGTCACACACGCACACACACACAACTACACACACTTACAGACTGTAAACTAACAATCACTTTAAGCCTTGCAGCTTGCGAAGTCAGTATGAAAGAAATAAGAAATAAAATATCAACTTAAAAAAAAAAGACAAGAAGAGAAGAAAAGGAACACAAAAAACTGTTGTACAAAATAGGAAAATCCGCCAAGAAGTACGCAATAAATCACAACAAAACGCAGCGCACAAAGCCGGAGACAGTTGTATAGAAGCCGAAGCAGAATCAGGAGCAGAAGCAGAAGCAGAAGTCAGCTTCTCTTTTTAGCCTGCATAGTACACATAAATTTGTGTACGCTTGCAAGGTTAGTTCAGCAGAATGGAAACTGGGTTACATGATGCCGCAAAACTGATAAAAATCGAAATGCTCGAACACACACACACACACCCACATACATACACACACGCACACACACACGCACATACAGAGCGAACAAGCAAATGCCAATAGATGCAGCATTCGAAAAGCGATTTACGACACCATGGTTGCGCATAATATGATATAGCAGTTGTTTGGGGGGGGGGGGGGATGTCTGGGTTGAGATGGGGTGGGGAGGTGTGGTCGGATAAGTCCTGAATGACGCATCATTTATAACTTGGCACTCAACAAAAATTGTAAAACAGGAAGAGACAAACGGCAGCCACTTTGAACGCGAATTAAAGTAATAAATTAGTTTTTTTTTTTTCTCTTTACTTCTTCTTTTTTTGGGGGCGTGCGTTTTAGCTGGCACGACATGACAATCTGCAGCCCCTAACCCCCATTTGGAGTTTCATATGGGCGCACATTGTGCCCACTCATTTGATTTGAAAGCCTTCACGCCAGCCACAAAGGCATTCCGCAGAGGCAACAACAACAACAGCAACAATGGCACCAATATTTCCAGCACGCTGAATCGAAATTTGCCTTTGCAAAAGCAGCTTCCTCTGGCTTTTGCGTCGTTGTCCCACACTTGGCTGCCTTTTTACGCTAAATTGCTTTGCATTTGTGCTTCAAACATATTTTTAGGCGTGCTACATTTTTCATAATGCTATGACATTGCCCCATCGCCTGTTCCTCAGACTTACCGCAGAGATAAACTGTCGCTGATATCTAAACTCAAAGTTTGCGCCTCCGTTCTCGACCTTCTTATCCACATACACATTCTTAGATAATCTGCGCGTTTTTATGGTGCTTTCTTTTATGATATTTATGCACGATATTTATCTCAATCGCTGCTTTCGTTTGCTTTTGCTTCGTATATTTTTGTTACATAATTTCTGGCGCCCTGACAGTTAATATATTGAAAAGGTTTTTCGAAAATGATAAAACGCTAGTAAATTTACGCAAATTTACAAGCATTTCTAACTATAAACCAAATTATAGACACAAGTCCGGCTAATGCGCTCTCAGCAGTTAAAACCATATAAAAACTCGTAGTAATCGCTTATTTATGGCCAAAGCGAAACTCGTAATACCAGCTTTTGTGGTTGACTCATAAAAATTTGAATGACGGAATGATGGAAGTGATTGTTCAACTGGAGCTGAGATTTCTGCGATTTGGTAAATAAAAATGGACTTGTTAGTTGCTCTTGTAAACTATTAAAAAAAACCTTTGGAAAAAAGGGGCTTTAGCTCAAAAATAAAAATATTGATCTAATTCTTAAAGTTAAATTAATAATAATCATCCACTAAACTAACAAAACCATGATGTTGGATTTTAAAAAGCTTACCCTTTAAATATATAGTCAGCAACTAGCCTGGAAAGAAACAAGTAAGAAGGAAATGTTTTTAATTAATCGTATTATTTATTAATATTAAACTTATTTTATATTCAGTTAATTATCTGGAAGTTTGTGAGTTCCATTTTTAATATGGAATGAAAAGCAACTCATAAAACAAAGACGGAGAATATCAACTATGCTAATTTCACTTCACGTAAATTAACATTTCACTTGCATAATTAAAAGAACATTCAAAAAAATAAAATAAAATAAAAATAAACCAGAAAAGCGAAGAGGTAGCTCTTCAGACTCTGGTAAAAAATAGCGAAATAATCTGCTTACTTCCGCATTGCTAAACATATTTCTTTTTCGTCTGCCACTTCTGTTTATTTTCTCTTTTTATTTTTGCCTTCCGAGTACAACTAGATATTACGCTTATTTTGACGTTAAAAAGCTTGTTGAGAAATTAAAAAAGCGGCAAATGCGCGAAAACAAAACCAAAACAGAACAAAATGAAAGCATAAGCGAAAACGAGTCGAAACGAAAACCGGCATAGCAAAAAAGTGCTGGGGAAAAACCACTGCCAAGACGCAGGCAGACAGATGAAAGTTTTCCACCAACTTTTGTTGCGTTTTTCTAATATTGTTCCCCTCTTCTTTAGCAGTTTTTTAATTTACTACGTTGTATTTTTAATAACAGCAGCAGAAGCAGGCGAAGCTGCTTTTTGTGCAAATTTTCTTTTCGCCACACACATTTTGTAAGCATTTTCCGAGATTCTTAAGAGCTGCCTACGTGGAAAATGGCGGTCGACCAGCGCACACCAAAGCAAAATGAAGAAAACTCAATCGTCTGGAGCGGTTTACAAAAAAGAAACAAAATAATATAACAAACCACTTTACATTGCTGTGCTCTTTATTTGCTTTTTGTTGCTGATTTTTTTAGCCGGTTGCGGTGGCGTATACGTAATATACAATACGTATACGTAACTTTCTTTTTGCTGTCTACCCAATGTGCAGCCTTTGCATTCATAACGCGACGCTTCGGTGTCGGCACAACGGCAACGGCACAGAAAGCAGCCAAAAAAAATCCGTTAATGAATTTGCATGAATGAATATTTGAAAAGCTGCTGCACGACCCAACAACATTTTCATTGCTCCAGATAGGGTCGGGTGACGGCATCGAGGAGGTGCACAGTTGGTCAAATAACAGCAGCACGGATTTCAGCCAGAGAATTTATGCACGAACAATTTATGAAAGCATGCGAAAATTTATGGCCTCTAATATTATCATCAGATTAGAAAAGTAACTGGAAATTATGGCTACGTTTCAGCATTTATTAACTTCTTTTTTTTTTTTTTGTTATTTGTTATCTGCCTTTTGGCTTCAATGAGAAGTTGAGCCTTGCATTTTGTGTTTGGAATTTGCATTTTACATAAGGCATTTGCCATTTGGTATTTAGCAATTGCCATGTTCATGTTCATGTCTACGTCCATGTCATGGTTATGGCATGCTTACTATCAATGTATTTTATTTAAGCACTTCAAATGTTTTAATTGACCCAAATTGCAGTTTAATGCTAATGTGTTTTGTCAAACTTGCATTGCAAAATTTTATTCATTGCGCTCAGCTACTTAGTTTTGAATAATTAGAAAATTTGGTAAAAGTAGCATTCATAGGAAATACTTTTTGATATCAATAGCTATATTCAAAAATTAAAATTAAAACGACTTTCTGTTATCCAAAAAAATATTTAAAAGCATAGAATAGAAATACTTTCTGTAATTATTAAAAATATTTAAGAATAAGCTGGCAGAGTTAAAAAAAAAAGCTGTATCCAAATTTGATGGTACAAATAAATAGAATTTAATAAAAAGTAGACAATTCTCTATTAGTATATATGTATGTAAACTTAATATCTTAAAATAAAGTTGTAATGAAGTTTTTAATAAGTACATTTTAGTTAAATAT
The DNA here is from genome assembly GCA_035044105.1 of Drosophila nr. perissopoda 5 BK-2023a. NCBI lineage: Eukaryota > Metazoa > Arthropoda > Insecta > Diptera > Drosophilidae > Drosophila > Drosophila nr. perissopoda 5 BK-2023a. Next base: position 1,719,009 of record JAWNMK010000122.1, read on the forward strand.
GTTTATACATATGTATATATATATATATATGAGTTTAATATATTATATTTATGTTTAAATATTTTCTAATTGTTGAAGAACATCATTTCAAAGTTTCTGCACTTCTCAGGGGAAGACATTTATGTCCTCTTTGGTTACATTTACAGTATCAAGGGCTATGAGATCTGCTTTGGTTAGCACCTCCTGCAAAGTACCATTTGCAAGCAATGTGGTGGCTTCATCACAGGATTTCCCGGGTGCAATCGATGGCGATGGCACGTCGGGGTCCATTTTCATATCATCCGAATGATGATGATGCAGTTCAACTAAATGTGCATCGCCAAGGGGCTTGACGTTTATTGTAGTATCGATTGGTGTCTCAATTTCGGACTTCTCCATGTGAGTGATGACTGTGGAGTTGTTGGAGCACCTGCTGCATTGGGCTCGACTCTTACGGGCAGGCTTTGTCCTCGGCTTGGACTTGGCCTTGGTCCTTGGCTTAGCTGTGCTGGTGGTGCTGGTGGTGCTTGTAGTCGTTGTTATTTTGTATTTACCGGGGTGAGCGTGCTTAAGGAACAAGTCCTTGGGTGACAATGTTGTCATCAGTTGTTTTTTAAGCTCAGCGTTTTCCGACAAGGCAGCCTCAGCTAACGCTTCCGCCTGGACGAAATTTGGCCACGACCCAAAGGCCACAGCACAAAGAACGGGAAATGCCAAAGTGGGTAAAAATCGCATTTTCACAATTTGCAACAAGCACTACTCAGAGTGAACTACTTTCCAGCTGCAGTCGTGGCCACTTTTATACTGCATTTGCTTGGCAAGCGATTAAAATAATTGACTCACTTCTGGTTATAAGCAGCTGTTTTTCGCGTTGTTTCACTCAGCACTCAGCATTAACAACTACCAAAACAAATCTGAGCTCCAATTAAAAAAAAACAGATTTTTAATATGCAATATAAAAAGGAAGATTTGCTCGCAGAAGTCAGTTATTCTCTTAGCTTCAACAATCCAAAGACACACAATGATAAAAGCAAAACTTTGTCTGCTGCTCATTTTGAGTATTCTGACAGCTCGGTCTTTGGCCGATCCGAATGCCTGGTCGATGTTTATGAAATCTACAAGTGAGTTTGAAAAAACTATGGATGTGCCTTACGTGAGTTTCGACGACATGGCCTTTGAGACTCTCAAGATCGATGCCCTGAGCACAACAACTACGGAGCCACCAACTACAACTACAGTAACAACGCCAACCACCACTACAGTAACAACGCCAACCACCACTACAGTAACAACTCCATCCACAACGGCGACCCCAACTGAGACAACAACAATTCCACCGATCACAAGTGAAGCCCCGCAAAATTCAAAACCCACATCCAAAATCCAAAAGAAAAGGAAACATTTCAGAAAGCACAGATCACATACAACTAGCAGATCGCAAATCGCGTGAATAATATATATAATCACCTTAATTCCACATATATCAATCCAGCTGGGATTTCTGTTTAATCCAAAAAATAGCTCTAAGAAGTGAAAATAAATTGACTGAGCTATATACACAAGAAATGATTAAATACTGTATCTGTATCTCTGTATACAAATATTATAATTATATTTTCATCGATTTAAGAAACTTGAATGCGTCTAGCCGAAAGTTTTTGGCACCGTATGGTCTGCAAAGTTCCGGCTCAACTTTCTTTTTTTTTTGGCATTTTGGCAAGTCATGTTTGAAACGTTGTTTTTTTCTCCTTTTTCGCCGTCAGCTGTGTCAACATGGCCAAAAGCAACGCGTGTGAACTTGATGTCAAGAAATGGCAAAGCAACTGGAAACTTTCGCAAGGTGCAAATCCCAACAGCTGTGTGCAAATCATTTCATTTTTTCTCTTTGTATACCCTTTTTTTAAGTATCCTGTAGTGTAGTCTAACGCGTAGAATGTGATATTTTGAAGGTTAACTAAATTCTCTCAATGGGAAATCATAATTACATCATATACTTATCATACGATCAGCGATCTATACCAGAATAACAAGTTGCTACAGATTCGTGTGGACTTTGCTGTATTTTGCAGACTATATCTTGTTATTGTTAAAAGTAAATATAATTAAAAATGATTATTAAACAAAAGTCGGTTTTTTCTTTTTTTATAATATGATAATATTCTGTTGCACTAATAAAGGGTATTTAATGTTAAGCAACTCAGTTGTTGAAATGTATATTTTTTATTCGTATTCTTTTTTTGTGCATCTCTGGCGCATAGGTAACACAGCTGTCAAGTGTTGTGTGCCGAATGGCATTTTGATGGCCGCTTAGCCAGGAAACTTGCAACTTGCCACACTTCATGCCGTGAACTTGACACACACCCCCCAAAATAACTTTCAATACTCATCGATGACATCACGCGCCAACTAATGGGGAACGTGCATAAAATATTTATAGAGGTGTTGGCTATGCAAATATTTGCGTAAGAGTGAACCAGATGCATTCACTAGTTTGTGGATTGGTTTCTCGTTTTTTGGTCTGTCGCCTCCGAAACGCCAAACAAATTAAAACAAATATTGCATGCACTTTTAAATGATTAATAATTCACTGGCAATTCCATTCGCTGTTTTATGCGCTAAATGAATTTATGAGCAGTCTGTGACATATTTTACATTGCGAATGTATTTGAAAATATACATGAACCAGTTGTCGGCCAGATGTTGAACCAACAAAAAAAATGCATACACTTTTTCAGCTAATTTTTTGTGATTCCTTTATGTATAATATTTGGCGCATATTTAGCTTGTTGCTGTTATTAAAATTGAATTAAACGAAAATGAAAATGAAAATCAACTCGATAAACACACAGTTTCTTCGATTACTGGCTTTGCGCAGTCAAATAATATATTTCATTAAAAATGGGTAAAAAGGGTACAATGGATTTAAGCATATGTATGTAACAGGCTGAAGGAAGCAACTCCGAACCCATAAAGTATATAAATTCTTGATCAGGATCAACAGCCGAGTAGATATAGCCTTGTCCGTTTGTCTGCACAAGCGGATCTCAGAGACTATACGAGCTATGGACTTCATATAGGTAATATAGGTTCTCGCTCTCTTACTTGTTTTTATTATTGTTTAATGCACAAATCTTTCTACAACATAAGTTAAGTAAATAGTGAATGATAATTGCCCAAATATATAAATTCACATTCTTTACGGTTCTTTTAAGGTGAACAGGAACAGGAAGAATGCGACAGATAAATGCATCTCACATTTCGCGCAGCCGCTGCTTGTGGAATCCAGATCTTGTTTGAGAACACACATGTTGATCGTAGTTCTGGTATTATGGGCAACATGCAACTTCAGGCCTTGAGTTGAGGTCATATTTATTTGGTGTTGAGTTGAGTTGTTAACCTCTGGCGACTTTGTGGGCCTTACAGATGTTGATGATGCCATTGTTACTGGTTCTAACGATGTTGTTGTGGCTTTAGTTGCTGTGGTTGCATTTTCATGTTTGATATAATTTGGATGGGTAAACGCACGCTTTGTGGTCGCAGAAGTCGTTGTGATTAATGCTAAAAATCTATTAAATAAGTTCGTTGTAGAAATAATCGCAGTTGAATTGCTTGTTGTGATTCTAGGAGTTGGAGTTGTCGCTGTTGCGTTGGAATTGCTGGAGCTAGTGCTATTTAGCTTGTTGGTCGTTCGATTAATATATATCAGAGTAAGCATCGAAGTAGGATATCTAGAGGTTGCTGGGCCAAGAGTCGTCAAGTCCTCATTTGCTGCAGAAACCAGCAGCAGTGGGCAAGCCAACAGCAGTTGAAGTAGATGCATTGTAGCTGAGTAAATACTTAGATCGCACTGATTCTCAGTCAAGCCACTTGCATCTTTTATAGCACATTAAACAAACTTTTAAGAACCAGCTAACTGAAAGGCTTAATCACTCCAAAGCAGGCCCATATTAGTCATAGCTTTTTGAGCAGTTGGCTTCCATTTGCATAAATTTCTTGCCTTGTTTTGTGCAACAAAACAAGAAAAACGCCAACAAGTTTGAAAGTAATTTATTGATCTACAGCCGGACTGCAGGCTGTGCACAATTTTATGGCCCTGCGGCACTTATCAATGCAGCTGCCAATCACGGAGGCAGTCAGTCGGTCTACCTCACAGGCAGGGCAGGGCAGGGCAGGGCTGGCGGGGAGAGTGGCACGGAGTGTGTGAAGCCACATATCGGCGCCAGGCACCACGCACTGGACATTTGTATAAAAAACATTTCATGCGCTGTGCTGTCATATGACATTTTTTCCATTCATTAACTATTTTAGCCATAAATTGTTGTACAACAGTTCCAAAGCAACAAAAACAACATAAAACACAATTTTAATGGAGCTCACACTTTGCACATAAAGCATTGATATGTTAGCAGGCTGCACCATATCAGATATATATAGTTTCTAGTTGCACAAAATAATGAAATATAGTTATCAAAGCACAGGGAATACATTTTTATGTTATTTATTGTAAAGCATGCTTTAAAATAATGTGTTATTAATATGCTCTTAATAATAAATTGATGGGCAGCTATAATGCGAAATATTAATTAAATTGACATTAAAATAGATTTAAATACGTCGAAATAATTGGGAAACACATGAAGGAAGAATAGAACAATATAATAATACAAACAGGAAATAAATAATTAAATTTGAAATCATTATTGCTACATATTTTATAAGACAGCAAATAAAACTGCGAATAAATATTAGTTAAATGTGGTAAGTTCGAGTTCGATAAGGAAATACTTATTTTTATCCCCACCTCAAAAAATATCTGTGGCAAGGCGTGTGAACTCTCAACGAGTGCAGCATCAATTTAGTGAGAGCAATTCATATTTTGGCACTGCCAGCGACTAATCCCCAGCAACAAAACACATAACTATCCCCACAGCAACAGACACACACACACACACGTACACACACACACTCACAAATCACAGAAGCGTCGGCAATTGCTTAAATATTGAAAAAACACGAACTAAAAACCAAAATATTCCAAACGTAGAACTCCAGCATAAATAAATTTGCAAGTGAAAAAAACAATAAATATGTGGACAAAAATGGAAAATGTGGAAAACAAATTTATGGTGCACGCTGCATTTTATATACATACATACATACATATGTCGAAAAACATATCCCCCAGCGTTGAAATGTGGCAAATATGAGGGAAACGAGCGGGGGCAAATATGTACATGGAAAATATTTTGACACAGATTAAAAGCGCAGCAGCAACAACAACAACAAGAACAACAGCAACAGCAAAAGCAAAAGCAACATGAGAATTCCAAAGAGTGGCTCAAAACACAATAGAGCGCTGTTCATTTCAATTTAAATGAAAAGCAGCCACATTCGTTAGGATAAGCCAGAGCTCCTATTCTGGACGGTGACTGCCAGTTGTGGGCGTGGCATAGGGGCATACAAAGTCGCACTGACCTAAATCAAACAAACGCTAATGCCCGATTTTCAGCGCCACAAAATGCTGTGGCAGCAACAACACCAACAAAACAAACAACACCAACAACCAGCATTCGGCTTCTAACTTCCAACTCCCTGCACAATTCATATTTGTTGCATAAAAATGTGTTCCATTTCAATACGTGCCACAATGCTACATGTAGAATGCCACCATGCGAGCGAATGCGAAACAAAAGCCATCGACCATCGACATTGCCAGAGGACCAGAAAATTTTTACCCGGTGCAATGTTACAATTTTCCCTGACGTTTGTCTTCACTGGTGCGTTTGTTCTTTGGCCACAAATTGTGCTACACTTAGCGAAAGAGTTGAGTTATTTATTCAAATAAAATTGAAGTTTACTTTTTATTACATTAAGATTTTTACTTTTGCTGTGGATTTAAATGCAAAACGAATTACAAATAATAATAAATTTCATTTAAAATAAATTATTTCAAGTGTACAATTTGATGTAATTTTTAAAAGTATTTCTTCACCTTTGCGATTTTAACAATGAATATTCATGAACAAATTTGCATCAATATGAGAAATATATGACAACGATTGCTTTGTGGCAAGTGAAACTAAAGTTTTGACTCCATCTCTTTTTCTGCTCAACTCTGTCGGCAATAGTATCGAAAACCCTATGATATAGTTTTAGCAAATTTGATTACAGTTTATATAGTCTCTGTCAATATGCAGTGCGATAAATTGGTTTTTTTGTATTGGTGCGTCCTTTATTGTATCTTGTTGTTTGCTTCCTGTGCATCCTGTGGCTCATCTTAGTTTTCCTTCTTGGCTGCCTGGTTGATTTGCGGGTAGTTGTGGTTCTCCTTCGCCTGATATGATTACGGGAAACTTTTGCTGGTCTGCCAAGGCCGGTTTGTATGGCCTGCTGTGTTTTCAGCGGACTTGCTTGATCTCCTTCAAATAACCATGTCGGATATTCGTTAGTTAGGGAACCATCATGAACAAATGCATCAGGACTTTTAATTGGTTCTTGATTGGTATGAAGCACCAAGGCAAGGACCACGCCCAATGTTAAGAACATCACTTTCTGCATTGGAATGTCAGACTAAGCTAATTGCGATTTCTGCCTGAGCATTTATGCAATTGTTTGCAGACCGAAAACTTTGCATTTGAATACAACAATCGTGTAAACATTTGTTTCACAGCTGGCAAATGCATTTCTGGCATAAATTCCGATAACAGACATTCTCAGATGTTATCAAATTACATAAGCTGGGCAATAGAGGGGAAATGTGGAAATGGGTTAGTATTTGCTACCCCTTGCAGCTTCGACGCAGAGCTGATGACTAAGCGACTAATGACTAGTTAGAATACCCGCTGCACTTTAAGCGATTAACAAAATGATATTTCCATTGTTTCGAATGAGAGAGAGAGAGAGAGAGAGAGAGAGCGTGAGAGAGAGAGAGAGAGTAACCACCTCAACCGCAAACGATTTCACTTAACCAAAATGTAAGCAACTTAAATGGCAACTAACTACCCAATTTTCATTAAACTTTTGCCATTACACTCAAAAACTCAATTGCAGCTAAAGAAAGAAGCGCTTAATGTGCACCAAGACGAAGAACAAAACGATGATGATGATGATGATGCAGCACGGAGGCAAGAGAAGCGGCATAAAAATTACAAATTAAAAAACCCTTGGAAATAATAATAAGGGCCAACAACAGACAAACAAAAATAAAATGCAAAAAATAAAAAAAAAGCAAACAAAACTTTTTGCCAAGCGAACAAAAGCTAATTAAGACATGGCCAAGACAAATACAGCAACAACGCAAAATACAAAATACAAAATAAAAAGACAAAAACAAATGCAATGGGTAAAGGGAAAGGGAAAACGGAAAAACTAAAGTAAATTGAAAACTAGGCAAAGCAGAGAGGAAAACTGCAGCTTAAGGAAGCTGTTAAATAGCTTATATGGCGTTGAGCGTGTACGACATGTGTTCGCAATAGGCAACAAGGACTGATAGGAGCCATTGGAGGTGCAGCTATGAGTAGGGATGCAGGGGTGCAGTGGTGCGGGTTGCGGGGGTTAAGAGTATCTGCCGGGTATCTGCTCAGTGTGTAGTCGTGCTCAAGCCGGCTGGCTGCCAGTCAAACAAATCCATTTTAAACCTTAAGCCTTGAGTAAACAACACGTAGACACACACACACACACACGCACACACAGACTTACATATGACGCCTTGGTTTTACAGTGGAGGGGCGTGGCAAGTAGCTACCATTCTTGGCTGCTGATGCTGCTGCATTTTGTTTGTGTGCATAACAAGCAGAAGCAGGAAATTGAAATGGAATTGTAATCCTTATTTCTCAAATGGTTGCTGGTTTGAGCTGAGGGCGGGGCGAGGACTAAAAAGGCGCACTATGCGCACGTATGCATATTTATATATGCTCTGTTTCCATTTGTGTGTGTGTGTGCGTGTGTGCATGTGTGTGCGTTTCAGGTGTAAGCCAGCTGCTGTTGAGAAACGGAAATGCAACCGCTAAGCAGACGTTTCCTGGCTGACAACAAAAAGAACAGACAAAAAACGACAAAAACAAATGCAACGAAAAACGTATTGAAAATGTCGTCCTTTATATGCCATAAAAGAGCAAAAAATAATTGAGTGGAATACCAATAAATTTCAAGCATTGACTTACAAATAAGACATAATTAAATTTATTGAAGACAAAAATAAAATTGGCAAGTTAACAAAAAACAATCAACAAATTTGTAGTTTTTTAACTTAACACAGAAATAAATATAAATATTACAATTGTTAGATTTTTAAGCAAACAGTAAGTGAAATCACTGCTAACTAAAACTAAACTATATATATGTATATATATATCCCATTTAACTTTACTAACTTTAGCTAATTTAGCTAAGCTATATTTAAGTCAGTTACTCAGTGCAAAGGAATGCAATTCCTTTGCTGTTAGTCCTTGAATTGTACATCGACAGAAGCCAATGATATCCTTTGTGCACTGCAATTTATGCATCTGTGTGTGTGTGTGTGTGTGTGTGTGTGGATGTGTCAGCTTGCAGTTTTTGGCACAATGTTAACGACGACAACGTCAAGATCGAGAAAAATCTTTTGGCTGCTGCCAACACTGTGGCAACTTTTGTTTTAGTTCTGGAATTCCGTATGTCTTCTCTTTTTGTTAACTTTGTGCCTTGCTCATGTCCTAGGGACGTCTGCACTTTTAATCGTCGTCTATGCTGTGCTTATTTGCTTCCGTTTTGCTTCAGCTTGCCAATTTTTTGCCTCCTTTTTCCCTTTTTTTTTTTGTAGTTTTGCTCGCCGTGTCTCTGGTGCAGACTGCAAGTGTCTGTTGTGTCGCTGACATGTCTAAGGAGCGCACTCTTGGCCCGGCCCAAAGTGGCAGTGGCAGTGGCAGTGGCAGCCGTTTCGATGGCATATGCCAAGCAGTAGGGGGCTGCCTCTGTGGGTGGGGTTAAGAAAAAAGCAAACTTTACAAGTAAATGTGACAATGAACAGACATAAACACGTTTTGGCTGCACAAAACTGTTAAGCGATGGCAACACCGACTGGGGGAGTGGCAGTTTTGGGTGGTGCTTGAAGCAAGCTCAGCTCTGGTCTCTGTTTGTCTTGTGCTGCAATAACAACACATGTATGGCTTAAATTGTTTATGTGTGCTTGCATGTTTGTGCGGGTGGTAAAAAGTTTAATGTCCAACTTAAAAGTGAAAAGCAGCAGCGAAGACACGACGAAAAATAAATAAAAATAAAACACACACAAAAAGTTGTCAGCGACATTTTACGACTTATTTATTTATTTTTTGTTCTCGTGTGTGCGTCACAAATTGATGGAAAGTTTAATGACACGATCGATTAAATGGCATTTTATTGTGTGCGGAAGGAGTCGAGTTCCGTAACTAGTTTGCTGACAGCCAAACGGGGCGTATGTGTGTTTTTTGACAGATTTATGCTTCAAGTGCTGATGAGCAACGATAGAGGCACGCACACTCATCGATAAGTTGAATTCAATCGAATGAAAAATTAATAAACAGTCTTAAACAACTTCATATCTACTACGATACACACATGTCCAATTAGTTAATAAACAGACTGTCTTGGAATACTTGAAACCACATGCCACAAGACTGTGACTGTGACTCTGACTCTGACTGTGACTGTTACTGTTACTGTGCCTGTGCAGCCAATCAGTCCAGCTGGCAGCTGTGGCAACAGTTACCGCATTTCAACATGTGTCTACGACAGCGCCTGGCCGCTTTTCATGCATAATACAATTTGGCAGTAGTTGCAGCTCGGCTGCAGGCAACGGAGTTCACTATTCGCTCTAATATAATTTGGATGGCAAGTTTTCAGCATAGTTGGATCAAAAGAAGAAAAAAAAAAATGCTTCGCTGCAACTTATAGCCAGTGGGCTTAGCAAATCAACTGCAGGACTTGGCAAGGAGCTGCTTCCTCCTAGCTGCACACTCGCTCTTCGCTCCTCCAAGTCGTTCATCAATTTATTTAAATTTTGTGCAAGCCGCAGAACTTGACAGCTGGCTGTCAGGCGCTACGCTGGCCACCGCAGAAACTTCAGATTGTAACGCCCCCCACACCGTTGCCGCGCCACAACCACAATCCTAGCCACCAACTCAGACACTGCTCAGCCTTCAACTTGACTCGCTAACAAAATGATGCACGGAGCGCAGCACTGCTGAAAGTTGCGGATGCTGTTCGAAACAAGGAAGAAGCACTTTGCACTATTAAATCATATTTGCTGCACCCGTTGCTGCTGCTGTTTTTGTTGTTGTTGTTGTTGTTGTTGTTGTTGCTTCCTTCATATGCCAACTCTGACTGTGGCTTTGAGTCTAACTTTCATGCCGTCTGCATCCGTTTCATCCTCATGCGCACATAATTTGTACTTATGTACTTATGTACACCCTACCAACTGCTGCTGCAGCTGGTGCTCCCATATAATATGTATCTTATAGTTTTGCTAAAGAAAAAAACCATATAACTTGTAAGAGCATTATGCTCAAAGTTTCAATGTGTATTTCAATTACACTTTGGCACAAAGTGCAGCAAAGACGGGTGCCAACGACCCAACAAAAACCATTGTGCCAACGAAAGAATAAAAAATGCAAGAAAACAGTTCTTCTCCTGATGTGACGAAGATGAAATACTCTTGTGGTAATGACACACATAATTGCAGAGTTCTGAGTTGTAAACACAACTCACACGAGAAAAACTCACTGCAAAACTGTTTTTACATTTTTTATATTTTGCTACATTTCTCCAGCTGATCAGCAATCAATAATGAAATATATGAATACTATTTTATAGGTCACCTATCTGCTAATGGAGTGGAAAAGAAGCTGTATAGTGTGGAAATTGCAACGCTTTGTTGCTGTTGCAGATGGCTGCTAAATGTGATCCACTCATACGCCCTGTTGTACGCAGCTGCCAAGCATGCCTTGCTGATAAACAAGAAGCCAAAACATAAATTGTTGACGCCGACACGCTGACAACATAATCAAGACGAAGAGTGAGAGAAAAGACAGAGAGAGAGATAGAGAGAGAGAGAAACACACAAAGAAATCGAAAACACAAGAATAGAAAATTCTCTCTACGCGTGTCAAATTGTGTCTACATAAATTATAAATATGTACGTCGAAATAAATTCAAAACTAATCTGTAGCTGCATTGAACAGTTTCTTATTAAAGTTGCGGCAGTATATTTTTATGCCTCAAAATAATTGCCACACATAAATAAATATAAATATGAATAAATTAAAACTTAATCAGTAGCTGCATTGGGAAGTTTCCTATTATATTCGTAGCAGCTTTAATTTATGCCTGAATGAATTGTGAGAAATAAGAAACATTTTTGACTTTAAGATCAATTCTACAAAATTTATGTGTTAATTGTTTCACTTCTTTTATTACTCAATAAATAAACATTAACCCAAAATTTTAAGTTTGGATGACTTTTTTCCAGGCCAACGATCTCAACTTGCATCTGCTAAGAAAAGTGGCAAAAACTATTGCGATTGGCATTCGGCAACCACAATCGGCTGTCGTCATTATCAAAGTGTCGGCCTGTCACAGTTACTGTCTTAATGCTGGCCCCTGTCAATGTCCTTTGCCGTGTCCTTTGCCCTTGGTTGTATTTACTGTTGTTGTTGTTGCTGTTGCTGTTTTCGTTTTTCTAGCTGTGGCGCCAAGTGCGACTTTTATTTATGGCTCCAGACAGTGGCGACAATGCTGCACGTGTTAAACCCTTTAGGGTTTTTCTTTTTGCCGTTTTTTGCAGCTTATCTCGCTGAAGACAACGGGAGCAGCTCCTTGACTTGAGGACGGCCCAGCATGTCAACAGGCGGCCACAACAGGCAGCAAACCTGGCAGGAGCACTTGCTTCAGCCACAACGTGCTTCTCAACTGTGCGCTGCTTGTTTTTATCTTTTAATGGAATTTTTAAATCAAATAATTGGTTTTGTTAAATTTTTTAGTTTGTCGCTGTCCGCATGGCGACAGTGAAAGATGCTGCAGGTAAGCACAGGCCAATGTGCAGGACATAGCCAGTTTAACTTATCACTTGGTGTTTATTGCACTGAAAAGGATACGTGATGTCCTTGTTGCCACTAGTTTTCCTCCGATTACATGGCATACGATGTGTCAAACCATTTGATAGATATTCCACTTGAATTTAATCTATTCTTTCAATTTATGTTTATATTTAAGCCCACGAATGACACCAAAAAGCCAATTTTTGTGCATTTAAGATTAGTTTTCTTTAATTTGTTCCGCATATAGCTTCATAATTTAAGATAGAAAATATGTGTCATAGAAAATATCTTTCAACTGAAGTACCATTTTAGACAGATATTATAAACACTTCGATTGATAGCTTAACATTTATGAAGTAACTTCTCAGTGGAGTTGGTCACCTCTGCAGCAGCTGTAGTGGTGACTACTGCCTCAGTGGTGCTGGTGGGGCTGGCGGTGTCTCCTGCTTCATGCTTGACAGCTTCTGCTCCAGCTGTAGTTGGCTCGCTTGCCTGAGTGCCATCGGTGGGCTTTGCTTCCTCGGTTACTTTGGCATCGGTGGCAGCCACTGTCAGAGTTGTTGTTTTTGGAGCTGTGACAGTTGTGACCGACTTCAAGTGTGTTGCGCCTGTATGGTTCAGCTGGGCAGCTCCCTTGCTATTGGCACCGGTGGTCCAGTGCACAGTATCCCCAGTCTTACTGCCAGCCTCATGGTGGGCATGATCAGCAGTGGCAATCACGGCGGTGATCACGGTGAAATAGGCAAACAAGCACATCGAATTCATATTGCTAAAAGTTGCTGGATTTCTCTTCACAATGTTCCTTGTTGCTGTCGAGTGCTAAACTAAACTCTCTAATGAAGCCCAGGCTTTATATACCAGTCATTTTTGCATTTGTTTTTACTATTTCAGCTGTTTCTTTCAATCAACTGCTGTAACTAACTGTTAGTCATCTGATTGATATAGTTACGCTTAATTGATTAATAACTATATTTTTTGTTCTACGCAGAAGTTCTTTAAACAGAAAAGTTTAATAAAAAAGTAAGCTAAAAGGCAGTCCAAATGGCATTGAAAATAAAACAATTATTTATTTTATTTTCTTTTGTTTTTCTAAAGTTGAGTTATTGTTGTATAATTTAAACATATATCTGCTAAATATTGCACTTACGCTGAGCAAGAAACTTGACCTGTTTTTGCCACAACTTGAGAAACAGTCGCAAGTGCGTCAACAGCATTTGCATTTCTCTGGGTAAATGGAACACAAAGCGCCTTGCGAACAACACGTGCATTTATGTACATAAATCAGAAATGCATATATGTATGTTCTATATAGTATACTCTATGCTTACTCGTATTTATAAAGGCGAAAAATAAAAAGGAAAGCAATTTGAATGGAAAACGAGGCGAGCAAACTGTTTGCCCCACGGCTTTGAAACGTTGAAAGCGACTTACGCAAATGAAAGTGGTGTGTGGGCAGGGGGAGTTGGTGGGGGGTTGGTAAAGAGTTTGTGGATCGACACAGTTACAAAACAAATGCATGCAACAACAAATGGCATCTAAAAGTCGTCCAAGTCCAAGCAAACAGACAGAGAGACAGAGAGAGAAGAACGCAAGTCCAAAGTCCCTCTAAGAGTTGCTACTTCAGTAACAAGTGCGTCACAATATGGAACAGCTTAGAGTGCCACTGTGTGTGTGTGTGTGTGTGCCAGTGTTTGTGTGTGTGTGCGAGTGTTTGACAATGTCATTCGTGCGTGGCAGCAGCAGAATCTTTTAGGACACACCCCCACCAACAACCAACACTCGGCAGCAGCGTTATATTTGCCAATTCACGTTATAAACTTGTTTTCAATTTCAAATTCAAATGCTGCCCCTGGAAGTTTGCTCCTGGATATATGTGGATATGTAGGACACACACACACCACACACACAACACTTGGCCACATTTGTAACCTAGCCATATGCACTTGAGAGAGACGAAGCAGCAGCGGCAGCAGCAGCAGCAGCAGCGGCAGCAGCGGCAACTGCTTCACAAAAGTCACTGCAAAACTTTGTGGCTGTTGCGCATGGAATTTCGTGAGTCACTTCCATCTAGAGACCAAGACAACCACCCCACCACCAAAACACCCACTCCCAATCCCCTTCCATCTCTTTTACAGCATAATGCTTGGACGTGTTCTGGTAAATTGCTTCACTTTTGCCACATTTTGATCGTTTCATTTTGCTCGTGCGTGTGTCGCTGGCTCTTTCACTAGATTCTATTTTCATTTTTCTTATTGTTTTCTCCTCTTTTCGAAAGTCGCATTTTCATGCGTAAAACTTTGGCCAAATGGAAAAAGTTTTATAATAACCAGGCACATAGTTATTAGAGGCGACAGACCACATCTTAAGACCCTTCTCCTTGCCCTTTTCTCTTCCTTCCTCAATTTCCAACTCTGTAGCTTGGCCACTCATAATTTGTAAGAATTAGTTGGTTGGTAGATAAACGGTTTTGGTATCTGATTTTATTTCCCTATTTTTTAACAATTTATTTTACTCTTAGTTTGAAAATCTATGTGTGTGTGTGTGTGTGTGTGAGCGTGTGTGCCTGTGGGCACAATTGTATGTGGATTGCTTAGCATGCCAGAAACTTTATTTCTAGTTCAACTTTCTTACAAAACAGAGCGATTTGAACTTAGATTTCCAGTTAAAAAGTTGCACAAAGTAAAATGTTGAAAACCAAATTTGCACATTTTTATAAGCCAAAAAGTTGATATAGAATACGACTTACAACTGTAAAATTATATATCTTCCTAGTTTTAATCAAAAGCCGAGTTCAACTACTGGAAATATTTCCCATAAAAAAATAAATCATAACACAAATAAATAATATTTGAAACGTGAGTATCTAATTAAAATTTTGAGTATTCTGCGTAATGAATTAATAACAATTATTTTATGATTAAAATATTTACAGTTTTCATTACACATTTAATATATATAACTACTTGTATTATATAATTGAAACAAAGTTAACTAAGCTTAATATTTTGTTCAATAACTGCAGTGCATAAACAAATTGGAAGCTGGCAATCGACAATGCAAAGTTTTATTATTACAATAACTTTTCCAGTTGAGTTTCTCATCAATATCGCATCTGATGCACATATTAAATATTATGAAGTTTAATGTTTAATTTATAACCTGCATATTTGAATTGAAAACTTGATACAGCTGGGCTCCATTCGATTGCAAAAATGTTTTGCTTAACCGACCATATGCAATGCTCAAGCCAATTTTACGAGCTGTAAAGAAATGAAATGAATTTAAGCTGAATTTCTTTTTGGCCAAACTTAACTGAAGCATGCCAAGAAGCAGGTGAAATGTGTGTAAGTAATGCTTAAGACTTATGCAAGCAAAAGCCTTAAATTTCGTACACAAATGTTTGCTTATTTGTTGTGTGTGCGTGCAAGATACTCAACATAAATTAAATATCGTTCAGGTACGTCTTTCAGAAAAAAAAACCCTATATTTAAAGTGAATTTAAGCTGTGCTGTCGTCGACTAAATTTATCCAAAGGCCACGCCCACACCCGTTGCCCCAGCATGTGGTTACTTAGCCAGGTCCTACAAGACCCGCTCACTGCCACATTTCATCACACAAAACACGAGCAATTTCAGCAACAATGTTTTCGTTCCTTTCGGCAGCTACAACATTCTTTGGCGCACACACTCCGTCACACACTCCGTCACACACACCGACACACACACCCACACACACACACCGACACACACGTGTACACTGCTTAAAGACATAACTTAGGAACAGTAACGCATATTTTAAGCAGTCTCGTGTCTCAGCCACCCGCATTTGGCGCTCAAGAATTTTTTTAAGTTTGTACACCTTTGAGATATTTTTGCCATATCCGCCAAATTCAACTAACCTTTAATTGAGTTCATGCCGTGCACTTTCAATCTGTGGCACCACTGCTTTTATTGAAATTTTCGAGATTAGGACCTCTAACCATTTAGGTGTGGCATTTTGAATATTTCCGGTATTTATATGGCCCAATGCCTAAGGCTAATAATGCTTTGCAGCGCTCGACTTAGATACGAACATAGTTAACATTGCTTTGGTGGGCACTTACCATTTTTGGCATTGCCTATACCTTAAGTGGCACAAACGATTATTAGCTTAAAAGTTGCTAGGGTAGGCTTAGCTAAAGCTAAATCAAGAGGCTATATTGATTTTCATTTCATGGGAGCTTTAATAATAATAATAATAAAGTTTAAAAGTGCGAAGCAGACTGCAGAGATTGCAGAACTCTTAGATGCATTTATATTTATTTATATATTTATTCCACAAAACATCTTAAAAGATAAGATGTACAAAAGCAACCATTTATATTTAGTCTGTGAACCATAAAGTGGGTATAAATATAAATGAAATAATTTAAGACATTAACATTTATTTATTAAAACCTTAAGCTAACTTGGATTACAAAGCTGGATGCGTGTTCGCTTACATTTCAGTTCGTATATTATTCACAGACTTACATTTTCATTTTCTACTAGCTTAATTTTAAGAAACCAGTTGCTTCACTTTTATAATTAAATGTTGCACATATTGTAGCCGGCAATCCACTTGAGGAAAGTGCCTCAGTCAGTTGAACTAGAAGTAAGTCAAGCTGCCCAACTCCATTTGTATTTCCAAATCCAAAACATAATTCCATTTGGCACAATAAGTTCGGTTGAGCTGCATCCAAATGCCTTCAATTATGCTTTCAGCATGCAACCAAACTGGCTGGTCATGCCCCCCTTTAACCTTTCAACCAAGCCAGCCGCCCACACAACCCGTCGAATTAACCCCATCCTGATGGCAAGCGGCTTAGAACTTAATTTCCTGTTTACAGTCATAACCAGGTTGGTAGTTACGCCCTCCACACGCCATGCAGGCATGGAAAAAAGCAAAGAAGAAAAGTCAACACAAAGTGTAGAAAGTCACTTAATTAAATGTTGTTTATACGAGGTGCAAGGAGACGTGCGACGCAGGCAGACTTTTTGCTCCCGCTTGTTGCGTTCGCAAATCCTTTGAGCCGCTGCAGCTGGTGTGCTATGTAAATACGCTATTCGTGCTAGCTGGCACATCAAAACACAAAAGGGCCCAGACATCCTGGCCACTGACGCTTCCTGCGACCTCCATGTTCCAGTCTCAGTCTCCGTCTCAGTCTCAGTCTCCATCTCCGTCTGAGTCTTAGTCATTGTCTATGCCTTCGTTGTCGACTTCACATTGCAATTTTTGTTGCACAAAATCCCCTAATTAAATGTAAATTACAAAATGCTTCAATGCCAAGTAGCAAGTGGCAAGTAGCAAGCAGCGTAGTCATTGCAGCAGACACGTCAGCATCGAGCAGCAGCTAAAATTGTAATTTTCATGCTTATTACAATATTTATGCGCGCTAAGCAGCTGAGGACATCCCCTGAGTTGACTCCTTTCCCTCTTCCGCTCCCTCTCTCTCTCTCTCACTCTCTCCACTCTTTTAGTGTCCTGTTGACATTTGACTTGTTGGCGCTACTTTCTTTCGCACCCAGTTTCGTTCGTCGAATTGTTTTCTTATCATTAGCACTGATGAAATGTAAGCCAGCAAGCAACTCGAGTTGCAACAGCAACTGACGCCAAAGTTTCGTCCTTGCTGCGTAATGGCTGCCATTTCCGTTTTAGATGACACGACACGACACGCGCCACCAAACCCAAAACCAAAGGCAAGTGTCGACTTGGAGCACGGCTGCCCAGCAGCATCCCCCGCTCCCCTCCCCCACTATTTCCTGTGTTGGTGTCTGGTTGTGTCGCCGGGCGTCTCCAGAGCTTAGGCGAATGCAAATCCTTTAGCTCAGTGCTAAAGCCCTCTGCCAAAGTGAGACATTTGCATTAAATTTTCAAAAAAAAACAAATGCAACGAAATTGACGGCAACTTTAAACCATTTCCAACTGGATTTGTTATTATGTTTTGCTTTGCTTTTATTTTTGCATTTACCAGAATCTTACAGATTTTTTCATTAAATCGTGTTACAAATGAGTTCTTTATCAAATGGTCAAATGACCAATTAAAATAATTAACATACCATTTCTGAACAATCCATATTATAAAATAAAAGTCGCTTAATAATATTATATTTAATCAGTTCAATACTTAAGTTTTAGAATGATTTCAGCTCAAACAATAAATTTAAATAAATATCAAGCCAATGCCAAAAGTGAACAACAATTAATTTTCCAGTTTCTTAAAGCTAAACTTATTTCATTTGTTGACTTACTTTTGAATATAGAAAACTTTTGAGTAATTAACCTTAAGAATTAAGAGCTCCTAAGTAATGCAATTGAAGCTGAGGCGAATTGGTAGTGAAACTGGAAAACAAAGTATTGTGCAGTCTTTGAGGGCTTAAAGCTATTAACCTAAAACCTGAACAGCAACAGCCATAAAAGCGAGCAGCATAAATCAAAGTCGAAACTATTTTCATTTCGGGCAAATCGAACGCTGTGAGGAGCTATTAAACCGCTGCCATTAAAAGGCGGTAGTAAAAGCTTTACTAAATGCCAGCTAGCTAAAAACCGAGTGAAGGTGCAACTCAAAAGTGCCAAAAACCAAAAGCAGAGCGAGACAGAGCTAGAGAGTCTTACTCTCTCTCTCTCTCTCTCTCGCACTCTAGTCAAAAAGTATAAGTCGCGAATTTTGTGCAGCCTGCGTTACAGCCGCACACATAATAAAGTTAACGCTCAAAGGGGCGGAACACATTTGGAGGCGTGACAGCGGGAGACCAGAGCCAGACCGAGCCCAGAGCCGGCGGTTTAGCAATTGCTGCAAAATTTGACAGTTTCCAAAAATTTTCGCAATTAGATGCGAAGTACGACAATTCCAAATGGCTGCCAGCTATTTTTAGCGTAGCGTAGGAAGGAAGGGTGTTCGGTATGTACCAGTGTGTGTGTGTGTGTGTGTGTGTTGGTTAACTGGTTGTAGCTGGCAACCAAACTCTTAACGTTGCCTCGTCAAGTCACTGATTCGGTTTCTGTTACTGTTTCTATTTCAGTTTCAGTTTCAGTTACAGTTCCATTTTCAGTCAGTTGTCAGCGCCTACAGATTTTTATTGCTTGCGACATTTACACAGCATTTGATGTTTATTGATGGCACTGTGTGTGGTGCGCGTGTGTGTGTGTGTGTGTGTGTGGGTTTGTGTGTGTGTGTGGGTTTGTGTGTGTGTGTGTGCTTTTGGTTAAGCGGTTGAGCAGCAAAAAGGCAGCCGGCTTCATTGACATGTTCACATTGTTTGCTGCTGATGTCACACGTGGCGTATGCGCAACGTGAATATGGCAATGTTAATGATTTGAACAGCAGCCAAATGGCCAAAATGAGTGCCCGGGGTTAGAAGGGGGAGTTGAAACTTGGGTTTTAGTGCCGTCTAAATGAAATAGTTTAGAGCGCGCCATAAATGATGCGGCTGCCTGGGCTTTCAACTTTGTTTGTGTGTGAGTATGTGTGTGTGTGTGTATGTGTGTGTGTGGGTTTGTGTGTGTGTGTTTATGGCCTATTAATATTCAATTGCAAATGAAAATGTGTGGGCTTCGATGTGTCCCAGGGGTGCACTTTGAATGTGCTGACTGTTGAAATGCAGTGAAAGTTTGAAGAAAGTTATCTGCGGTTAGATGACAGGCGAAGGGGGCTGGAAATTGATTGAGGAAACTTAAATTCAGAGTACAATTGGTGAATTGAATTGAATTAATTATCAAAGTACATTTTTCGCATATTTATTTTAAATGTGGGATTTAAAATAGTAGATAAGCAAACAAGAAGCGGCCAAAGCTATCTGGCAACCTTGTTGCCGTAGTCCCAATGCTATCGAAAGCGGGTAATCGAGTCAGTGCCGATATAAGAGAAGTACCGATATCTGATTGGGTGTCATATATATATATATATATATATATATTTGTATATTAACTAACTCAGCTAGCTTCAACGTTTAATATAGTTTTAGCAATTTTCTTTTAAACTCACTGATTTCGTCTCTATCTATCTGTGACACGCTCTTTCTTCCTGTGTTTCCTCCTTGGCCGTCAATTGTCAATTGCAAGGCTAAAACAATTGACCACTAAACGGTCAGGCTGAAATCTCTGGCACTGAGAGCGGGAAAAAGTCAAGCGGCTCTAAGCATTTGCCCGGCCAACCGATAACTATAAAAGTGGAGTACTTGCAGCAACGCCCCGGCACTTGACTACAATTGCGACTATTAGACAAAAGCTGTGAGTGCCACAAAAACGACTTTCTGCACTGGCTGGCTGCGTTGGGGGCTCCACAAATCGATGGCGCTGCCCATTGCCAAGGTCTATAACCATAAAGGACGCGAACGAAGCCGCGAGACACGTGCCAGTGCTCAATTATTGACTGGCTGAGGGTGTGCGATGTGGTTGAAGGGTGTCAGAAACAGAGCATTGGGCAGGCATCAAGTTTTGCAGCACACTTACAGACGCTAAAACTCAAACATAAACACTCAGCAGGAGCAGCACAAAATTACGTTAAAAATTACGCAAAACTCTATAAAAAAAAAAACAAGAAACAGCAATGGAGCGAAAGAAAAGCAAAAGAAAATGTGCTGAAAATGCCAGGCAAGCAGAAAAGAAAACACAACAGAAAAGTTCGCTATTTGTTTGGCCACCCCACAAAAAAAGTAACAATTTAAAAAAATCAAGCACATACGCATAACACTTGCCAACAAGAAGTGTTTGAGGTTGACACGTACACCCACACACATACACACACACACTCACTCAGAGATAAAACTACACAATTGCAAGGGCAGCCATTTTGAGTGCCATTGACAGATTTCCTTTTTGATTTCGCACTTGATGGCAGCCAAAATTGGCGCCTTTTGTATGCTTGTCAGGGCAACGAAAACTTCTTAAGTGTTCAACTGATAATGCCATCGGGTAAGTATAGACATTTTATTTATACCATTATCTAGTGTAATTTGTATTTTCATGAATTTATTGATTATTGTGGTTTTTAGCATAGAGTACAATTATTCGACGAGTATTTCTCAAGTCAGTTGATAAATGTTGACTCCCAACCAACGTTCGTTTATTCATTCAAAATTCTACTTATTTACCACGTTGTTAGCTTAGTAAGTGGTTTCATTCACTAGTTCGCCAACATCAATCAAATTTCCCAAGGAGTATTCAGCAATTTCTCACAAATACCTCACCATTTAGCATTTTTACATTGTCCACGTTTTTCTCGATGCTCGCAACTTCAACCATGGCGCCAGCGGGCAGTCAACTAGACTAAAAATTAAATGCTTTGTTCAACGTATTTTTTCTTTTACTTTCTTTTCGCTTTCGTCTTCTGTCATTTGCCAAAAATGATTTTCTTTTGCCTTCTTTGCGATTTCTTAGCTTTTCGCCAGCGAAACTTGTGTAAACATGGCCACAATTTAAAAAGCAATAATTGAAAACCTTTATGGCATACCGAATAAAAGTTTTGTCAGCTGTGCCGCTGCCATGGCCACTCGCACCACCCACACCCACCTCCGCCCGACCATCCACTTCCTTCCCCCCGCACTCAATTTAAAATCAGACAAATGTTTAATGATCTTTAAGACAAATCTATTCAATGTTTCTACGGTGTGCTTTGTTGCATACTCTGCGATTCAAGGTAAGCAGATTAAATTGCCCAAATTGGGCATGTGACCACGCCCACATTTGTGTGCTCATAATAGAAGCGGCTGCTAAGCTCAAACATGCGTGCATCGAAATTCGTGTGGGAAACTTTTGCCACCGCCACGCCTACAAAAGACTTTTGTTTTGCTCGCCATGGGGCGTTAACCAAATGCAATGTGCCAAAGTACAACGAATCGATTTCGTTAGCTGAAAGTTCGGTGAATGCCTGCAGGTGAGGTGCGGACAGGTGATGGGGACTGGCAGGCGAATGTGGGAGGCATTTATGTAGTTCTCCTAGGCGTTGCCAGTCAATTTTTCGCATGTGCGCCCCAAATTAGATAACATTCAAAAGCAATAAAAAAGAAACTTTTGTGCAATTGCCAACAATGAGGAAGGCCAGAAGGCAAAGAACTAAATGTTGGCCATAATTTGCGTGTGCACTTAGCATATATATCTATATCTATAGCTATAGCTATAGAACTCAATTGCCATTTAAGCTTTTTACCTTCGATTACTATCGCTGTATTGTTAGCAGTTCGTTTTGTTAACCAACTTAAATTAATAAGAAAAAATTGATTAAAACAGTTGAAAATATCTACATTTTTATCCAATTGATCCTGTGATGTATATATATGTATATATATATATGTTATAGTATTTGGATATAGACAATTTTTGGTGACAAATACATTACAATTTGAAGTTTGATTTTATTTCGAATTCAACGAATACTTTAAAAAGATATAACCAAAGATGGTTTCTGGTTTGTTGAACTATTTTTAAAATTCATTCGAAAATTGGCTATTTTTGAACAGTTATTAACCTCAACATCCGTTTACCGATCTCACCTATCGAATCCCATTTAAAAACTTAACAAATAATGCCAAATAGTAAAAAGAATGGAATCCAATAAACTTTATTGCCTCGTTGCACAACAATCGTAGTTGGTTGGTTGCAACAAAAAAGACGGATTTCCGCTGGTTTTTTTCTGTGCGAAGAAGCAGCCAAGTTGTTTTTTGGTGTTGTTGGTGCAGCTGCCATTTCTTTATTTGAATTTGTCTAACGAGCGCTTAAATAGCCTTGAGCAGCAGGCAGCAGCCAGTCAATTTTCCGCTGTCTCTCACGAGCGGGGCGTGGCCTTTAGCCATTTTTCTTGACTGTGTGTGTGTGTGGCGCCGGATGTGGCTCAAAGTCATATCCTGTGTACGCCAGCGTCCGTTTTGGCTGCACATTTGCGCCTCGTTTTTCGGGTAACCCTTAACCCTTCCTTTCGAATATATGCTAAAACAAAAGCGCGCCCAATCCGTGCATTCATCAAACCAGCAAAAACAACCGCAAAAAATGGGATACAAATTTTGCGTTTCGCTTGAGTCTTCTTCTTCTTTTTTGTTTAGATTTTATTAGAGTTCTTTAGTTATCGGAGCTGGTCGCGTGTGGTTTGAGGGTTAGTTTGTGTAGGTTGGACAACATTGGGCAGTCTGCCAAAATACAAGCTTGGTTTGTCCTTGAAAAATACTTTTATATATCCGCCAAGTTGACCAGATAAATTTGATTTTAAGTGCAGTGCAAATTAAGTTTATTTAAATACGTTTCAATGCCACTTGCTTTCAAGCGAAAGCTGTCCAAAATAACTTGCACGCCTTAGCTTATTGGAATGCTTTAAACTTAAGTAATTTATCTAAATTACATTTTTTGCTCGTATAATCACTCACTATTATCACATGTTTGATCATGGAAAATGTCAGAGAAAACAGGAAAATTATTATGCCTTGTTTTGATGCAATCAAGCAGAGAAAAAGTGCAGGCAGCTAAAGGCAGCATTACTGAACAAAATTTTTAATACGTTGAACAGCAATTAAAGTGATTTTTACACAAGAAAATGATTAAATTTAAATGGTCAGTAAACACGAACTAAAATGCCAGCGGCAACGTTAAACTAAACTCAATTAGAGTGCCTGCGTTCTTTTATGAAATTGAAAACACTGGCAACTCAGTGGACTGGGGGGGGGTGTGCTTTAAATTAAAACAGGCAGCAAAATGAGGCAAGCACACGCACATGCAGCACTCCCACGTACACTGGACACATTTTAATATGCACTCGCATTGTTTGCGGCCAAAAAGAGTACAGCCACAATTAGCCTACGCAAGTGGGTCAAAAGAAAACAAAGGTGCTTCAAGTTTGGAGCATGGAAGCATATCTATCTTTTGTAGACACAAATGCATTTATTTTGAGCATTCAAAGTTGCGTTGCACATCTAAAATTGTGGCCTTAAGCTGTGCCGAATTGACAGCAATATTTATGAATGGTTTGTATTATTTTTATAATTCATTAAGTCAATTCTATGTAGATGCAAAGTTCAACACGAGCTCTTGCAACTGGGCAACTTTATTAAATTGCCTTGAAGTGTACTCACACACACTCATACACGCACTCGCACACGTGTGTGTGTGAAATTAATTTGAGATGTCCGATTGGCTTGTTGCTGCTCCTCTGTCTTGGTTGGGGTCGAAATGCTGTGGCTGCTGCAACGGTGGCAATGCCAGAGCCAAACAAGCCCCAAAAAGTATGCTACAAATTGCCTTAATTCCCCAACGAGAATAAGTTATTCCGTTTCGTGTGTCGTCTTCGTTGTCCACGCTCATCGCTTTTGTGTGCTGCAACTTTTCGCATGTGTTAAAATTAAAAAGTTTTCCTTTTGATTTCGCTTTCTGGTGTGTTTGTGTGTGTGGAGTGTGTGCGAGTGTTTTTATGTTGTATCTATCGCTGGTCACAACACTCCATTTGTCACACTCTTTGTCTCTCTGTCGCACTAACCCTTCTGTTTGCTTTTCTCTCTCTTTTTATTTTAAT
This sequence comes from Drosophila nr. perissopoda 5 BK-2023a, assembly GCA_035044105.1. NCBI lineage: Eukaryota > Metazoa > Arthropoda > Insecta > Diptera > Drosophilidae > Drosophila > Drosophila nr. perissopoda 5 BK-2023a. The sequence goes on from JAWNMK010000122.1 coordinate 1,743,546, forward strand.
TATTTAGTCAAGTTCAATTTGTCGCTGTGTATGTGTGTTGAGGACACGTACTAGTCCTGTCCGTGTCCTTGGAGGATTGCATATGTGGCATTGAGACTTGCTCGTGTCACGTGGCTACTTTTAAATTGAGTTTATTGTGTAGACCATAAAATGTTATTTTGTTGTGGGCTGTTCCCGCTCTAATTACCTGGGGAATGACAGTTCACACAATAGTGAAACAAAATGGCATTAAAAACAATATAAACGTTAAGCTTAAGCCCAAATAGTTGATAGTTGGCTAAAGTCAGAGTGAAGCTAGTTATATTATCAATAAAAATAAACATTAAGAATTCAATTGGAACTTTTTATTTACATGGATTAAGTTTCTTAGGACAGCATTCATTGCAGTGAATAAATACTGTAAAATATCTTTTTGGGCTGCTGCTGAAAAATGTATTTCGTAACAAAGTTGATTCTCTGGCTGCCAAGCAGAATTTCTCTTGATTATCTCTAGACAACTATTTCATCTTATTTTCTACTTTTCACATTTAACCTGTAGTCTCTGCAGCTCGATTTATCTCTTTAGCTCTTTCACACACACTCCCTCACTCTCTCTCTCTCTTTCTGTCTCCCTCTGTTTCCATCTGGCAATTTATCTCTATCCATCCAGCATTTGCCACCCCACTTTAAATATGTACAAACCTTAATCACACTTTGCTGCAGCTTGGCATAGAAATTTGCCCATTACCTTCACGGGTATGCAACATAATTTTTAACCTCACGCCGCGGCATGCACATAAATTTCACTGGTCGCAGCCTCCATTTGAAAATTAACGAGCGCGCGAGCATAAATAGCAAGCGAGCGAAACTATTGAGAAGGCGCCAAAAGGAAACAGCTAACAAAGCAGCTTGGCTGAAGGAGTTAGTGCAAACACAGCCTGGTCTGGGCGGAGAGACAGAGAGGCAGTGGCAGTCTCCAGCGTAAATTTATTTTTCATAAGTAAATCCCTCTCGCTTTACGAGAAGCAAAATAGAAAAAAAAAAAAAAAAAGAACTTTGCCATTACGTGCCACAGTGCGCAGCCGAAAAGTCAAAGTGACGGCAAAGTCAACACAAGAAATTGCAGCCCTGCAGTTAGCGCAGCAAATGAGATTCCCCAGAGCAATCCACCACCCACCACTCACCCCTCCAAGTCCTGTTGATCTCTGGAGAGCAAGAGTGAGTGTGCAGAAGGAGAGAAGTTCGGGCAGCGTCCTTAGCAGAATGTAATAAAACCTGAAGTACGTTTTGTTTGATAATCCCATTTTAATATTTATAGTAATAAACGCGCTTACGCGTTGACGCTCCAAAGTGGAATTGGTATTAGCTCGGGGCCACGCCCACTTTATACACTGGCATATTGGCCGCTTGTTGCCCGCCAGTGTTTGCGTTTGAATGCCGTTTATTAGATGACTTCTGGGCTTTTGGCTGCCCCAAATGAAATATTCCCATTCCCCCACGAGTCGAAGTAAATTATGTAATTTTGGATAAGCGAAAATGGGAATTTTTTGATTTAATGTCCTGTGGAGAGTGCTCGAGAAGAAACTATAATGTTATTGAGTCGCATCTTGTATGGAATATATATGTAAATTTATTTATTTATTAAATTTCGTAATTTAGTTTGTAGAGTGTTCAATATTCGGTATGCCATAGTTGGCTTCGCAGCACATATTTATTTATACTGTATTGATATAAGAACCACAGCAAATGAAGTGTAGAAAATATTGCCTGGCAGCTGAGGAGGATTCACTTGGCGAATTCATATTAGATTTGTGCTGATTGTGGCAAAGTGGAAGGCATACAGTTTATCTCAAGTCAGTAGAAATCTGCTCCTCGCCTTTGTGTCCCTTGCGAAAGGGGTGTATTGAACGGTTCGAATGGGAAGTGTAAGCATATCCTTGGGCAGACGTCTAGCAGCCAGCTTAGCTTTGACGGCAAAATCAATCCAATTGTCTCCGTCTAGCTTTGAGTTCATAGACAGAGAGTACAGTGCATTTATTTACATTATATATGACGGGACGTATGTATGTGTAATGTAATTTAGTTTAATCCTTTGAAACTGGTTTACTTGGCCAGCTAGACGAAGTGAATTAGGTTCATTTGACCAGCGCGCACAACACTTACAAAAAGAAACTCAACATTTTTAAAGGGGTACATTTAAGACTCAACTGTGCAACACATTTTAGAAACTCAGTTTAGTGTTGTCTTTTTACATAAAATGGATAAATTTTCAAGCTCCTCTTAGTCGGATATACTACATATGTAAAAGCATTAACATATTTTCTGCTGATTGAAAGATTTTTATTGAGTGAAACGTTTTCTTAGCACTAATTTGAACTTATTTATGTGCATAAAATCATAAAAATCAAAATACAAAAATAACATTTTCACATTTGGACATTTGCAAAAGTAGAATATTGAAGACAACAATATTGTATAACATTTTTGACAAATTCCTACATATTCAATAATATTATAAATACTGCAGATATAAATAAAAAACATTAAAAAAAGTGATATAATTCTAGGAAATAAATCCAAGCCAAAGAATTATGATGAATTATATAGATTTGCAGTGTGTCAAATTTTGAATGTCATCCACTTTGAAATATTTATGAGCCAAAATATGTGAAACTTGTCATTAACACATGACAAAACTTTCCGGCAGCAAAGTTTGCAGTAGAAAAACATGGCGTGAAGATGGAAAAACAATGGCAAGCGAGCAGGCAAATCCATTGTCACATTAAATTCGAATTACTCTCGGTTTTTGAAGTTGTCGCCGCTGGGGCATAACGGGAGTTCACGCAATTTGCAATCAATGGCGAAATAATATGGCGGTTTCGCTTACGTATTTTTCACTGATTTCCCAAAAGCAGACGCTGCAAAGGGCACCCTAAGCTTGGCGATAGTTTTTCTTCGAAATGCAAGTCGCGTGGCAAGTTTTCTCTTTGTGTGTGTGTTTGTGTGTGTGTGTGTGTGTTGCAGGCTTTGAGATGGCCCAGCAAGCATTTGCCGGCTCTTACAAAAAACTTGGTCCTTCTGCTGCTGGTGCTGCTGCTGCTGCTGCTGCCACTGTTGCAGCTACTTGGGGAGTTCTCGGAGCATTATCTTTTGGCAATGCCAAACACTTCCGCCCAACGACAAGAACGATAAATTGTTGCGGAAAAGTGTTAAGCGTGGAAAAGTTCAAGCCAAAGTTTCGATGTGCGCGCACTTTTATTTAGGGTTCATTATGCTTTCTTATGCCACTTTTCGCCACGCCCCCCCGCTGCCTGTCGCGGCTGCCTTTGTTTGCCACCAATGAACATAATGATTACAGGCTTACGTTCTGCTTTTCTTTCTCCCCATAGAGACGAGTGTATGCCTCAAAATTATGGCCAGGCTGCAGAAATTGGCCAAACCGAATGCCATAAGCCGATTACCAGCATATTTTTGCTTATACTCCGTAACTAGTTGAATGTTTGAAAGGGATATACAAATGAACCTTGGGGAACTAGTTTTGTGTGCCTTATCAAAAAAAATTAACTAATGAAAATCTTCAAACTAACCATGATATAGAAATTGCAAAGTAAGAAGATTTATTCATTAACAAACTCAATGTATAAATATATTTCATATTTCTGGCACTCTCATTTCTAATTTATGGTTCACTTCCATATCTTTAATCTGCGTACAGGGTATCTGTTGGTTATGCCACATATTATTGGTAATTTTGTTCGTTAATTTTTGCTGCTGCTGCTGCTGCCCAATGAGGCATACAGCGAGATGAATTGCTCTTTCAATAGTTGCTAGCCGTCGGCGCTTGGGAAATGGAAATGAAAATATAAATGGAAAGGCAGAAAATGCGGCTTAAACTAGCAACTACAGTCTGACATTGCATGTCATCAAAGTTATTAGCGTTAATGCTCTATTAATGTGCCGAACATTGAAGGCGCAGGTATTTTTTTGACATAATGGAAATGGTTTGTTTTCTGGCATCAGAGTGGAGTTAGGACTGCGATGGTGGAGTGGGTTCAATTAGTTAGGATTGGGATAGCCCCAAAGGACCTTAAAGGTTGAGCCTATGCTTCAATCACTTTGAAGATTCAACTACTACGGTTGGATGTGTCTGGGAGCGTCAGCTATAAGCAAAACGCCAACAGTTCCTGGAATACAGTATTCAGAACCATTCCGAAATTTATTATTTAATTCGGCCATCAATCATTTCTGCGCATATTACGTATGTATGCTTAACCATCTGGCATTCGGTTAGATAAAGTTCATTAATCAATCGTCAAGCTGTTATCAATCATTTGTCATAACATTAATGCCATATCACACTCGAATTTGAATTGGATTTATTAATTGAAATTTAAAGTTAGCAATTAGCTAAAATATAGTTGTAAACTAAAGCAGTTCTGTTGTGATTAGAACTCATACTATTCAGTTACTTTGCAAAGATTTGAAAAATGCAATCAAGTTCCAAGGAAACTCAAAATGTATTTCAACGAAATTTGATTCAATTGAACTCAATTGAAAGTGCTTTTCTGCGCTGAAAGTAGCTGAAACTTATGCAAGGCGAGTAGCAACTATTGAGCAAGTGTAGTAGTATTCACTGGGGTGCATTTTGAATACATGCATGTGCTGATTGAATGAAATAGATATTGATATATCGCACATTCATCAATGCCCACTTCAAGGCAATTGAGTTCGCTGAATGGAGAGCGAAACACTGACGACACACACGCAGCTACAAATCGCTGGCAAGGGAAGAAATTGCAAGCCAATCGCAGCTGGGGGCGAAAACCTTGTTGACTGAGGCAGCAATGTAATAACATTCGCAGCTATTTAGACCAATTTTTTCTTCCTCATAGTTCTTACACCTGCCGCACACCGTCAAAGGGGAAAGTAGCGGAAAAGGGGGGGAGGGGGGGGGGGGAATGGCATGCTGCTTTAACTTATTGCGAAGGCAGGCAAAGAACTTGGCACAAAGCTTGAAGGCAAACAATTTTCATTTCCGCCTTTATTTGCACTGCAAGCCAAATGGCATCAGGGGGGGTGTTGCGGATCTGCCAAATACCTAGCTGTAAAGAAAAGAATTTCTTTTGAGTTACTTTAGCAAAGGCAACGAAGAAAAAAAAAAGGGGACGAAGCGAAAGGACACATGTGTCCTGCTCGCCAGGACAAACTTTACGCCATTTGCGCTGCCTTAAGGTGTGTTTAATGAAAAGTTGCCAACAAGCAGAGTTCGGACACATTAGACCCAAAGTATTAGCAGTAATAGTTGTAGTAGAACAAGAACACAAAGACAATAGACAGACAATGGTCTAAAGGATGCAGGTGCTGCTTCTGCTTCTGCTTTTGCTTCTGCTTCAGCTTCTCTTTCTGCTACTGTTGCTGGCTGCATCAATATCCTGTTGCCATTTTGCGCTATTTACAAATGAAATACGCCGCAAGTTTTCGAGCCAAAGTAACCACGAAAATTAAACTTTTCCCTCGTTTGTGTTTTATCAGTTTTGTGGCTAGAAGCAGGAGGCAGGAGGCAAGAGGCGCAGCAAAGTTTGCACAGAAGGAAAATGCAATGAAGAAAATGAAATTAAAATAGGCGAAGCGAAGAACCAACAAGGTGCAATCCAAGTGGATTTCTTAAAGTGGACGTGGAGTCTACTTTCAGTTTGGTAAATAATGAGATTACATATTACATCACAGTTGCCAACAGATATTGCCCTACTTGGATGATTGCCTGACCAATTCAAATATTGTTCTATTATCAAGGCTAACTTGATTTATTTTTAATATGTATTTTTATTTTTTAGACAAATTTCTTCCACCTACCTAAACTAAAGGATTCATTAATCTCAAAGCAACATTTCCTATTTTGTATTTTCAATAAATTTCAAAAGCATTCAAGCCAGAATCGATCTCATTTGTTTAAGTATAATCCTCGTCGTTGTTAAACCACTATTTCTCGTCTGTCCCACAACCATTTAAAATATGTTCCAACTCTTGTGGGCCAAGTTTCACCATCATCATCAGTCACACAATTTGTAAACATAAAATACGAATTTCTATCAAGTCTAAAGATCTAAACAAACTGTAAAAATTACAATTCCATTGAACAAGCGTTGCCTTTGGCCAACAAAAAAAAAAGAAGAAGAAGAGAAAAAAAAAAAGAAGTCATGGAAAAATCCAAAGAATTTTCGGACGAGAAGTAAACAAAATCTGGTAACATCAATTTTGTCAAGTTTTCACGCGGACAACAACAAATCAGATGAAACCATTTGCTTGCGCCTAAGAGCATGCAAACAACACACAGAGAAAAAAGTCAAAGTGAAAAGTAGACGACAAAAATATAAACCATAAGACGTATTTATTTCAATTTGAACACTTATTTTCAGTTGAATTCCCCAAGAATTCATTCAGAGCAATTTCTAGAATTCCTTTCCATTTTTGTAGCTTTTATTTTATTTTATTTTTTATATTTTTTTGCGCAGTGCACGGCTAACGCTTTGAAAGTGTCTCGTCTTGTTTAGCAAGAGATACAAGATAAGGGGACAGTGTGAGGCTGAAATAGGACTAGAGAAAGGCAGCAAAACGAAAGAGATTTCTACGCACAGTGCGAGAAAAAAGTCAGTGGACGTGCCAAAGCTATGAATGCCAAGTGACACTTGAATGGAGTGTTGGACAACCGACTCCGGGAGTGGGCGGGGATGACGCTATGGGAATGGGATTGAATGGGATGGGATGGGTTGGGCTCGGAGCTGGGTGCGAGTTGCGGGTTGCAACGTATTTTGGGGTATTAGTCTAGCCCGAAAAATCGATGGGGCATCATTCTTATCAAATGCTTGACGCCAAGCGGCCAGCACTTATTAAATTGAAAATATTTTCATGTGGCCAACTTTAAGGCGTAAAAGGGCCAAGACAAAAAAAAAATACAAAAATACAACAACAACAACCACTGAGCTTTGATTGATTGCTGTCGTTTTGCGCTTTTGCCAGCTGAGAAGTTTAATAAATGAATGCGGTTTTTATTGTGCCTAACCGAATATGCAAGTGTGTGTGTGTGTGTGTGTGTGTGTGAGTGTGAGTGTGTGTGTGTGACTGTTGAAGTTTATCATAGCAACATTTGATTAATTGCCCGGGTCATAACATAGACCACGCCCCCACCCCGTTCCTCCCACTCCGACCAACTCTAAACGCATGTTGACAGCTGGCGTTAGTCGCCAGTTTTCAATTAAAAAAAAACTTTGCACTTTGCAACAAGCAAGAAGAAGAAGGCGTCGTGCAACTTTGTGTGAAGGTGGCTTCTGTTGCGGCTGTCTTTGGGGGTTTTTTACGACGTCGCCACTGAATTAATGTAAATCCTTGTTATCCTTCACTTTATGTTGCCACTGCCTGCATTTTTACTATGCAGGACCTCGCCTTCTCCCTCTCCCTCTCCCTCCCCATCCCCTTCTGCATTGCGCCATTTTGTTGTTTATGTCGCAATTCTTGTGGTTGTCTTTTCCCACCCATTTGCCACTTCAGCTTCGACTACTTTTTTATGGTTTTGTGTTTTTGTGTTTGCTTTTTACGGTCAGTGTTGTCTCTTTTGTAATTATGGTCACGTATGTGCTGCACCATTTTATGTGCAAAGGACATCCGAAGGACAATCCAAAGCACACAGACGCATTAATTGCAGCTTGTAAAACATTTGCCCACTGGCGTCTATTTTATATTGGTGACAATTTCTGGACAACCAAGGCCATAAAATAACTGAAGCATTCGTCATCATCTGCAGCCTTCCGAGAGCCTTGGCCAAGTTGGTAAATTTGAAAGTTCTGTGGTTAATAAACCAAGAATCAGTTTGGAATTCTTTCGAGAAAAATTCTTGTTTCTTAGATGGTCAACGTGAAGCTGCAAGACATAAACTGCTACAAAATCTAAACCATAATTATGTGTATATTTAGAGCCTGTCCAGAATCAGAAATCCCTCAAGGATTAGCTCTAGTACTCTTATGAATCAGGACGCTTGTCGCACTTTCCGTCTAATCTCATTCCGTAGAAAAAACTAATTTTCAATTTGTTTTCCTATTTTCTACGCAAAAGTTGAGCGAATTTGGAGCTTTTCCAATTAATTGAAATGACAGACGTTGGGCAAGTCATTAATATTTGGGTGTACTCCGACACTAATCGATTGATCAATCAATCAGTCAGTCCGTCAATCAGTATACAAGCCAAGTCATTCAATTTGTATGCAATTTTGACCGCAAACATTTGTTAATTGACCGCAGCACGGAGAGAGTGAGCGAATGTGTGGATGTATTTGTAGGTGGATGTTTGATGTGTGTTTGTGTGAGTAAAGTTGGTCGCAATGCCAAACACAAATACCCACACACACACACAGGCGCACAGGCACACACACACACACCAGCACACCTAGAGTTGCACAAATAATTAATTATGTTCGCTCAGTTGCATTTGAAGCTGCAGGAAATGAAGCTGCGCTCTGTTGGCAGCCACCTAAATTATGCCAAGATGTCTACGTTGTTGCACCACCCAGACACTTAGACCCACCCAGCCAGCCAACCATCCAAACACAATCACACAACTAACCAACCAAACCTAGTCACTGTCAATTGCTTCCGGTAAACGGTCTGGACGACCATCAGCCTGTTTGCCACGGTTAAGTAGCGATAATTGCTCACCTTTGCTCAACTGACCATCAGCACCCCCACTGCCCCCTGACTGATGTGGCAATATAGCCAAGTTCATCTAGAAACATCAACTTGTAATCGAATGACATTTAAGTGACACCATGGGCATAATCGTTAAACAGTCGACTGCAAGTCGTCAGCAGAGCGGCTGTTTATCTTTAGATAATAGAGTAAAATACAGTTAAGCCAGGTTAACTAAAGAAAAATAAAATAAATAAATACGAATAGCAGTTAACGGTTTTTGACTGACCTCAAAAGCAATGCTGCTAATCCAGTGCTATTCTTGGTTAACCATTCGATAACAACTATTCATTATCTTATATGATTCTTCACATTAAAAACAAAATTGGCAAAAGTTTTCTATTTAATTATTTTCTTATTTAAACTTACCTAAAAAATAAACTTTAATTTTAATTATTTTCTTAAACGAATCAAAGGTTTTACTAAAGGAGCGGACAGGTCATGAACCTTTCCCTTCTTATGATTTTTTGGGATAAGATACATATTTATTTATAAAATATAATTTTTTTTAAATTTAAGTTTAATATTAAGATTATAATATAATATACAAATACAATCATGAGTGAAATAAATCCAAGACAATAGCATACTTTATCTATTCAACATCTGTGCTTATGTCCAGACACCACTTAACACTGCCGCACCCAAAGCCCGTCAGCCATCAAACTAGTTTTGACTGTGGTTTATTGCCAAGGTCCAGACACATTTAGAGGGCACACACACACACACACACACACACATCTAGACAAAAGATGTGCATAAATTTGAACAGTTCGACGAGCACATAAAATCAGCTACTTATGCGAATGCCAAGAAAAACACCTCAACAAAGCCGCACACATCGAAGAAAAGCTGAAGCTGAATTTCCCAAAAGCAAAAGAATAGAAAAACTGATACAAAAGTAGCCGTCGCATCGGCGAACGAAATTGATTTTCAGGCAATTTGTTCGTTTATGGATTGTTGCCCAGGACCCAAAAAAAAAAAAAAAACACGAAATTCGATGAAACCGGCGATAAAGGACAGCTGCTACTACTTTTTCCCACTGGCAGAGAGAAGATGCTATCTCCCTTATCATCATCTGGGGCAGTCAAAAAAGAAAAGAAAAGAAAATTGAACGTGAGCTGGCAAGTGAGAGGAGAGAGAGAGAGAGAGCAAGGAAGTTGAAAGAAAGCTCATTGACTGCAACACTTTGACACCTGACAGCTGCACAAGAAAGCGTGCGACGTATTACAACGACTCGCACACCCCAAAAATTCCGCCGGACAAGGACAGCGGGCAGGGAATACGGGGTAGGAAATGGGGTCTATGGCAATGCGGTCTGTGTGGTCTTGAAAACTTTGCGACCAAGACATGAGATTTATTTGATGTTGCGGATTTGGTTTTTGTGCTTGTTTGTGCAGCGATTCAGGTCGTGCTACTGCAACAAAACAAAAGGGATTAAGTGGCGCCATCTAGTGTAGAGTAGTCCTGCTTGTAGTTTTGACAAGTGAAAATGCTTTAATGTTTTAATAGGCTGAAACTTAAAGAAAAAAAACTTAAGAATTCTCAAAATTGTATAAATAGATATAGATATAGATATAGATATAGATATAGATATAGATATAGATATAGATATAGATATAGATTTAGATATAGATATAGATATATGTAGATATAGATATTGAGACTACCTCCCACATAACAAACATCTTTTGGCTATTTGTCCATCAGACTAAATGTCGGCATTTGCGTTGCCTGCTTTTGCGGCAACATGAACCCATGCCACATCATTGCTTATCCAGCACCCAGTCAGAAGTCGCCTGTCGCCAACGCCATCACATTATTCAACGCATGCATAGGACATTAGGCAGCGGGTGGAGTTTGTGGGTGGGTTTAGTGGGGGGGGGGGGGCTTTTTGGGCAGACGGCCTCAGATGTTGCTGCCGATGCTGCTGTCAAACAGGCGGTGGGCAATCACTCAGTCAATTTGGCTTTTTGGCTTACTGTTTTACTATGTACGCTGCAGTTTCTTCTTTTTTTATCTGCTGGCTTGGCTCCCTCAGGCTGGCTAATATGTCTGTCTGTCGCTCTGTGGTTTGATTTATGGACAGGCTGGCTGTCTGGCTAGTCAGAGACCCTTCATGCCATTAGCAGGCAACAAATCCAAAGCATGTCAAGCTGTGCCTCAATTTCGACTATCCAATTAACTGTGTATTTCAATTTTGGTTTCTTTTTTTCCTCTGCTTAATATTGACACTTTATGGTTTACTTTCATATGCAAAACCTTGACGTAGATTTACCTCCCAAACAGTTACGCATTGTTGCTGCCATTTGTTGTTGTTTACAAATAGACAGATTTGCAAATGAATTTATTTCGGCGCATCGACCTTTTTACCACCGCCCAAAACTTTCGTCAAATATTAGTTCGCCCCATCTAAGCACAATGAATTTAAATCATATATGTATGTATGTATGTGTCTAAAAATAAAACAATTCCAAAATTTCATTTCGCTTGCCAGTTGCCAACGCACTGAATTGAATGCGTCAATCACTAAGCTGCAGCGAATCGTTTGTGATTTTAGCTGATATTTTTGGAGTTGTGCTTTGGGGCGCCACGCACAGAGTGTCGCCCCAATTGTGTTTTACAAATAAATAACATATTTTTGAGGCTTTTGTCCATGAACATGTGCTAAATATACACATATGTATGTTGAATTGGCATGCGCCTTGTTTGGTCTGATAAAATTCCTAATTATTATTTATTTATCCATGATCTAAATATGCCAAATTTTAAGTTGTTAAAGCATATGTCAAAAATTGAGTATGTTTGAAATTTATACGTAAATTTATTTATTTGTTATTGTTAGCCATTAGCATCACTAAGCCCACTTAGTGTCAATAAAATATTGAAATTTTGTGTCTATTTGAAATACTCTTCTAAACTCAACCCTTAAGCGCAGCTCAATCAAATTTCGCAGATACCATAAGCCGTGTCCGCGTCCTTGTCTGGTTCGCTGCTTACCGCCATTAATATTTATTTATGCCTCAATCATTTACAACATGCGCGGCCAATAAACTTGAGCAATCGGAAAGGGAAAGGGAAAGGGCAACCAGGTCTAAGCATTCCGCACCATTTGCTTAATAAAGTGCATAAATTTAAATTTATGCAAAAACCACAAGTTGCCCACTTCCAATGCTGACTACAAATTGCTGTGGCGAACTTGTTATAAATGATCAACGCATAAATCAACAAATAACCAAATAAATGACACAAATATCATTTTTATGCGAAGGACAAAAAGCAAGCAACAAACTTGCCGCCAAGTTTTGGGCGAGATAAAAACCCATTAGATTTTCTAATAAATAGCAGCATTAACTAAACATAATGAGCACTTAAGCGCGCACTTCCGGACCCCAAGAGCAGCCAGCAGACTGAGACTGAGACTGAGACTGAAACTGAGAGACTGAGGCAGAGACCGTGGTGACCACGCCCTCAATAGTGCCAACGACAACAGCTATGCCATTAAATTCAAACTTCCTGTGTGTGTGTGTGTGTGTGTGTTGTCGCCTGAATGTGTGCATGTTCTGCGGCAGGACTTTGTCTCGCCGCTGCTGCTTTAAGTGTTGCCTAATTTACTACAACCAACAGCAAGTTGCTAGCAGCAAGTCTCAGATACTTTTTCGACTTTCAGATACACTATATAAGCTAAAAGTTATAATGAGCTGAGCAAAATCTGTGGAGAACTGAATAAAAGGACTTTTATTAACTCACTCATAGGATAAGACAGAAGAAAAACTAATTTCTTATTATGGAAGACTAGCCTATGAAAAAGTTGCTGTATAATAATTAAATAAATAAACAAATAAATAATTAATACTCACTGCACAAATAATTATTAATCCAAAGTAAGTAAAACAAAATTGAATTTTGAATAAACATGTTTAATATTTGAAGTCACATTGGTGAAAATAGTTTCATGCTGAAGTGAAGTGAATACAGAGCAAATGTTAAGGCAAAAACTGATACTGGTTTTGGTTTTGGTTCGCCTTCTGCTTCCCTTTGTGGCTGCTTCGGATATTAAGGACATTAAATCCACATTATTCATTTCGTTGCTGTTGCTGGCTGTACAAGGACAACAGACAACAGACAACGGACAACAGGACAAGGGACAACACACAGCAGACAATGACAATCGGAGTTGCGTTCTGCGCTTATTAAAGCCATTTGGGCAATTCACGTGACCGTTGCGTATACGCCCCATTGGCCATTGTGCGATCATCGTAAAATGAGTAATTGCCAGCATGTTTCAACGCATTCACATTAATGAGTGCCCACTGTGTGTGCGTGTGTGTGTGTGTATATATTTTAATATGTGCAGCATTTTTATGTTTAATCATTTTTTGGCGTCTTTTTATTACCTTTTACATTAAGTTGTTGCCTCTTTTTCTGCTCTCGTCGACCACAAAAACAACAAACAATTGCAAATTACAAAATCGTGACTAGCGTAAATTTGGCCATTTTGTGTGGCCATAAATTTGCCATTTGTTCAAACTTCTGTTTGCCCGGCGATTATTGGCGAGCGTCTTCCGTCCAGTTGCCCAGCGAGTCGGTGTATTGCTGAGCGGTTATTAGTTTAAATAGCCAGAAGTTGTTTCTCTTCCGTTATTGTTGGCTTAAATAGCCGCAAATTAGTTATAAATGGCCATTTGCTTGATTATAGTATATATATACACATATATATATATTATATATACACGCTTGCAACGATCTTTGCAGCAAAAAATAACGCCGTACATTTTAAAAGATTTTATTGTACTTTGTCAGCAGTTTGGTCTAAACAGATTGTTGAATTGGTCAAAATTGCCATAGAGGTTGAAAGGATGCTTTTTCAGTAAGACAAACCGGCGATTAAAGCTGAAAATAATGAAATTAAGATAAAGTATTAAAAGGCACAGAAAAGATACAGAAATAATGGGAAATAAAATAATATAATTAAAATAAAATAAACTAAAATCGCCTCAAATAAAATAAATGTATCATCAAAATCATAAAAAATAAATTAATTTAACAAATAATATTATAAATTATTAATTTATATTTAATAATAAAGTTAAGCTAACATTTTGCGCCTCTAATTATTTGGATATGATATAAAATATCCTTAAAATAAAAATTTTAATTTGTAATTTTTTCTGTTTTGTATTTAGTATTTTTTTCTCAGTTTTTAAAGCATTGCAAAATATATTTTGCCATTAAATATTTTGCTGGCTTTTGCAGTCGGTAGCGAAAACAAGCAATAAGTTTCAACGGTATCCACGGGCAACAAGACAAAACTAAATTATAAAAATAAATAGAAACCGACAGTAAATGGAAAATATAAATATATATCTCTGTCTGTTAAGGAGTAGGAAGAATAAAAAGGCGAAAAGAGCAACGAGAAAATGAAATCGAAACCGGAAATCGACAGACAGTCAACAGCCAGCAGCGGACTGAAGAAGCAACACACACACAGGTTGCAAGAACAGTAGTAATAGTGCGCCCGTCTGCTGCATGCCCCTTGCCGGCTGCTTTGTTTGTATGTTTTGCACACTTGAATTGCTGCTCATTCAACATTCATTCACATGGGCAAAGAAACCGCCCGCCTGACAATCCTGCCAGTCACGTCAATCGCTGCGGTTTCAGCTGCTGCCGCTGCTGGCGCTGCTGCCTCTTCCTCACATCGATATTCAAATATTTTCCGTTGACAGATTTCACAATTTTCCACTTTCATACCTTTTTTTGTTTGCTCAACTGTTGGCAGTTGGCCATGGCCACAAACACACACACACACACACAGTAGCATTTTCTTATACTTATTGTTTATTCATTCAGCTCGCAGCTTCTTTACTTATGTCTTTCACTGTCTCTTGCTCTCTCTATCCGTCTATCTCTCTCTGCCCCTTTTACTTTGCATATTTGTTTGTCTATCTGTGTATCTGATGCTGGAGTTGCCGCAGCTAAAAGCCCATTTGGGCGTATTGTGAGTATTGGTAACAAACTGGTTGGCTGGCTGGCTGGCTGGCTTAGAACAATTGATGTGTAAAACTTTGATTAGGTTTGCGAACTGCGCCCTAAAAGTAGGCACCCCATTTTGGGTTTTTTTTTTTTTTTGTTTTTCTTTTCTGTTTCAGGTAAAACTGCTCACAGCACATTGATTTGTTCCCAGCTTTGGCAATGGCTGCTGTACTTGTGCCAGAATCAGGTGAACACTTTCATTTTCTAAGGCTCAATGCGCTGAAGGGTTAATAATATATATATATATATACATATATAAATATGTTATTCCATTTAAAAATGAAAGTGGCGCCCTTATTGTGTTTCATTGTGAAAGTGACAATTTTATGGGTAGAAAAGTTGCCTTTGATATTAGGGGAAATAAAATAATATTGTGCAGGGCACTTTTAGCTCAAAATTTGATTGTAGCTGACAAATATGTATGAGCCCAAATCAATTTTAATTTACGTCTAAATTGAATTTCGCTGCAGGTCGAAACTCAGCGTGCAGGCAACGAGATGGGCTCAAGTTGTGCGGAGAAGACCGCAATTGTTTTAATTACAACCATCAATTTGAGGCCTCGCATGAATGCAGAACACAGATTCAATCGCTTAACTATCAATTCAATTCCGTAACAATGCTAAATGCAGTCAATTAATATCATTTCCCTCAGCTGGCATTTCGTCTACCTATAAAGTACATCAACAAACAATTAATTATGAGCAAACCACTTAAAAATAAATGTGTAAACACAACAATGATAAAAACCAGACGAAACTCAAATACCCTTACTGTGAATTAAACAATATTTTTTATAAATACCTGTTGACTTTCAATTTCTGCCTATATTCATATAGATTTTTAACTTAACTTTCACATTTTTTTCGTATTATTATAGTATCTCAATAGTCCTTATGACCCTGGTTTGTCCTACCTTTTTTGTAAGGGTATATGTATATAATATATAAATGATAGAATTCAATTTATTTTTTATTTTAAACACATCTTTCGCAGACAATAATTTGCTGGCTGCTTGTTAACATTTTTCTTCATTAAGTGTCAATAAAAAGTAAATTATACAAAAACAATTGACAAAATGCATGTTAAAATGTTAAAAACAAATATACCAAATAATATATGAATGCCAGTCTGGCTTGTCAAGGACAGGATTGTTCTATGAATTTTCAATGGATTCCATCATTGTTGTTGTTGTTGTTGTTAAACGTTTTTAATTACTTGACGGAAATGATGAATAAATGCAAATATGCATTGAGAAAATATCTCGATGCGAATGTTATTAATAAATTTATTATGCTGCCCCGTTAATGAGCAGCGTATTAACATTAAATTTATAACTGTATATGTGTGTGGTAACTGTTGCTGCAACTGCAACTGCAAATGCGTCTACTTGTTGTGTGGGCCAGCGTTTAACAATTATTCATTTATGCTGCCAATAACTGTCGAGCTGTTTAATTGTTTTCATCGCTCAAGGCTGTTAGTCAGCAGTTTTCCCATAGTCTCCCCCTGTAGTCTGCCCGATGTCGGCTTAACACTCGTAAAATTGTTAAAGAAAATATTACAAATTAATATTGATTAACATATTTTCATATTTTCATATTTTCATATTTTTTAAATGAAATAAACTTGACATGCAGCTAATTTAATGTGCTCAACTTTCTTTAAAGGACACTCCTTGTCATTGGCCAACTAGTTGGCTGGCATCTTAAGCTTGAATAGCGTAAGCATATCCTGTTTACCCAATTTCCCGCTCCATGGCAATATATTCTAATTTGGATGCTTCGCGCAGTGGGGCTTCCCCTGCCCAGTGTCCCCTCACCCCCTCGTTGCTGCACACATATTTGCGGCACATTCCGAAAATATTTTTGTTTTTACTCGCCCGAACAAGAAAAAAATAACACTAACACACACACACGGACACACACACACCCAATCACACACCGAGAAAAAAAATATAGCAACATGAGAAATGTTTGAAATTCCACGCAAAAGAATGCAACGAGAAACATTTTTTTGGCTAGACATTTGCGCAGCACGAGAAAGTTTACAGAGGGGCAAGGGGAGAGGGGAGGGAATGCGTGGATGAGGAAGCATTTGGCAAAGTCAGCGTCAACATGCGGCGAATGACAGACGGAAGTTGTACGCAAAGACAATGACTAAGCACATGAGACAGACGGAAATGCCAGTGAGCGGCAAACAGGCAGACAGACAGAGCGAGAGAGAGCGAGAGAGAGAGAGAGAGAGAGAGAGACACGTGTAGAGAAAGAGCGAGAGAATCGAGTCCCAACAATATGCATACAATGCAAAGCCACAGATAAAGTTTCGCTTTTGCACACTGCTTTTATTTCTTATTTTTCTTTTTTGGCTCCGAGCAAAGTTGTCTTGACAAAACGTTGTGCAAATGCAACTGCATTGCAAAACACACACACACACACACACACACACACACGCACACACGCACAGAGGCTCTCTAGTTTGTAAGTGCAAATGATAATATCCTTAAGGTATTTGGATGAACATCTAAACTGCATGCCCAGCTAAAGATTTGTACAAGTTTTCATTTGTACACTGCAATCAGACAGGGTCCATCAACTTTATTCAATTGTTTACTGAGTAGAGTATAATTCCAATATTCATAATCGATAATTTAATATTATTAATATAGCTAAAGAATCAAATATGCTAATATATATAAATAACACAAAGCTGCAGGAATAGTCTTACTTGTGTAATTAACTTTAATATTATTTATATTTATTATTATTTATTAAGAAAAATCATTAAAAAATAAAAAAAAATAAAATGTATTATGTATTTAATATTTATTTATATATATTTTCGGTATATTAATTTAAATTAAATATTTTACTATTTGTATATACGATCTTAAAAGTATCTGAATTAAATTATTATAAATTGTGTGGCCACATTTATGCAATTTATTCTGGTAAATTAAATTAAATAAAAAGTTAAAACGGTAAAAAAAAATATAAATTTACATTCAACAAATTTGTTTTATTTTTCTGTTGTATCTGACAGCAATGACAATTCCAAAAAAAAATGCTTTATATACTACATACTCCATGCATGGCTATATTGCTTTTGGCCATATAAATTTGGTGGGTGTGTGCAGTTCAATTAACTTTTGGCCAGAAACCACAAAAAACAACAAGCGAAGAAAACAGGAAAAAAAAATGACGTTAACTTTGTAAAACGGTTTTAACTTTGGCATGCCAGCAAGTTTTTAGACAATACACCCAACTACAAATGTGGTAGATGAAAGTGTGTGTGTGAGAGTGTGCAAGTGTATGTGTGTGTGTGTGTGTGTGTGTGTGTGTGTGTGTTTTTGTTTCTCTTGCTGAATAGTCAGCATTGACATGCGATGTGGGCGGCCAACGAGAGCGAACTGCAGCCCTGGCCCACAAATTGTGAAAGCCATGCACTATAATTTGTGTACGCCTGCAGACATATACTTATTGCGCTCACTGTGTGATCCAGATCCTACTGCTGCACTTGTTAATATTTTTGTTATTGCTAAAATGCGCGTTTAAATGAATTACAGGTTTGCAAGAAACTGCATAAAAATATTGACATGGATACAGATATAGATATAGGTATTTGTGCATATGTTCATGGGGGTGCACTTTAATTATTTATATCAGCTTTAAGATGTACAAATACTTGCACCAGTAAGTGTATGTTAGCCATATCTTTCGATGCCACAACAATAATTTATGAACGATGACTTTCTGCTGCTGCTGCTGCTGCTGCTTGAGGGTCAATGAAATTTATGGAGTGGCATCAAATTGCATAACACTGATTGAGCTGTAAACCCTTTGGGATCATCGGGGGAGTCAATCAATTAACCTGGCTCAAAAATGGGCGTGGCTGCTGTCCCGTTGTTTGCCTCAAGTGCGATTTTGATTGATATTTGACATTTATGCGGCACGTTTACTTTGCTCCTTTCTGCCATTTGCTCAGGTTATTTATTTGTGCACATTCGAAGGACTAACAACCGACATAGATACGAATGCCACACGAAAACGACTCCAATTCAGAGATACACAAACACACACACACACACACACACACACACACACACACACACACGCTGTTGTGTACACACAAGTTCTATGAGCGTGTTCTGTACGTCAACAAACAATTTTCGACATTTCAACATTCATTAATCAAAACGGAAATTATAAGGAGTTGCTTTCCACACACATGAACTAAACAACCAAAACACAAAACAACAGTGCCAACAACAACAACAACAACAACAATAACAACAGCAACAACAACGAGAAGGGTGAATTTAAGGACGTTTGGCAGCTGAAAATAATTTGTAGCATACTTTTGGGTGCGAAAAAACAACAGCAAATATTAAAGCTATAAATGCGGAGCAGCAGTTGACAAGCGAAATGAGACAGGATATCTCAGAGATATCCTGCAAATCAGCAAACAACTTTAATTTCAATGAATTTCAATTGCCTTACTTATATTTGCTGCAGAAGTCAACTTTTTCCATAACTGAGTTCAATTTTAAATCTAGAATATTGAGCCAAAATAACTTAAGAAATCTGCATTTTATTTAAGCCAAAAATGCGTAAGTTGTATTTAAAGTCAAGCAATGCATATTTAGACAGAAAAATCATTTTGAAGTCAGCTTATCCCATAAGCATACAAAGGCATTTTGAAGCTGGACGAATTGCGATAGCAAAAACTTTAAAATAAATTATATTCTTTAAAATCTATATTATTATAACCAAAGCTGATTTTATTAACTGCTGTTTATATTAACCAAACATTTAACTTGAAATACTCAGTCAAAGTTAATAATTATTCGCATACAGAAGTGAAAACTGTTTATACAAAGGTAATTAGAAGCACAGTAATTGGCTTTAATGAAAGCCGGCTTTCAATAAGTTGAAAATATTGAAAAATGCATTTGAGCGAACCCAAACAATAGGCAAATGCTCGCTGTGAGGCAAATTGCAGTTGCAGTTAACAGGAATTTATTAATTAAACGCTGGTAAATAATATGTTCGGCGTGGCGATGAAGCGATTGCCAGCTGGAAAATTAACGTCGAAATTAAAAACGAAACAACGAGAATAAAATAGAGAGAGAGAGAGAGAGAGAGAGGGGGAGAGGGAGAGGGGAAGTGGCAGCAAAATTGGTTTCGCAAGGCTGATAGATAGGTCGAAAGTCCCGGCTCGGTCGCTTGGCCAAAATGTTGGCCAAAAGCGGCGCAGCAGTAAATATGAACTGAAGCTCACTGCACACACACACACACACACACACACGCAAAGAGAAGGATGAGCGGTCAATAGCGACCCGCCTGGTTTTGTGCCGCACAATTGAAAACGTCGACACACACACACACACACAGAGACTACTCCAACCCCCCCTTAGCCTGCACAACACATGCCATTAATAATACGCTTACGCGCTTTTGTCTACCCGAAACTGTGCAACTTGTGCCTCTCAGCTCTGTGCCCCATTTGCCGCAGACCGCACAAATGCACCAAAATGAGTGTGTGTGCGTGTGTGTGTGTGTGTGTGTGCAGCACTCAAAGTGGAGCAGGGTGTGAGCACGAGTCCGTTTTTTGCGGCTTGTCATGCAATGAACACATATACATAAATACATATAGACACACACACACACACACATACACACACACCCATGTGGGACACAGGATTTATCGCATTGGGCGCTTTTTTCTTGTCTGTTAATAAAATAAAGGAATATCGCAGAAGCCTACAAATGACTGCAGCTGCAAAGTAAAATCAGTTGCAGCTCATATATTTCAGCGAATTTAACCAATAACCAAATATTAGCCTTTTTCTGGCTAACACAGCTGCTTCACTTCGAAAAACACTTTTCACTCTTAACTCGAGTTCAGTTTTAAGCTGCTGCAAATGCTCTTTGTTAGATCTCCAAGAAGTTGATTTGCCAGTTGAGTTCAGATTAAATTAACTACACATCAAGGAATTAAAATGATGTATTTTAAAGGATCACTTGCATAAGGCACTTCAACAAACACTTTACCAATACACATACATATACATATATATATATACATAATTGTATGTATCGGTGAATTCGAACGCAACATGACTGGAGCACCCTTCAAAATTCTGTCGCAATCTAACCAATTTGCTCTTCCATTTGTTTCTATATGCAAAGGTTCGCGTGCCAAACGCCACAAATCGATTTACATGACAGCAGTGGAAGCAGTGGCAGCAGCAGCAGCAGCACGAAAACTGCTTTGGAAAATGTGAAAAATTACAAAGTATAAAAGAGAAATGACAAAAAGAACAACAACAACAACAACAAAAAAAACGGCAACAGCCAAAATGGGGCATTTTTGAGGCGCTGTTTTTCGATTTGTAACAATTATTGGTCGTTACGAGGCGCAAAACAAGCAGCCCAATTTCCTAACACACCCCTAACCGACTAACTACCCCTACTCAAAACTCGCCCTCCTTCCCCCCCCCTCCCCGCCCACTGCTCCATGAACCCAGCAATTATTGCACATTTTGTGGCATACTTTGCGGCGGCTTGCAAGCACGAATGGACACAACAAAAAAAAAGCCATCCTTCCTCCTTCCAAAGCAGCGACGCTAATGCTTTTGAAATAATAACAATAAATATTATTGACATGCAAAAATGCCACAAAATGTCGGGAAATATTTATGACACGCCAGCAGCAACAACAACAATCAAGCAACTACTCAAATTTGAGTTAATATTTGTATCTTAATCCCTACTCTATTTTCTCGATGCGGACATTACGGGTTTGACACGATATATACGGATATATATATACAGATGCCATTAGGTTTATAGATACTGTAAATATATCGAAAGTGGAACCACCCAAATATTTATTTACTTCAAATAAAACTGGATTTTTTTTATTTATTATTATTATTTATATAAATTTTATACAAATATTTTTGGAATAGCAAACTAAAAATTCTGATTTTGCCAGATAAAAATATTAAATACCAGAAAAAGTAGAAATCTGTTAAAGAATTCGATTTAATTACTTGCTCAATTACTTTTTAAAATTAATAAGCATTTCCTTAAATGAGAGATAAATAAAATTTTGAGCGTTAAATCTGTGATTCTTGACGGATCTCTGCAAGACAAGATAAATATTTAAATATAATATTTAAATTTCATCTATTATTATTTTGTTCGTGATTTTGCCAATTTCACCTGTTTGTGCAATTTAAAGAATTTTGAAATGATGATCCCAATATAAGCTAAAAAATAATATTCAACAATAAGTTTTAAGTTGGCCTCATTTTCCAGCAGCAGTTCTAATTGAAATGTGCGCTGACATTTTAATGCGCTTTTCGTTCGAATTTAGTTTAAAAATTTAAATTTATTTGCTTTCGGTTTGCCGCTGTTCAAGCGAACAATAAAATGCAATGCGCCCGCCATGAAGGTGGTGGCTCATCTGTTTAGTTTTATGTGTGTGAGTGTGTGTGTGTGTGTGTGCATACACACGCATCTGTGTGTGCCCGCAGCTGTCTTTATTGTCTTTCCATTTAGAGCTAACCCGTTAACAATGCCATCAATTTAATATTAAAATAATCGTAAAATGAATTTCTCTGAAATTTGCACTATTTTAAACAGAGCTTTTTTTGAAACTTGTTTAAAGTTGTTTTTACTTAAATTTAGTATGAAATTTGATCGGTCCAAAGATAGGTTTCTATATGAAAATCTAATTTGTTCAATAAGATATTCTCAGCAAACTTTGCCTGATCGGACAAAGCAATCAATCAGTTGAGAAATGAGTTTTTTTTTCCAAAGGGTTCCTTGTTATGATCCACATATTTTATCTGAAAATCATCAACATCGGATCACTTTATCATATATCTGTCATAGGCACAATGGTTTGATTTATTGAATTTGTTGTGCAATTTAAATATGAGTAGATTTATTCAGATCTCTGCGGTGCACAGCTAAATAATTTATTAAATTTAATTATTCAGTTTTCTTCAGTATAAAATTAATAAATTAAAATTATATTAAAAATTATCGAGAGATAAATAAATAGATAAATAAGTAGGCAAATTAATAATTATTTAATTTTGTACATTTAAAACATAAAACTAACAAATTGAATTCAAATTTTACTACACTTAATAAAGAAAATAAAAATTCTAAATTGAATCGTATTATTTATGATTATATTTAAAATTGCATATTTAATTTAAGTCAACTCAACTAATAGCTGACAAATCAACATAAATGTTCATTTTTGAGTTGTCTTATAAATATTATTCAATAAGTTTTGCATTACTTTAATAAAATCTAACATTTATTTTGCAGCTCACTTGCAACAATCCACAGCAAAAAAATAATAAAAAAAAAAACCTGTTAAATATGGAAAGCGCTGAAGATGCCGCTATATATGCATACCAATATCCCAGGCTCATTTTCATATACTTATTATGATTCCTTTTGTTCAATATTCCGCCACCCACTTCGCATAATTCCCAGCTGCATTTTCTTCTCTTTTTCCACCCACTTTTCCATTGTGCTTCTTCTTTCTTTAACCCACGGGACAAACAAAGGCAGCTTGCAGTTTGTAGTTGTTGTTGCTGTTGCTGCTGTTGTTGCTGTTGCTGTTGCTGCTGTTGCTTATTGTCCTGGCTGGCTGCATCATTTTCATCATTTTTGTTTTCCATCTGGTGGCGCACTTGAAGCGCTTTTCCACTCGAGCAACGAGCTTTTCTTTGGCTGCACTCAAGCACCGCTTCAATTCGCACTTCACCTGAAGGATCCAAGCAGGTGAGGCTTCCCCCTCGCTCCCCTCTCTGTGCCATAAGTGACAATCGAAGGCTGCAGTTTACACAAAACAGCAATTTAACATCCCCTGCCCCTCCCCCCTCCCGCCATAGTTTCCCAATGTTGAACCGCAATTAAAAGAGAAACCCCTAAAAGCAGGCAACAGTAATTTATTTTACTTATTTTTTGTGCTTTTTTTTGCATCTGCATTTTTAAGTGTTTTTGCGTTTAATTAAAATACTTTTCGCACTTTGGCTTTGTTGATTGCATATTTTGCCAGCATCTGTCAGCATTCTGCTGCTGCTGCTGCCGCTTTTGCTGTTTGTTTGTTTGTTTGTTTGACTGATTGACTGATTGACGGACTCACCTACTGCAAATGCTGTGAATGTTTTTATACCCTCAACCTGATTACAAATGGGTATCATAAAATTGGCCAAAATAACACTTACTCTGTATACAGTCTTC
This sequence comes from Drosophila nr. perissopoda 5 BK-2023a, assembly GCA_035044105.1. NCBI lineage: Eukaryota > Metazoa > Arthropoda > Insecta > Diptera > Drosophilidae > Drosophila > Drosophila nr. perissopoda 5 BK-2023a. The sequence goes on from JAWNMK010000122.1 coordinate 1,767,562, forward strand.
AGCGAGATATAGCCAAGTCTATATAGCCATTTTTGCAAAGAGCACTCGAATTTGGAATATAATTAATCAATTTATAAAGTATTTATCGATTACTTCCTATGTTTGCCTATCATCGATAAAAATCAAATTAAAAGCAGACATTTTAAAGACAAATCTTTGCAACTTGCCAATTTCTGCAAAGAGACTTAATTTTTGGAGTACAAGTATTATGTTATCGCCATCTTCCTATGTTGCCTAAGTCGATAGAAATCGATTAGCGATAGCAACATAAGTTAAAGTTTTCCAATTGAGCAATTAAATATTTATATATTTAGATATAACTTGTCATAATTTTGATCAACTGTCAATATTACAAAAAGATTAAAAGTTGTTTTAAATATCTAAAACAAATACTACTTTTGATAGCTAGAGGGTATCTACTAGTCGAGCTCTGCCTCTTTCCCCGACATTCCTACTTTTTGTTGGCATTTGCAGTGCGCAGCTCAGTTGAAAATGATTTGCATTCCTTGAGTAGTGAATGTATTTCAATACAGTTTTTGACGTTTCGTTTTCGCATTTGGGCAACTTTTAGCTGCAGGTATTTTCATTAGGAGTTTATGCTTTTATCTAGTTCCTGTTTGTGGCAAGCAACTTTTCTAACTTTCATATTTAAATGGATTTTCATATCGAATCAGTTTCAACTTCATATTGAAGCGGCAAATTGTATTTATATTTTAGTTTTTCATATCATTGCTTATTGGATGCACATTTCACTTTATTATTTGTTAGTTTTTGAACAAATACATTTTGTTTTCAATTAAATTAGCTGTAATTAGCTTAATATTAGTAAGTTTATTTATGTGTTTGAATTTGGTCTTACTTTAATATTGTATTTAATTTTTAATAATATATTCTCACAGGTTTTAATTCTTTATGAACTAAATCTAAATGCATATAAATAAATATTTAAAATTAATAATGAAATAAATATTTATAATTAATAATGAAATAAATATTTTAAAATTACAACTAGATTACTTTAAAATTTTATTTATTTATGGCACTTTTAATCTCTTGCATTTTTTCATTTTTAATATCATTTCTTTATTTTAATTTCAAATAATTTAATTTATAACATTAATTTTAAATTTAATTTAAAACGCATTTAGAAATGTAGACATTTCCACATTAAATAAAAAATAGAGAATATTCATATAACTTATAATAAATTAAATATTTCGGAATTGTAGCTAAAATTATTTCGAATCTAATCTCTACTTTCAAACAAATGAAAATGCACAATGGAAATGGAGAGTATTAAATCCAAACTTCTGTTAGATAATTGGCATTATTTTATTTATGACTATCTCAGTAATCTCCACATCTTTCAGGCTGCAAATGTGTTTGAAATGAAACTCAAGTATTTGCCACTAATTGAAGCATTCCAAACCGAATGCTTTTGGCCAACACACATACAGACGCACATACGTACACACTCATGTGGCTATTTATGCTTTGAGCAATTAATTATAATTAAATTCGAATTGATATCTGAAAACATGCTGAAGTAGTTAGTCGAAATTGATTGGAAAATTCACTCATCTTCTCATTGAAATATTTCCCAATCAGCTTGTTGGCTTTTATGCTTGCTTACAGTTATTCGTAATACATAATAATTTAATTAATTTATAATAATTTATATTAATTTAATATAGTTATAATTGATTAAATGGAATATAAAAGAAGAAGAATTTAAACTTACCGCCAATTTAAACTATGTTTGACAATTGCACCAGTTTCAATTGAATCTTTTTGGTATTAAAACTACATTTTTCGCACTTGATTTTTAATTGATTTATTTGGTTTTATTCAAGTTGATTTTCTTCAATTGCACACACGATTATTTAATTTGAATTTCTTGTTGTTTTGTTACTGTGTATGAATTTATTTTTGATTTTATAGTCATTTATATTGGATTTGGAATAATTTCTGCAAAACGAGCATTTTTGTGAGTGGAAATTAATTTGTTAATATAAATAAATGATGTTGACTGAATTGGCGTTGCGTTAGGCAACATTTCCCACAAATGAAATGCATTATTTATCAATTTACATTTTCCAAGCGAGAGTTAATAATTGGGAACAGCATTTAAAACGCAAAACTGCCGACAAAAGCAAAGCTGCCTAACTAACTGAAATGGAATCGCAGCTGATGCCGCTTTCAAAGCGTTAAAACAAGTAGCTGCCAGCAATTTAAAGTTAATTGAATTTGACTGAATGATTAAAGTGTGGAAAAAAAAAATATTAAATTCGACATACACATATATATTTGGAAATGAATTTTATTTAGACGCAATTTTGGCTTTGGCCAAGTTGGCAAATTTGCTACGCGCTGCTAAATTTGTCGTAGGTCGTCGTCGCACGCGTTTTTGGAGAACACTCAGGAGAACTCTCGAACTTTTCGCTTAAATCGTTCGTTTGCAACTGAAAAACTGAAGCGACTGCTGCACACAGCTCGCCCAATTCGCTGCACTCGTTGGAGACGCGAGCGTTGCCAGCCAACAGAGACGTCAACGGCAGCAGCAGCAGCAGCAGCAGCCAAAGGCTTTTCCAATTGGAAACGAACGAAGCTCAGCACAAAAGGCAAATACAAAAACAGAGTTTCTCTGTTGCCGGCAAAAGCCGTTAGACGCATTCGTGATTTTTGCCGACCCATTCCCAAAGTGTTCCGCACACGAGATGTCCGATTTGAGAGTGGTAATTCTCAATGCTAACTGTAAATTAACAGTTGATAATCAAAATGTTATCCTGTGATAACAAGCTAATAAAATCATATATAGACAAGCAGTTGTAAAAAAAAACACATGTTAATTCATAACAAATGGTTTGTTATGTTTTGGAATGACGAATTGCATTCGCGCTCTCTCTCACTCTCTCGTAATTTTATGGCGCTCTGAATGCTGTTGCATATATGGGAATAGCACTGGCAGTGCCAAGCAGCTGGAACTGTAAATGCAAGCGAAGACAATTCAGGAATTTACAGTTTACATTCACTTGACAGCAAGCAGCTGTGAAGGATGCAAGCACGCACAGCGGAGCACTGCAAAAAATTCAAATAACTCTTAAATATATTTAATTTAAATATGAAAAATGCAGAAAGATACTCAAATATAAAATAAATATCCAAAACAAATAAACACATTATCGAATCAAAGACTCGTTTAAATATTTGAATGATATTTTTTAGCTGACTCAAGTTATTATTGACAACCATTTTAATGTTGTACATTTCTGTGAACAATATCTAAATACAAGTAATTTTTATTGCATATTGCGTATTGTTAAACAGTAAAAGTTAAAGCCGCTTCCAGTCAAAGCTTTCTCTCTCTCTCTCTCTTAAATAAACAAACAGATAGGCTCTCTTAAATGCGTGTTGCCATAAAACTGCTGGAAGCTTACGTTTCCAGTGTTTCGCCAATACCAAAACGTTTTGCTCAAGCTGCCATAAAATTTCCAGGAGCACCTACGCGGCGCGCTCTCTCTCTCTCTCTCTCTTTCTCTCTCTCTCTGTCTCCATTCAGTGCTCCGTGCTCCACATTTCAAAGCCACAATCTGCTCTGGCAGCTGACACTTTGGCGATGTCATTTCTAACTAACTAACGAAGGCGCCAAGCGGCGATTTACGAGCACGAGCACAAGCACGAAACACGAACACGAGCCGACGAAACGAAGTGCGAAAGCCAGCAATAAAAAGAACAACAACAACAACAACAGCGATGGCATCTGCAAGTAACGGTAAAAGCAGCTGTGCTCATAAAGATGAACCTGCCCCAAGAAAATATTTAGAGCACGCCAGGGTTAAACCGGCCGGTCTGCAAATAAATTAGAGAGAACTTATTTTTTTTTACCGCTGACTCGCACCCATTTTGAAATTGTAACGGTACTCAAAAGAATGCGCCTAAGGGCAGACAACGTTAACGGTAATCATCTTTACATTTTCGAAATGAGCAGCCCTCATTTGCAACACGACGCGCACTAGCCCACAATGCAACAATACCCCCTCCCCCCCACCACCCTTGCTCACCTTGTATTCAGTTTCATGTTCATTCGCTTACAATGCGCTCCCTATTGTTCCATTCCAGTTCATGGCGACTCACTGCCTAACCAAACACTTTCCATCCCCCTTGCCACAGCCACCCTCCTCCACGTGCCTCCAAATCAATTGCTCGCAACATGACTAAATCTTTTGGATACACGAAATTTGTTTAGTGTGTTCTGCTTTGGCGCCCCGCGGTTCATGTGAAACCAGGCTGTGGCATGGGGCGCATGGGGGGCATGAAGGGATGACCAAAAGGGAAAAACCTGATAAACCGGGCATTGATTACAACTAGCAATTTTTCAGCTTGTTGCACATGTTGCGTGTTGTGTTGCATCCATGTTGAGGTATTTGCACCGAGTGTGTGCTAAACTTACAACAAAATCAGGACACAGTGGGCGCTGGAAGAGATTGCAAATTACGCATAGTTATAGATAAATATATATATATATATATATATATGTTAATCTGATCAACATTAGCTAATTATTATTTAGAAACCATTCCAAGTGAAATTTTCTAAGTATTTATTTATTTCAATTATAATTTTGAGCTCATCTGTAAATTTATTCAAATTTCTCTTTGAAATTATGGTCAACTTTTTGAATATATCAAAAATATTCTCAAATCAAAAAAATTAAAGAATGCGCAAAAAGATTCAAATTGATTTGCAGTGCTGGAAAGTATTCAAATGAATACACTCATTCAGTTTTCCTATTCATAGCAGATCTGAATCTACTGAGAAATGCAGCCAAAAAGAGGGTCCACTTTGAGAGGACTGCCGGCATCTCACTCCGAATCGATTTCTACTTATCCTTGACTTGACTTTCTTTGACATTTGAGATTCTGGTTTTTTTTTTTGGGAAACTTTCAAAATTTCGATACTTAATAGACAAACAAATTGTTCAAAACCAACATCACAATAAACAAATACTGAAACAACATTTAAAAACAGTTTGCAATACTTAAGCAACAATGAAGGTGGATCATTTGGAGCCTAAGATCGAGTGCCATTGCTCCGAGGAGAGCCTTGCCACAGAGGCCACAAAGGAGCGCCGCTACACCTGGTTGAATGCCAGAGGTCGCCTGGTGAGCCGCAAACTGACGGAGTACGAGTGCCGGCTGGAGGATGATGTGGAGAAGCTGCAGGATGCACTCTTCTCCATCTCATCGCACTATGCCAAGATACAGTTTCGATTGCGTCAGATTGCCGGCGCAACGGACTCGGAGCGCATCAGTCTGCTCCGTGAGCTGGAGAGGATCACGTGCCAGGACATCGATGAGCATCGGGACAACAATGAGTTGCCCACGCTGCGCAATGATTCGCACAGTTTGGGCAATATTCGCATCAAGCAGCAGAAGATCATCTCACAGCTGAGGGGTCGCCTCAGGGATCTGGTGGAGGTCAGCGATTGTTGTTTCTGTGCCCAATCCGAGCACATCTACGAGCTGCAACAGGAACCAGTTAGAGCAATGCAACATGACCATCCAACTCCTCAGGAGCGGGGCTACCTGTCGGAGACCTGGTCAAGCTCCATAAGTCCCTACGATGCCTCACTCCCAGCGAAAAGAAAATCCAAGTGCAAGAAGAAGCGCAGGAAAGCGCACAAGTCTCCTTGCCGTGCCGCATCCTGTAAAGGATGCAGTAACCCAAGTGCGGAAAAAAGCTATGCGGCTTGTGTTGCCTCTCATCAGGAGAGAAGAGGGCGGATCACGTTGTGCAGAGCCAATCCGGATGTTTGTGGAAAAACTCAAGAATCCGAATATGCCACAAATAAAAACACAAAGCAAACCACGATAAAAAGAAGCCCGAAACCTAAAGCAGATACGAAGAACGAAAACACTTCGAATATGATTAGGAAAACTCAAGAATCAGATAATGCTAAAAGTCAAAGTCGAAGGCAAATAATGACTCAAGAAAGATATCAGAATATTTATAGCAAAACTCAAGAAAGAAATCAGAATATCAGTAGCAAAACTCAAGAAAGAAATCAGAATATTAATTACTCAAAAACTGAAGAATCCGAAAATGCTATCAATCAAAACACAAGTCAAGCCAAGCTGAGCAGAGGCTTGCAACCAAATAGAGATAAGAAAAACGAATGCAATCAGGATAGTTGTGGGAAATTGCAGGAATCCGATTATGCCGATGATCAAGATGAGCCTAGAAGAGACAGCAAGTTGAAGGACTCGTCAACCGATCAAGTTGTGAGCGATCAGAGAGGAAAAGTGTCGAAAATGCGAAAAACTCGTTCTCGAGTTGTTTTTGAAAACGAGCACTTTCAATCCGATGGAACATCAAAAAAACATGATGTGGAAAGTAAGAACACGCTCAGATCAGGCGGGCAGTTGCCAAATCCGATTTGCGGAGCTATATACGATGACACTGCGGAATCGACAACAATATGCCAACGACGAGCTTGCAGAGGAAAGTGCTCCACAAGTAGGGATGATGACAACCTCGACCAGGATACAAAAGTGCCTCTAAAAAATAAACAATTCTGCGAAAGAGCAACCTGTTCGCAGCTCAAAGAGAAAGAGCAACAGATGCAAACAGATAAAACGGATGAAAGGATGCCCAAGGCTGCAACTTCCACTCGAAGTAATTTCCTAGTTTACCCAAATAAATATGGAGTTCAGAATATCGTCAAGAATGATCGATGTTTGAGTTTTTGCTCCAAGCTGCGCGAACACTTGGCAAAGAAGCAAAAAGTCAAATGGGAGAAAAACGAGGAACCGAAGCCAGGAGATGAAAATGCAGACTGCTAATCGGCAGGATGAGGCAGCAGGTTAATCCCAAGTTAATCTAAAACACTCTCAAACGAATCCGCTTTGAGAGTGTTTTAGTTTAACTTTCGATTAAATACCTGAAAAACTAAAACTCGTCTGATTTGTTTATTTAAATGGCTTCTCAATTAATAAATACCAGTTAGTAATCAAAAGAAGATTAAATAAGTTTATATATTCTTCAGTAATTGCCCTTCATCTAAATTAAAATCGACAGATAACCGAAGACAAGTAAAAATACTACCCTTAAAATAGGCATTTGGGCATAGGTCGAAACTTCAAACGCCATAACTTCGTCAAAACTCAACTTATCTTCAAAAGCGAAGGCTTTTTGATCATAGTTTTGCCCCTAAATCAATCGTGCATCTAAAGTTGAAAACGAAATTTGAGGTCGGAAGACAAGTAAAAATTATAGCCCGAAAATCGATATATCGGTGTATGGGCATAGGTCGAAACTTCCAAATGCCATAACTTCGTCAAAACTCAAGGTATCTTCAAAAGCGAGGGCTTTTTGATCATAGTTTTGCCCCTAAATCAATCGTGCATTTAAAGTTGAAAACGAAATTTGAGGTCGGAAGACAAGTAAAAATTATAACCTGAAAATCCATATGGGGCATAGGTCTAAACTTCAAAATGCCATAACTTCGTCAAAACTCAACTGATTTTAAAAAGCGAAGGCTTTTTGATCATAGTTTTGCCCCTAAATCAATCGTGCATCTAAAGTTGAAAACGAAATTTGAGGTCGGAAGACAAGTAAAAATTATAACCTGAAAATCCATATGTGGGCATAGGTCGAAACTTCAAAATGCCATAACTTCGTCAAAACTCAACTGATTTTAAAAAGCGAAGGCTTTTTGGTCATAGTTTTGCCCCTAAATCAATCGTGCATTTAAAGTTGAAAACGAAATTTGAGGTCGGAAGACAAGTAAAAATTATAGCCTGAAAATCCATATGTGGGCATAGGTCGAAACTTCAAAATGCCATAACTTCGTCAAAACTCAACTGATTTTAAAAAGCGAAGGCTTTTTGGTCATAGTTTTGCCCCTAAATCAATCGTGCATTTAAAGTTGAAAACGAAATTTGAGGTCGGAAGACAAGTAAAAATTATAGCCTGAAAATCGATGTATCGATAAATGGGCATAGGTCGAAACTTCAAAATGCTATAACTTCGTCAAAACTCAACTGATTTTGAAAAGCGAAGGCTTTTTGATCATAGTTTTGCCCCTAAATCAATCGTGCATTTAAAGTTGAAAACGAAATTTGAGGTCGGAAGACAAGTAAAAATTATAGCCTGAAAATCGATGTATCGATAAATGGGCATGGGTCGAAACTTCAAAATGCTATAACTTCGTCAAAACTCAACTGATTTTAAAAAGCGAAGGCTTTTTGATCATAGTTTTGCCCCTAAATCAATCGTGCATTTAAAGTTGAAAACGAAATTTGAGGTCGGAAGACAAGTAAAAATTACAACCTGAAAATCCATATGTGGGCATAGGTCGAAACTTCAAAATGCCATAACTTCGTCAAAACTCAACTGATTTTAAAAAGCAGAGGCTTTTTGATCATAGTTTTGCCCCTAAATCAATCGTGCATCTAAAGTTGAAAACGAAATTTGAGGTCGGAAGACAAGTAAAATTATAACTTGAAAATCCATATGTGGGCATAGGTCTAAACTTCAAAATGCCATAACTTCGTCAAAACTCAACTGATTTTAAAAAGCAGAGGCTTTTTGATCATAGTTTTGCCCCTAAATCAATCGTGCATCTAAAGTTGAAAACGAAATTTGAGGTCGGAAGACAAGTAAAATTATAACTTGAAAATCCATATGTGGGCATAGGTCTAAACTTCAAAATGCCATAACTTCGTCAAAACTCAACTGATTTTAAAAAGCAGAGGCTTTTTGATCATAGTTTTGCCCCTAAATCAATCGTGCATTTAAAGTTGAAAACGAAATTTGAGGTCGGAAGACAAGTAAAAATTATAGCCTGAAAATCGATGTATCGATAAATGGGCATGGGTCGAAACTTCAAAATGCTATAACTTCGTCAAAACTCAACTGATTTTAAAAAGCGAAGGCTTTTTGATCATAGTTTTGCCCCTAAATCAATCGTGCATTTAAAGTTGAAAACGAAATTTGAGGTCGGAAGACAAGTAAAAATTATAGCCTGAAAATCGATGTATCGATAAATGGGCATAGGTCTAAACTTCAAAATGCTATAACTTCGTCAAAACTCAACTGATTTTAAAAAGCAGAGGCTTTTTGATCATAGTTTTGCCCCTAAATCAATCGTGCATCTAAAGTTGAAAACGAAATTTGAGGTCGGAAGACAAGTAAAATTATAACTTGAAAATCCATATGTGGGCATAGGTCTAAACTTCAAAATGCCATAACTTCGTCAAAACTCAACTGATTTTAAAAAGCAGAGGCTTTTTGATCATAGTTTTGCCCCTAAATCAATCGTGCATTTAAAGTTGAAAACGAAATTTGAGGTCGGAAGACAAGTAAAAATTATAGCCTGAAAATCGATGTATCGATAAATGGGCATGGGTCGAAACTTCAAAATGCCATAACTTCGTCAAAACTCAACTGATTTTAAGAAGCGAAGGCTTTTTGATCATAGTTTTGCCCCTAAATCAATCGTGCATCTAAAGTTAAAAACGAAATTTGAGGTCGGAAGACAAGTAAAAATTATAACCTGAAAATCCATATGTGGGCATAGGTCGAAACTTCAGAATGCCATAACTTCGTCAAAACTCAACTGATTTTAAAAAGCGAAGGCTTTTTGATCATAGTTTTGCTCCTAAATCAATCGTGCATTTAAAGTTGAAAACGAAATTTGAGGTCGGAAGACAAGTAAAAATACTGGCTTACAAATAGGCATTTGGGCATAGGTCGAAACTATTAGTCTTCAATTAATTATGTCATTCTATAAACTCCATTTTTTGTCACATTAGCATCTTAAATTTAGATTTCCTACTAATAATATAAATAAAAAAAATATCTGTCCATTTTTTTAAGGCTAGGTGTTTTATTTTTTATTTTTAGTTTTCACAATTAAAAACTAGATTAAATCTTTAAATCTCTTCTACTAATTTTTCTAACTATTGCTCTTAGATATGTGGATAAATGTAAAAATTATATTAATCTTTTTTTTTTATTAAATTAATAAATGAAAATTGTTTCCAATAAGAGTTCTTCATAAATGCATATTGTCAGGCATATTTAAATGTTTTTAAGCTGGTAAATTAAATCATATTAAAATAAATATTTATAAAGAATTCGTCGTTGCTTTTGCATCTTGCTCGTCTCTCGTCGCACGATCCCAAATTCAGGCAAAAGCAAAAGCGACAACAAATCGGCAATGAAACCAAAAACTGTGTTGACTCGAATGCGCAGAGTGTTGTTGGTTTAACCCCAGTGCGATGCTGGCCATGGTCATTGAACCCAGTCCGCGCAGCATCCCTTAAGCGACGCTCTCGACCAAGGCTAACAATGAGCAAAGCCAAATGGGAACCAGTTTTTATAGTCGCCTCAGCGTTTTGGCAATTTTCCGCGCATGTCCGCAACTAAAACTCAACGCAGACATTTTTGCAGGCACTGCTAGGTAGAGGAACGAACCGAACCGAACCGTACCGGGTCGGTAGTGTACGCGTCTAAAAAGGGCCAGATCGTATGGACCGCATTCGAGGGTTGTTTTGACGAAGTCTTGGCAAACTCAGATTGTCATTGTTCGCCCAGGTTTCCCTTAAATGCGTTTCATTCATGAGTGCGCCTGAGCGTCTGGCGCTGTCTCTGTTTGAGGGCCCTCTTCCTAAGTTGGTCTATATCGTTTTTGGCATGCCCACATCTGGCTGCCCCTCACCCCGCTCGTTCAGCTCATCCTCCTGCTTGTCCCATGGCGCATGCGCTGCTGGGCTTATCTTTTGTCTCTTTGTCGACTGGTTTTTATGACGCCTTCTGTATTAATGGTCTCTTCGTCTTTCTGCCCGACATCTGGCCAAATGTGTGCTCTCTCTCTCTCTTTCTCTCGTACTACCAAGCGTGGAGTGGGGGAACTACCAGCATTGTACACATGTGTGAGATATGCTAATAGTTTGGCTTGTTTAATGGTCTTTCGAATAGCATTTTGAGATAAGTTCGGTTTGTTGTGTGAAGTTGAAGATAAATAAAAGATTGTGCCTGAAATGCAGGATGTAAAAAAAGATACGCGTTACTGCGAGAGATAAATTAGTCTCGATCATGTTTATCAGATAGAGGATTAATGATGTCTTGTTATCAATCAGTAGTCGATTGAAAATCAGTTTGAATCTTAATAGTTTTACACACGGAAAAGTCAACCTTTATCTTATGTAAATAAAAGATTGTAAATGAAGATCTGAGTAAATATTCTTGAATATATTCAGCAGAGATCGAAATGAAATATGAAGATAAATATTATTGAAGATTTTTATCTTTTAGAGAATTAATGACGATTTTTTATCAATCCAAAATCAGCTTGAATTGATATATAGTTTTCAGAAAAGATCTTTTAAAGTGTCAACAATTCTTTGACTTGTATAAACATTCCTAGAGTAGTTACACAAAAGAACCTCAAGATCAGCTTAGTATATATATAATATATTAAAAATATATCGATGAATTTATATTAAATGTATTTTATTTAACATTTCTTTCATATGTAGTACTTACAACGCTTTGCAAACGAAACATAAAATGCTTTCAAATGTTTGTGATTAAACTAAGAGCAACTAAAATAAGTATATATTTTATATGTATTTGCCACATTCGAATGAACTTAAACGAGTTGAGTGCAACAATTGTGTCTGCATTGGCAAGATTTCAAATGTTTTTTGCCCTCTTGAGTTGAGTTACGAGCTAAACCTGCAGATTAACATAATTCTACGAGTTGCAGTTGCATGTGATGAAACGATGGCTAAGATAATGTATATATATATATATATGTATATATTTATATATCTCGATATAATAATAGACCTGTTGCGGTTCTTCAAAATTGCTTATCCTTTGAGCAAGGATTTGAAAAGCCGAAACTGTCTCTAGATCAAGGCTTAGAACTAAATTAACGTTTATAATAATCAACTAAATCTCATAAATGGCTAATATTCTTTGTCTTTGTTGTTGCTGTTGTTGTGTCTTTTCTTTGAGTTTGTGTTTTGTTTGTATTTTGTTTTTTTTTTTTGGATTTAGCTATGTACGATATATATATGTATTTGTTCCATAGGGGTTGCTACTTTTGGTACTACTACATTTGTTCTTGTTCTTTTTTTTTGTTGTGGTTTTTTTTTTTGGCATGGCACAATTTTGGCATTCTTTGTGAATTGAGCAATTTTATGGCAAACTGAAAAAAAGTGTTTAAAATTTATAATTAATTGATAAACTTTCGCATTTAAATGGCAAGTTGAAAAGAAATTCGTTTGCTTTCAGCAGCGCGCATTAATCCATAATGCGGTCTTCGACTACAGCACTAAACTTAAACCGTACCCGGAACCTGCAACCCAAATCCCGAAAGCCCCGCCCCCTTCGCGCATCCGCCACCCCCTTATTTTCCTAGAGCTATTTGAGCGTTTCGCATTGCTGCATTTGCACAACCAGCAGCAGTATGCGATTCATTAGATTGTCCGCCTCCGAATCCTCCATGCTGTTCAGCTTGGCCGAGATGAAGCCACAGAACTTCGAGTTGAGCACCTCGCGGACGGTTTGTGGCGGCGCCAATTCCATGCCACCAACGGCGGCGGCTGCGGCAGCGGCAGCAGCAGCTGCAGCATTCTGCTGCTGCCTCAGATGACGATGCTGCTGCAGCATTTGATCCTCATAATCATCCCCATCCGCCCCATTCATATCCGCATCCATGTCCAGCTCATCGGGCAGTTCGCCATTGCGGCGACGCTTGCGCGCCAGCGTCGTCGACTGGCCACCGCCATCTGCGGCGCCTCCGATGCTGCGCGGCGAGTTCGAGTCGAGTATGATGGGATAGGGAAAATCGGCATCGATCGCCTCCAGCTCCTCGATCTCATCGGAGGCATTGCCGACCTCCTCGTCGCCGTCGCTGCGCAACGAACTCGCATCCAGATCATCGTAGCTCGTCGCCTGATGGGATCCGTGGCCAGCGTTGCTATCGTTGCGCGTGGAACTCACACGGCTATCATTGTGCTGCTGTGCTGCCTGCGCCAGCGCCTGCTGGTGGGCGGGCAGCGGCTGCCCGGGCCCTGGGCAACCAATTGCAATCACCCCGCCACCGCCGCCGGCGCTGCCACTGCTGCTGGCACCGCTGCTGCTGCTGCTGCCACCACCGCCAGCGTTGCCAGCACCGCCAGCGCCGCCGCTCGAGAGATCCAGCTCCGGCTTCACATAGTAATCGCAATAGTAATCATCGCTGCTGAGATTCAGCGAGGAGCACTTGGACAGATTCAGCACGGTGCTCGACGAATCGTTGAAGGATGAGCTCAGTTTTAAGGCTGCTGCTTTGCTAACGCTCAGCAAGCTGTGATTGTTGTTGTTGTTGTTATTGCTGCTGCTATTGTTGTTGTTGTTGTTGTTGCTGCTGCTGTTATTATTGTTGTTGTTGTTGTTGTGCAAGTGTTGTGCATAGGCGCTCAAACTGAGATCGCTGGCATGTGAAGCGCCCCTGAGGAGAGACAGAGAGAGAAGAGGAAGAAAAGATAAAGTTAATATTAATATTGAGCAACAGTTTGAGAAGCACAGGGCTTAAACATAGAGTAAATAAAGTATTAAATAAGTTATATATTTATATATATTTAATATTTAAATTTTGTAGTTCGATTTGTAATGCATTTTGTTCAAATTTACTATCCGAGTCGATGTGGCCATTGGGAAAAGTTTCTCGTGCCACAAATTACTTGAACAAATTGGGCATAGGGGTTGCAGGCTAAGGGTATATTTTGATTTCCTAATTGTGGAGTGGTGCATTGTGTAAAAAAGTCTTGGCTCAATATAAATACGTTGAGATACTGGAAAATGTGATGTTGCCTTGCGCTGATAAGGAATTCTCTATATTCTTACAATAAAATCAAGAAATATATCAATAAATTATCATTCCTAACTTGAAAATATTAAATACAATAAAAAAAAATAAAATAAATAAATCTATATATATATATATATATATAAGTATCAATGATCTAGCATTAAGGCCAGAAACAGAAACAAGCTAGCCACAAATTTACTGTTATTATATATATTAGAAATGTGGCACGTTTCTTTTATAAAAACACAATTACAAAGTTGAATCATAGCCTACATTTCAAATATTTTGTCGAATTTTGAACGAATGCTCTTTCTATTCCATGATCTTTAACAATGATGATGTTGTCAGCTCGACTAAAATGTTGCCGTACGCTTATCCTTACCCTTATCCCGCTTCCCCCTCTGTGGACACATGCATGGAAACAGTTTCCAAAAATAGCGCAGACCCTGAAGATAAACGCCAACAACCCCAAATGACAGCCATGAGGAACGTGCTCCGAGACAAACCCCAAACACCAGAATTCGACACAAACTACCAAAAACTCTTCGTGTTTTTTTTTTTTTTGTTGTTCAGTTCTTCTCTATTTTATGTTGGCTGTCTGGGTTAGGGGCTCGGGGCTCGGGGTTTTTGTAGTAAGGGGCTGGTTGGTTTCCTGCGCTACTCAAATTTCAAGCGCATTTTCCACAGCTGCCTGAATGCCTCAAAGATATAGACGTGGCTATTTTTAGAGAACCAGAGACAGAGAGAGAGAGAGCGAGGTCGACCCTCTCCCAGCCCAGTTCAAAAATCGGGCAGCGTTGCCAGGACAAGGCTCAATCTTGTTGCCCTGCAGCAGGTAGTTGACAATTGGAATTGTAAAATGATATGCGAGGCGAGCGGCTTTCAATTTTTCGTTGTTTTTTTTTTTATTCCTATTTCCAAAAATTTTCACATTGGTACCAACTAAATAAAATCAGGGCCAAATGTATTTTTTACTATTTGCTTGCGGTCTCTGCGGTCCGTTTTGGGTTTGGTTTTTGGTCTGGTATTTATTTTCGTCTTCATTTCGGGGACTTGGTCTTATCAACAATGTTTGCTTCCGTCAGTCCCAATGATGGACAGTTTGCATTTCTATTTCCATTTAATGCTTAGTTCAGTTCGTTTGTGCCTCAATTTCTGAGGAATACCAGTTTTGTGGGTTTATCAGTACAACTGGCTGACGGACGGATTTTAAAGTTTCCGGTCCGCTAAATTGATAAGCCAAATTACAAAAGACAAAAATTCGAGTTTGGGCAAAACAAATACTTTTAGTGGTTAACATTTTTGGAGAACGCTTTGAATGCGCATAAAAAAAGCGCGTATTTAATTAATAATTAATAATGCTAAGCTAAGAAAAGATAAATATTTGAAAATTATAAATATTATTCAAAAATTGTTGGCTTAAATATTAGAATCTAATATATATATTATTATTCAATTATTTATTATGTAACAGAGTCAAACAGAATTAAATATTATTATAATATTAAAACATATATAATATAAATTAAATCACATGTTTTTTCTCTGTGTAGTAGAGTATTTAAATGAGATTTTATTAAGCTCGACTTTTGGTAAACATAATGCCAAGTTTCAATGAATATAAGTTGATGTTCACAACTTGTGACTGATCAATCAAATATTTAGCAACAACACCCTCAAATTATATCTTGGGATACAATCGTAAATTACGAAAATCTAAATACATAAAAGTGTCAATTATTTGAGAGCAGTAAATATTATTTTAATAACAATTTCGAAACGTATTGCGCAAATTGGGTATACGCCCAGCAAAAATAAAAAATAAAATAAGAAGAGAAAAAAAAAACACACACTTTTCATGACAATCGCGACCCGAACTGCCCCTCTGAGATTTTGTATCGAGTATTTCACATATTTTTTTGGGGCGCGGCTGGTCAAGCGATTCAGTTCGCTGCAAAGTGGGGAAGTGGCAAAGAATGTGTGGGGCAGCAGGGTAGGGGGTGGGGTGTAGAGGTGCCTCGCACAAACCACAATTTCATCAATTTTTCAGCTCATTTGCTTATTAAATCATAAGCGTGACACACAACCGAGCACGAAGAGCGCACAGTAAAAACACACACACACACACACACACACACACACACAGACCCTGGTCATCAGCAGGCGGCAACCAACCCCGTTGACTGGTCTGTTTGCGCATATTTTGAACCCTGCCTGGTCGGTTTGTTTTGGCATCGCCTGCCTCAATTGCTCACCCATAAGCGCACACGCACACACACATGCGCACTCACTCGCTCACTCACTCACTCCCGCTCTCTCTCTCTCTCTCTCTCTCTCTGTCTCACTCGCTTTTGTAATCTACGCTTCGTCTTTTTCTAAACTTGGTCCACACTCGCCGCCGCAATCGCTCGGCGCTCGTCGCCGTTCGCTTTGCTGATTGTCATTTTCATATTTGCTGCTGCCGACTCTCATTGCGTTAATTTATCACTCTCTCTCTCTCTCTCTCTATCTCTCTGCTGCCCACTCTTGCGCTCATTATACAAACGCTCACTCTCTCTCTCGCTCTGGCAAGCTCGCTGCATTCGCTCTCTCTCGCTCTGCCAACCACCATCAGGCTAAGGCTAAAGCGTTTTGTTGGTTTTTGCAGCTTCCCTCGATTTTGTTTTTGGTTCAAGTGGCGATGCCGACAACAACAACAGCAACAACAACAACAACAGCAACAACAACATCAGCAGCAACAACAACAACAACATCAGCAGCAACAACAACAACAATGTTGTATAATTTTCGCTCTGGACGAGATCTGTTTTTATGGCTCAAGCCGCTGTCTCGGGCCCGGTCCGTTGTCTGTTATCAGCTCAAAATAATAATAAAAAAAAATTTAAATATATGTGTGTGTGTGTGTGTGTGTGTGCGGGCATGTGTAGACCCGGGGCCGCATTCAACTGACGAGACTGTGTTGCCTCAGCTCAGCTCTTGCTTATTTGTTGCTGCTGCTGCTGCTGCTGCCGATGTGGGTACAGTCAATTGAAAGGAAATGGCCTTATTTCATATAAAGTACAACACACACACACACACACATAGAGCGGCGCAGGGGTGGCGGGCATGGGGTTGCTGCTGCTCCAACACATCGCAGAATCACACAAAAAAATATTATAAGCACTGACGAGCCCCATTGCCCTGAGCCTGGTCATTTCTTTGTTCGAATTGGTTTTTTCCGTCCAACGGTTTCGAGACATTTGCAACGCGTACTCGCATATTTTACATATGCATATGCTATATATACATATATATACATATATATCTATATGTGTGTGTATGTGTGTTGGGCAGATGTTTTTACAGAGGTTTAGCTGAGATTTCGTCTGGCATTTACTCATTCAACATGCTGCTGCTGCTGCTGCTGCTGGGCTGCCCCCTCAATGCAAATTGCCGAGCGATGCAACAAAAAGCGATAACAAAGCAAAGGACTCGAGAGCAAAGAGTATCAATTAATCAAAATGTACTTTTCACGTATGACTCATATTAAGCGGCTGTCAACTAATAATCACATCCGTTTATAAAGTAAGACTAGATTTGATTCTTGGCAAAAAACATCTAGTGTGAAAGCTTATCTTTGGGCAATATTTCGATTTAATTAAATTGTCTACTTATATAACACATAATAACACTTGCAAAAATTAATAATATTAAATATTTATAAATATAAGCCAGTAATAAAATACATCTCTAAACTGGGCAACACAGAATTCATCATATTTACCAACCACAACAAACCCACAGAATGAATCGTCGTCTTAGAGCAACCAGGTTTCACTTCACTGCACAACAACAATAAGAATCTTCTATATATATATATATATAACTATATATATACATATATATATATGGTTCGGTCTACAATAAGAATATTATATGAGCGCCATCATTTCAATTTCAAAACAAGATCGATTGAGTCATCATCATCAGCCGGGCAAACGTGGCAAAGGAAACGTTCTTTGGCTAGAATTGTAAGTGGCTAATTTGCCCTTTGCACAGTAAAAAACATAAATAAACAAAAGACAAGCCAAAATAAAGCGCTGAAAATTGCATGTGTTAAAAAAGCTTGTCTCTTGTCATCGATATTGAGCGTGATTCAATGGCAATGGAAATAGTTAATGGTTAAGGGTTAAAGTTGTGTGATTCGACTGAAAAACCAAAAACACAAATGCACACAAAGCAAACAAAGCTAAAAGTAAGAACCGTTATTCATACTTTGAGACCGATCTTTGCACCCTTCTCTCCGCCCCCCCCGGGCAACGTTTGTGATTCTGATTATAACGATTTGTATTTGCTGCTTTGACTTTTGTTTTGTGGCGCTTATCGCTCTCTTTCACACTCACACCTCCACTGCAGTTCCCTCTTGTAATATTAGTCAAAAAGAAGAAACATTGAGACAGACAGGCGGACAGGCGGACAGACGGACAGACGGACATACGGACAATGAATGAATGATTGGAAACTGACCACATTTTTATTCAGGTGGGTGTAAGCTGAGCTCCTCCCCGATAAGACAATATATTGCGAACAAGGTTTTCAGATTCGTTTCTAGGTTAAATTATTCATTAAACCAGTTCGGATGGGACCAAATTACAATTAGGCTGAACCACAACAACAAATTCCGATAACCCCAAAAAAAATACCTCAAAAATAGAACAGCCGCTGGCGTTTCGGGGGTGATTCTAATTAGCCCATAATTTTTGTTTTTGAATTTTGCACTTAGAGATATAAAAGAATTAAATATAACCATAAAAGAAATATTAAGATTTAGCCAAATATCGACTCGTCCGTATTGCCGTTTTTTTATATCCAAATAATTTGAATAAACTACTCAAAGTACTATTATAAATAATAACTAATTTGTACCCCTATTGAGATCTATAAATTACGCAAACTAAACATTACTTAGTTGAAAAAAATTGCATAATACTTCTAAGAACTATTTAAACCACAAATAATTATTAATCAGATTACATAAAAAAAATAGTTTTTAACCCAAGCAGAACCTTTAAATTGCTTCAACTACAAGTCTTTGGAACCAGCCTAATTATGATCACCTCAGTTAGGAATGAATATATATATATATATATTACGAAAATACTTTTCGCAGATCATAATGCAATTAAAAAAAAGATTAAAGAATTTACTTGATCAAAGAGTAAAAGTAAAACTTGTTTCTTTTATTTTTGGTTCAGCCTAATTACGATAATCTCAATTTGTGAGGGAGGATCGTAAACAATGTAAAAAAAAAAACAGTTTAGGTCAATCGGATGTTTTGCTTTGTACTCACTTTCTCTCGCGGATGACATCCCTGAGGAAGTCCATGGCCTCATACAGGTTCCACTTTGGCTTGAATCCGCTGACTTGCTTCACATGGCCCAGCTCCCGCCGATAGGATTCGCGTAGCGATTTGAAGGCACGTGCCACACGACGACCAGGCGCATTGAACTCCCTGCCGATGTGCTCCCAGGCGCGATTCTTCTCTTCCTCGGCGCCCTTGAAGTTGGGCAGCCGAGAGTCCCACAAAATAGGATTATCGTGCACCATCTGGATGAGCTTCAGCTTGTCGGAGGCATTGCGACGCACCACTGTGAGATGGATAAAAAAAAAAAAAACAAAATAAACAACTTCGTTGTTTAAGGATTGATTCTGTTGTTGTCGGTGTTGTTGCTGTTGTACGCACGCTTTTTGATCTTCTGCGGGGGCGTCGCGATCAATTCGACTTTGGGCTTCATGTCCAGGGCGATGGCAGCTGCTGCGGCGCTCATGTCTTGCAGCGAATTTGTTGTGCTCGGCGAGTTGGCCGTTGTGGCGGCAACGGCAACGGGCGCCATTAGAATCTGTTGCAATATTTGTTGATTAATGTTGCTGGTGTTCTTGTTCTTCTTCTAATTGTTAATGTTGTTGTTGTTGTTGTTGGCCAGTGTTCACTTTTTCGTCACTTGACCCAAAAGTTCACTTTTCACATTCACATTCACATTCACATTAACAATTGCAATTGCTTTTGGCGCGATCATCAGTTGTTTTCTTTTTGGGTGGCAACTGCTAACGACGGGGGCTGCTACCCTCTCACGACCAAGTTTAACCAGCAACTAAAAACCAAAACCAAAAAAAAAAATATAACAACCACTGCGAGCAGTGACGGCCGACGCGACAACGGCAACGGCAACAGCAACGACGTCAGCAGCGCTGTTAGCAGCAAGCCCGCATTTTCGAGGAGAAGCCAAAACCTACAAGAAACGCTCAAAGCGAAAAAAGCCGCACACTAAATACCCTCAACGACTTGCCATACAAATTATTCTTCTCGCGGCTTCAGACGAGACAATAGAATTAGTATGTTCTATGTTAGAGTATGAAAACACAAACACGACACACACACACTCGCGCACACACACATGGGCCAAACAAAGACCCAGGCGCAGGCGAAAGAGCCACAAAAATCACGCGCGCTCAACATGCGCGCACTCTCTGTCATTCTCTCTCTCTCTCTGCATGTCAGTCTGTTTTGCTCTGCTCTTCGCTGCCTGGGCCAATTCACAACGTGTGTATGCGCGGCGGTATTACCGTTATCGACGCCTGCGCCGCCGTCGCCACAACGAACGATAGCACGATGCGCACACATTGAGCTCAAAGAGCAGTCCGGGCCATTGGCTCGGCTCGGCTCGCCTCTGCTCGGCTCGGCTCGGCTCTCTCATCTCGGCTGTGGCTGGCGTTCAGACGGAAAAACGGCGTTTAATTGCAACAACCGAAAGTAAAAGCGAGCAAAAGAATGAGCGCAAAAAAAGCAGAGCAGAAACTGAGACGAGAACGTCACTCACACACACACGCACACACATGCCCAACAATTGAAGAACTGAAAATGTGTGTAACACAAAAATCCGTTGACGCGTTTGTATCGCTGACGTTTTTCAGTAGTCGTCATAGCTTCCATTTCGCGTTTTGTTTTTGTTCTGTGGTGGGCAACTGCTGATGTTCCTTAAGTTATACCCTACGCTTCAGTTTAGCGCTTTCTAATGTGGTTTTGCTGCAAGTAATGAAGATGCAAATATAGCATAATAAAAAAGAATTGGAGTATAGTCATCGATCGAATGAACAGAAGTGGAAAAATCTTGACTAATTTATATGGTTAATACTTTATGTGCGCATTTATTTTTATTTTACAAGCCCATGATTAATTAATTTTTTATTATAATATTATTTTAATTAACATATATATCAAAACATTGTGTATCTTAAAATAAATCCATTAGCAGAATTTCAAAAATATATGAATATTAATTATTTGAAATTCCTGCGTATAGCGTATTTTGCATATTCGCCATTGCTGCCCTTTTTTATTTCGATAGCGTTCATTAATCGGCTACTTTGTAGCTCAGCTAGCGGCTCAGACTCAGCTGCGCAGCTCTTGCTCTCTATCTTCTTCCCACTTTCCCCACTCCGATTTTTTTCGACAATTGTTGCACTTATTCCATTTTCCATTTCGTTGCTCGCTGCTGCAATTTCTGCAGAGGGGAATGAGTGCTTCTCTGAGTGTGTGAGTGTGATTGAGAGGGGAGTGTTGGGGGTGCGCATCAGATTTGAGCCCGCTTAATATTGATGGTTTTCTCTTCTTAGTTTGGTTCGTTGACGCAGCCAGTTGCGTTGGAGTCTCTGCCGCTGCCACTGCCTCTGTTCACTGAGGTCGCGTTCAATTGCGTTTTAGTTGAATTTATTAATATGCCCATTTTGTGTTTTACATTTGCTGCTGCTTCGCTTTAGCGTCTGCGCTTTGTTGGCTTGTTTCGCTTGTCGCAGTCGCCGTCGCAGTCGCAGTCGCAGTCGCAGTCGTAGTTCAGCAGGCTCTTGTAAAAATTTACAAAAATAAACATTTGGAGCACACATGTTGAGCCTATAGCGAGAGGGGAAGAACAGGCACCGATAGTTCTACCTCTCTCTATCTCTTTCTCTCCCTTTATCACTCTGTGTGTGTCAACGTCTCTTGTTAATGTTAATGCCCAACATTTGTGTCTTGCAACGTTCTTTTTTATGAGATAACAACAACGTTGCCTTGGCATTTAAGCCGCTCAAATCTAGTAAATATAATCGACAACTGGCGAAAAAAAAATGAGCGAGAGTGAGAGAGAGAGAGAGAATAATGCTTTTGTCTGTATGTAATTTATGCCTAATGAACTATTTCCGGCCAAGTGTCAATTAATGTATTCTGTGTATTCTGGCCCTCGGCTCGTCCCCATACAGCCAGGGCACAAGGGGCAGCAGCAGCAGCAACAACAACAACAACAACAACAACAACGTGCCCGCACAAATGTTGTCATGATCATTTCTGGCAAAAATAAGGAGAACAAGACAGAAAACACCCCTCCCACTCCCCCTACTCCGCCCCTTCCTTCTCTTGCGGGGAGCTGCCGTTTCCGTTGCAGTCTTCACTCTGTTCTTCATCTTCTTCTACGTCTTGCTCCTCCTCCACACCATCCTATTCTTGCTTCCTCTTTTGGCATTTGTTTTCAAGCCAAATTAAAACTCATGCAAGCTGAATTCGTTTTCTCTACTGCTGATTAAATTTTCGTATGTGCGAGATGAATTTTTTTCTTCTTTTTTTTTTGTATTTGCCTTTGCGTTTTTGTCTGTTCTCTTTGCGCCGTTAATTGAGCAGCCATAAAAGCGTTTTGGTGGCATTTTTCAAGCGCTTATTATTCGCCTGTAGTGGCTGGTGGAGGGGTGGACGCAGATCAGCTGGGAGAGAGAGAACGAATGATGAATTTGGTTTGGAAATGAGGAGACAGTATGCAGATTAGCCTAGAGACAAAGGCAAACGGAATAAGGCAGTTGATGAATGACGTGTTACAACAGCAGAAAAAAGAGTGGAAAAGAATAGGCACACTGATCTAAGATCAAGATTGTTCAAAATAACTATTTGAAAAAATCGGAATCGGAAAATCAATCAACAAATTAACATTTTGGAGGAAAATGCGGAAAAGTAGATTTAAATTTTATACAGCGAAAAATAGTATTTCAAAATCATATTGAATATTCATTATTCAAGAAGTTTTTCTTAAGAATGAAGAATTTTAAGAGTTACAAAAATGTGTTCCAAAAAATTTAAAAGAGTAGAGAAGAAAAGTAGAGAAGCCAGCCAGCTTGATTTAATATTTTTTTGGAATTAACGGAATATATACTCACTATATATATATTTTTTAAACTTGAAGAAATAAATTTGTATTCTTGATTTTGCTGGATCATTTTGCATTTAAACACCCACAAAAATCCAATAAATCTTCTAAATATTTTTTACTTTTGTAATTGAAGTGCAATATTATATTTTATTATTAATTTAAATTGATCTATTTCTAACATTTTTATTTGAGTTGAGATTGAATAATTAAATAACTAAATAAAAATTGGTAAATGTTATGTTATAAATTGGCCAAGACTTGAAATGTGGTGCGGATATCGGCTACATATCGGAAATGCCAGAACTATTTATGTTCTTCCTCAGTCGTTTGCTTATCAGACAAATTAATCACAAAATTCAATGCAAATACCAAAACTGGCTCTGGGCTGTAAATAAAGCCAATAAATATTGACACAGGTCAGAAACACAAAGATGGTACGAACCAACAGTTGAAACAGGGGAATTTTATGGTAGATGACAGAAGGGGGGTAGTCGGAGAGTTGGGGATATGTATAACGATCGTAACTGTTGCCGTTTTGCCGGTTCTATGGATTCCCGATAAGCCCGAAAGCGAACCCTCATTGAAGCCAGCCAAATAACCCAAACCAAAACCCAAACCCAACCCAGAAACCAACCCAAGTCAACTCAGCTCAATTCAATCAGGCAATAAAATAAATGTATAAATGGTGAATGTGTTTTGTGTCAATATCTCAGCGCAAGAAGAGGAGCGGGGAGGGGGGGCGAGTAGAGCAAGGGTGTGGGGGGTAAGGGAGGGTAGACCATATCAAGACCAAGTTGAAAACAAATTTCCAACCAATATATTTGTTGTGTTGATGAAGCAATCGACGCAGGCGCAACATTTGCCAGCAGCGGAGGAAGTAGAAAAGATGGGCAACAAATACATTTGTAGCTGAGGGACGCGAGGGCGGCGATTCGAGTAAGCGATTGAGAACCGTTCGAGCAAATCAAGCAAAACGAGCCCGAAACGCGAAAAATCAGTTGACGTTGTTATTGTTGCTTGTTGCTTGCTGTTTGCTGCTTGCTGCTTTCTGTTGCTGTTGCTGTTGGCGTTGAAATATTTAAATTTTGACCCAACCCCAATCCAAATAAATTTGTTGTGGCGTAATGCGTGCAGCTGTGAGTGTCTCTCGCTCTCTCTCTCTCTCTCTCTTTCTCTCTCTCTCGCTCTGTCTCTGTTCTGCTCCCTCTCTCTTTCAGTTTCAATTTGTGGCTTGGTTTTCCTCCGCTTTGTTGTACTCGCATTTTTGGTCTCTTGGGGTCAAAAATTGTCGCATATCGTTAAGAACCAAAAAAAAAAAAAAAACTCTAGAAAGAAGCGTCGCCGCGACGCAGTTTCGAAATCGAAATTGGCCATGTGCTTGACGATTCGTAACGGGGCATTGCAAGAGCAAGAGGGATACGCCGATAGCGAAGATGTTTTACTTAACAACAGATCGACAGTGAATTAATGTGTGCGGCTTCAGCATTTGGGTTCGGCTGACACCTTCCCGTACCATTATTCATTATCCATTATCCACTGTCCATTATCCATTATCCACTATATATTTGATTTTACTTACAGCTATGTACACATCTGCCACAAATTTGTCTATAATCTGCTGTTAAATATTTAATGTAAAAATAAAACATTATTATGTATATTTATATATTTTTTATTATTTCTTATTTATTTTGCATTTTTTGAGGCTTCGAGTACAACAAAATATCCTTGTATACTGTAAATCTTTGTAAGCCATTGCAGACATGACAATAGCGTATCGGCGGGATTAGGTCACTATATAGCTCACTCTATATATTTAATCTGCATCAAAATTAGTTGTTGCATAAGGAAAATATTTTTGAAAAAATTAGTTGCATTTTCAAACGTATTTTAATGCATTTTTATACAATTTCCTCATATCTCACTTGAATGTGTATTTATTATTGTTGTTACTATTTAATTTAATT
Organism: Drosophila nr. perissopoda 5 BK-2023a; assembly: GCA_035044105.1. Taxonomy (NCBI): domain Eukaryota; kingdom Metazoa; phylum Arthropoda; class Insecta; order Diptera; family Drosophilidae; genus Drosophila; species Drosophila nr. perissopoda 5 BK-2023a. The sequence goes on from JAWNMK010000122.1 coordinate 1,792,605, forward strand.
TATTACACTTACAAGATTGTAAGCTGTAAAAACAGAAAACACTGATAAGAAACAATGACTTATGCAAAAAAACCCGTATTACTGTTATTATTATTATTATTATTACTATTTATGTCATACATTTTGTTAATAATAGTTGTAATCGAACTATCTATCAGTTTAGTAGCGAGATCTGGCTGTAAATCCGACTTTCATTTTGTTGTTAATATTTAATAATTAAAAACTTTGAATAATCGTTTGCTGATTAGTCAAGACACGAACCATGTACACTTTAACCCCTTTGCTCAAATATTGCCAAGGCTTTTAGTGGATTGTTGTTGTTATTGTTGTTGTTGTTTGCATGTGTTGCCAATGCATTTAGCTGGCTGTTGCATTTTTATATTAATAAACAAAATGAGTTGAGTCAGTTGGCAGCCGGCACTTAAGAAGCGCTACATCAAAACATACAGATATACATACATAAGTAGTGTAGTGTAGTGCTAACTGTGTGTGTGTGTGTGTGTGTGTGTGTGTTTATATCTATGAGATACTTGTATTCATTAGCTTACCCCAGCGGCAGGCAGCACCAATCAAAAACGTTTTGCTGAGCTCTCAGCACAGTTTATTGCTCATTGTTGTTGCTGTTGTTGTTGTTGTTGTTGTTGTTATTGTTAGCTGGGCCCTCGGTTTTGTGTTTGTAATCGCGGTTTAGTGTAGGCCAGCACTTGGGCAAGTCTCACACACAAATACATATATATACATATATATATATATAGATTTTTGTTGCTGCTATCGCTTATCGTGCAGCGACGTTGATTGTTGTAATTGCTACAAGTTTGTTATTGTTGCTGTTGCTCTTGCTGTGGCTGTTGCTGCTGGTGGCCATTGGCCGCGTCAACTGATAATATAAGTCTGTGGCTTTGACTCTGGCTTCCTTTTAAGGCCTGTCTCGAATTTTTCACATTTGTATTACAAACGCGAGCTGTTTCCACATTATGTTTGCTTATCTCTGGAGTCGCTCTTCTATTCGCTGGCATGGGCAACCTCCATTTGTTGTTAATTACTCAGTGCAGCTTTACCTAAAAACAAAAAAAAACAAAAACTCAAAAAATAAAAAGTGTAGCAAAAACAACAATAGAGAGAAAGAGAGAGAGAGAGAGAGAGAACAGCGAAAAAGAGCTTCAACTTTAACCCCATGGCTGGCATTGTTTGTTTTCCTTTTCGGCATGCATTTTCCCACACGTCCGTTGCAAAATGGGAACAGCAAAAATTTAATTAACAATTTACAGCAACATTTGGGCCACGAAAAAAACACAAAACATTAACAACAAAAGCATATGAGTAACAAGTTAAATTACAAGACTCGCATATACCCTGTAAGTGTTGTAGAAATCGTATTAAGAATTAAAAGATCAAATTTCATTCTCAGATATATATATTTTTGAAATGTTTATTAGACAAAATATAATTGATAATTTTACAGAAAAAAGATACAAAAACTAAAAGAAAAATAAAATTTCAATTTATTTCATTTATGTCGACTAATATTAGACGCATAAATGCAGAAAGCGCAAAATACATTAAGTTAAATTGAAAATCAAGATTATCAATTGAAATTTATGAAATTAAGAAAGTTTTAAGAATTTAATTTGACATCTTTATGAAGACTCAAAACGATGTAAATATTATTTGAAATGAGGCAGTATTATTTCAAATAAATATATATTTCATAATTAATATACTTAAAATAAATCAAAGAGTTAGCTTAATTAACGAGTTAAGCTTAAAAGGAGTTTTTTAAAGTGTCCTGTAATGATTCTTTGGCATAAGCTACCCAGTGCTGTTTATTGTACAGGGCATATAAAGAAGAACAAACCGCTAACGCCAACGAACCTAGAAGGCGAGTTAGTTAGTTAGGTCGAGTGTTGGCCATGTTACACACTAGGGCTGCCACAACACTCACCCCTCGCCGCCCAACAGCTGAAGAGCCATTCGGAAACTGACAAATGCAACTGCAGCAGCAGCAGCAGAGCAGCAGCAGCACTTATCACTCAACAATCGGGGCCAGTTAGGGACCCGCAGCCGACAACAACTGGCCGGGCCAAGTAATTACTCGAGAACATGCCAAGAAGGCGAGCGCTCATGTGAAATGCTATTGGTTTCGGATTGGGGGTTGTAAAGGGTCAGGGTTGTGGGTTGGGGAGTGGGGAGTGGCTGGCTGGGGCGGATTGTTTTTCGGTTCTATACACCATTTAAATGGGTAACCAAGTTGTTAGTTTAAACAAGCAGCAATCAGGCAACGGAAGAGCTCAGATTTCTTGAACAGCAAATCCCCAAGAAATGTCCTTGTCAAAGCCAAAAGACATGTGGCAAATTATGACATTGACCAAGCCAAGAACAAACATACAAGCATAAGCCCCATACAATGGGTTAGTTCTCAACGTCCTGGTTATTTTGTTAGTTGTTAGTGCTATTGTTGTTGTTGTTGTTGTTGTTGCCACATGTAAACCAACTGTCATAATCAAGGCAAGCTGCCCGCGGGGAGTTAAGAACAAGAAAACAGCGGCAACATGTGCTATCACTGGCCCCAACTCCCAGCTGCCAGCTGCCAGCTGCCAGCTCCCGGCTCCCACTTCCCAGCTCCAGCTACCCAAAATGGATTTAAGAAGGAAAGCAAAAAACTAGCACAGACGTTTTTTAGTTCATCTTTTACTTAACAACGGCTTATTCAACTTTCAGATAAACTTGGTTAGTTGTCAAAGGTATAAGAAAAATTAAATTGATAAAAGGTTAAGTTGAGAAAATGAGAAAGTTTTAATTAAATAGCTTGAACAAAAGAAAATGAAGTAAAACAATGAAAGTGGTGAATTGAATATTGAATTTGAGCTGATATTACAGAAATACATAATGTTAGGTAGTAGTTGTTGTTGTCTTTGACAGATATAAGTTAAGATTACTTAATCCAAGAAGCTAAATATACAATTCTGCAGAATTAGATAAAGATAAGTATCAATAGAAATAGATAAAGTTAAAATAGATCTTAACTGAAATTGCTGATATTTTTGGAATACATTTGCATTTGCTAAGAGCCATCTTTGATGTCCAATTACAATTGCCAATTGATATATGTAGTTGACTTAAAATGTAGGGTATTTAATAGTCTGCAGCATCTGCGAGTCAAACTAGGTAATTCAAAGGAAACACAAAACTCTTGCGACCATCCCCTTGAGTGGGATGCTGACTTTGGGGAAATAATTTCAGCTCTATTATTATTGTGTTATTAGAGGCATTCCATGTTGTTGTTGTTGTTGTTGTTGTTGTTGTGGGTGGCTCTGTGGATGCGGAGGGAACACAACTTGAAGTGGAACTGCTTTTAAATGTGGCACATTTCTCGTTGTGTCTTCACTTTCGCTGGCGAAATGTGTTTTATTAGTTGGGGAATTTTTCTTACCACTTCTTTTTTCCGTGCGTCCAAGTTGCTCGCATTTCTCTTGTTCTCTCATTTGTGTCGACGATTTTTCTTCCCCGTTGTAAGTATTATTTTGCTCCCATTTTCCTCTTTTGCAGTTTTCAGAGTAAACATGCACCCGAAGCGCAATCTAATTAAGTGAAGTGTAGAGGGTGTTGCATGGGGGCGGGGGGCGGGGAGGGACTGGCTTTGGGAGTGTTTCTGATGGACACCCACAGTGATGAGTGCAGTCGTATGTGTGTGCGCGAGTATCCTTTGGATTCTTGGCCGGGATGCATGACGTCCTGACGTCCTTGCCGTGCTGTTGCATGCAATTTGCTGCTTTTGCCGCAAGTGTAGTTACTATTTCTCCTATTCTTCTTCTTCATCTTCTATTCATCTCTAGTCTTCTCTCTGATTTTTTGGTTTGTCCATTACGCAGCGTGTGTGTGTGTGTGTGTGTGTGTGTGTTGCTTTCTCTAGCTTGTTCGAACAACATTTAAATTGGCTAAATGGTTTTCCCATTTGCTGCTGATCCCCTCTGCAACATTTCTACAACTTCCCACTGTGACTTCAATTTGAAATCTCCCCCGCTTCCCCTACACAAATGGCAATGTGCAATTTTTGTATTGCTTTTCGAAATTTTTGTGTATTTCTTTGATTCGTTTTTGTGGCTTCTCAGTTTACTGCTGGGGTGTTGTTGAGATTAGTTTTTATTATGTTGCAATTGCATCGAGTCTACACAGTCTATAAATGTTTGATTGGATGCGAAGTAGTTAAATGCTATAAAATGTTTAGAAATATCGACTTTCTTTTTGTGAATAACAGATATATCGCTTTATAGTTTCAAGAAACATTTGTGGCAAAATCGTTCGCTTTTAATGTCGAACAAAAACAATCCAATTAAGGTAAGAGCCTCTTGAAGGTATATTGAATTTCTTAACGCAATTGAAAGTGTAAATGGCCAATTCTAAACAGAATAAATGCAGTCAATAACAAATTGTAAAATATTTAAGTTAGTAAATACATAATAGGGAACTCATTCAAAATCTTTTTGTTTATCAACTTATTGAAACTAAATTATAAAATATTTAAGTTAGTAAATGAATAGGGAACTCATCAAGCCGGATTTTGCGTATATATTTGAAATTCAGTTATGATGGAAATCTTTTTGTTTGTCAAGTTATTCCAAAAAAACTATTACAAGAATTTATCGAGTTTGGATTGCTATATCCCAAATTATCCTTAGAAATCCTATCAGCTAAACAAAATAGGAAAACTATATCTTGTAGCCGTCATAGTAGCGATAATTGCATCGTTCAAGAAAGTTGCAAATATCAATTACATTTTAGCATTTGTTTGCCTGTGTTTGAATGACTAATTAAAGTATAATGTGGTTTTGTGGCAGTTGCAAATATGCAATTAAAACTGATTTACGTATTTGAATGTTTTGCTTGCTATTGAATTTCCCAATTAAAAGTATTTATTTCGCTGCACACATTCGCAGACGCCACTTTAAAGTCGTTTGTTTGAAAGGAGCGATATCTGCTGAATTATTTCTTCTTCTTTGTGTTTTTTTTTGTCCGGTGTGTCCTTTGTACAAGTCCTTTGTAAAATATTGTCATTATCGTATTAAAAGCGCCTACGGTTAAATGGTCATGTTAAGTTTTACGAGTATTTACAAGCCAAAAGAAAAACACGGCCAAGTCCTTTGCCCTTTCATTTCTTTTTGTATATTTTTTATTTGCAATCGCTTTGTATGCATAATTTATTCATTAATTATATGGACGAATGGCGGACAACTGCAGCAGCAACAGCAGCAGCAACAGCAGCAGCAGCAGGACAACAACAACAACAACAACAACAACAATAGCAATGACTCTCCAATATAAATAACAACAAAGAGCCGAGTGCAATGCACTTTAAATGTAACGATTATAAAAAATTCGATGTAAAGAAATTTGCTGCTGACACGCGGCCAACTCTTAAAAATATGCAGCAATTTATGACGTGAGTTTATTTACCGCAAATTATTATAAATCGAATTTTAAGTAGAAAAATAAAATAAAAATAAACGTAATAAAAAAAAGATGCACACAAAGCGAAAAATTGGAAATAAGACTGTGTGTAAAAATATGATAAATTGCGCATACGCCGTGTGTATCTTCTCTGCTCACAATGCAGAACTGTATGCAGTTAATTGCCATTTTTAACAACATTTCGGACTCTATGGCATTTTTTATTTCTTCTTCCCATTTGGCATCAATATCAACTTCATCATTACATTGCCATAATTATGTCGATGGAATAGCTTTAATGATTTGCATTTGGTTGGGGATCGCTGAATTTTAAACTCGGCTTCAATTGAGCACTAAAAAGTATTATATATGACTACAATTTATTTATGTCCACTTGTTGTTGTTTATTAATTGTTTCGAGTTTCGCAATTATATTATTCTGTATGCTCCATAAAATTTAAGAGAGGACGATTAAACTAAGCTTACTTAATTTATGATGACAGCATTTTTTTTTATAATATTTTGCACATCCTTGCAGTCAAATTTGTTCTTTTTAACAAATTTGCACATTTTTGTGCATTTAATTTATTATCTAAATTATTATTTGGTACATTGCATTTTTAGTTTTCACATAATCAAAAATACAAACTTGTAAATGTAATAAAAATCTACAAATATTTTATCAATCGCTTTTTCAGCATTTCTATAAAATTCTAAATTCTAAATTTATGAGAAGTTTCTAAGCATTTTTAAAGCTGGTTCCATTTGACTTTAATCATGGACGCTCGACTTGCTCAGAGCTGTTTCCGCTCCAGCTAGTCACATACATTCCTGGCACTCCCATATATTCATAAATATATATATAAAAAACTTCTATACGATTGTCGGCTATAAATTGTAAATTTAATGTGTCCAAAAGGCGACTCTCTCTCACACAGGCAAACATTCTGACAGTCAGTGAGTTGTCAAACAGTTTTATTGACTTTCTATACAAGTCGCTTTCAAAAGGAACCCGACTCGTACCAGCCCTGAGAAATAAACAAACCCAAGACTCAGCAGTGGGAAAATAAACACTTGGCCAAAGAACCAAATATCAGATAAATGGCTAGGGCCGTTTAAAAATCACAAGCGAAATTCGAACTCAAGGTCCTGGACAGATACCTACGAGAAACAGATTAGAAAACTTCAACGCCTGACCAAGTTGTTAAAAACTTTTCGTTTTTTTTTTCTTCTTTGTTTCTTTTCCTCCCCCAATCCACTGTTGAAAAAAATCAGTGGCGTCTCTCAAATTGAGTGGGGACTGCGTGCTCGGCGATTCCCTGCTCGGCAGCCATAAAGCGTGCCGGATTTCGTCCCACTGAACGAGTTGTTATACCAAATTGACATATGGCGATGAAGTTTAGTTTAGTTTTTGGTGCCTGGGCAACTTCGGTAAACTTGCCACACGCCCTCTCCCACCCTCCCTCCCACCACGCGCTGTCTTGTCAATGCCAATTTTTTGTGCTTGTCTATTTTGCTTATTGCTAGGGCCAACAACTTTTTGGCCAACTTTTTGCTGCGAGTTCGCAACATGCCATGCAGCTTTATCGACGTTTTAAAGTTCGCTAAGTTCGTTTGATGTTTCGCAGCTTAAATCACAACATGTCTGGCTGTAAAAATCTTGAAAGCAATGCGTTCGCGCAGTGGCCTTTAAACTGCGAGCTGTCGAAATTAAATTACACATTTTACCACGTTTGCCAAGGATCACTTAACACTTTGAGCTGAACGCTGTTCGCCATAAAGTCGAAAGTCCAGTATTTACAGCAAAAGACTCGAACTTTGAGTCTGGCAAGAACGAAGCTTGGAATGCCCTTAACAATCTTGCATTAGGGGTATTTACTGAAAGCCAAAAAGTATGCAATTACATTTTAATTTAATATTAAATGTTAAGTTTCAAATACTCAATGCACTTAAATCAAGATACTAAAAAGACAATTTTCAAATGTTTCCCACTTAAAACTAGCTAACGAATTAATAATTAAAGACCAAGTTGAGTCAAGAGATGCCGAGCGTCAGATACACCCCAAATTTGTGAAGTAAAATCGTTTGATGACTGAGAGCGCATCGCACCGGAAAAGGAAAAGGAGTAAATGCTGAAGTATGTTCTGCACATTCGGGTTGCCTGTATATTGAGGACTGCCTGTGTTAGCATTTTATGCCCCAGACACATTGGAATTTGCGCACATTACAAAGAAGGAAATGTAACTACTTCCTCTTGACGTGGCTGCTGCTTTGAAGTGGTTTATACTGATTAGTCCTGTAAATTGGCTTAAAAACGCGCGGTTTTACACACCCAGGCATACACACCGACACACACTCGCACAGAGTGTAGAATCGACTTTTGACTGTTGCAAATGGCAGATAGAAGACCAAAGACTAAAGAGCTCACGTCAATAAAAAAGAAAGCTAATAAGGAAGCTATAAATGAGAGTCGTGCGTCTCAAAGATACCCTGTCCAAATATTGGAACTATTGAAATGAGAATGCTTTGAATTCTAATGTCAAAGGAATGTTTAAATAACTAATTAAAAGCAAATTATTAAAAATTCTTAAATATTTATGCAAATACCCAAAATGCAACTTTTATATTTTATCTTGATAAGGTTCTTAAAATATTGCAATGATATATATAATTTAATAATACCAAAATCAGATTGATTTGTGGGTTGTGTATAGAAGTCAGATGGATTCAGTTTATGCTTCTGTAAAGTACTTGGATACTTTGTAAAATACCTCCTTTTGAAAATAGCTTCTTTTGAAAATAGCCTCTTTTGAAAATAGCCTCTTTTGAAAATATCCTCTTTGGATAGGGCATGCACAAATGAAAATTACAGTCGAAATTTTCCAGCCTTTCGTTGGAATATGGATGCAGTATTGGAGGCAGTCGAACGAACGTTGTTTAGTTTATTGCGAACGCGTTGCTAATTGGCGGTTTTATAGTTTTAGCTTGGTAAATGGCTTTGAAATGCTGCCAATGGCCCGAAAAACGTGTGGCAGCCGCCAGTCAAACCGCGTTGCCACCATGATCCACAGCAGTGGCAGCAGCACCACCACTACCAATTGGCAGCCACCCGCATTCGCGCCAGGCGCTAATGATGATTGGCAGCTGTTAAAATGATTAAAGGGCGCACAAAACGCTGAATGTACTGCGACTACCTCTGAATTTGTTCAGCTCTACTCTAAATGTATTTTCCCGGAGCTTCGTCGCATCCTCGGGGTGTGAACATTTGAAAGTTTTAGTCAAAAACAGCAGCCGACTATTGAATTAGCATTACACGTTTAATGAAAGGCGGCTGCAATTTGCCAAACCAAGTGAAACCGATTGTGGACTGTGCCACAGATGTGAGTTTAGTGTTGCTGCTCTCAATATAGTCTCATAGTAATATCAGAAAAATCTTTGTTTTTGAAAAATAATTTCACAATTTGAGCAAATATGCAAATTGCAAAAATCAAAGCTTAACTTTTAGTTCCAAGCAATGGTTCCACATTCAGTTTTCTTCATGTCGAATATTTGTGCAAATTACTTGGCCAAGAGTAATCATTTATTAAAAATAAATAAATAAAAACCTTAGCCAAATAAAATCCCAAATAATATGTTTGCTGAAACTATTTTAGTTCATACAATAAACATTTGTCAAATATTTTGACCTTCTACAGCATTGATTAGCATTTTGCTAACCTAGCATATATTTTCCCCAGAGTTTCCATCACAGAAATGAAGGAAAAAGAAATACTCTGCATAAATCGTTCAACAATTTCATTTTTTGATTAGCATTTCCATTTGGCCAAAGTAATAACGATTTCTACTTGCAAAACTCATTCGCTTGCCACCGCCTCACCCCTCCACCCCCCCTTCCTTCCCTGGATATTTCACATAGATGTGGGGGGATTGTTATGTATGCAGTTTTTGGGACACATTCAGTTCGAACAATTGCTGTGGATTCATTTTGCGTGAGAAATTTTCAATTAATATGCGCAATTGCAATCGAGTGCAAGAGTTTTTAGCATATTTCGCATAGAATTTTGGATACCCTGCAGACCTACCAAATGCCAAGAGAGAGTTTTATTTTGCACACATAATACATAAATTGATTTGATTACACATTAATTACAAATATTTGTATAAGCCATAAATATTATTAACATATTATAAAGGAAACAATTGCTTGGCACAGCAAAAAGAGGAATCCTTAAAACAGATTCGAGTTCTTTAACTATATTTAAGCTAACAAGATCAAGGACTCTTAAGATGATTATCTAACTGGATTTGATACAAGGTATATCCAAGTCTGGCATTCGGTTCCAAACCTTTTCCCTCTGAATTCTTTTTCCATTTTTTGCTTATCATACGCAACTGCAATCCCTTACTGCAGTTTGGAATATTTTTTGTTTTCTTTTTTTTTTATTGGGGGGAGTTGTGTAGTTTATGAAGTCGCCCACTTTGTATTCAAGTGTAAATTGCATTGCAGCTGCGACAAGGGCGGCAATTTTTGGTAGATTTTGCATTTTGAGTGGCAAGAATGGATACAAACAGTTTTGACTAAGGGGTTTTTGGGCCGTGTTGTCGCAGGTGGCGCCACCAGTGCCATATGTGATGACGCCAAGTAGTTTGCAGCACTTGACAGACAACCATCCAACCAACCAACCAACCATCCATCCAACCATCTATTCATCCATCCATCCATTCATCCATCCATCTATCCAAACCATCCATCTAACCAGGCAGTCAGCTTTGCAGTCAGACAATTTCTTTGGTTCGCAGTTGTTGGTGTGACGAATTTACAATTCAAAATGCTACAGAATTGTCTTCGGTTCGCGTGCAACATCTATTTGACAGCTGTCAGTGGCGGACAACTTTTCTTACCGCATTCAGCGCAACACACCAAAAATGGAGACGCCGAATGACGGAGAGAGAAAGATATAGAAAGTGTGGCAACTTTGTTTTGGCGCATTTGTAAATGCAAATTTTCAATCAAACTCAAGACGCCTTCGTTGTCACTTGTAACAGCATTTCCACCGAAATCTTGTAGGCTTTTCTGGCGCCCTGTATTCTCTCTCCCTCCCTCTCTCTCTCTCTCTCTCTCCCTCTCTATGCTCTTTTTGGTGGGCGTGTCCATTGTGCCTTTTGCATATGCAACACATATCAATCGCAAAAACAACAGTTGTTCACATTGGCAGATTCGTCAGATATTCAACAGATACTCAAACAATATCTGTTGAATATCTAACGAATCGGTTAGTAAAAAAAAATTTATTCGTGATTGAATTAAATGTCAGCTAAGCTGTAAAAATCTTCAGCTAAAAATATACTCTAAGATTAAGTTCGTTTGTTTTCTAGATTGAAGCAACCAGAAACAAGTTCGGATTGTTTTTACTCATCATTTTGACTGGGTTTTTATCAGAACAAATTCTTGATTTCAGAGTGCAGGTCATAACTTTGGCGTTAAACTATTAATTTAGGATTACAAACTAAAAATTCTTTTTTTTTAAGCTGGAGAAACTTAAAAATAAAATTATTTAGTGTATTTAAATATCACATAAAATCAAATGTAATCCCTCATACATACAGTTGTTAAATAAAAATAAATAAATCCTGAAATAATCTGTTGTTTTCCAATTTAAAAGTCATCCAAATACTTCCTAAAAAGTATCTTTGTATCTTTGCTTAAAGTATCTTTGTATCCTTGCTTAAAGTATCTTTGTCCCATTGGGGTTAAACTTCAGGCCGCTTTTTGTTTGTCTGCCATCGCCGCTGGCAGCTGAAGTTGTTTTGCATGTTCGACAGTTGCAAATTTTTTTCCGATTTATTTTGACAAATTGCTAAAATTGTTGTTGCAACTTAAAGTTTGTTTGATGTTTTGTGGGACATGTATGAATATGAAAGTTGGTGGTTGCTGACACCTCCGTCATTTCGCTGGCAAATATCAAAGTTTGTTATGGTTTCTTTTCTTTTATGCGCCATCAAAGGTAAAGATAAATCTCTAAAGGCCCCTCAAAGTAGTTTTACGAAAAGTGCCAAAGAAATGTCAATAAAGATAGACACAAAGACCAGACCGGGGGGCGAATGGGAAAAGGAGGTAACGAAAATGGGAGTGAGACGGAGACGGAGACAATTGAACAGAAAGCAAGGGCAATTGGCCATATTAAAAGCAAAGCTTGTAAAAATATGTTGCTGCCACATAAGGTCCACGACAGCCCCAATCCTGGTCTGGTCCCAGGCGTCTGTGCCACAAAAATATCCTTTTATGATTTATCCCAGCGGTGCCAGTTAAAAGTTGCACAAACATGCGGCCAACTATGACTCTCCGCTATATTATCCAGGGACACTTTTAATAAGATTGTTTGGGCGTGTGCTCGGCAGGACCAACAGCACAACGATATCCACATACATATATAGCGCAGCCAGCTGGTAAGTAAGTTATTTAAAATTATTTATGTGTCAATTATTGAGGTTTCTCTGTTTTCATTTTGGATGCCAAATTTCGATTTCTCATCCCCATCCAAAAACTTTGCTGAACCAAAAAGTATCAAATGGCTGCTTCAAAAAGTTGTGCGGTTTATGTGTGTCCTGCTTAGCCAGCTTTTGCAGTTATTTATACGGCTGGTCAGTGGGTCAGTGGGTTTGCCAAAAGAACAACATTTCAGCGCATAATTACTGTGGTTGAGAATGCAAATTTAAGCGAAATTTGGTAGTAAAAACAAGCAACAATAAAAGTAACTGCTAGTCGAGAGAGCTCGAGCCTTTTAGTTGATTCGGAATGAGATTTGTCGGCAGTTAATATCTGGGCAGCTTAACTATAGACATTTCGGAGATCATAATCGAAATACCGTTAATAAAATGACTTTTATAGTAAGAGGCAAGGGGAGCAAATAGCCAACTATTTGAATTGATGTGTAAATATTATCAAGAGAAGTTTTTATTACCAAAAAAATATATATACTCAAAAATATTGCAGACTGTCTTTTGCGAGTTCATTTAAAGGTAGGGTATTAAAGGTGATTGCTGCAAATCACTTTATATTTCACGAAATTATAGTTTCAGTTAAGAATGAAAACCGGACGGAGTCAATTAAAAAAAATCTGGATAGGCTCTTGAATATAATGGTGGAAGTGTAAAGCATTGCAAGAGTAAAAGTGATGTCGAGACCAAAAATCGCGAATCATTAAGTGCTGCAACGTGTTGTTGGCAATTGTGGCTCTTGTGGCTGTTACAAGCGCCATGGCCCAGTTATTGTCAACAGGATGCGGCAAATATGCCACTTTTATGGGACGCTTCCGCATCCGGCCCAACAGAGTACAAAGAATGTGTGAGAGCGGGGCAGGAACTGAGCAAGGTAACAAAGCGGATATAGTTGGAAAATTACGGCACAACCTGCGACTCGCTGCATGCCCAGCCAAGTGCGCGCGAGACCAAAAGCAAAAGACTGAGAGGGAATGTTAAGCAGAGAAAGAGACAACTATGCAAAAAAAAAAAAAAGACAAAGAAAAAGAAAAAGAAGAAGAAGAAGCTGAGTGCCAACGCACTAGCAAAAGTATCATAGAAGTATGTTGCGAAAATAAGACACCAGCAGTTAATAATTCTACAGCACAATGACACACATATATATACCCTCTAATTAAATATATATATGATATATATATATATATATATATATGATATGATTTGAAGTAACTTTTGATTTTTCAATAAAAATTGTTAGACATAAATTATGTGTAAGAAAGCTGTTACTGATTTTCTACTTCTAGAAGAGAAAATTATTTACAGAAAATCGAAGCTGTTATTTATTTAGTTATTTATTTATTTATATATTTAGTTATTTATATATTTAGTTATTTATATATTTAGTTATTTACTTACTTATTTATTTATTTCTTTATTTATTTCTTTATTTATTTATTTCTTTATTTATTTATTTATTTATTTATTTATTTATTTACTTATTTATTTACTTATTTATTTAAAGTCAAATAAAGTCAGTCGACACAAAAAATACACAGAGTAAAAAGTTAAATTAAGTTAAATTTAAAATTAAAAATTTAACAAGAAGAAATATTTTTAAGATTATATAACAATTAATTCATATTTTTATTGTGATATTTAATATTTAATTTAATTGAATAATATTGAACAATTTTAATTTTTCATTATATTTTCCCCTTCACTTCGAGCCCGACATTTGGTTAGCATAGTCATAAATACCCAATGTAAGCGTGTATAAAAGGCATATTAAATATGGCATGAAGGCAGGCGTTTTGGGGCAGGACATGCGCGGCAACTGGTATCGATAGCAACAGTTGCAGTTTGTAGTTTTCAGTTTGGTAGCAGCCGGAAGCAGCTGGTGGCAGCTGTTGGTGCCACATTTTTAAGTTTTACGTGTGGCACGTGCGGCAAACATTGCCCCAGCCGAGGCATGCGGCTGCTGCTAGATGCAAAACTCTTAGATGCAGATGGAGTTGTAGACTTTACTGACACACGTGCCCCTTCCTCCCCCCAGCCACCCTCAGCTTGTTTGCCGGCTCCTGGCTGCTTTGTTTCTACGACTTTCAGACGCGCGTAAAAATAAAGAAAAACTGTCAGGTTTGCTGTGGGCGACTGGGATGCAACTAGGTGGTGCACTTTAAGCCATCGCCTGCCAGCCAAGTTTGAGTTACGGGGCCACATTGTCAACATGCAATCTGCAATCTGAAATCCGCACAGCTGCGTAAGTGCAGCCACCGATGGGAATCGTAAGAGGAGCATCCCTGATTGGCCCTACATCTCAATGTGGAACAGTGCAGCAGTTGCACCACACGATTCACTTAGCAGTTGGGCTAGTTAAAGGTGGCTAAGAAAACGTTGATAAAGATTTTTGAAAATGACTTCAAAACTACGCTAAGAATAAAAATTAAAGTAGTATTGAAAACTTGAGAGGATGATAAAAAAGATGTATAAAAATAAGATAATTTTATTTATTATTAACTAAGAGAGCTTGAAAAATATTTATTAAAATTAAATACTAACTGTAATACCAAGGGATAACTATTTTTTAAGTAGTGTCATGAAATGTTATATAAAAAATGGTATTCGCAAATTGCTGATGACAGAACACAGAATTTGTAGCATCGCCAAAATACTTGATTTGCAAATGATTATTTTAGCTTAATCTTTTTGATTTGCCTGCATTTGTCTATATCTCTATAAAGTTGGCTTGAAGTACTTTTGAAGTATCGCAAAGTTTTTGACTATCTGCCATATTTGATAATTTTGCCATTTTAAATACTTAAAAGTACACTCCAAAGAGTGTCTGAGCTGCTCAAATTGTATGCCACAAGAAACAAGCTCAAGCATGCCACAAAACCTAGCACAAAAGTGTCGTTAAATAAAATTATACTTTAAGCAAAGCAAATAAAAAAAAGAAAGGATAAACAAAAAAATGTCAAAAGTAAACTTTAAACTTTAAATAAATATTTTTGACTATACCATTTACACTCGCAAAACTAAAAACAAAGTTCTTAAAATATAAAAATTGTAACCTAAAAAGTGACTTCACTTTTAGATACTCTATATTTTGTATAAGCATAAATTGATTTATATTATTTTACATAAATAAGAAAGGAAGGAAAAAGATACAAAACTATTCAAATATATACCATAAAAGATTGGGTTTACCCAAAACTTTTGAGTGCTTCACAAAAATATGTACGCTTTTTTTGTGCAATATCGAAGATGTTTGCATTTTATGAGTACAGGATATTTTTTAGTGCAACGACAACCACAACATGAGCTGCTCATGTTCAACAAAATGGTAGAAGAAAACGCGGTAAAATAATGGGCCCAAAAGCCTTGGCATTACATTGAGTTGAGTTGAGTTGAGCTTAACCAGGAGGCAGCTAGAAGCTGGAGCAGGATGTGTGCTCCGCTCAAGGATATGAGCGGGCATTAAGTTTAATGCTCGATGCCTGCAACTGAATTCGGTTCAAAGGGGACGACGTTGACGACGACGAGGCGCAGCTGCAGGAATGGCGACATCAACGTTGCCTGCAAATTTTCTCTCAACTCTGTTGCATTATGAATGGCGCATAATTTAAGCGCATTGCTCAGCTCTGTCCTGCTCCCATTTTGTCCGTCAAAGGTGGCTGCTCGTTTGTACTTTAATATCTGTCGCCGCATCCCATGTGCTTTAGCATTTTTCTTCAATTCAGTTTGCTTAGTTTGAGTTGAAGTGTGTTTGCACAACGCTTTAAAATCTCGGCCCAAAAAGTTGTGCTATTGGCCTGTTAACGTGTCCTTTGTGCACGTGAGCACTTTTTGTTTTGGTCAAGTGTCCTGCGTGCGTGCCATGTCTCCAACACTCAATCGTTCTGATGTGGTCCAAAACTTTGACAGCCCGAAACTTGGCAGCAAGAGTATTTATAAGTACTTGCAACTGACTTGCATTGCAGCTGAGACGTGCCCAACGACAGGATATGAAGTGCATAAGTGTGCAAGGATTCTAAGTAATGAGCATATAAGTAAATATATTCCACACTTATTGGCATTTACAGCAGTAGAGAGCCTAGAAATCAGAGTGAAAATACTTTCACTCATTGAATTGAGTCAATGAAAGTTGAATATTGAAGCTGAACTGCATTTATTTATTGCAACGAATCAAGTTGAATGCTGACTGAATTCGTTTTACTCCCAAATTATTCCCAGCTTATTAAGCAAATTATGTGTAAATTTGTTTACTTTTGCAAAGTTACAACAAGTTTCATTTAATTCGATTTTCCATCGTACAAATTTTATTTTTCAGTATAAAAAACTGCATAGAGCGGCCGATAAAAAGGATAATACAAAATAAGCATGACTCTGTTTGATTACTACTAGACAAATACGTGCACAGGAAATGAACATAAAGGACACTGTCCGAGCTCTGCAGCAGTCCATAAACAGTGCCCTCCATGCATCAGAGAAATATGGACTTGAATATGGATATTGATATTGATATGGATATGGATATGGATTGCATTGTGTACAATGAAAATCTAATCTATTTTTGATGAATCGCAATTGTGAATTTCAACAATGTAAGCCAGCCAAATGCTTCAAAGGCGCTGCACAAATTACTATTGTGTTCAGAGCCCAGCAATAACATAAACAATATTATTCACTATGCTGCAGGGGATGTCAAATTTGTTGATACTTTTCACATATTGACCAAATATGCGACTAAAAAAAAATTAAAATTCTTTTTTTTTTATTATTAAAAATAATAATTTGCAAACAGTTAAAGAAATTATGCTGCAGAATTTATTTTATACATTTTTATTTGATTAACAAAATATTGGCAGAGCAACAAATGGTCTTGTTAACTTTGTGAAGTTGTTTCCATTTTTACTATCATATTTTTATTATTGAGTTTTATTTGATAATGCAATTCAAATGCTCGGCCAATATGTACTCGGGTCTAGTTGTGTGCATTGTGCATGGGCACTTTTGCTTATCCATCGATGATGATGCCGATGTTTCGGATTTCGTATGCACAAAAACAGTGAGCAGCCATATAGAAATTGTCATCAATAAAATAAATTGTTGTGTGGCACTTGCCTGTCTGTTTTTTTGTTCTCCTCTTTGATTATTTATTGCAATTGGCCTGGCGATATTAACAGAAAATACAATAATTGCTTACATATTCATACCAGCAATGAATTCGTATGTTCTCTGCATAAAACATACTGCGATTGGGAGCGACATTGGCCAGTGGAAGTGCATCAATTTTGAATGGATTATTTCGAACTCAGACCAGGGGGAGGGATGGTCTGAGCTGGTACGTGTAGGGTTAGGGGCAATTGTTATAACTGAACTGTACAGTAGTTCGAATTAAAGTCCTCATTATAAAAATGAACATAATCCAATTGCAATAGTCTGTTTTCTTTAACTACTTATCTCTTTGATAAAATAAAAATAAATAAATGGCAAAATCGGGTATATATTGTCAGCAACAGAGCTTTGGAGATTTACTTGTAAAACATATTAAGTTACATCAAACGGGTGTACAGGGTATACCCAAGTCGAGCACTCTCCTCTGTTCACTCTTTAGTTTTTTGTCAACTTCATTTACAGCTAGTTCGAGTGCATTGTAGTAAACAATTAATGCGTCTAATTGGATTACGCGGCGCACTCCAAAATACTATTGAAAAAAATTGAATTCAATGCAAAAATAAATACAAAAATTGTTTGGCAGTAAAATAATGATGTATTTGATAGAATTAGAATTGAATATTGCGTGTTCGAGTGTTCAATATGTGATAAACCAAATCATTACCAGAAAGTGAGTGCAGCGGTAAGTGAGTTCTTCATAATGCTCTATTTTTGTGATGCATCGATAGGTTTCAATAAATAGCAATATAATAATAGAAGAGTGAAACTTGAATGAATTATAATTATAATGAAAGTTGTAATTTAAAGGCAATTCTATAATTCGTGACTAGAAATCAGTTAGCAGGAAAGTCTTTTATCTTCAATACAAATCGGCAACAGCTTTGTTTGTTTTTGCTTCAATGACTTTTCAATGGATTTAGGATAGGATAAAGATTTTGCTAGAGGCTTCTGAGCAACTTTGGACTTATTTCTGTCCATCTAAATGCCTGCACATTAATAACAACGGCAAAAAACACACAAGACACAGATGCAGCCCGTCTTAGCCTGGATATATGTATGTGTGTGTTTAGAGATGTCTGACTAAATTAACTGCCTCAGAAGATTGACGATGAGCACTCAACAAGGAACTGGCCTACAAAATTTACAGCAAATGCCAAAAACAAAAGCCAGAAATCTTGTCGTAAATTTCGTTGCCATGGCAAAACAATTAAACAATGAAAGTTGGACAGCCAAACGGCTGGGATGCCAAACAGAGCAGGTGTGACCAGGTACTTTGCCTATTTACTGGCCTGTCTGCACTTCATCATCAACAGCAACTGCCACAATTACTCAAGACATTTCTATACTGAAGTCTGCTGCTTATGGTTGCATTTCGCGATACCCTGTAAATGTTAAACAATTTCCTTGCATAATCAGCAGACAGAAAGGATCAGTATGCTAAGAAATAAAATTGAATTCATCATAAATAATATTCTACAAATATTACTTAATTTTACATAAAGTCAAACTTTAGTCGACTTTTTAGAATAAAGAGTTAAAAACTGCCCAAAGGAGATAAGAACTAATATTGGCCTTTAATTTAATTTAAGAATACAAGAAAGATCATGTCACGAAAGTTTTTCTCTTTTAAGCAATGGAAATAAGCAATAATATATTATATTAAGAAAAACTTTCATTGAATTTAAGTCATAGCTAGACAATAATCTCAAGTAAAATACATTTATATAATTTATAGATATTTATTTTGAATTACAATTTTAGATATGTTTTCTGATTATGATTTCAATAATGCACAAAAATGATATTGAGTTCAGTATACAATAAAGTTCTAATAATTAACTATTGTGTTGTGTTAACATAGGGTATCTCAGAGTCTAGCATGCTTCGTCTCTACGTTGTCGTTGGCTGTTAGACAAAGGCGCGTGCCAGTTGCCAGTTTGCCTGCAGACGACAACGGCGCCTGTAAGCAGACAACAACAAAATTATTATTTATAAATTGTGCTTTGCTTGTGTGTAGGTGTGTGTGTGTGTGTGTCTATGCCACAGCAGCAAGCACCTTGAGTGTCTAGCAATCGCCCAAGCTTTGCCAACTCTCTGCCCCATTGTCAGACAAAATCTTTTGACTTTTGTATAAAGTTTTGCAGAGGATGTAGTCCAGTTTTTTGATCTTGTTGTTGTCGCTTTGCCTATTGGCATTTATTGTGTGCGTTCCGGTTTTAGCCCATTGTGCTTTCAGGCCTTTTGTTTTGCAGTTACAAAAACCTGAAAATTATTGCGTCTGCATTGCTTTGGCATTTCAAGTGCAAAGCAAAAACAAACAAAAAAAAAAAGATAGAGATACACAAATCACAACTGAAAGAGACGGAACTAAATTTTTTAATTAAATTCTAGATGCCAACTATACAAATACACAGTTTGAAATGCGTCAGACAATTTTTGAATTGTTTTCTTCATTTTTCTTTTCTTTTTTACACGCTTTTTACATTTCAATAAACAATTTTTATTGCTATGCTGCGAGGCATCCCCGCTGCGAGATAACTGTAATAATATAAACATATATATCTATTTTTTTTGCTGCAAATGTACTTTTTTAAGTAGTCGACATCATTTTATGTAGCTGTTAAAAATTATGTTCTTCACATAAATTTAAAAAAAAAGAATAGACAGTTTTGGTAAGCAAATATGACATACACTTCAAAAAATAATGTGTGAGGAATAAACTTATTATTCCACCGGTATTTACTGCCTATAGGAAGTGACTCAGCGAGTCTAATATGGAATATATATAATCATATTTCCGACTTTGAATGTAGTACTTAAGCAGAAGGCAAACTATGATAAAAAAAAGATCCCTGTCCCTGAAAGTCGACAAACTTTTGACAAAACATTTTTAGGGGTATAATTTTATTAAGAAAGTTTTGACCAATCTCTGACTACTTACAATGTCTTGGCCATCTTAAATTTGTGTTTCAGATTCTAACTGTGCATTCCGGATAATATTTAAGGCCACGCCCACTTATGTTATCCCAAGCATAAAACCAATTTAACTGGCATTCATTAATCAAATTACTTAGATTTGAAACTATTTATTCCCGCTTTCATGGCAACTATCTGAGTAGGATGACACTTACCCTACATCTTGCTCCTAAACACAAGTCCAATTTAGATGAGAAATAAGTTAATGAATGGAAAATATGTGCTCGGAAAACTTAAGCACTTAGCATTAAGCGTGGCATTTAAAACTCATTTGAGTCTGTTCTCATTGAAGGCCCCAGACATTTGGCATGTGCTACTTAATGTTGTGTGTGTGTGTGTGTATATTATTTTTGTTGTTGCAACATTTTTATAACGTTATTTCCCAACTGAGTTAAGTAGCAAAGACTCACACTTTCCTTGCTACCCCCAGCCCAACACATCGCATAATTACGCAAAGTGAACCCTGAAAAAAAAAGCGGCCCTGTATGGGAAACGGAAGTGGGGAGGCATTAAAAAGAACTGTAATTAGTGGTGCGAAATTAATGTTATCCTACAGTGCAAAAACATTGAAAATATCCCACATCAGGCGCCCTCTCTCTGACTGACTGTCTCTCTGCAGCACCTCAAAAGTGAAATGAAACACATGCTGATAGTTTTTTAATGTGTGTGCGCGAGTGTGTGTGTGTGTGTGTGTGTGCGGGTGTGTTTGTGATGAAATAGAAGCAGGTGTGTGCAATACCAGCATAACCTCGGCTACTTTCAAGCTACATTCCATCATTTAAGTTCACCCAACGCCAGGTGGCGCCAGCTCAGCGCCAGTGAGGCAGAAGCTTTTCAAATGCCCGAGCTGCGAGTTGGCTTCATAAAGCGTGCTTTTTGGGTCAACAACTCGACTGCGACTACTAGGATATATAGGCAGAGGGATTGGGGGCATGGTGGGATATGTGCATATAGGGGTCGGGTGGACAGGTAGCATTGACGGCTGTTGATAGGGGAACTTTGGCGCGCCAAAAAAAAAACTTTTTTATGAACTGTTAAATTCCCAATTAGCGCTGATTGTTGCGATTTAACTGAAAACAAACAGCGCGTGTGAGGCGCCGCTCAATCGCCGAGGGGTAAAAGGTGAGGCATGTGTTGTAAACGCTGCTGACGTTTGTGAAAAGTTGGTTAAGAGTTTTGCTGCACTTAGTTGCTGACGAAGATCAAAAGCAATCTCGTTATAAAAGCGATATTTATTTTGTTAATAAACTCAAGTGTCGACAGCGTTTGATTTTGCAAGCACAAGCTCAGATGAAACGAGAGTGAAGAAATATGTGCATGAAAGGTTTGTACATTAATATTTTTAATAAGTCAATATAACTATGTTCCTTTTATCATAATTAATCACAGATTTTTACTGCATTTGCAAACTTCTTCAACTTCTTCTAAATAATAATAATAATAATAACGTAAGGAGATGATCAGAATGAATAAAAACCAAAAAAACATAGAGAAAACTAATGTAAAAATAATGCAAACCTTTGTCTGTAAGGGAATCTTCTTTAATTGAAGCTCTGTGCCACAGACATGTGTAGCAGGCCTCTTTTAATGTGGTTAACAGGCTAATAGTGATGCAATACTTAGACTGTAACATAACAGCTGTAAACTAACATGCAACTATGTACTTAATTGGGTGATCACCAAGTTGACGAAGCAGAAGAAGAGCGAAGAGAATAAAGAAAAGTGAGCAGAAGTATGTGAGAAAGACATATAATTTAGTTTTGACTGCTACCAATATGCTTTCAAGATATAACAAATGTAGCAGGCCTCTTTTTGTTATGCAATACTAAGACTGTAACATAACAGCTGTAAACTAACATGCAACTATGTACTTAACATTGTGTACTTAACATTGTCGATCGATCGACATTTGATGACCAAATTGAAGAAGAAGAAGAGAGCAGTCGTTGGGATATTTTATTCACAAGTGAGCAGACGTGTTTTCGAAAGAAAGATAGTTTAGTTTTGACTGCCACACATGAGAAGACACAAATGAGACACACATTCAGATGGCAGTTGAAAAATGTTGCCTCTAGCATATGAATTTAAGCAGAAATTTGTAGAAATTACTCGGGCAGCTGCTCAATGATTTAAATCCATAATTAATGCACTTGACAACGTCGACCGTCTGATCCGTTGAGCTGCACTGTGTCTGCATTTTTATTTCGTTGTTGTTGTGCTTGTTCTTGTTATTGTTGTATGTTGCATGTGTCAACGCCCATGTTGAAGAGGCCAAAAGGATAATATAACGGCTGGAGAGCCTTGGGCCTTGGAACCTCAAGCTTTTTATGACCATAATGTGTATGCACACGTATCGACGTATCTGTATCTACGAATGTGTATCTGTATCTCAATATAAATGCGATATCTGCTGCTGCAACAGGCTGAGCTCCCACCCCTCACTTGCCCTGCAACGTTTCTCCCCACCGATGAATGTCTGTTAAATATTTATGAGCATCGAAATGTTGCCTCAATGCATATTATAACAAATGAAACGTCAATTTCATGCGAGAAATGCAAACAGCAAACGGAAACAGGGAGCAGGACCATGGACCAGGACCAGGACCAAAGACCACTGCCCGAATAAAGAGCTGGCTCAGTTCCACTGCGGCCATCATTCGATTCTCGCTCTTTCCATGTATCTATGTATGCATGTACGAATGAGTGTGTGTGTGTGTGTGTGTGGGAATTATAGGAGTGGCTGGGGAAGAGGGGGTTAGCTGCACGTGACATGTTTCGTTCGCTTATAGGCAGCCAGAGCCTACGGTCATTTGGGCGAGTTCCTCGGCTCCTCGTTTGGTTTTCCGCACAATTTCATTATGGATTTTTATGCATGCACCCCAAGCTATTCGATTCTCTATTTAATGATGTTTGCCTCCAAGTGCAGGTTGAATAAAAAGAAAAGTTAAGCAACACAACAATGTACGTAAACAATCGAAAGGTTCTATCAAACGTGAATTCAATTCAATATTCGTTTTTCTTCTTATCTAAATTGATATCAAAACTGGATCATCTTATATTAGATTTATCATCCAGCGTAATTTGAAACTTAAATTATACACTTACCCCAAAAAATTGTGTCAAATTAAGTAAAATTTAATAAATTAATTAATTTGATTCTTGAATATTCACTGAGGACAAATAAATCAATGGCTAATATTATCTTATGAAAGTTTTTCAATCAATATTTGATTTATTATCACAACAACAACATAAATCCCGTCGACAATTTCAAATCAAGTGGTTTTTGTGTTTATTTTGTCTATTTGAAACACACTTTTCCGTTTCAAGCATACTTCGGTCTTGAGTACAACTTTGAGTAAATCAGCAAACCATCAATTCAAGTTGGTTTTTAATGCGCTCCGCAAGTGGCGAACTCTTTAAATGGCTATAACAAAAGTTATGCAACAGCCAGGCCACAAAGCGTTTCAACTTTATGCTAATTAACTGAGTGTTTGCTGCTCTTTGCCTATAGAGAGAAAATCCCCAACTAAAAGCGTTTAAACGTCATTAGCATTATAATGGCATCGCGACTTTGACTTTGAACGCAAAAGCTAAGTATCCATCCGCCAAGCCCCCTTCTAACCTCTGATGGGAGTAAATGACCAGTCATTCATCTTCATAGTTGAATCAGTAGTAGCTACAGCAACAATGGCAAAGTCATTTAGCTTTCATTTTGATTGTAATTAAAGCGATTATTAAGGAGCAAGTGTTGAAGATTTGCTTTTCTTCCTGTATACCCTCTACCAGCTTGAGCAAAACTTATGCAAATGTTGTGTTAATCAAACTTATACTGAAATATTTAGCCACTTACATTTTTATAAATATACACATATAAATATAGGTATTTTATTTAAATATTTTAAATACTTAATTAATAAAATAAAAATGAGGCAAGAGGGCATCTGCTAGTCGAGCATTTCTTATTGCTTATTTTTAATTTCGCAGCTCTTAAATTTTGCGCTTAATCTCTGCTACCTGCAACTACCTGGCAGCTTATTTTCAATTTAAAAAGTCGCAGCAACTTATTCTATTTGCCCTACTCGACTTTGCCAAGACAGCCTAAAGGCTTTTCTGCTTTGCGTATGCGTTCTGGGGTTGGGGTTGGGGTTGGGAATGGAGATGGAGATGGAGATGAAGGTGCGTTAGAGAAAAAAATGTTTCTTGTTGCCTTTGAAAAAAAAAAAAAATGTGTATCTTGTTGCTAGCTCCTACCCACACACAAAAAAAAGTTTCTGTTTCTTGTTATTTGGAAACTTGGGGGTTACTTCCAGTTGCTCGAGTGGATGCCAATGCATAGAACTGAGTTAACTTTGGTAGTTTACTTTCATTGAATTTAAATTGATTTGCTTTTATGGAGAGTCTGGGTAGTTTCGAAGAATGCAATCGAAATAGAACAGAGTATCAAATGTGTTTACACAGAGCTACAAAGCCAAATAAAATCGGTTAAGTGTGTGTTAGACAACAACAACAAGAAATCAAGTCAAAAGCAAAGCAGCTAAATGAAGAGAGGGGAGAAGTAGGTGGGGGCATACCTTCACCCTCGATACAGATTATCCACCAATCCAAGTAAGTTACCTCTGAATTTAATGAAATATATATTTTTCCAAGTTTCAAATTTAATCTATTGCTTTTATTGGATTTTAAAATAGTTGACTGCTTAACTTTAATTACATTGTTTTCGTTTTTTTTTTTGTTTAAGCTAATTGATTACACAATTCATTTAAAATAAGACTCACCTATTTGATTCGTATTACATACTTATCTATGTTACAGCTTCACTCGTGATATTTAGTTGTTCACTTAAATTAAATAAAATCAGAAACTACATCATATATTTATATTGATACATTATCATATGTCTTCTATGGCACTAATACAGACTCATTTAAACGCTAAACGCTTCCACATAACATTTAGCTACTCTTACAATCGATTGTTTCAGTTCAAATGCCACTGCAACGATATAAAAAAAGTTAATGAAAAATTAGCAATCAACGCGTTTTAATAGCATGTCCAAAAAATTATAGAAATTGGCACATCAATTTTGATGAAAATTGGTATCGAATGTCAGTCATAAAGTCTTAATTAATTTTATGCGCAGTTAACAAAAAAAAAACAAAAAAAACTCTATTAAGATATCATAGATCAGTTTTAATGGCTGTTCGTCTAATTAAAACGCCTCACACAAAATATTAGCCATAAAAAAATTTTATGGCTACAAAGAGATGGTGTAAAACGTATCCAGGCAATTAGCCAACATGCCGACCAAGAGAAAAAAAAAGAAAAGAGAAAATGAAGAGGAACACAGAATGAAAAGCAAATATTATTATGGATGGGAAAAACCCTGTGGATGACAAGTGGTAAAAATCCATAGAGCAGTAGCAGCCACTGCGGCAGCAACATCACCAGCACTGGCAACATTCGAACACTTGCCTAAATAGCTCGCAGGCCCATTTCTCTTCTGCTTCTTATTCAGCTTGTTTCCTTTTTTTTTGACATTGAAGTGGTAATATAGGGGCACAACTAACCACTTGCATGACACGCTGGTAACTTGGGAGGGGCTTCAGCCTAATGAAAGTTACAACAATGCAGACGGAGGCTCTCCAGTCAGCAATGATGTGCTACGAAATATTCTGCATTTAAAATATGAATCAGATATCAAGTATGGGTTTTGCAACCAACATATCCATGGATAGGCTCTCGCTCAGCTTTTTCGGAACCTATCTAAAGATATGACCGAAAATATATGTATAAACATATTAAGCAAGCCATCTTAATATCCAAAACTTTTTAGATAAATTTTATTATAGCATGGCAAGTTTATTAAAATTCCGGAAACTATCTGACGGTATCTGCAAGTCGGCATTCTTAACTAAATCTCTAACTTGGTTTAGTTTAGTTTCATTTAAGTTATGTAATTGAATATAAGAAATTATAAAATGCTGAATAAAACCCCTTTTTCTTATTATACAAATTTGATTTAGAGAAATTAAAGATATACGCAAATTATGATCATTTTAGAAGCAAAACCTTCCAATACCACTCCTTTCTAACAGATGGATCTACGAAATAAAAGACTAATATTGACTATTATATAATTATTACATTGTTGAAATAAAATATTTTGGTTGCTTTTGTTTAATTTTTTTAAGCTAATTTATTTTTATGTTTTTACTGCAACAATCCTGTGATTATTTATTTATTTATTTTTATTTATTTAATGTCAACTAAAGTCATTCTTATTTGTAAACATAATTGTAATTTAGGTATTGATAGCAATAATCATTAAAACCACATCAAAATATACCCAAATTAGATTTTTGAGAGCAGGGTATTGAAAAAGGCAAAAGTGAAGACCAAAGAATAACAGACACCACACACTTGACAAAGGTGAGTGTATGTGTGTCTCTGCAGCTTAAAAAAAAGAACCACAGCTGGTCAGAATGGAGAATAAGATGAAGATGAGAGGGAGCGTAGATACTAGATAGTAGGACTCGTGTGTGTGTGTGTGTGGGTGTGTGTGGGTGTGCTTTGGATTTTACGCACTGCTAAATAAGCAATTTGCAAAATGTCCAAACCAATAACATAACAAATGACAGTGGCTCCAACAGCGTTGCGGTTAGTTGACTGGATAACTGGCTGGCTTCCTTGGCTTCGGTTCATTTTTGGTTTCAGATTGGGTTCGGCTAGGTTGCAAACGTGGCAGATGCAGCTGCAGTTGAAGCCGTTGCTGATGCTGATGCTGATGCTCAAGCTGCAGCTACTTTAGTTTGGATAGCTAATGAAAATAAAGGTTAAGGCAACACAGAGAACAGTAGCATGAAGCGGAGCTAGTGTGAAACTTTTGCTTGTCAGCCCCGTGTGGCTGAGAAATATTTGGTTTGATTGCTTTGCTTTTGCCACCATGTCTCCGGATGTTAAGCCAAGCCAAGTGGTTTATTCAAATGCCGCCGCACGTTGCGAACTCTCTCAAAGCGTTTTGGCCTTAAGGGTCGTCGTAACCACAAAGGGGCGAAGCCGCAAAGAATGAAAACACAAAAAACAAATAGAGTAGAAAAATTGGATGGAATTTTGCAGGTGTCAGCCATTGACACATTTGAGCAAAGAGATTCTGGGGCCAAACAGGGAGATGGTAATGGAGATATAGAGCTGCAACCAATATTAAATAAAAAAAAAAAATTTAAGGCATTTTTATTTATTAATAATCAATTCTACCACTTAAAAGTCAATCAAAATAAGTGTATACAAATAATGAAAATTGTGCAAAATACACAGAAAACATGTCGTTACTTATTTCAACAGCTTTCAGTTAAGAGAATAAACAGCTTACCAATTTATTTTTTGTATACTAGTTTTCAGTTCCATTTGTCAGTGATATTTTGTGCGTAAAAAATATGCAAGCAATTTGGTAAATGCCAACAACAAATGCCTGGCAATTTGCAGAGTGTATGTCAATTAAAGCACTTGCCAAAAATCTGTCAAGTTGGTTTATCTTCTAGTGTATATATATATTTTACATGAACTCACCAAAAATGCATTCCTTTTTCTCGGGCATGCAATGCACTCTCAAGCGAAAATCTCATTAATTGGCAACCGCACCGCAACGAGACAATGGTCAATTGCCTTCATAACGACAGACCTTTAACGTGCCGCATGCCAGCGCCTAAAAGCACACTTTGAATATTTAAAGCGTAACCAGCAAAGGGGCCAACAGTATTTGGGAAGGGTCTATGCCAACATCGACAACGTTGACAACGGCAATGGCAACGGCAACGGCAACGGCATCAACCCAACCGCAAAACATCAAACTGCGTTTTGCATCAGCAGCCGCATCAGGGATATTGTTCCATGGACCTCAGCCTAAACTGAGATCTGGATATGGACAGGCTCGGGGTTGTGGAGGCTAAACGCAAAGCCGTATAATTTACAGCTCACCTCAGTCGCCAGGGAATTTGGAGGTGGAGCAGTCTCAACCAGACAGCAAGCACAGTGGGGCAAATCTGAAATTGCTTCAGTTGTAGGTTTTATTATTTTACGGCAGCAATGCAATGAAAATAAATTTAATTTAAAGAAATTTCTCTTTTAAATTGCACATAAATAATTTGTAGAATTCAAACATCTTTCACTTGAAAACTTTCAAATTAGTTGCTCGTTGCACTGTGACAAGAGCTGAGTGAGGTTTTCACTTTGATGCATTTGACAGCGGTGACGATGGGGGCGTGTCCAAACACCTACACCGTTGATAATGGGGCAGCGTCTGTTTATGAATGCACCGCTGACCAGCGGCAAGCAAGTTGAAAATGGCAATCACAATGACGATGATGACGTTGATGATGACGATGACAGCACGCATAATTGGCGCTGTGCATCTTGAAGTCATCCGTCGTTTAGGTGAGGCCGGTTTGGGAACTGGGTTTTCAGAAACTGCAACAGACGTGCCGGAAATCAACTTAACACAACCGCAAAAGCGCAATCTCCCCACAATGCACCCCAATGCAAAAGTTTATCTTTTCTGTTTTTAGCATTTTTTTTTTTTTTTTTTTTTGTGTCTGTTGCCATTTTGGATAATTGGTGTGTCCATGTTGGCCATGTTGCTTCAACGACTGCTCCCCGGCTGCACATTAGGTTGATGTCCATCCCCAGGCATCCCCCAGCTCCTTGTACAAAATTGACTTAACGACTCCATCAGCGTATTGTGCACCCGGTCCCCGCAGCCGACGTTGTGGCGACACTCACTACGCACCCAGTTGGAGCTGTAGACTGGAGTCAGTTGCTCCCTGTGGTCCCATAATGATGTGGTGTGCTTGCATATCCTGCTTGCTATTTTGCATGTGCGAAACATTTTCAGTGCATTTGTCAGACATGTTTTATTGCCAAATGGCGCCTTGAAGTATGCAATCCAAAAAGGCCAACAATCCATGTTCAATCAATAGCAAAACAAACACTTTTCAAACATTTTCAAAGTGCCCGAAGCAGACGAATAAACGAAGATTTTCTTTAATTTAATTTCTAATTTAAAATTGAGTTATTTGACGCTTACATAAATTGTAATCATACAAATTTATTCTTTATTTATCTATAAATATACTTGATAATATATATGAAATCTTATAATAACAGAAAACTGTTTTTAATTACCAAAGTTATTCAACTCCACAATGGATCAATGAATTGAAACATTATTAAAACGAAAGCAAACGAAAATTCAAACAAAAACTTAGCTGAAAATGTAAATGAAAAAGGCAAACACTAAAAATGAAGCATCTTTGGCTAACAGAATATTAAATACTCTTTTCAATATTAATAATATAATATAAAATAATCAATAGTATAAGATACAATAAAATGACAAAGTCCAGAAATTTAAATACAGATTAAAATTGTTAAATAAATACAACAATCTTTTGGAACAGCGCAGTATTCTCCCTTTTTTTTTGGGGCTTTTTGGCTACTAATCAAAGTAGATGGCTGAAGAGAAGATAAATATTTAATTACCACTCAGCAAGAGCACTTGTAAATGTTTTCCATTGGGGTGGCCCAAAATTTCATAGCCGGTAACCTGCTCTTGGGAATTTCGCAAGCCCCTTTTCAGTCGTTCTTTGCATTTCATTAGGGAAATGCATAAACTGTTCAGCCTACTCCCTGCTTACTACCCCTATCCTCAACTCCACTTCTCTTTCTCCATTTTTTTTTGCTTTTTGCTAAAGTCAAGCTGCGCATCTCAAGAACTGTTGCATACCTGCAGGCTCAACTGCTCTTCTGGCCTGCGCTTTGATTTGAGTTTATACTGTTGTTGGCTTCAGGCTCGAGTGTTGTCAGTCTTTGATTGAATCAAAGTATAACTTCTCCTGACAGTTAATGTAATTAGTCTGACATTTTGTTTGAGAATTGCCTTCACTTTATATTGCCTGTATTCAGCAAGTGAACAGCAAATGGTATATTGAATTTGACCAGATAAAGTCACATGAATCACAAACACGTTTCTACCCTAGACACATG
This sequence comes from Drosophila nr. perissopoda 5 BK-2023a, assembly GCA_035044105.1. NCBI lineage: Eukaryota > Metazoa > Arthropoda > Insecta > Diptera > Drosophilidae > Drosophila > Drosophila nr. perissopoda 5 BK-2023a. Next base: position 1,822,725 of record JAWNMK010000122.1, read on the forward strand.
TTTACACATATCACATATCAAATTCATAAAGGATAATAAATATAAATATCATTATTTAATAACAAGTTGCTCTCGTCAAAACAAATTAATAATAATCAAGAAATTACATTTTAATATGCCGTCAGTCATGTTTACAGGGTGTCTGTTCGACCATCAGTCGAAACTAGCTGATGCTTACTTGTTAGTGGTAATTAAGTGTATATCAACAAAATAAAATGACAACCAAATTGGCAAAAATATTTCAAAGTCCTGTAGTTCTGTAGTCAAGTGGACCAATTGAGAGAAGTTGTTCTCTGCCAATATTGAAAACGCATTTGCCAATTTATAAATGTTTTGGACTTTTATTCCAATTGATTTCGGTGCATTTTGTTTCGCTTTAGTCTCGCATATATGTGTATGTAGGCATTTTGTATGGTTTCGGTCGTCTGATAGCCGCAAAATAGCAACAAATATTATTTGACTTGCTATTCAGCTTTTATGGCAATCAATTTCTGCAAAATTGACCATTAATAGCATTCATGCCAACTATTTTTACACTCAATTATTTTGAATGGTTATGCAGAGGAGGAGATAGTTAGTTGACTTTCATTTTTAAGCAATGCATATGCCAAATTAACTAAATGCAATCAATAAATTCATTTTATTGTAATCTTTCTACTGTGAGTATAAAGTTCTTGGCCTTTGCAGAAGACCACACTGGAAGTGTGCATTCTGCTGTGAATGCCATTTTTTTGTAAGTACCTTAACAAATAAAACTTTTAATTAATAAGCAGTTGCATCGTTTTCAAAATAAGCATCACTAAATATTTAACATTATCCTTTGAACTATAAAATGAATAAATAAAAAAGTTATTCCTTATAAAATGCTTAAGACTGATTGTCAAAAGCCTCTTTCGAGTGCTAATGAGGGTAATTTTAATGAAAAACTTAAACAACTTTGCCCAGTTTGTCAGTCAGTTTGTCAGTCAGTTTGTCAGTCAGTTTGTCGCCAAGCAGCATCTGCTCAACGGCAACCAAAGTTATTAATTTATGAAAATTTACAGAAATCTCAAGCACTTAGAATTCGCTAGTAAAGTTGTGCGCACATCCAAAAGGTAAACTTGCATAAAATCTGCTGCAATAAATTTTTGCCAACGCAGGCAGCAACAGACAGATAGGCGAAGGATAAGGCGCCATTTTTAGTGCCCGCCATTGGCCAGCAAAATGGCGCCAACTAATGCAATTTTTACGCCCGATTGATGTGGATTAAGGTACAGCCAGCGGGCAAAACGATGCCAATGATACCAGCTTAAAATGCCACTCAAGCCTGCTAATAATCACTCATCAATAAAACCAAAGTCATCAATAGAAATCTAACTGAAAGTCAGTGGAGTGAATTTGGGCAAGTTTCAAGCTTAAAGTGCAGTTTGATGGCAAAAGCTTGCCAAGAGCTTTGATGTGCTTTTCAACTAATTTCTAGGCATTTCAGTGTTGCAAATGCAGAAAAAATATTTATTGGAGCTTACAGTGCTAAGAAAAACCAAATTCTAAAAACGGGAAAGAGTTGGAATATTAATATAACGTATAAAAATAATATTATTCAATTATTATATTAATATACCATAAATATTAAGCAAGACTCAACAGTTCACAACACTGTTTGCTTATGCTGTTGGCTTCAGACAATGTCAATGGGACTGGTGAAGGTAACTTAAATTAATCGCTGGCAAAGAAGCTGACAAATCCATTTCTAAAACGTTTTTATTGGCAGTCGATTTTTTTACTGCTTTTTTTTTATTTTGTGGTCATGGTTGAAGGGTGAGTCTGTTGCCAGTTTTATGATTGCAACGCACGTCGAAGACGCTGCACGTCATCAATTCTTTTGACATGTCCTGCGGCCATTAATGCTGCGACAACGTTGCCACTATTGAGTTCCCAAATACTGAGACGTAGGTCATTAGTGTGTGTGTGTGTGTATGGTGTGTGTGTGGTGTGTGTGTGTGTGCGTTTCCGCTGCCTTTCCGTTGGCTTTTCCCTATGGCTACGTCTCAAATTAACCTGATACCCAGCGACTGCTTTACGTATGCTGTCAAATTTCCCAAGCGCAGACGGAAGCATTTCCCAATCATCAACCCACTCAGCATGCAGCAGCAGAGGAAGCAAAAGCAGCAACGGAAGTGAATCGCAGGCGCCTCCTGCTCATTTAAAATGCAATAGTCCTTAAAGCACTGTGCGCTGCCATGAATAAACCCGAGGCATTGTATAAAATGCCCATACTTATGCCTGTCAATATTGATGCTCGTCCTTTTATGCTCAATCGGTTGACTACTTGCTGTTGCAGACTCGGCTCCATCTTAACCCAGCATTCAATTATCATATGCAGCATGTGGTGGACATGCAACAGCAACTGCTGCAAGTAGCTTCTCTGTCTTATCTGGATTAACCAAGTTTGTGTTGCCTTTCATGCAATTGATTTCCTTGCACACTTACATAACTGCCATGCTGGCAATTTATTTGATGTTTAAGATCCTATTTAACAATGAACCTTTGCAAATTTGCTCAAGATTAGCCCAGAAACCGACACAAAGTCCACATTGCAAGTGGTTTAATGAATATCTAAAGCTAATTGGCAAACATATTCCATATTTTAGACAACTTGCATTAATACCCTTTACAGAATGTCATGAAAGCTATGCTGGGTGTTGGCCACATTTTAACAATTTATAATTTATATAGTAATAAATTCGAGTATATAAATATATGCTTAAATATATGTATATAACTTGCAGAGTAATCAAAACACACAAAAATAATGCCCACATACGTTGCATCTACAGACAGTTCATAACTATTGGTAAAATCAATGTAAAAGTTTTGTAAAAATCAACATAAAATTAAAAAGCAGCAAAGTTCAACTGCAAATAGGAAATCAAAAGCCAAGCAAAGCAAACACTGTCGAAAATCAGTAAAGTTTTCAAATGTTTTAAAACATTCCACAAAAAAAAAAAAAGACTGCAACATATTAATCAAATAAATGCGCTTTTATGATGGCTAAAAAGTTGAGACAAACAGTGGAATTGATGGGGCAGACACAGTTTATGCCTGCATTAGAGTCTGTTTAGACAACAGTGGCAAAATCCATTAAACTTTTACGACCATTGTAAACATTAAGTTGCATATGCAATTTTATGTGCAAAAGGGCTAAACGCCGCTGGCTGTGCAACAATTTCCCAACTTGGCCGCCAGTTCAAACTTGCCACCGTATTTTGTCGCGTTTATCCCAACGCCTTAGACATTGTAGCCAGCAGTGATTTCATTTCTTCTTCTTCCCCTTTCGGTTACCCTAAAGCCACTAAATTGTACAAAATCTTTGGAAAAAAATGTTGAGCCAGGAAATGTTACATTTATTTACTGTAACTTCCGCACAATCAAGCAAGAGTGAGAGAGAGAGAGAAAGAGAGAGAGAGAGAGAGAAATCTGGTGTAAAGCACAGTTGAATCAGCAATCGGCATTAAGGTTAAAAGCTTCTTGAAGATTTTACAGTTGTGATGGATAATTATTTTGTCATAACAAAATAAGGCCTTAAGCTTCTCGAGCGTTTTTTTTCAGAACTCCAAAAATATTTACTTTCCAAGAATTAAAAATCACTTGATCAACTAGTGTTAGTTAGTTAATAAAATTAAGACTTTTCAATTATAGTTGTGCATCTATTTAAAAAATAAATGTATATTTTTTAGTTGCTTTTTTAAGAATTTGTAGAATAATCGAATTTCTATTGATATTTGTACTTTCCTATCAGAATTTCTTGTATTTCAACATTCTAGATTTTTCAAACTAAGCTTTTTTCCTAACGTACTAGAAAAATAGCATAAAATCTTTAATTAATTGGACAATCATGAGACTATGTTAATTTTTTGCAACTTTGTGTAGCTAAGGGATTACTTGCACTTCATATACTCTCTCCGCTCCCCCCCCTACAGCATTTCCCATACCCTTTTATGCTCGTTAGCGTTATATGCTTTTTTTATGCTTTCGGTTTTTGAATCAAAGTTTCGCCACTGTTTGCCCTATCAGCGACGCGCTGAATTTCATATAACGATAATTTATGGCAAATTTATAATGTTGTAAGTGCCAACAAACTTGCTGAAACTATCCATAAAAGGCCATGTACACTCAGACACACACACACACACACACACACACTCGCACACACACTCTCAAAAGTCACCCACTGTGCTCTCCGGGTTCAGGCTGAGCTCGTAAAGCTGTTGCCATGAATACAAGCATAGAAAGAGGCTGAGGAGAAGCAGGGATTTGGGGGAGTTGGGGGGATTGGAGATTGGGAATGCGCATAGTTGACGGAAGAGCCACATCGGCATCTAAGGGGCACACACACACACACACACACATCGAAGTGCACCCAAAGCGTTGCTGCATAAATATTACAAAATCATAAATACACACGCCCAAAACTTGAATTTGTGTCTGTGTGTGCAGTGTGTGTAGTGTGTGTAATGTGTGCAGTGTGTGTAAAGTCATTCGCACAGCAGCAGATACAATTTGCAAATAGAACTTAAGATGCGGACAGTACATAGGCCTGCTCAAGTTGAGTTTAGTTTTCAAAATTTAAGTAAGAAAAAAAGTTTAATTGAATTTAAGCTTAACTTAGATGGAAAAATGGACGACAAACTATTGTTTATATTTTTTAATAGATCAACTTTTATAAACTACTTTGAAGACTGACTTCGGAGTATATTAGAACTCCCAGGATAAATAGTAAATACACCAATAAAAAACTGCGCATGTAGAATTAATGCACACAATTAAAAAATAGAAGAACAAAAATTGAAACCTGGCAAAAAATCGAATTATGGATCTCAAATTTTATTTGACTTGTGAGCCTTGAAATAATTAATTAAAATATTCGTATTTATATTATAATAAAGCAATTTTTAGTGCTGTTTGCTTTTGGTACAGACACATTCATTTAATGTTGGCCAATTTCGAATTAAGCCAGTTGCTGAGCGTAAAGTGCCATGTGTGAAATTTATGTGACTGCGATTCCTATTTTTTTGTGTGTGTGTGTGCCAGTTTTGGCCTTTATGTTGTTCTTTCAATACCCTTGTAGAGGATACTACGACTTTGACGTGACTTATGTTTTACATTGAGACCATAAAGTAATTAATTAATTAATTAATTCTTGAGCAGCATTGCCGTTTGGATCTTTCTGCCTATCCTGGTAAAACTTGGCAACGCCTTTCTGCTGCAGTAGGAGCTTGATCGAATCGAAAACGATTGGTCGAAGAATGAGTTTAGGTATATTAACTGTTGTATTATAGAAGATTATGCCTAATACCTAATACTTGTGCTCCTCACACAGATAAAAAGTCACTGATATCGGACTACTACTAAATGCAGTATCAGCTATAGGAATACTCGACTGAAAGATCAGTTCTTCTATAAAGACGAAATATACCCAAAAAGCGTATTATTATATTGGACAGAAAATGATCAGCATCGGACTTATATCATATAGCTTTAATAGATTATAGCTTTAATAAATTTAAATGTCTCCGATTTGACGCTGGTCTTCAAGGGTATCTAATCTTCGGCGTGCCTGAGAAAGTCGTTAATTCCTGCTTAGTTGTCTCGGTCATTGTCCGACTTCGAATGTGTTGTATTTCGGGCACTTGGCACTTGCTGCATGGCTTCGGGTGTTTTTTATTTATGCGTGAAATGCTTTCAAATTTTCGGATAACTTGCAGTGCTTTGTTTAGTCGGATATGTTGCATGTGTCTGTGTGGCAGTGTCTGTTTGTTTGTGAGTGTGTCATTTTGTTTCTCTGTCTGTGCGCTTTTGCCCACTTTAGCGTTCGGAAATTAAAACTTTTATGTTCTTGGCATGTTATGTGTGCAACAACGAAAAATAACAATATATATACATGCTGCATGTATGCATTTAAATATATTGCAGTTAGTTGCAACGAATTCAAGTGGCTGCCGCACAAATTGGTCAATGTAATACATTTTTTTGGGTAGAACTTCGTCCATGTACTTTATTTGGGCCAAATAGAAAAATAAAAAATTGATAAAATCATTAAAAAATTCGATTCAAGTGGATTGCCTAATAGAAAATTGAAACTTATTTTATTTTTGGATAGTAAACTATTTATATATGTTTAAAATTAAAATAAATTATTATTAAAATAATATCTTATATTTTATTCTCAAGTGTTTAACTTACCCATCGCTCGAAACTGCTAGAAAGGATTAAATCCTTTCGATTCACATCAGTTGCTGCAATCTTTGCCTCACTTCTCAGCAATGAGCAGCAGAATCTTGTTCATCAGCTCGTTGGCAACGGTTTCGTGCAGTGTATTCAGTCGTGCGGCAAGAAAGTCACCAAATTTAATATAGAGCAGCTCCCGCGGACTCGTCTGATGACGTGTGGCGGCTGCACCCACTGCCGTAAAGCTGCTGCCAGGTGAGAGGCGACCAGCGGTGCCCATCATTTCCACTGCGATGTTGGGCGGACATTGAGAGGCCTGCCGCTTAACGGCATCATTATCAGTATCATTATCATTATCATCATCATCATCGTCGTCGTCATCGTCATATTCCAAATCATCGTCATCGTCATCCAAGTCGCCAGCATCCACATCGATTAACTCGTTGTTCGTATTGATAATCAAATGTGGCGATGGTGTGGCATAAAGGCCCGTCTCACCGCCCACTTTGGACGCGGCCTGGAGACGCGTCTTCAGATGCTGTTTCGTCTGCGGTCGAATGGTGGCCAGTTTGGAGCTTGACTTACGCACCGCCGATCGACTGCTCGCCTCGTTCTGCGAGTCCGGCTCGTCCTTAATGTAAATGGAGGGGGAGCTGCTGCAGGAGCGCGAACTACTCCAAAGATGCACGCGGCCAGGCAACGTAGCCGCCGGCGCATGCGCTGGCGGCACGGTTGCAACCGCGAGTGGCAACACAATTGTGGGCGTCGTCTTTTGCAGCGACGTCAGCGTCACATCCGGCTGCAGTTGGAGTGCCTGCAAATGTTGCGCTTGCTGCTGCAGTCCAAGGGGCAACTGACTGATGCTGGGCAGGATTACTGGCTGGATGGCTGGCGAGGCAATTGGGGTGCTCGGTTTGTTTGATGCCTGATTGTTGGGATTGTTCGGATCGCTGGGCGCAAAATATTGATATTCATCATGGGCTACACTATTGTTGTTGTTGTTATTGCTATTGGAATTGTTGTTGTTGTTGTTGCTAATGTTGCCAGCATTGTTGTTGTTGTTGTTGCTGCCAATATTGTTGATGTTGTTGTTGTTACTAGGAATAGACTCCATTGCGCTGTTCTTAATGCGCTCACGAGATCTGCAAGTGTGTACAAGAAAAATTAATATTTATAAATAAATTTGTAAAAATAGTTTGAAATAATATTTATATATGGAAAAGAAAATCGTTCGATCAAAATGATTATTTTAATATTTAAGAACATACCAGAAAATACATTTTTTTTCAATTATTTAAATTATAAAAAATAAATGTACTATGTAAATATTCAAATGGAAATCTCTGAATCTCAATTATAATTTGATTATGTTAAAAATTAACTGAGAATATAATATTTAAAAGCTTAAGAAAAATATATTAACAAAATTACAGCTTCCACAGCGTTAATTGAAATATTAAACACATAAAAATTGATAAAAGTCGGCTTAAATTAAGCAAATTTCGTTTCGACATTCAAAACTCTGCTTAAATTGAAATGCTTGTTTAATTCGAGTATTTATTAGTCTGGCTTGTGGCTTCTGCAGTACTCACTTGCGCTCCCTGATGACCTCCTTGAGAAAGGCCATGGCATCGTAGTACTCCCACTTGGACTTGAAGCGGGTGGTGCCCAGCATCTTCTCGTGATTGAGCTCCCGCCGGAAGATCTCCCGCAGGGATGTGAAGGTGCGCTGCACTCGCTCCCCATTCACATTGAACATGCGTCCCAGTTCGTTCCATTTGATGGCCTTCTTCTTGTCGGAGCGTTTGTAGTGCGGCAGGCGGCAATCCCACAATATGGGATTCAGTCGAACTAGCTCGATGAGTCGGCGCTTTTCGATGTTGTGCCGCGAAAAGGCCATGGCCAAAACAGCTCTCTTTCTCTCTGCCTCGCTCGCTCGCTCTTAATGTGCGCTTGCTGTTGCCTCTTTTGCTACCAACCACTACCAAATGCGCACTGCGCATGTCATGTGTGTGGCTGTGTGTGTGTGTGTGTGTGTTGGCCCGCTTCAGATGCTGCGCAAGATGTGTGAAGTGAGAAAATCGTTAATATTATTTGTTGCCTGCTGTTGCTTTGATGGTCATCAGGCCGAAAAGTATGCAATGTTTCGGACATATCTTACTAGGTTGGGGGAGGTGTTTGAGGTTTGAGGTTTGGGGCAATGTTATTTATTGTTTGTGAGCCGAGTTCAATGAACTGAATGCTTGCATACCAACACGGGAAGGGGTTGTGCTTGCATCCAAGGGTATTTATTTTGAGCCACGTCAGAAATTCAAATGTAATTTCATTGCACATTTTATCGGTGGTTGGTTGGGGGTCAATCAACCATAAATCAGCTCATGATAATAAAAGAATGCGAATAAAATAACTTCAAGTTAACCTCAGCTAAGCAGCTAAACTGTTGCAATTATTAAAGTGCATCTTACCAACTCTTGCAGAGTATTTGATTTGAAAGGAATATTGATGGTAAAATTTGAATGTAGTTTATTAAGAATCTCCTTCAAAGATTGGCGAGTAAATTTCTTGGCCGAGATATCCATGCAAATCAATAGTTTTCTTTTATTTATTCATTATTTAAAAAAGCCAGAGTAAATGACACCAAATTTGTTTAACAATTTGATTTATTTTGTTAACCACAAACTTAAATGCGAATCGATTTCCATGAAATCTGCGTGTTTACCTAGGCCAATAATAAATTCAAATGAAAAGTAATAAATAAATCGTCATATATATGTGTACATATATATAAAATATATATTTGTGAATATGTGTACTCGTAGGTAGTCGTACTTTCCACAAACAAAGCACAATTATAAGTTAGACAAACAAATCGGGTAAAATAAACATTTTCAATGCTCTGATTTCGCATTCCCAGAACTGAAGCGTTGCGGTCGAGAATCTGCAGGTCTATATATACATATATCTGCTTGGATATATGTATGTACATATGTATAAACATTTGTACATTTCCAAAATAATGCGGTTTCATGAGTAAAGAGCTAAAGGAGGCATTTCTAAACCGCACGAAACTGAACCACCAATATTAGTGGACCTCACAGAGCTAACTAGTGAGTGGCAAGATGTTGAAGATGCATATGTACATTCGCACAGATGTGTCATTAATATTAATATTGGTGTTAGTATGGCATTTGCTTTTGAACAGAATGTGTATCATTGCTTAGGGATTTTGGCATTCACAATAATTGACAGAGAAATTGTAGAGAAACCTTGTTTGTCTGTCCGTTGAACAAACGTGTCTCAGAAACTAAAGAGCTTGAGCCTTCAGCTTTGGAACATAAGTTTTCGAATGCCTTCGGCAGTTCAAATTTATTTCATTTTATCAATAACTATATAAATCGATTTGAGGTAGCTACAATTGTAAAGATATAAAAAAGTTTGATCATCAAGATCGAGTAATAAAAAAATGTATTTGCCAGTGGCAAGTAGGTGATTTAAAGGGAAATATGGGAATAAAACTATAACCAGTTTAAATATTCAACTTTAAAATAAATTAAATATCTGTGTTAAGAATATTTAAAATTGGATAATTTTAACTTATTTTAAATCAATTCAGGTAACAGTTATCTGTGTAAAAATGTTGTTAACAAAGTGTGTCAGTAATTTGCCATACTCACATCTCTTACCAATCCTTTGAGTAGCTTCCTTTTTTCTAACACTCGTTGTCGCACTCTCTTGCTATCTCTCTCTCTCTCGCTTACTCACTCGCTCTCTTTGGTTGTCTCTCACAGCTTACGTAACAGTTTGTGATGCTAATTTAGCTCTCAATTTGTGATGCGTTTTTGCTGCTCTGGTTTTTTTCTTTTGCCAATTTCTTGTTTGCACAGATTTTCAATTGTGTGCTTGCTGCAATCCACTCACACATACATATATATGTTTATATATACATATACACGTGCTTACATACATTTATAAACACGCTAAAAATACTCAAAAAAAAAAGCAAGATTTACCGATTAATATGCTAAAATAATAACAACAAAAAAATCAAAGCACATTTGTGTACACACTTGCACTTGTTTAAATTTCAATTTTATTTTGCCGACAAAAATGTTTATATAAAACTGAAGAATTTTGTCTTACTGCAAATTCAATTAGCTTTTATCATTATTTGCGGCCAATTTTTGTAATTTTTCTCTGCGCTTTTTTTGTGTTTTTCTTATAGCTAAAACATTTGGCGCCTCACATTCAACTAACACAACATTTTTTTAGTTTCATTTGATTTTGCTGCCGTGTTGCTTGTTGCTGTTGTTGTTGCTGTTATTGTTGTTGTTGTTGTTATTGATGTTGCTGCTGTCTTTATTAACAATATGAGCAGCACGTTGAGAATTTATTTCAATTTATTTCAATTAACAACAAAACGTAGCTTGTTATTATTGTTGTTGTTCGCTTTGCTCGTTTACTACGCTGTTTGCTGCCACTTGTCGCAGTGTTAGTAGATTGTTGCTGTTGTTGTGTGTTGTATGAAGGCTATGCAACAACTATTTGCCACCACAAAAATCTGTAAACGATGCGAGCGCAAAATGTACCACAAAATTCACAAACACATTTACGAAATGTGCTGACTATGTGTGTGTGTGTGTGTGTGTGTGTGTGTTGTATACACACACAAAGAAGCGGGCGGACGACGCGAGAGCAGCAATAACATAAACTACACACATGCACACACAAACACACACAAACAAACACAAACATATGCACACACATACATGCCAAGCACAATTCCAAGCTCAATTGATATTCGTATGTTATTAAATTAAATTGTTTATTATACAGTTATATGTACAGATGCGCATGTGTATTTTGCAGCTGATAATATATTTTGTTGCCACTTCTTGGCAGCAGCAGCAGCAGCCGTTCGGTGTTCGTCGCTGTTTTTCACAACTTGCCCCACAAAACCAACTGTAAGCAGCGAACTTAAATTTTCTTGCAAATTGGCGGCGCAGCAGCCGCATGCTGAGCGCACATAAGCTACACATTGAGAGAGGGACAGAGAAAGATAGAGAGAGAGAGAGCCGCCGCCGTCGCTCTGCCTGCACTGCGCTCTGCCAACAATTTTCGCTGTAGTATGCAATAAGAGAGAGCGGGAGCGAGAGCGAGATAGATGCAAAGGGAGAATATTCTGCCATTGTGTTGGTTGCCGTCGACCCACGCGTTGTTTGTTGGGGGCTACACTCGGCTCTCTTAGTTGTTCTAACATGCTGATGCTGATGCGGATGCGGATGCTGCTGACGTTATTGTTCTAACGTTGCCGGCAATAGAGGAAGAGAGAGCTTTCTGCTGCTGTAAACAATTGGGGGAACTTAGTCATTCGCTGTTGCCAATAAGCACAGCGTCGTGTTATCAACTTCAAAGAGAGTCACATAAACAACAGAAACAGCAGCGCCTGCACAATTATCCATTTCAATTCAATGTCATTGCAATTAGCTTGTGTTTAGCAAAGCACAATATGCAAATAGTTAGTCGAAACTTTTTAGTAAACACAAATACTCTCTTGAGTAAGATTCTTAAGAGTGTTTTTTTGTTTTTGTTTTGCTGTAAGCTTATCGCCTTCTCCTTGTGGGTAAATACATTTTATAAACATTTGTTTTTTTTTTTCTTATATTTAGTTTGAAATTTTATGTTAATTTAATCTTTTTTTAATTTTTTGTGTCGACTGACTTTAGTTGACATTAAATAAATGTATTTTACAGTTAAATATTTAAATTAATTATTTTATTTCAAACGAATAATCATTGGTCTCTTTCAAATCACCATGTTTAGATGTAGAAAAAGTACTAATTCTTTCAGTATTATGCATGATTATGATAGTGAATAATGATTACTTAAGCAAGTATGATATTGTTCTTTGTTCCCCTTCAAGATAAGCAAATCAGTGCATTTTTGTGCATTAAGTAAATCAAAAGAAAAGAACAGATGAAAGAAAAACAAATAAGTGTGTGAGAATTACATAATTACCTCAACACGTATCTTATTTTCTTCTTCTTCATGTTTTGCCAGCCATAAATCCTCATCATATCTGCGAACAATACAGAATAGACTTGGATGGAACGAATAATAATAACGCTTGCTTATCAAATGCTTAAGCAAAAAAGCAAATAAACAAGAAACCGAAAACTAAATCCAAAGGGGCGAGCACCCACAGAAGAAGAAGAACAACAACAACAAACAAACAAATGTGAGTGCTCGCAATATAAACAAAAGAAAATCGATAATGCCCAAGATTGGCAAGAGCAACAGCAATAGCAGCAGCAATAGCAGCAGCAGCAGCAGCACAGCAGCAGCAGAGCAGCAGCAGCAGCAACAGCTCGTCGCAGTGCACAAAACAAAAACAAAGCAACAAGCAGCGAAATCAGCTTAAGAGACTGAGAGAGAGAGAGAGAGAGAGAGCGCAGCGCACCAAAGAGAGCGGTAATTGATAAACGTATAAGGATAGAGAGTGAGAGCGAGCGAGGGTTGCGTTTGCCCTTGGATGCTGTGAACAACGTATTGGTAGCAAGGCGCTGGCAGATTGGCAGAGACCAAAGACTACCGTTAACAATGGGCACGTTGTGGGAGCGCACGAATGCTCTGCTCTCTTTGGCTGCTCTTGTTATTGTTGTTGTCTGCAGCAGGCATTTAACAATGCGAACAAATACAAACAAAGCGAGGGACACGCATACACTCATACACACACAAACACACACATACACACAAAGGCAAATATTCAATTTGCCGCCTGCCACTGCCTGCAATCAACTTTATTACTCGCTGCCGCAGTTGTTATTTACTTTTTGCTTCTGTCGTCGCCGTCGTCTCGTTTGGTCATCTGAAAAATAAGCTACGTTACTGTGACAGCAGCGCGTCAACGTCAACGTTGACGTCGTCGTCAGCATTCGTATTTATCAATCGTTCTGTGGGCCATTGCAGGCATATTTGCCTGCCCAGCATCTCATTCCCTCCATTCGCATTGTTAGACTTATCAACTTGTACATGTGCGTGTGTGTGTGTGTGTGTGTGGGCATGCCGATGCTGATGAAGCGGCCAGCGCTCGACACACGGTCCAATATTTGAATGAGATTAATTAACAACAATGCAAACCGTTACATTCCAAGCGATTTTGATTTGTGGTCACAGTTTCACAGTTTTCACAGTTTTTGGATAGACATAAATAATTTTCTTGATTTAAATAATTTTGAAAATGCACAACATTTGCTTAAGACGAGCACCGAATTGAAGCCAATTTTATAACTGGCCATCAATAGCTAAAAATGGATTTCTACACAAATTCTGCTCATTTATTGTCAGCTTTTAGTAACATCAAAGCTTTGATAATAACTAAATCGTTTGCTCTTTTTAAGGCAAAATTTTAATAGCTGCTTGATTTTTAGTATTTAGTGGCACTTGTTTGAGTCGAAGTTGGCCTAACATGGTCCAATTAGCAGCGATTGGGTCGCCTGCGGAAGAAGCAAGAACAACATCATCAAGGCAAAAATAGTCAAAAGTCAAACACAAACTGAGAAAAGCAAAAACTTTTCTCCAGTGCAAAAAGTTTGTGTAGCTTGAAAACTTGTGAATAATTTAATAATAACGCACATTTGCCTCTACCAGGGGCACAATTTTTTTTATTCCCTTCTCTGGAATGGAAAACTCTCGGTACTAAGTGCTGAATATTTTTTTTTTTCAATTACGTATCTGCCATTTGCTGGCAAATTGAGGTGAAGTATTTAAAGGCAAATCGGCTTGAGGCTTGACTCATAAACCCGACTGCCAAGCACACAATTTTTGATTGTGCCCCAGTTCCCCAGCATTTTTGTTATCTTTCTGTCAGAGAGACTTGACAGTCCACACCCCTGTCCCCCCCTTCCTTTTGCCAGTGTCAATAGATTCTCTTTGTCGCAGCTGTTTTGCCGTCTGTTTCCATTAAAAATCCATTTAAATATTATCTGCTGCGATTTTGCTTCGCTTTTTCCACACATCGCACATAGCAGCGGAGTCGCCTCCGTTTTGCATCCGTTTGTCATTTGGCCAAATGACGAGACATCAGAAGAAGTTCGAGCAAGATAACTCTGCAGAGATAGGCGCATTTAATGAGCTATATTCATAATTATGATGTGTACTGGTTTTGGTCTTAATAAATGCCAATAAATGCTGATAATTTACTTCAGCTGCCTGCTGGATAGCTGTCTTTCAAACTGGGGAATTCGAGCATATTTCAATTACGCAAATGCAATTACGACTGGCCATAAGCAAATTAGCTGCAAATTATTTCACTCAAATTCACAGACAATTCAGTTTCAATAAATTCTTTATATTGCCGTCTCTTACGGCTCTCTATCTCTATCTCGCTCGCACTCTTCTGCGGAACATTGGGCCCCAGGCAATCGTTGAAATTGTTTTATAAATGAGACTTGACACTTCCAGCGCAATATACAATACAAATTTACCAAAAACCAAAAAAACCTATTTTTATCGAGTTCGAATTTTAAGTTAAGGCCTTAAAGCTTTAAATAATTTTTTATTGATAAAATTAAAGTCAATTCTCAATTGACTATATCATTTTCTCTTGAATTTGGAATTTATTTTTATAATATTGAAATATTTATAAGACTTAAATATTTTCTATTGATTAGCTTATTCATTTAATAAATGATAAAAATTCTTTTGAATTATTTATTTATTTCTTATTATTTATTTTAATTAATTAATTGTACATTCAGTGGAAAAAAACATAAATTCCCATAAACAATACATATTTGCATAGAAAGGGTTAATTTCACAGAATTGCCAGACTAAAATGAGCAAGAGCCATTTAGCAAATGAATATTCATAGAGACTCGCAATGCTTAGGTCTGGCAACGTTTGCAGGCCGCTGCTTCACTAAGTCGAGCGCTCAATTATAAAACTTTATATTTTTAGGTTCACAAAATGTTTTGTTTACCTTTTTTTCGTCCATGGCCAATGGAGAAAGAGAGAAAGAGTGGGAGAGAGTGCGCCCAAGCAATGTCTGGCATATTGTAATATACCGTATTATTTTTTTTTTCTTATATTTTGCGCTGCAAAAGCAACGAAAGAAAACAAAGAAATGCGAACGTTGTGCAAATAAATGCAAAATAATATTACAAAAAGTTGACCGAAAACTAACGAAAGATGGCAAAGAGCGGGGGCGGGGAGCGTTGGGGGCGAGGAGGCGACTCCGTCAGAGTCGTTGCACTTTCTGGTGCTCAGCTGGTGCGCCTAAAAGCACACACTTCATTTCTAAATAGAATTTCGCAATTTGCCAAAAGTTTTCTCCGTTTTTTTTCTTTTTTAATTTTTTTTTTTATTCGCTTTTCACTATTTGCAGTTTTCCATTCGCTTTGGCCCGTGGCCATTACTTGTCCATTGATTTCAATTCCACTTTTTGCTCATTGGCTTCTTTTGTGTGCACTTTTTATTTCTTAGCTTCTTCTTCCACTTCCACTTCCACTGCGGTTGCCTCTCCTTTAATGTGCAATTTAGCAAAAATTTCATTTTGATTTGATTTTTGAGCACCACAAATAGACAACTCCACCCGCTTAATGATCATCATAATACTGATGATAATGATGATGATGATAATGTTAATGGAGAGCCAAAGGAGCGGGCATAAAATCTTTTTAACGTTTTCCTTTTTTTGTTTTGCCAGCCAAATTTGATTCCTTTACAAAGTAATGCAAATTTATTGAAAATGTTTTGATGCATTTTGAGCGTGGCCAATATAAGGAAAATTAGCTTAAATCTTAAAAGTAATAAATGTTGGCTCAAACTAAGTATTTCAATGCATTGAATAAAATGACTTTTAATGTTTGATATTTTTCTTAATTTTATTTATATATTTTTTAATATTAAGATGTAATTGAAAGCAATAAAATGTATTTATTGGGGACTTCAGCCAATTTTCCAAATTAAACTGCCAAATTTATTTAGTAAAAAGTCGATATACATTTTCTGCTTTAGATATAATATTTATTCAATTTTTTTTCCATTTCTCTTTTGTTATTTATTATATTTATTAAATAGTATTATCTATAAAATCAATTCCAATGATTCCTCAGTTTCAAATCTTAATAAACAGAAAAAAAACAAAAACAGTTTTTTTTTTGAATAAACTTTATTATTCCTTATGCTTTGTGGTGGGAACAAATGAAAAACTAAGTATATTACTTAAGGGGGACGGGATTGGGTCGAGAGCCAGCCAAGCAAGTGGAAACTATCCAATTGTAAACTTCTCCAATGCCTGGCTGGGCAAACTCTGTGTACTATCAGGATCAATTTGGTTCAATAGGCCTAAGTTCGGAAAACAGCAGCTTAATGACGGTAACGGTAGCGGATGCGACGCACGGTCTTGTAGCGATAGCCATCCTTGCCAACCTCGGTGCCCTCGGCGGGCACATCGGCTGTCTTGACCTCAGCGGCCTCAGCGGCGACGGGTGTCTCTGCGGGTGGCAGATATTCACCGTTGGTTGCCTCAGCGGCGGCGGCATCCTCAGCTGGGTCAGCCTCACGACGATGGCGACGGAACTTGAGCTTGCGCACGGTCTTATAACGGTAACCATCGGCGCCCAGCACAGTCTTCAGCTCGGGGGCGAGCTCAACATCAACGGGTGGCAGATAGTCGCTGGAGGGCTCGGCAATTTCAGAGACATCGCGACGATGACGGGCACGGAACTTGAGCTTGCGCACGGTCTTGTAACGGTAGCCATCATCGGCAACCTTAGTTTCGGCAGCCTCGGCACCTTCAACGGGCGGCAGATACTCCTGGTTGGGTGGCAGATACTCCTGGTTTGGCACCTCGCGGCGATGACGCAATTTCAAGCGGCGCACCGTCTTGTACCGATAACCATCCTCAGACAATGCGGCAGCCTCAGAATCTCCAACAGGTGGCAAGTACTCGGCGGAGGGATCCTGCACGGCGGCATCCGACGATTGAGCTGCGGCAAAGGCCACCAGGCAAAGGGAGAGGACGCCAACGAAGAGTTTCTGCGACGAGAAGTTGAGCAAATTATGTAGCAAATATTAAAAAGATAATTTATAGTTTGAGTTAATGCATTTTTAGAACCTTTGAAGACTTGAAGCGATTAAATAAAATTTTTAAGATTATTAAAAAATATAATCTAAAATTTAAATCACTATTTGAATGCTTGAATCGATTACTTGTTCGAAATTTGTTCTTTTTATGTGTGAAATAAATTGGACTAAATACTTTGCTGTACTAAATAAGTTCTTAAATTATTCACTGGAGACTAAATGATTGATTTTTTAGCACACTTTGGGAGACTCACCATGCTGTAGATTTAGTTCTTTCGTGCTAGCAAACTAGGCAAACTGACAAAAGATGTTACTGTGTCGTAGGTATTGAACCCAATGATGCCTTGGACCAATTCGCAATGCGTATTTATAGCGAAAAATGGATCATCTACAGCTGAAATCTGGTTTTCATTACCAGTCTAAAGAGTAGAAAGAAACCAACAACAAAAAAAAAATCATATGAAATATGGATGGAGCCAAGTCAAGTGCGCATCAAAGTTAAAGATGACGACAGGCCGTCTTGGGCTCTATTAACCACTTGATGATGGCTATGACGACCCGACGACGAAAACCTGGCCGAAAATTTCGTGTTTAAACGTCCGCCTTCAACTTAGTTGGCCACGCACTTGAGCACAATACATTTTGGATCAGGTTTTTGCGTGTGAAGTGAAGTGGCTTCATTTTTTTTATCGTACTCGTACACTTCAAATTAAACGTTTCGCTTGTTACAATTGTTGGTAATAGATTGGCTACTGTTTTTTTTGTTTTTGCTTATTTACCAAATCTAATGGATAATAAATGCTACGTTTTGGCTTATTTAATGGTCTAATCATAAGTTAAGTTTATGCCAATTATTTTTATTATATTTTAATGGACATTATTTGAATTGTTAACAACTTTTGCCCACTCATTTAACATATTCATGCTCAAGTGCCTCATTAGAACACTTGAAGCGTTCTCTGACCTTGAATACTGCTATAGATTTCAGATATCTAATTTGATTTTGGACTTTTCAGCAAATTTTGCTTCCTGCTCTGTGCTCGCCACTTGAGACTAATAACATTATGAGTATTATGACCATTATTCAATCGTTTAATCTGCGCATTATTATTTGTTGCCTTTACTTTGAATGTAATTCAAATGCGTCTTACAATTTCTTGCCAAGTTGTAATTTTAATTCAAATCCAAATGCGTATTACAAATTATTACACAAGTCTTGCGACCACAAAAGTTTGTTCATTAAGTCTTCGCAGATTTGCCAAATATTCAAGTGTTTTTTTTTTCTTAACTTTTTTTTTTGGTTTGCTATTTTTGGCGAACGTTCGATTTATTTATAAAGCATTAATTCAAATCTATTTTTGGTCATAAGTGAGCGTCACGAAGTCTGTAAGAGTCTTTCGTTTTTTTTTTGGCATGATCTAGAAGTTTTTTTTAACTAAATAAAATAGATTACATAAAAACATTATATATATATATATATATATAGGTAAATAATTTAGTTAGCTTATGTCTGTGAAAAATTTATTATTTTATTTAATTAAATTTAAATAATTATCTTAAACATCAAAAGCAGTTTAAACATAAATCTTATTTTTTTATATTTATGTGTATATAAGAATATATTCGTTAAATCTTTTAATATTAAATGTAAGCAATTTAAATATTAAATTTAATATATAAATGATTCTAAGTTCGTTGGTGACAGAGCAATGAGTAAAATAATTTAGACACATTTAATAATTTGACTGATCAAAAAATAATTTGAAATAAATATTACGAAAAATTCAATTTAAGTCGATTCTTTTTTATTGTCTTCTTCAAGTCGCCGTTTTCTATGTTTTTCACTTGGTTTTTCCTAGTCTCTAGTCTGATTTATGGTGTGCGTTTACTTGATTAACTTACCTTGAGCTGAACAGTGTGGAATACTGATTGCAATCATGAGTCCGTTTGGAGCACTCATAAAATTGCGATCAACACTTGGCAAACACAGACAACAGGCAAATACAAATGACAGCAATTATAATAGTAATGATAATAATAATAACAACAATAACAATAATAACAACAATAACAACAATAACCATAAATGCAATAATGTGCAGCTGACCAAAAGTGATGCATTATACAGGACCAGAGTCATTTAATTGGCCACGCCTACTGCCCACGTTTCGATTGTTTGATAAGGCAAAATTGTTTACACTCTGCATAAGGACAATGGCTATCCGGCAATCAAGCAGGACAAAAGGAGGGGTTCGGGGAGGGGACTACACCTTGCCAGGATATGCTCTGCATTAAAATGAAATTAAATGGATGCGCTGGCAATTTCTGTACTTGTATTGTTATTACTGTTGTCGTTGTTGTTGCTGTTGTTGTTTGTGTTGATACTGTCATTGTTGCAACAAGCGTTGCTGCTGTTGCATATTTTATAAAAGGCACAAGTGTGGCAGCATGTGTACAGGCGCAAGCAGCATTCCGTTTTCAGTTGTTGTTTCATTTTTTTTTTTGGTAGGATGGTAACCATTTAAATCGCATTTTGCAACGTGGAAGTTGCCAACCAAATAGGCCGTCTGTCAGATCGGATGCGTAATATCTGTGCAACAACAACAATAAAACAATAGCAATAACAAATACAGCGGCAGTAATAAATCTACAGTAAATCCATATAAAATAGTGATGGGGCAAAGTGTTTGTTGTGACTGCACAGTCGTGCGCTGCCAACAGACATCAATGTTGAAACACAACTTGCAAAACTAAAAGTATTTTAACAAATATTAAAAACTTGCCACACTTGCCTTCAAGTCTTATAACTGATCTGATGATTTGCCTATATTTTATTTTATTTGTATTATTATTATTATTAAATGTCTCACTCTTTATCTTCCACTATCTCTTTCTTACTTTCATTTTTACTTACTAATGCTTAACAATTCTTGGTCTGATTGGGATTTTTCCGAGTTTCCTTGCAATAAATAACCGCATTTTATTTGATTTTCTTCTTTAATTTTTAATTTAATTGCTCTCTTTTAATTTTTATTATTATATACAAGTTTAATTTGTAATTTAAATAAAAATCTATAAAATATATGTACACAAATGAATATTTTCCATTTCTGTATAAATATACTTAATATTTATGAAGAAAATATTATTTGAATAATTTAATGCTTCTCCAAGTTCGCAGCCACAAGCAATTAAACCTTCGGCTAGTTTCATCAAGTATGCATTAGTCGATGTAACCTGTGGTTAGGGCAAGCAATGCAAACAATTGTCGCACTCACAATCTCGTCTTTCTCCCTTGTTTCCCTCTTGCTGCGCTTGCTGCATGGCTTACCGTTATCTGCTTATGCTCAATTGTCGCTTTTTGCGTGTGTGTGTGTGTGTGTGTGTGTGCGTGTGTGTGTGTGTGCGTGTGTGTGTGGTGTGCTTGTCTGTGTGCTTTTACTGCTGCCTTTGACTTACAAGCATGATAATGTGTCATTATATTAAAAGCTTCGCAAATACGCCACCTACCGGACAGAAGTTCAACTCCCTGGGCAGCTGTGCAGCTCGGCATTGCAAATTTCATTAGCGTTTCAGCGTTTGTGCCTTGAGTTGTTGTTGTTGACGCTACGTGTTGCCCATAAACCTAAGATGCCATTGGGAATTCGCTTAACTAGCAAAGCCTGCCCTTGCACACACTAATGTGTGTGTGTGTGTGTGTGTGTTTGTTGAGTGGCCTTCAAGTGCAGCCTCAAAGTAGGCAATCAATTTGTTAATTGCCATGCATATTGTTGGCCAAATTGATGGCATTTGATATCATTGTAAGCCAAATACATTGAGGTTGGCTTCAAGCAAATTAGGTTTTCGCGCGATCAACTCAAGCGCATAATTGATGAAGCTGCACTTAAACTAGAGAAAGAAAACAATACTTTGAAAGTAAATCTTGATTAGAAAGCAATATCTATCAAATTGCAGTTTTTCTTATATGGAGTTCCATCGATATTCGCGAAGCGTGTCAGATTATCGTTAAATTGATATAAACGAAATGTCAATTTTAAAGTTCTAAGCTCTGAGATTGGCTTGTGCAGACGAATAGATAATCAGACGGACTTTCACGCTAATTAAAAAAATTAACAATTTATATTTTGCCACGACTGTCTAAATAGATAGTCAAATAATGCATATGCACTTATGCAAATACATATATACATATATACATATATATATATATGAACATGGATTTGCATTTTAGATTTGGGAAAATTGATTCATTGAGGCGTTCAACCAAATACATAATGCGCACTGTTGCACGCCACACACCTCTCCGCAACTACAACTACAAAGCAAATCAAATGAGTAGCACATAAGGGAACTAGTGGGAGGATTACATTATTAAATGTATATTTTGATGACTATAATGAATATATCAAAAGCATATCAAACAAGCACAAATGCAAAACCATTTAAATAAAGGCTTCTCATTGACTTTGAATTTCCTCAACTTAAACGATTTCTATTCCACTAATAGACTTTTGCTGGATTTTAAATCAAAAAGAAGAAAACGAATCAAATCAAATTATAAATATAAATAAATGCCTGCCACAGATTGGTAAGTCAAGTCACTCAAAGCTGAGCTGAAGTTGTTCATATTTTGTTATCATTTTGGGTAATTGTATTTATTGGCCAAACTTTGTCATTTCGATTTGTTTCGATTTTTTTCTTAGATTTTCTGCAGCTTATTCAGCATCATCATTCAAATATTATTGCTCTAAATTTACTTTTGGTTGCACCTCAAAAAATTCACAATATTCCAGGTCAATTTGCTGTCGCATTTCCATAAATGTCATGTGTAGTTCATATAACACCTGTCATCATCATTAACATCAGCATCCGCAACTGGCCCGAAAACATCCGCTAGCCGCATACCCATCCGCATCCACATCCGCTGGATACTCTGGGCTCATCAGGAACATCATTACGACCGCCACATGACATGGTTCAGGAGTTTTTTCCGCTCGTTTAGCATATGTTGAAAATGTTCGCATAATGGTCCCTTAATCCCCAGTCCGGATTGTTGAACCTACCCTTCCCCACTCCACTCCTCTCCTCTCCTCGCCTATAAGCCCCTGGTGCTCCTGTTGCTCTGATGACCACTCGACGACAGTTTTTGCCACTGGTCTGCTGTCAAATAATATTTATATACTATTCACATATTGCGCGGATTATTTTCTTAATTGATTGTGATCGCCCTATTATACCAGTATGTAAACAACATTCAGCCTCCATTCACCCCTCCCTCCCCGCCCCTAACCCACTCAACACCCCCATTATCGCTCTCAAGCCGTGCGTTGTATTTAAAATTAAATTTTTCAAACTTTTTTCCAGCTGTGGTTGCAAAATTTGCAACATACTAAAAGTTAATTTGATTTTGTTGACCGCATGTTAAATTTTTGAACTTTCCGACTTTCACAAATTTGCGGCCGAAATAGATGATAGAACCGGGCGAGGGGGGGGGGGGGAGGGGCAAACGTTCCACTGTGATCAAGCAGCTGCAATTGTGGGCATGGCAATCATTAGCAATTTTTGCGGGCTTTAGCTTATTTGGCCTTGCTTTTAGCAGGCTTTTTGGAGAGACCGAAAATTTTAATGTTTTGCTGTTTTATGAATGAAAATTTGTCGCCAATCGGAAAATGAATAATATAATATCAAATTAAAATGCTTGGTTGTATTTTAACTTAATTAGCTTACGCATAATTAATTTCATTTACCAATCAACTCCATTTACAGTCAGGTTTTAACTAATTTTATTTTGTTGGCATAATTCAATTTGAAAATAGCATTAATATCTTAAAGAATCGGTTTATATAGTTATAGTTAGCTTACTATATGCCAAAATACTACTTTTATTTAAAGCTGATTTTTCTCAAATTTTATTTAAGGATGAAAAGTAGATTTAAGATGTTGGCAACTTGAAATGCATTGACTGAAATGAATTTCGAAACGAGTCGAGCTCAGGAAATTGTGTATTTTTGTGCGTGACCAGTTGCATTTTACAGGATTAAGCACTTAACGGCAATTTCAGGCACGCATTTTAAATTAATTATGCGTTATTTATAAATAAATGAAAATGCACACGCAATGAGCTCAGATCGCAAAATTATGTGTGTTTTCCCACATCAAAACTGGCCACCTTTCCCCCCGGGCTGCTGCTCGTTGGGTTTGCGCACTTACACTGACACTGTTGCCACATGAGGATGCAGCCAGAGGATTTGATGTTGAAAACCGCAGGACGAACATGTTGCGCTTAAAATACTTTGCTAATTTTTCGCTAATATTTGCCAGGTGGCTGTTGTGCTGAAGCTCTGCCATGTTGTTGCGATTTGTTGCTGTTGTTGTTGTTGTTGTTGCCTGGTCTTTGTTGGTTTGTCTGCCTGTCGGAAATAACAAATATTTAAACGTATTTAATTAAAACTCACAAATGAAACCACAACGCGCATCGAGCGCTCAGTTCTCAGCCTCCAACTGGTGTTGTTCCCATTGCACGTACACCGTTTACGGTACGTTTTATGCTAACACACACACACACACACTCACACACATTTGTACATAAACGCGGCTCAAATTATTGTTTATTTATTTACAGCTACAGTCACGTGTATATTTCTATTTGTATGTGGCTCGCTCTCTTGTCAGTGGTGGTGTGTGCCTGTGTGCGGTCTTCTAAAGCGTTTTGGTTTCGCGTTGCAGCCATATTAGGATTTGTGGCTCTGATACCCTGCAAATACTCTACTCTCACAACAAATAAAATGTATTTTGGCATACCCCAAACCATAAACTGTCTTTTATATCGTTTGCTTAAAATTTACTATAACATAACATTTGTACAATGGCAAAAATAACAATTGTCTTGGAAAAGAAACTAGCGAATTCGGTGCCGAAACCGTTATTGCTTTGCGTTTTCAATATTGCATACTTTGAGGCTGGCGATTTTATTGTTTGATCGCATGTGTTGTGCAAATAACATTGCCTGCTTTTAAGCGCGCATTGTTATTTAATGCGGCCTCACATCACACATACGACGTGTTGGTCAAGCCACACAATTTTTAACATACATAGTTTACGTGAATTCTTGTTACGGATATCTTAAGAAGCTTGGTGAGAAGTACTATTTGAAGTAATTTATTGAAAATATTGCATTTAAATATCTTTAAGATAGTCTCGTAATAAAACTAAGCTGCTAAATATAAGAGCAGTCATCTTTAACAATTGTTTGTTAAATGACAGCATGTGAAAAATTGCATTCATTCGCATATGTGCACAGAGAAAAAAACAAAAAAAAAGTAGAAATTATAATACACTGCAAGAAACACTGTAGCGGCGATTATTTTGACGCCTTCAGCATTTGATATTCTTTTCAATTGCTTAAATGAATGGAGAACAAAAAAGGACTTGGCCAAAAGGGGAGACACACCAAACGCTTTTATTTTCTCAGTGGCGCTTTGTTGACCATTTGCCTTCAGTTCACATGCATATGTGTTTTTCGAATGTGTGTTTGTGTGAGTGTTTGCATTATCCCCGAAACGTTCAGCTGGCTTTTTGGCTTGAGTTTGTGCTTTTGACTTGCTTCTGTTATTTACCCAACTGCGTTTTAGTTTGTAGCTCCTTTGAAGCATTCAAAGAGTGGGCAAATCCAGCTTATTTGCCATTTAACTAAGCTGGTTAGCCAAACTAGCTGCGAGTCGAAACGAATGCAGCTGCCAAAACTTAGCAGCATTTTTTATTGGACAGCTATTCTATTTAATGCGGGTCTGGGCATTTGCACAACCCAAAAGTTCTAGCTAACAACATTGTATACTAATGACCATATGCATTTTGGAAGGGCTTAAAACACTAAATATTCATTAGCATATTTAAAATTAGTAATCTGGACTAAAAGTGCAATATCTGCCAGCTAAAATGTTATGTTTAAGATAACTGTTCTCTGTTCTTTTTTTTAATATTTTTATTATATTTTGTTCAACTTGTGATTTTATATTTGCTTAATGCGTCATGCATTATCCAGTATCAATATCGTTTAATAATGTTGCTGATCAATCCGAAAGATAAGATTAGCTGCGTAAAGAACTTTCACAGGCATCATGTGGGGTACAGTAAATACACGAACAAATAAACATATTTAATTTATATGATTACGACATGATTGAGTTGATAAGGTTTAACCTCCATCATGTGACTAACTGCAAGTTTAATCAAATAATCAAACTGTTTTGTTCTGGGACAACATTTCGTTTTATTTGACTAACAGTACTTGTGGAAAATTCGTTTGTTTTTCATTTAACTAATATAGACATTGGGAAGAATGTTTACTCAACTTATTAGCTAAATATCTTAAATACAATTGCATAAGAATGTATGACATTATGACAAATATGAATTGTGACAAAAATATATATATATACACACAAATATATGCAAAACATTATAACGCTATATACATATATATATATTTACAAATATCACAACAATATGGGGACATTATATGATGGGCAGAAACGTTTAAGAAATATATATTTAAAAATGAGTGTCTGACATAGATAGATAAAAGTAGAATTAAAAAAGTATCAAGAGGAATATATAATAATAGAGTCTACATTTAGCGGCCTTCGGGAAAGTCGAGTGTGTCTACAATTTCAGGCGCAAAAAAATAACAAATCCTTAGAGATGGGCAAGGCAACTCAAGGACTCATTTAATTTTGATGCGCAATCTATTCATCTCTCTCACAAACACATGCAAGCTAAACTCAAGATATGAACTTAAAAGATAAGTGTGTGTGTGTGTTGGGGAGGGGGGAGGGGAGGGGATATAAAAATCGTTCAATTAACTATACAACAATTAAAGCTGACTTCACAAGTGACACTCTAACTGAGTTGAATATTCCTTTTGACATTTAGTTTTCGATTTGAATTTTCTTCTTGTGTCAAATGAAAACCGGAAGTGGTCCATGAAAGTATTTGCTTAGTGTGATAAAAAGAAAAGTTAAATGGAATATTTGCTCAGTTAAAGGTCAGGTGTGAAATCAGTTTCACTATACAAGGCAACTTATAATACTTTTCCAATTTTTCCGACTAGCCGAGTCGAACTTAAAGTTTTTCCGAATACTCATAAGTCGGCTGTGCGGCTTTAACACCATTCTCAACCTTCCAGTCCGGCTCGAAGGCGCGATTCTCATGCTGCTCGGACAGATCGGGGTTCTGCATGGCATTATCTGCTGCCTCGGCAAGATTGCGAATTCTGGAAATTTGTGTAGATTTGCGAATGCCATAGGAAAAGTAGATGCAAAAGCCAACGACAATCCAGACGAGGAAACGTATCCAGGTGTTCAGGTCCAGCTGGAACATCAGATACAAGTTGGCGAACACACTCAAACAGGGCACAAACGGCACCAGGGGCACTTTGAAAGTTAACTCTATGGTCGAGACCGGTTGCATGCCAATGCTAACGCATATGCAGATAAGGACAACGCCAATCAGGCTCAGTGACACAATGCCTTCGGTCGAGTCCATCTCAAAGACCTTCATAAAGATGCACCAAATTATGCAGAATATGGAAAAGACGACGATGCCAATCTTGGTTATGGCCGATGTCATCGTATTGGGCTCCTTGTAAGCATTGCAGAAGAGCTGACGGATCACATTGGGCGCACGCACGGAGATCACTTTGGTCATCTCCTCATCCTGAAAGCGGAGCACCAACACACAAATGGCCACAATCGTATAGGCGAGCAGTGTGCCAATGGACATCATGTCCACCAATTGGTCCAGATTGAACAGTAACGCCATAATTGCGGCAAAGATGCCAGAGACTATTGTGGCCAGGAGCGGCGTCTTTGTATACGGATGCACCTTGGACAAACGCTTGAACAGAATGCCATCGTTGCCCATCGCATAGAGGATGCGGGGCAGTGGGAACATTGCACCTAGCAGGCTGGTGCAGAGCGCAAATACGGCACCGATTGTCACAATCCATTTGATCGTATACCATTCGACGGCATCGAAGGCGGCGGGGAAGGGTGCCTCCGGATCTTGAGCATAATACGGCAGCATCATGGTCAGCACGGTGGAGATGCCAAAGTATGACAAAAAGATGATGATCAGTGACACGACAATGGCCAAGGGAATGTTACGCTTGGGATTGATCGCCTCCTCGCCGGTCGTCGCAATGCAATCGAAGCCAACGAAGCCATAGAAGCATTTGGCTGCTCCAGCCATCACACCCGAAATGCCAAAGGGCATGAAGCCACCAGTTCCAAACCCTTCGGGCACTTTGTCGGCGGGAATGCGCCAATTATCCGGATTGGCTGTCAATCAACAAGCAGACAATGTGTAAAATTAGCAAAGAGTTAATAAAAATTAATTAATTAAATAAATAATTAATAAATTCAAATTAAATATCGCTCACCGTTCATGCCACCAGCAACGAGGACCAAGGCAATTGTCGCCAGATTGACGCAGGTGAAGATGTTGTTCATGAAACTGGACTCCTTGGCACCGAAGGCCAACAGGCAGGCAAGCAGCAGAATCATGCCAAAGGACAAGAAATCCGGATAGTCGCCCAGAAAGCTAACCTTGATCGGCAACGTCGAGTTGAGCGCTTCGGACATGCTGTTGTCAATCAGCGCGTCAAAGTAACCGCTCAAGCCACGCGCCACCGACGCGGTGCCAATCACATACTCCAGTATCAGGTTCCATCCAATGGTGAAGGCCACAAACTCGCCAATGGTCACATAACTGTACACATAGGCGCTGCCCGCCTTGGGCACTCGAGCCGCAAACTCAGCATAGCAAATGCCGGCAAAGGCCGACGCAACGGCTGCTATCAGAAATGATATGGTCACCGCCGGACCAGCAATATTGTAGGCCACCTGGCCGGCCAGCACATAGACGCCCAGACCCAATGTGCTGCCCACTCCCAGTGCCGTCAGATCAAACAGATTGAGCACACGGGCCAGCTTCGATTCAGCCTCGTTGACATCGTCCGTCTTACGCCGGGTTAGAGAATTCCACATTTTGGCCATTGCTGCAAAATCAAAAGATTCAAATCATTATTTATTCAATATTTAAAATGTTTCTTTAATTTTTTTTTAATTTTTATTTAATTTAACTTATATTTAAATTGTACGAATAAATTCCTTTTGGGCATTTCTATTTTATAAAAAAAATACCAAAAAGTCAAATTATTTAAAACAATAATTCAATTGAATTAAATGAATTTTATTTAAAGAATCAAATATGTTTTATGATTAAAAATTAATGCAAAAACTGAGTTATTAATCTTCAATCTTCAAAAACATTTTTGCTAGAATTCTGCTACCTTTAAAAATCGTTAAGCTTAATTTCAGTCTTCGTTCAGCACTTTTTTAATTATATATTTTAAATCTCGTAGAAAAATAAAAATAAAACCAATTTAATAAAAAGTCACAAAAAAAAAAACAATTATCGGTTTACTTTAGTCGCAAAAAAAAATGTTAACTTCTTTTCAATATTTAAACATTATAAATAGGAATCTTTAAAATGATTATTTATGTGCAGAGTGCAGCAGAGTGAAAACATGAAACTAAACTGATCGCTTAGACATTGTCCAGGTCATGCATATCTTATCTTATCACTCGAAAGCCCTCAATAGATGTCGATGAGCTGAAGGCAGCAACTGACTTTCATTATTTATGTTAACCTGTGACGATCGAGCTTCAAGTTGTTCCATATCGCTACAAGTTGATTTAGTGGCCCAACCCGATGAGATTTCTCAAGCGAAGCACGGCTGAAACAACAAAACTACACACACACACACACACACACACACACACACACACACAGACACACACACACGAAAATACACACCCATTGAGACACAGACAGAATGATTAGATACATTTCCAACTCAGAGTTAGTTCAGCTTTTATAGATTATCTCGATTCGTGTCGGCCTTTTAGTATATATTCAATTTGTTTACTTAGTTCTTGAGTGTTTCTTTCAGTATTCGAATTGTAATTTTGTTGTGAATAATTAAACAACAAAAATTAAATTAAACAACAACAAAAAAAAACAACTCAAATTTATATTGCTTTGCCACATTGCATTCACTTCAGCTGCTGATTTGAAAGGCATACGAACAATAATTGTTTTTACGTCATTAAATTTATATAATAACCAAGTTACATATTGTACATATATATATATATATATATATATATATACCTATATATATATAAGTATTATTGTTAACATTTCTTTTGTTTAAGTCAAGTGCAATTTATGAATTGTTCTATAGGAATAAAAACCAGTATACTAAATGGAATTTTTCCTATTTTTTTTGGGCTCATCAAATAAATATGCAAATAAACTATTCAAAAAAATATAAATTTCGGTTTTCATGATTTTGTTTTATTGCATTTGCAAATCTTTTGAGTTGTTTAAATTGCTTGAGTGCCACAAAGACGTGCCACCGAGCAACAGCTAAATATAGTAGACGCTAGTAAAAGCGCGAGCCATAAATTGTTATCACATTTTGGCTCAAATTTATATATTTGGTCAGCTACGCCTACGAATTGGCGAATACTTCAACATGTTTCAAACACTTTGATAGCGGCCAATAACCCAATATCAATGTTAACATCAATAATTCCAGGAATCCAATTGCAGCACGCGCCCCAGTCTACCGCTATCTAATCGAGGTTGTTTTGTCGCTGCTTTGCTCTGCGGATTAACCCAGAGCAATTTATTTTTGGTTTTAGCACTTGAATTTGATGTAATTACAGGTGAATTTGGTGGATTTATGCCCATAGAACCGTGCTGTAAAACTGTCCAAATTAAAGTTGTTCTTTTTTTCGTCTCATTTCGTTTTTTATGGCTATTAATATATATGGGATTAGATGTGTGTGTGTGTGTGTGTGTGTGTCCATGGAACTCAACTGATAAGTAATCAATAACAAATCATATTCGATTTTTGGCATATGCACAAAAACTTTATCTGGCAGACGCGTTTCCGCATGTCAACCAGCTCATTTTGGCTGATGTGTGATTAATGGCCGCATCTCAAGTTATTTTTCCCACGCAATTCTGTGCGAAGGTCAAATGATTTTATAGGTCAAATTTGATAGTTTCATTATTGGCCAGCGTAGCGCATACAAATTAGGAGAGATCAAGCCGGTAAAACAAGCCCAGCTAATGCCACGCACGTGCCATACAAGGTGAAGCCCATAACTGTCGAATTATATATATATATATGTATATACAACTATTTAATCAGCTGATTGAGGAAGCAAATATAAATTTACATAAATTTAGCCTGCATGATTTAACTTTTAAAGTACAATCGAAAACATTTTAATGGGCTGTTTGTTGGCCATAAAAAACTCGTATTTTTATTGATGTACAATAATTTATGATTGAGCTGATAAGTTTGATAAGTTTTAATCGGGGACTACGCTGGCAATAAATATAAATACTTGTGCTTAATATGATCTCATATGTGACTGCATTTGCATATAACCGAAACCAGATAAACAAATCTAGTTAAATTGGCAAGAAACAAGTTTCAAATGTAACCTGAAGGTGATGGCTGAAGGGGCTTTGAATATATTTATAGATATATGTTTATGAAATATATACTATATGTCGATATGCGGTCAATGATTTTATAAGTCCCGACAAGCATTAACATTCTTTATATAGTCTTTAATTGCTGCAAGTACTATATAGTTTCCGGAAGATGACTCAAAGAAATTTCCAATAAAATTCTAAATAATTGCACATTAGATTTAGATTGAGCCAAAAAACAAGAACAATTTTAATAAACTGGCCACAAACACACACTTCTATTTACTAGTCCTTTTTTGGTAGCACTATAACTGTAGTTAGATTATGGCTTATCATAGATATTCTTCGCTTAAAGTCCTTTTATTTGAACAACATTTTGTAAATATTTCACATACTTGTTACGCTTTTGCTTTTGGTTTCAGGGCCAATAAAATATCACAAGTGTTCCACTTCAAGCACTAAGTTGACAACGACTGACGTTTCCAGTAAAAGTTGGTAACGTTTTTTTATTTTTCACTTTTTTTTTTTTTTTGTTTTGTTGTTGTCGAGCACAAACCTCTGCGAATACGAATGTATTTAATTCAACGACTGCGCGCGACGCGCTCCAAAGTCGTTCTGATCGTGCGGCGTTGGCGCTGAAGCGCTTAAAGCGTTTGCCCTGCCTGCCGGCAACTAATAATAACAACAACAACAACCAACAAGCACACAACAACAAAAAAAGCAGCAACAATCATTTGTTAACAACTTTTTCTTAACGAAAGCGAACCGAGTGTTATTCAGTTGTAGCATTTTCCATCCATCGCCTCCAATCGGCTCAAGCCGATTTGTGTGCTTTGAATTTGGCCAAGATTTGTTGTTAGCTTGCGCTTCTAACAATTTGTTGAACTCGACTAGTTAAGATAAGTTCAGTAGATTAACTATGGCCATATGACTGACATTTGACGTCACAAGCGATTCACTATATATAAAGTAGAAACGGCATTACCAACTAGAAGGCATCCATGAAAAGAAGTTTGCTTGAAATCATTTTTAACATTTGATAAATTGTTAAATATATATATACATATAAATATACATATAGTTTTTATTATATTTTTGTTTTGTATATAACATATGTGTAGGATATATCACATTCGAGCTCACTGCTCATTTCTATGTGACACCCGCTGTAGTAAGGCGCTCGTGCCACTGATTAGCGGTTTTGACGGTTTTGATAATCTGCTATTATCTAAAAAATACGTTAACAGCTTGTTAAGTACTGTGTCTGACCGCTTACTGGGCACTTGTAAACGAGCGTGTGGCTCTTTTCATATGATAAGCTAGGCACGTTCCCACGTCCCAGCGAGGCTTACAAGTCCCAAAGCCATTAACTTTACACTCTGCAATCGACTTGAGTAAAATGTAAAATTATGCACAGAATGAGCTCCATTTACTGCTGTTGGTAATGATGCCGATTTTTGACTATTTAATATGAATTAACCATGACACAAATACGCATATGGCTAGAGGAAGTGAAGAGTGGGTGGAAGACGCACTGAAGATCATGTGCAGAGATATCAGAAGCAGCTGGAAAAATACTCATTGAGTAACGCCTAAATTATGGTTGAGTGTATTTTTTTGAATGTTTATTCAGATTAATTATATATATTTATTTTACTATTTATACTTTTTTATATTTATTTATACTTTATTTATATTTATTTATATTTATTTAAATTTATTTGTATTTATTTATATTTATTCATACTTTATTTATATATTTTTATCTTCTCATAATCATTTTATTCTATGAAAAACAAATAATTTTAAAATCGAACGATGAAAATATACACATATATAAATATGAATAAAATAAATAAAGTGGTTAAACTTGACCCTTAGATAAACCACATACGGAATAAGAATATCTTCTGCAAAAAAGATTACAATCCACAGTAGTCTTGCCTTGTGGCAGCTAAATACGAAGATTTGCAACAAGCGGCGGTAATTTTCCATTGGCAGCATTGGCACTCAAATCACAACTCTAGACAGTATGGCGAAATCGGTAGTCATCAGAAACAATGACAAGAACAACAAGTCAACGTAAACAACGGCAACCAGTCAACATCAACTTGACCAACAGATGGCTCTGAACAAAACATACTCCAAAGTTCAGCTCACGGACCTCGAGCAAGATCAACGACTTGACGCATTTGTTTGGGGTATATTTTGAAAAGGCCAAAAAGACACACAAAAAAAAACAAATGCAATGCAAGACAAGCTTGTAAGTCAAATCACGCCGCAAAATAAGAAACAAAAGTCAATTGCCAAAGCCAGTTTCTTGAACTAAGTTAAAGCGACAGGCCCAGTTAGCGTGTAATGACATCAAATGAAATTGAGAACCCAACTGAACTGAACCGATCCAAAGCCAAATCCAACCACATTTACAGCGCAATCACTATTTGAGCTTCATATTTAACCACTTCGAATTCAATTGACAGTTCGATGAGATCTTTTGACGTCATCAACGGCTTTATGTAAGCCAGGGACGTCACAGATCCAATTTGTTTATGAGGCATATCCAATTTGCTTGCTTATTCATCCATTCAATTATCGGAAAATATTTGCACTAGTCATTGTCACCATTTTACTATATTTGCCAATAATATTTTTGCTTTCTGAGTAACGAATACAGTTGAACCATGCATCTGACATTTATTACTACCACATCTCTATTATCCATTCAATCATAGACGATTTTATTATTATTATATTATCTTCTTTAATAACTCAGCAGATCGATCTGGAAAAAATGAAATTGAACAAGTTTCCAATCGTACGGTTTTATCTTTATTTATATGTCTAGAAACTGAACGACTTTATTTCGTCTAAAAGCCAAAAGAATTATCTTTTTATCAGTGTGGGCTAGAAGAATGTTAGTATTCATATATATATATATATATATATGTCTTCTTGAATACGCAAA
The DNA here is from genome assembly GCA_035044105.1 of Drosophila nr. perissopoda 5 BK-2023a. NCBI lineage: Eukaryota > Metazoa > Arthropoda > Insecta > Diptera > Drosophilidae > Drosophila > Drosophila nr. perissopoda 5 BK-2023a. Next base: position 1,856,557 of record JAWNMK010000122.1, read on the forward strand.
TGGTAATACATCTTAACTGTCATCTAGTCTAGGGAAACACGCGTTAGCCAAGTGCAAAGTCGGCCTGGGGCCTATAAACGCTGATTCCCTTTATGGCCAATGCAATTAAGGTAGGCACCATTCATCTATGAGGCATTTGCTGGCAGACTCTCAGATAACACGATTTCAACTGTGTGTTCCATGGGTGTGCGTGTGTGTGTGTTTGGCGAACATAATTTTCATGTTGTGTCGGCAACTTGATAATATTAATTTCGCAATTGGTCTGGGTTGTTGTTGCCCATTATCTCGAACACAACCTGTGTTGTGACATTATCTGGGAATATGTATGTGTTGTTATTTGGAATGCAAAGACATTTTGCAGCGGTCTTATTTAGATAAAGACTGAAGTACTTTCTTTCCCTTCAACTGCAGTGGTGTGCTCCATCTTTGCCAGAGAGGGGTCGCTTATTAAATGTGACATTTCGACACATATAAGTGACTTTAAAAACTAAATAAATTATTTCAATAATTTGAACAGAAGTCTGCAAAATAATTAAACCAATATTAAATTTATAAACCAATAAATACCCCCGTTTTGATCAAGCCACTGCTCCCGAGGCATAAATAATTTATGATCTGTTTTTCTGGCAGTATTTACAGACTTTTGACGCGATCGACTCGTGATGAGAGAATTTACAATCTTTAACTTGCACAGAGGCGTGAAATCGACAACAACAAAAATGGCAGCTTGCACTCGATTTGAAGACTTGAATTTTACAATGTTAGAAAACTGATTTGTAATAGATTTGCAGCAGATTAGATTAGATTTGCTTCTTTTGTTGTGTGACTGTCACTATTTAACCTTTTATTAACACACATTTTAAGAATTAAGGCGAATTATTCAAGTTTACAATTTGTTAAGCTAACATTAGAATTATTACTCAGTTTTCTAACGACATTTTATAGTGCAATTCTTAAAGGGGGTATCATTGTCGGAGAAATGAGAAATGGTTTGAGATGATCCTGTTGAGACCTAACTCTCTACATATGTATGTCGTCGAGAAACAATGAATTTTGCATATCGATTTAGGCAACAGTTAAGCCACCCCTCTTTAGATGGATAGAGTGTTGCTGCTCTATTCGCACACATTCATAACCCACCAGGACCTAGTACAAAAAGTCCATCTCCGTCCGCTTCTCGCAGTGAAGATGGGCGAATTAATGAGCTGAATGCTCTCAGAGAGATAATTACAATTATTGCAGGTGGGTTTTATGTTGAGCCATTATAAAGGTTATTTCAGGTTGCATTATGATAAGAATACTAAAAGGTGACAAAAGCAAATAAATATGTATATATGTATGTACATACATATGTAGAGCATTTCTATTCTAGTCATATGTATATATTTACTTTTTTAATTGCTTACTTAGATCACAAAATAATTTCAAGCTCAAATTAGGCAGCTTATATTTGCAATGAAAGTTGGCAACTCTTATACAACTCTTCTACATTAACTCTTATACATCTAATATATTTATTGAAAACAGTGTTTTGAAATTAAATATTGATATCTTTGTAACTTTTAGAATTCGCATAGATTGTATAAAATCCAACAGATTTATTAAGATAATTTTATTTATTTTATTATAAGATATAGTTATTGAAAACTTAATAATGCTATTTGAATTCTACGCTTTGTAACTGCTAATTTAATTTTCTGTTCTATTCTTTATAAAGCTGACCTATTTTGTAGAACTTTTGTATATATTTCACTCATTATGGGAATTATAAGAGCAATGCGAAGAACTTTTTAAATTAGTTTCTCACACTTTCCCTTTAGTACAATAATATCTTAACTTCTTGCTTATACATATTATACTTCTGTATGCATATAGTCAACTCTGATAAAATAGGCAAATTACACATATAACAGACTTATCTCTGCCATCAGCAATTAAATCTTGTGAAACTAGAGATTCGCAATATTTTTTGCCGTAGTTACCGAGTAAAGTCACTGAACTCGCACTGAATGAGCCCAAACAAATGAGAAATAACACAATATATATATAAACATTTATATATATATATATATATATATATTTATTTGTTTTGTTATTTTTGGAAAGTTTTAATATTGTTGATGTGCAGAGTGTGGACATTTTCATTACGTTACTTATGCATTTTCATAAAAAAAAATTGAAAAGAAAAAATCCAAAAATGGAGATTGGTTGTTCATCTGGTATATATGGTAGTTGTATGTGGTTGTATTCACAACAACGGATTGTATTTAAATGCGGCTTTTTGAGTGCTCAGTGTGGCTTGCAAATTGTTTGTGACTTTGAAGCACCGCATGCTGTGTGCATTACCACATTTACCCGTATTAATGGCTAGAGAAATGAACGGTGCTTTTCCAGTGCCTATGACTGCAGTGGAAGCATTCTTGACATTTGCATGCCGGCTGCGAAAAAGTCAAAGGCACTGGCAGGGGTTACTCAAGCGAGTTAATTACGACAAAATGTTTCTCAACTGGAAAAAAAATAGCCAAACAAAATTTACATAAAGTATTCTATAGATGGTAATTTCCCCCACGACATTTTTCTAGATAATTTTGAATGGAATTTCCATTAGTCTGTGTTTAACGCATTCTAAAGTAAAAGTTTTCCATTTTTTATAGTTGCATTTTGGTAATAATGTACTTTACAAGTAAGAATCACAAGTATTCTTTTCATATCAATTACAATTTCTAATTCGAAAGTTTGATTTAAGTTTAAGTTTAATATATTTTCATTGTTTTATTGGGTTTCTGAGTTCTCGAAACCTACTTCCAAGTATTGTTGTTCTTTTAAACACCTTGGCATTGACGACAGACGCTTTTCTACAACTTTTTACAGACTTATGCAATTGATAAGAATAACTATTATAATGTTTCCCACTTCTGCACTCTAGAAATAAAATAATCAGCAGACCATTTTACAAGAGATATACATATGTATCTACATATGGTACGTATGTATTCTAGTAATTCTTGAAATACCATCGAGAAGGAGCTGTTCTTGAAGTTTCTGCAGGCGTGTAACTGATAAGGAACTATAGCTTTGGTATTATTGGAAAATTCCCCGCCTATAAATAAAAATCACATTTAATCACGTCAAGATATTTAATTCGATTACTTTAATCAGTGTTGAAATTGTGAATTTTAACAAATTGTTGTCAGGTGGCTTTAAGTATAATAAATTATATGCAATTAAGTAAGAGATTGAGACTATTGAGTAATAGAGCACCCTGTATGCCATCATAATCTCGGATTCATTGCAATTGATTTATAATTTAACGACAGATCAGGAAACACTACATTGAATGCCTTTCACTTCAATAAGCAGACACACACAAAAGAAGTTAGAGAAAAAATGCTATTTGTTAAGCTTGGTAAAGAGACCTTCAGTGATTTAAGCCCAAAAACACTCAAAACTACATTTCCGTCAGCACACAATGAAAACACGCCACGGATCCAAATGTAGAATAGAGAATGAATAAACAATTTGCCCATAAAGTGCCCAAAATGATGTCATTAATGTCGTAAAAAAAAAATGGCTCATTATCATTGCCAAAAAGCGTAAACACATTTATATGAAAAGTTAAAAAAAGAAACAAAGAAAGTAGTTCAAAAACAAATCATGTAAAATAAGAAAAAAGAGATGGCAAAAAAAATAAACGTGTAGTCGAAGTGAAAATACTCTTACAGAAACTAAACTCTATAAACAATATGTTATGGTAAATAATAATTGTTGTGTATTCAGCTGGGAGAATCTAGATAACAATTTACACTTAACATTTATGACTTTACCTATTTGTATTTCACTTGTTTTAAACACAATTTATTTATTACAATACTTTTACTTGTTCACAACTTAGTACGAAATGCACTCCGCGAAAACCTTGCTGCAAGTATTTTCACAAATTGTTATGCACTTTTATTATATACGAAAATAATAAAGATAAACAAAAAAAAACACACACACACACACACTGAAGGAGCGAGCCGGACTTGTAAAGTGACAAACTGGAAACAAAAAGGAAACAAAAGGGAAACAATTCGAGTCATTTATTTACTTATTTAATTTATTCAACATTCGCGTTTCTTTCAATTTTATCTCACATATTCGCACACTTTGTCCCGTTTCTTTTAAGTAAAACCGAATTGATGCGAAATGAAATGCAATAAATTGTTAACAAACCAAATGAAATTAACAAACAGCTGTTGTTGTAAAGTCGCGAGTGAAGTTAACAAGAGGGACGAAAATACGAAGCCAAACATAACCAATAAAATTCAGAAGAGAAGCAACAAGAACAGCGTCAAAATTTGAGTGTGTGTTATGTAGATATAGATACCCTGCAATTTCATCATTTCCTTGACTGCAAGTCTAAAGACTACAAGTATTTGGTTTAAGTGTGCTAATTACTTAAATTATTATTATTTAAGTAGACAAATTTAATTACCCTATTAAAGTCTCACTGTTTATAACATAAAGAACATCCGCATACTTGCAGGGTATTAACTGGTGGTGTATCAACTCTGACAACAAAAGAATTTGTTTGTTGAATTTTACCAGTGTTGCCAGATTATGAATAATAAAGCCTTCGACGAATAGTAAACCCTCACGTAAGAGTAACGTGATTTTTTTCCATTTTTATTGACAGCTATAGCAAATGCATTCCATTTCGTAAACCTATAACTAATGAAATGCACAACTTTCCCACAACAATGATTGACTCATAAATTGATACAATGTTTGTGTGTTTGTTAGATAAGCCAACTACGAGAATAACTTTAACGTAAACTTGCCGCAACTATTTATGTGAATTTAATTGAATTATAATTGCAATTGCGTGCATTAAAATTTTATATTCAACTCGTTTGGTTTCATTACGATTTCTATGGCAGTTTGAAGTTGTCACGCTTCAAGGTAAACAAGTTAAGGTATACAGCTAAACAACCTAACTTTGGCTATACAATTAGAAGATATCCAATATAGAAGATTGTTTCTTGACCAACTTATGTGTTCCTTAACCCATTCGGAGATAACCTCCCAAAAATCATCAACTTAAATGTATTTTTAATAGATATTATCTACTTGAGTTGAAACTGCTTGAATTGAGCTCTACAGAGTACAGACAACTAAATAGGCTTAACTTTTTTATGGTTTTGTTTCCCACACTTTAAAAAATTAGCAATTAACCAAAAGGTAAATTAAAATAATTGTGCTTGTATGCAAAATTTATTAAATAATTGCTTTCAATATGGCTAAATAAATAATAATACAAAAAAGCTGCATTTATGGCATTAATTGTCAATGGGGGAAAATGGAGAAAGGGGTCTGTCAGGCCTAGGGGATTGAATTTTAATTATTACAGAAATTATTTGCCATCTGTTTGCTGTTCGCTTTGATAAATTTTGATAAAAAAAAAATATTTATTAATAACATGACAAGCAATGAAAAAAAACTGATACAAAATACAAATACGGCCAACAAATGAAATTAATTAACAAAAAAGAATTCAAGTTAATAGAAATGCCCATAAAAAGAGACGTATAATGAAAAAAGTGGTATTAAATAAGGGTCAGCAAGCTGGAGGGTAACACAGACTATTGAAGTATCTAACTGAAGCAAATACAAAGTAATGCACAATAATAATAATAATAATAATAATAATAACAATAATAATAATAAAAATAAAAATAATAATAATAATAATAATAATAATAATATTAGTAATAATGATAATAATAATGAGAATAATAATAATAATAATAATAAGAAAAATAATAAGAATAATAATAATAATAAGAATAATAATAAGAATAATAATAATAATAATAATAATAAAAATAATAATAAAAATAATAATAATAAAAATAATAATAATAATCATAACAAGTGTTTCTCACTAATTGAAATATTTGATTTCCTGTTCCACTTGACTTTTCCCACATGTATGTACATCAAAGTATTTCCATTCACCATTAAGCCATTCATAAATTGAGGAAACAATATATTTCTTGGCTACCTCAATATTGATTTTCTAATTGATTCAAAATGTTAATTAACATTTTATTGGATGCAGCGGCGTTTTTTGTTTGTGTTTCGCTCACTAATTAATTTGTTTAGCGAAATTATATTTAAAAGAGACCCAGCCCCAAAAGTAAGTGCTAACAAGTCTGACATGCTTCAGTCTTTTAATAATTTGTTGTTTCAAGCACGAGCCTTCAAAAATTGAATATGTTCATAACGAAAATCTTGCTTATATATAAATAAGGCTTGGTATTATCTGGTTTATGTTTGCACAATTGAATTTTTTCTTTACTCAACTGTCAATAATTGTTTTTTCTTATTTCACTTCATGTAATTAAAACTTGAATTCGCAAGGCTGAGTCAGGTTAAGAGCAAATTTTAAGGCGTAATATTTAACTGGATTTGGAGACTTTAGATTATCAGAATATAAAAAAAAATATTGCTATTTTGAATGGTACTACTGGACTATGAATATCAATAAATAAGAAATAAAACGTTATTTCAACTAATAACTTTTCAAATTTTGAATAGCAAACAAAAATATGTTTTTTCAATACTGTTAACAACCACAATTAAATATTTATCAATATACATATATGTGTGGGTTCCATTGAACATGTGCTGCATAATTTAAGAAGTGATATATTTTAGAGAAACACGCCCACTAACTAATCAGTTGCTATAAATTACACAATTTTCGGCCTATTAATATGCATTGCCAATTTGCATGAAAGTTGTGGAAATAACTTGAGTATTTTGTTGAACAGATTCAGTGGGAGGAACAAAATATTTGGCAGCCAAGCATGCCAACAATACTTTGGTTGCCCCCAAGGAACCTATACCGCTTTTGAACCCTTTACCATTCCAGACGGCTTCTTCTGGTAGATGCCTCAACAAATAACTTAACAAGTGATTAGCAGCCCAAAAACTTTACAGCATCAAAAGTTGCTTTGGTTGCCAGGCCTGCTAAATTATACAGCACACTTTTAGGCGCAATTTCGGGGCATAAATTATTAGAAAATTTTTGGTTGGCTTTCGGCCCCCCCGCCGTCTGCATATATTCTTCATCACAAATTTGCCTATGCAATTCTCGCCTAATGATGGCAAAACTTTAAATAAGTGCCAAAAACAAGCCCATGAAAATTTATTCTAAGCAATTAGACTCGCATTAATTGCTGGCAATTGTTGCTTACACTCACAGAAAAATGCACAACTTGCAAATAAAATAATAATAAAATAATGAACTCATGAGTAAAAAGAATTCTTTTTCTAAAAGGGTTCACTTGTAAACTAAATGCACATTCCACATGTGTAGAGTATCACTGATTTAATTACAGTGTATTTTTTATCTGAACAACAGCCGCATATCAGAGACAGGTGCGGCTGCCCAAATGCGGAAGAGATACGACTAAATATAGAACTAGCAGATTGTGCTAGAGGTCCGGCAATTAGTTAGAATTTTAACTGAACTGTCTGGCTAGTTAAGTCGGAATTGTGGCTATTTATTCAGTCACTAAATGTGGATCTGTCTGATTGCGACAATGACACATTTTTGCATGTGCAATGGGGCAAGGGCAACAATGGAAAGTGTCTGTCACTGTCAGGGTCTGAACAACTACGTTGAAAACAGCTAATAACCAAATGAATTCAAAGTGAGTTATTTGCACAAATCTGTCTATTGATAAACAGGTTTTAGTGCTCATGAGCCAGGCAATAGGTAAATAAATTATTGGTTCTCTACAGCCCAGTTTTTATATAAAAAAAATAATATAATGAATTTATAGGTCACATAAAAAGCCAACTTTAAGTGCTTTCATTGATTGACATGAAAGAATAAAAGGCTATTTACAGTGCCTTTCAATCAGATGATCTTTTATACAAATATTATTCTCTTTCATCTTATATACGATGAGTCAGTTTCATATAATATATATAGGTAAGAATATGCGATTGAGTTTTTTAGGGGTTATTGACTGCAATGCTATAAAATGCATATAAAGAATTTTACAATTCAACAAATAACGAAATAATTTTTGGTTTATATTCATTCATTCAATGTTTTATAATTTTCAAAACTCTAACCACAGTAGGAATGCAAAAAAATGCCACATAATATCAGAATAAACTTTTTCAAATAATATCTTTTATGTGATTTTTATTGGAGTTTACTTAAATGTTTAATCAAAAGACAAACAAATTGAAATCTGTATTGTTATTTTTATTTGAGAATTTTTTGCGGTTTAACTTGGTCAAAACCAGTTGCCAATTCGTTTCAGGCGGTGTCATTGACGTTCAGTTTGAGACATGAAATTGTGTGCCAACAAAACCAATAAATTATATTTGTGTTCTAGAATGTTTGAGTTATTTAAATTTTAATCAATTATTTGCTTAGCACTTTGAACACTTTTAAGTTGAAATTTTAAGCCCCAATTAATAAACATTTGCCGACTAACTAATTAAGAACTAGACATTTTTCACACCTATGCGTCTGTTATAATTAAATTTTACTGTTGGATGAGTAATGGCGAGCTGGATGCAAAAACACCTGCAAAAAAGCTAGCTCAAAAATATAATTTTAAAAAAAGTTTGTTTAGAAAACGCGACCGAGTGCGGCAAACGCTGGCGTTGAACTCGCGAGCGACGCAAAAAAAAAGTGCAAAAACCGAGTAAAAACAAATGACAAGAATTAACTGTGAATGACAACAACTACAATAGCAAATCACAGTTAGAAACAAACCTATTGTATTCATATTTAAGCAGCTGTTGTAAAATAACAGCAAAATAAAAGTATTCAAAATGCGCTGCAATTGAACGATTCCCATTCGAAAGATGGAAAAAAAAATGTTATTTTAAATTAGCATTTTACTTGCACAAATCAGAAAATAATTAAAATAAATAATTCCGGATTGATTTTTCTGATGAATTTATAGTTAATCGATAAAGTTAAACTATTGATATTATTTTGGAATGTGCACAAATAATCAACGTATGTATGAATAAACATAAGTTTGAAACGATTGTTATTTAAACATATTTTTAATTCCTATATATATACATATATTTCAAACAAAAACTTAGTGACAACACTTTATGTGCATATTAAATGCAACATTTACTTTTAACTTAATTAAGTCTACAACTATCAATCTTGTTGTGGTAACGCATGGATTACGCCTAAATCGGATGAGGTTGCAAGATGGGGCATTCGATTACATATTATATTCAACGCGCTGCTTCGAGGTGGATGGAAGCATAGTTTTCGCCTGCTGTTGCTGCTGATTGTCGCCGGTTGTTTTGACGCCCTGCTTTTGGTAGACCAAACCGGCAACACCTGGAATGGTGTTGCAGCCAACGCAGGCATGCAGCGTCTCGTGGATGAATATATCACAATCGATGCAAAAGAACTGATTGCAGTAGCCGCACTTGAATACACTCTTGTCCGTCAATCCGTTGAGCACTTTGATGCAGGCATAGCATTTGCGGAGGCTGCCGCAATCGGGCGCCGCCGGTGGCACCGACTCAAATGGCAGCTCCTCAAAGTTGGGCACGGGAAACAGATGATGATAGGAGCGTGCGAGATGCGGCGCCGACACTAGAGTGAGGCCACAGCACTGGCATTCGACGGGCAATTCACAGTATTTGCTGTTGCATTGGGGACAATGATGACCGGTCGTTGACAGTTCGCTGGGCTCCTCGAGATTCTCGATGTGACACATGCACATGGAGAGCGGTTCATCCTTGCCTTCGACCTCGTTCTTGCTGTGCGGAAAGCCCATGCGTATCAGTGAATTGTCTTGCGTCTTGGCAGCCGGTGGCGGATCCACCTGCGACAGCAGCTGGTCACGATAATGGGAATCATCCAGCACAGCACCAAAGGTGCCCATCGTCTGTTGCGTCAAATAGCGACAGATATGGATTTCGGCCGATAACGATATAACGGAGCAGCGTATACGCTCCTTCTTCAGGTCATCAATAGTCTGAGTAATGTCCACGGGATCACAGGTCGTCAGTGAGCCCATTATTATGACAATTTCCCGCGACGCATGCGAGGGAACCATCTTAAGTGTCTTCAACGCTAAATCCAAGCCATTTTGCAGCGAGGGTTCGCTGGTCAGCGGCACATTGGCCATGCTGCAACTCGAAATAGAAATAAACTCATTAAATACATATATATGGAAGTAAAGCCATCTCTTGAGTGATTGAGATCTACTCACCCGGCCAGCGCCTTCAGATGAATACGCGATGTGCCCGTCAGTTCGGTTATTTTTTCGGCACGTTTTGCCTTTAGCGCTATGATGCCCAGTTGACTGATGGGATTCTGATCGAAGAACTCCTCAATAAAGATCTCCAGCAGTTTGAGGGTGCACAGCAAACGGGTGGGCTTCAAATCGGGCACGCTCATCGCCTCGGAGCAATCGAGCACGATGAACATGTGCCGCATCATGCCCAAACGATTCTGCTTCGTCTTCTCCGCCTGTCGCTTGCGTTTAGCCTTCTGTATAAGCTCAGCAATGGCACCGTCCAGTAGTCCATCGTCATCCTCTTTGATGGCTTCCCTGCGAAAGCAAATTGACAAATTATAGAAAACAACAATAATAGAACTAACAGAGGTTACCATGTTTTCTCATAGCCGGTCTCCCAGCGATACTCCTTTTGATCGTCTCGCTCATCGTCAGCCATTTTGATTGTTTAATTTATTGTAATAAATAAACTATTTATTAAAATTCATCTGCATGCAGAAAAGGCCGGCAAAAAAAAACAGTGTGCACACAAATCAGAGTGGAAAAACCCGTGAGGGTGTAGAGCTGCCACACTTGCCATTAAGATAACAATTAACGAAATTTTATAATTCTTAATTGTTGAAAAATTATGCATATTAAAGATATTATTGACCATTATTATTTATGTCCATTAATTTCATTTACTGGCCAGCGACCAGTGATGCCACATTGACCAAAGAAACACACCACGCCACATCATTGGTTAACAGAGTGCTACAAAACGCGTGCGAACGGAAAACGGCGCTACACACTTGTTTGGGCGTATATCACAAGAGTAAAATATCAAAGTCTGCATAATTATGTGCTAAAGTGCATTAAGGTCACTAATTTTATCATAGTCAATTATAATAATAAAAACAAAGCACTACCGAGCAGCGGTTTGAGATAATTTCATCGTGTTGCGTTAGTACAAATATATAAAGGAGTGCACACAAAAGTCACCATAGCCATAACCATTAAAAAGAACTGGCCACTTTGTGCAGTTGTACAAAGATTTCTAGCATTCAGAGTTGGCGCGCGTGCAATTGTGAACGGTGTTGCGCGATTTAGAGAATAAAAACAGTTAAATTAAAATTAGTTGCTGTTAAAATAATAACTGGTTACTCTCTATATTTGCGATCAAAACATTCGTTTATGAAGGTGTGTAAAATAAGCGAAAGCAGCTAAGCATATAGAAAGCGTGTGAAAAATGCATACACAAATTTGCACCGAACAGAAAAAAAAGAAGAAAAAGGCGGTCACACAAGCCAAATGAGCAATATTATTTACTAATTGCTCCTTAAAATGCGCATAGGAATATAACGAAATCCTTGAACTAAAATTATCGTGGGTGTCTCTCTATGTGTATGTATATACACATAATACATATACATTTTAATAGTTTATACTTTGCAGTGTGCGGCTTATTTGCGTAAAAAATGGCGGCTAGTCGCAGATAAGAAATAATTTAAAGGACTTGACAGTTGCTCTGTGTGAAAAATTCATCATTGTGTTTAATGCTGGCTGAGTGTGTTTATGGTGTTTTGTCATTTGCATTTTTCGCGCCCGGTTTGCTATGTTTTGTGCGTTTACTTTTAGTGCGCACGTTCGTTGCATTTTTGTTGGCCATTACGCTTTGTGCTCGCTTTTCTTGCCTAGGTGCTGTGCTGTATGCTCTGCAGCCATTTACATACGGCTACGAAATTCACCATACTTAGTTGCCAGTTGTTAACGTTGCCACCTCGTTGCATAAACACACCACGGCACTGTACTTCTTTTTTATTCGCGTGTGTGTGTGTTTTTATGCGCGTATTTTTTACTGTTTATATTTGTTTTTAAATTGTATAAAAAATATCAAATTGTTTATTTTTTATATTAAAGTTAAAACGGTGGTTTTGTGTATAATGTTGGCACAGGAGATAGCACCGACTGAAATAGGCAAACACGAAAATATAATTAGAGGCAAGTGGTCGAAATTGGATGAAGAAAAAAATTATGAAATTTAAACTATTTCTATTGCTATTTAGTTGCCCAAGAGGAATTAGCCAATATGGATGTGCTGGTTTGTGGCCGCTGTTTGCGCGCCTTTAACTTTGTTGAGGAGTTCCAGGGACACAAGGAAGACGATGCCTGCGAAAAGGAAAACTCGAGCTTAAAGGAATCGCTCGACACGAAGCCTACAATTTGGGCATTTACGCTGTGGAAGGCGACACAGTTGCACACACGCAGGGAGAGCAACTCCTCAAATTCGTGGGCACTGTATCAGCACTGGGTGAAGCTGGAGGAGAGCGTGAGAGAGCCATGGATTGTAGCTGGCAGGACAATACAGTCCTTTGGCAAAATCGGACACGGTCCGCTACAGGATATGCCTGTGCGCATTACCAAAACTGTTGTCAATCCAAACAACAATAATAATAACAACAACAGCACTGCTAACGGCAACAACACATCCTCCAGTGTCTCACCTACAAGAAGTACGATTTTTTTCGTTAATTATATTTCGATGTTATCCTGAATTTGCACAGAATGTAATATGATTTTTCTCCCATGCAGGATCTCCCGCTGGCAAACAGTCGACGGCTGTTTCACAACTAAAGGATACGGAAAATGAGCGGCCCAAATCCAAACCGGGCACACCAACACCCACTGGCGCCACTGTGGGAAGTATCACTGGCACTGTGAAGAACACTAATCGCATTGCCATACGTTTCGATCCAAAAACTGAGCAACGCACCGAGGAGGCTGTTGAGAGTATTGTGGCGAAACGATTTAATCCACGACGTAAGACGCATGAATATCTGGTTAAATGGGTCGACCGATCGCACAATGACAACACCTGGGAGGTGATGGCCAATCTGGAGCGTGTACCGTACTTTCTGCAGATGTTTGAGAAGCAACTTGCACGCCAGAAGCTCAAACGTGAGAAGAGCCTCGATGCTCTCAAACGTATGCAAGAGAAACCATCGCATCAGTTGTCGCCATCTGGTGTTGCTGGCAAAACGGACTCTGCACCCAACAGTCCGCAATCGTCAGCGGCCATTTCACCGAATTCGTCGAGCGTTGGCTCATCGCGTCCGTCGCGCACTTCGAAGACAAAAGCGATGGATCAATTCAAGCAATGGGTCACTGAAAGTTGCACATTTGAGGGCTCCACGTCGCCATCGTCGGCCAACGAGGATGAGTCCGCCACGGAACAGGAATGGTCGTCGTCTGCGCCAGCGACCATGAAACGCAAATTGAATCATGCTGACTCAAGTGCCGAGGCTGCCGGTCTCAATGCCTCCAATGATTCCCTGGATCTCGAAGATCTCGAAGAGGATTTGATTCCATCGCACACGGTAAAGCGTTTAAAAAACGGCGGCAGTTCCGTGCAGCTGAATAAGCCAAAAATTCAAACGGCAATGCAATCAACCACGCCTTCGCGCATCAATGGCAATTCATTGTCGAATTCCATCTTGGCCGAAAAAGATACAAAAATGGGTGATATAATCTACACAGAGGACACCACCAGTTCGGGCGTCTTTCGCAAGCCCGAAATGCCCAATACTACACAATCAGTAAGTCAAATCCTGAACTATAAACTAAAATAATCCTCACTGCTGATTAGCTTTAAATTGAAACTTTAAATAATCGCATCGCTGTTTTGCAGAAGCGTCAGAAAATCGAGAGTCGTGTGCGATATTTGTCTCGCTCTGAAATTGTCATCAGTACCCGAGGCATTTTCCGCATGGAACAAACGGAAACCCCCAGCGCTATTTCGCCAGCTCCCAAGATTGTCAGCTCGCCGTCGGCAGTCAATACAACCACATCATCGGGTAATGTGCCGGCTGCAAAGCGTACGGCTGCCGCTCGAGGGTTGGCCAATTCGCCGGTGACTGTGAGTACGCGTACGCATGTGTTGCGCACACCTGGACAAGCAGCGCAACTGCAACGTCGACCCATGGCCAGCAGCACTAGCTCTCCAAATGTACTACGACAGGGACCGGTTCCCGCACGAACCGGAGCACGCATGCTGGTCACGCGCGCTAATACGCCACAGCAACAGCAGCAGAGGCAAGTTGTTGGTGGCAAGGCTGTGACGCCCGAGCAAAAGATATTACAGCTATCGAAAAGTGGCGATCTCAAGGTGACGCGCAAAGTGATGACTCGCGAAGATCTGCTAGCACAGCGTGCGGCGCAGGTGCGTCAACAGCGACAACAACAAGCCCAGGCGTTGCAACAACAACAACAGCAGCAGCTACAACAACAACAGCTGCAGCATCAACAACAGCAGGTGCAAATCCAGAAAGTGCAACAGCTGACGCCGCTGATGAGGCAACAACGGCAGGTGAATGCAACGGCGCAAGCGAAGCCACAGCCCATTCAAGTTGAGATGGAAGTGGAGCAGGAAGAACTTACACAGCATCAGGCCCAGTTGTGCCCGATCACTGGCAAACTGATTGGCCAGGAGGAGACACAACTGCAAATAGAGCAGGAACAGCATGAGGAGCAGCAGCGCGAACAACTCGAGGCTGCAACTCAGGCGCTGCTGGGCGGCGATCAGCAGGTGCTCACCAATGAGGATGGCTCCCCGTTGCTGGTGCACGGAGAAGATGGCACCGTCTATCAGGTCGCTGGCAAGAATGCGGAAGGCCAGACAATACTCATCACCCAAGGACCCGATGGTGAACAACAGTTTGCCTATGTTGCCGCCGCCGAGGGTGAGGATCAGGATGTGCTCACTCTGAACAATGCTGTTGCCGAGGCCGTTGCAGCCGTTGGCCAGCAAAACGATCCAAGTGCCGATGGTGGTGGTGAGCACATCTTGGTCAATATGACTGAGGAGGAACTCGCCCAGCATCAGGCTGCCCTGATGCAACAACAGCACCAACAACAACAACAGGAACAATCGCCAGCGGGCAGCATACCGCCCACGGCTCAGATTCACATCACAACATCGGATGGCGACGGCATCGAGGCACAAATACCCGCCGAAGTGGTTCAAGCAGATCTGCCATCGCCGGGTAAGCAAAAGATTACAAATGTATAAATTCTGTGGTAAAAACTATAAACTAACATTTTTCCCCCTATTTGCAATTGCAGGTGGAACGCGTCGCGTTGTTTTGCTGCTGCAGGATGGCACATTTATGATGACTGATATGGCGGACGATCAGTTCAAGACGCTAAATATCCAGACGTAAATAAATACAAAAATATCTATCCTTAACTTCTGGGCGTATAATATGTGTAGGTTATGAAGCATTAGTATGATATATATATGAATATATATATATAGCCACGGGCCGTTCATTGCAAAGGAAAAGGATGCAAACACACAGGAAGCCACTTAGACTTTAAGCAAAAAGCATTAAACTAATTCCCGTAGCTCTGAGATCCCATTATGCCAATCAATCATATCGCACCTCTTGAGCATTCGCATTCCTCCCATTTGCTCGACAGTTATATATATATATAATTCATATTTTTTTATTCCATTTTTATCCCCAACAAAAATATCACTACAAGCAGGCATAATTAGCGAGTACTTTTAGGGAGTAACTAATATTCAATCAGTTTTTGACATATATGAATCGTAGTCGAAAGCTATGCAAATTTTAAATATGGCTTTCAACTATTGCTATTTGGCGAAGGGGTCGGCAAATCCGTGCGAGAATTTAAATGCATGCAATCCTGATCTAGAAACAACGGCAAAAAACAATTCGCATTAAAAAAAAAAACATACCTACAACAAATTACTTGTAATTGTAAGCATTAAAACAAAAAACATAAAACAAAAAGAATGATAAAATGCAAACGCAAAACTATTCTTATCGAAAATTAAATTACTTAAAATAATTCATGCTGTAATTCTTTATTCTAGGCAAGAATCAAATGCAGCTTTTGCATTTTGAAGAACAGTTCAAAAGAAAAGTACAGAGAACTCACAGCAAAACATTAAAAACACAGCCAAACAGACACACACCCACACACACACCCACACACACACACACATACACAATAACACACACAGCACGAGCAAACTTAGGCATATAACTATTGTAGCGTGTAAAATTATGATTATTATGTACTGTACATTATTTAAGTATTTTTTAAAATTGAATGAACTAAAAGCAAGTAACACCGCTATGTTTTAATTTTAAAATTTGATAGTAAGTCAAGATAAAAACAAAAAAATGCCACAAAAAAAAAACCAATAGCTGTAAAAAAAAGTATAAACGAATATATAAATCGCAATTTAAATTAAAATAAAACGAGAAATTCATGCGATTTCAATGGACTTTGGAAACAAACTCTCAATTGCAAGCAATTTTTTAAAAGTGACTAAAGGGTCTGTAAATGTTTTTCTGAAAGATTTCTTCGATATAAATATTCAAATCTCTGGTAACATTAAAGGAATCTCCTTTATTTTCATTGGCTAGCAAACCCACTGCAAAATCAAATTAAATTTCATGTTTGTTCAATTTTAAATAATACAAATCATCGCAGTTCTGATGCCTTCTGAAACTTTGCTATGAAAAATCCGACTGTGTCCAAGTTCTGAACGCGATTCTCAGCACTTGGCCCAAAACGCTGAAGCAGTGCACACTGCTCAGCATTCAGTTCAGGGTGTAGTTGCAGTCCAGGTGCACCCAACTTGGGTGTGGCGTCCACCAGACGCAGCTGGGGGAACTTGCGCAGTGCCCACGCCACCAGTTGCTCACATTCCGCCTCTGTGACGGTGCAAGTGCTGTAGACAAGGATGCCGCCGGGACGCAAAAGTGGCACTGCCTGAGCCATCAGGTTGCGCTGAATGTGTGGATAGGAAGCCAGCACCTTCGCCTGTTTCACATTGCAACATAGCTGCGGCCGATTGCCCAGACCACTGCAGGGTGCATCCAACAGAATCCGATCAAAGCTGCCAGAAGCAAAGGGAGGCGGACCACTTAACGGGTCATTGCCATCGGCGTGCCACGCCTTGGTGGCATCAAATTGATGTGTCTCAATGCAGCTGTAGTTGGCCAGCTTCGATTGCATTGCACGCAAACGATTCGCCGAGTTGTCTAGCGCCACAATGGTGCCCACATTCCCCATTAGCTCGGCCATATGCGTTGTCTTGTTGCCCGGCGCCGAGCACATGTCCAGTATGCGTTCACCCGGCTGTGGCCCCAACACTCGGATACACAGAATCGACGGCAGGTTCTGGAGCAGCGCATTCTCATCACTCAGATCGCCCAGCGTGGGCACACCACTAATATTTCGCTGCATACGCACGGCAATCCCAGTGGGAGGCGACTCCTCGTTGTTTTTGTACAGTTGATGGCGTTGCATTTGCACTTGTCCAACGCCTAGAAAGATCTTCTCATCGCACACATAGCGCGTTGCTGTGCCTCGTTTGCATTTGCCGGGCAGATCCGCATACACATTCACCAGTTCCTGGAGTTGGGTATTCGATTCCATTGCGAGAACGCCGGGTGCAAAAATGTGTGCGCCACGCAGTAGTGCGGCGCCACAGCTGGTGTCCACAACGACCTGCTTGAGGTGGTCATTCACTGGTAGTGCATCAGCTGCCACATCGAGTGGGGCTATGCACAACATTTCGGGCAGTTCGCTTAGTCCATAAACGTCGGGCGCTTTTTGGCCATATTGCGCACACAATTTGGCCTGCAGTTGGGCTTTGTAGTCCGTTACGCTGATGCGCAGAGTGTTGATGCGATATGTTGTAATTCGTGGTGTCTGACAAAGCCATGGCAATAGTTCACTTAATGCTGTGGACTGAAACAAAGACCCATTGACAATATCAGAAATTTAAAAGACAGTGTAACACCATAAGAAAAAGTATTATTTATGCCGATGTCTCCCTATTGAATGCAAAAAGTTTATCGAAATATCGTACAATCTTTGCCTGCTGCTTATATCTAAGTTTTTAAATTCGGATTTTTCTAATTGTTTGTTATCCAATTGATGACTCACATTTGCTTTGAGAATTTCATTTTCCAGGAGCAATGCTTTGCCATAAAACGGTGTTCTCGGATAAAACATTGTTACAATCGATTTTTTAATATGTAGCGTGTTGTCACGGTTTCGCCTATCATCTCTAAACTCAACACACCGGCCTCGCTTGTGGACAAGACGTGGCAGCACATGAGAGTGCCGTATGAAAAATCACCATAGTATACTGTTGTGGTGCTGCTCTAACACACGGCCACGCTTAAGTTTGAGCTCATGCTCGGCGTTGGTGAGTTTGCAGTTTTTTCAAAGGCAAGTGGATTCTCGGTCAAGTTTTACTTCGCTCTGTGATTTCTCACATTTCCAAGCAGAAATTTATAAAATTTCTGCTCAAATTGGTGTACATTTGATTCAATTATTTGGTGCGTATCGATTTTAGATGTAGTTTTGGGTGCCCATGTTGCAAAACAGTGTAATTTTATAAAAAGTTGGTAGCTTTTCGTTTCTTTGGTACTGAAAATGCTGCCGCAGCAATGTGGGAGATGTCGGTGTATTAGTGTAGAAATTTTGACACACACACACACACGTACACAAATTCATCTGTCGTGAGGAACTGGCGATGGGAGTAGTATTACTATCGGATGCACGAAAATCAAGCTATCGTCCGCGATAAAAATGCCTTAATTTCCGTTTCACAAATAATTGCCTTCTAAATGACCGTTGTATGAAAATGTGGGAAATGTGTGTGTGGCAATTACAATTATATAATGCATATTTGTCATTTCATTTCAATTGCGATTCATCGATAGTCACGCTCGTAATTATAGCGATAGCGCAATCGAAGTCAACTCTGTCATCACCAACTTGTACATTCTTCTTCGCCGTTGGTTTGGTAGCAGAAAATTTAGTCAAAGGAAAATTTACAAAAAGAGCTGAAAAGAAAACGGTAAATAATGAGTGCAAAGTGCAATTATGATAATTTTGTTGGTCAGACAATGTCCAAAGTGCAAACAAAACAAATAATTCGTTAGAAAATAAAAAAAACAAGACTACCGCTGCAAGTGAAAAAAAAGCATACGTC
The DNA here is from genome assembly GCA_035044105.1 of Drosophila nr. perissopoda 5 BK-2023a. NCBI lineage: Eukaryota > Metazoa > Arthropoda > Insecta > Diptera > Drosophilidae > Drosophila > Drosophila nr. perissopoda 5 BK-2023a. The sequence goes on from JAWNMK010000122.1 coordinate 1,875,874, forward strand.
GCCGTCATCATTTCTTAGTACTCATACAAAGGCAGCCTCACACATATGCACACACACGAACACAAGTAGAAATTGCATAGGGCTGTCTAATGTGTGCGTGGACTCGTCGTGTATTAATTTTGCTGCGCAAACAAAAGAAACCACATAATGCAAATATTGCAAAAGCAAATTTTAAAATCTTTAAATCGCTGTCTTTATATTTTATCTCTCGGTCCAAATGTCAACGATATTGTACACACACATACGTATTTAGGCAACCCTAAATTCTCATGTGCGTTTCTGTGTGTGCGTTTGTGTATTGTGACTGTGTGTGTTGCAGGGTGTTGCTGCTGCTGCTACTGTTACTGAGGCGGCACATAAAAAGTTGCTACGTGTAGTTTTCATTTTTATACACATTTAATTTTTTTTTTGCGGCACTACAAATTCTGCACATTTGATTTTTCATTCAAAAAATATATGAGCGTAGTTTTAATGGCGTGTGCTGCGAATTTTTATTTGCACAGCACTGACGAAACCAGCACTGTTTAATTGCTTTTGTTGGTAGTGTTGAGAGAGCCGCGTTTCCGTCATTTTCTTTACGAAATCAATTAAACTTTCGATTGAATTGAATTGCATGTTGAAGCACATTTACAATGTGTGATTTTTGTTTTAAAAACAAAACACGTATGTAACGATAGTTAAAGGCGACTCAGCTTGCTACTACTTCTGACTCACCACAGATTTTTTTTTTTTTGAGCACTGGTCGAGTCATCCTTTTAGCATTTGCACTGATAAATACACAACAAAAACTCTTGTTCACCATAATCATTTACGCACTCTGCCTTAACACGTTTTTTTATTATTATTTTTTTTTTTTGTTAATGAGGCAGCCGACGATGCTACACACACACGCATCGACACATAAAAATCAATATCTTATCAGTGGCTGCGTCAAGCGAGCTGCGCCGGCAGCAGCGCATTGAAGACCCAAGTCAAAGTTGATTTTGACAATTACGCTTTGAGAGGGATTTTTTTTATTATTTTGTTTCTAATTTGAAGCCAACAATCTTGAACTCTCGCAGCTGTGAATGAACTTTCGTAAAAGTTTTGTTGTTGTTTTTGGCCATTTCTACACTTTCTCGCTTGGTTGAAGTAATTTGGTAGCTGGTATTATACAGTTATATATATGTTTAATGGGAGGATTTCATAATTTCATGATTTCGTTTCTGGTCTTCCAACTTACTCACCGCTGGTGAGTTAGACACGTCAGCTGAGTTTAGATGTCGACACGTGATAAATAAAAAACAGTCATTGAGCCATTTACCAGCGAAACCTAAACAACGTTCGACTAAAACTTCAGCTCCAGTCCTGTTATATTATTTGTAATTTAAGTCAGTTTCATTGCCCGTAAGTCTCAACGGGTGGTTGTTTCTTTTTGCTTTTATCCATATGCCATTGGCAGTTAATCCAATTAAGCCATAAGCCAAGCGAAACTAATTTTTGGTTGTTTTCTATGGTTTTTTCATTGAATTTGAATTCATTGCAGTTTCTTCGAATCGCAAGCACACAAATCCCAAAAGGAGTTGCATATTAACAGCAGTTGCAACTCGGATTTGAACTTGTTTATAATTCCCTCATAGCAAGAAGAAGCAGTAGCAGTAAAATTAACAATTACATAGCCCCTCCACATTGAACATTGACAAGAACAAGAAGAAGCAACAGCAACCAGCAACATGGGAAATGTATTCGCGAATCTATTCAAAGGCCTCTTCGGTAAAAAGGAAATGAGAATATTGATGGTCGGTTTGGATGCCGCTGGTAAAACCACAATTCTGTACAAACTCAAATTAGGCGAAATTGTTACAACGATACCTACCATTGGTGAGTGGTTCATAATTCAAATAAAATTCTAATAATACATTTATAAATAATAAATAATTTCAGGTTTCAATGTGGAGACTGTAGAATACAAGAATATTAGCTTTACAGTGTGGGATGTGGGCGGCCAAGACAAAATTCGTCCATTGTGGAGGCATTACTTCCAGAACACACAAGTACGTCACTCAAGGCATAATAAATTGCTTAACATTTATTGAATATGTGTAGATGATGTTAACAACTTGTAATGATTACTTATGATTATTCAAAGTTAATTTTTGTTTCAAGACGGGACTGATATTAATGCAATCTATCCTCCTTATCATCAGCTCTTATCTTTTAAGCCAAAATTAATATGGTTTATTTTATTATTTTAAATGCAGGGTCTTATCTTCGTCGTTGATAGCAATGACAGAGAGCGTATCGGTGAGGCGAGAGAGGAATTGATGCGCATGCTGGCCGAGGATGAGCTCAGAGATGCAGTCTTACTAATATTCGCCAACAAACAGGTATGCAAGTAAATTCGGAAATCAAGTGATAATGAAAACCCGATCTCAAAAAAACTAGTTTAGTATGCAAAAATATATGTTTGCGCATATGTATTTATTTCCGAAGTTGTCAGCGTTGATAAATAATTTATTGCGCAAGCACGTAGATCGCACGTGCGCATCAAGTTCTCAACGGCGCTGATAAGAAAACATCAAAAATGTGTTTTTTTTTTTTCATTTGTAGATATGAGAGCTTTGAAAATGCACTCTCGCTAATTAATGATATCTTAAAGTATGGTTGAACGCTCTAATGATATCTTTTCTATCTCTCCTATCTTATCTTATTTAACAACAGGATCTGCCAAATGCAATGAATGCGGCCGAAATCACCGACAAGTTGGGCTTGCATTCACTCAGAAACCGCAATTGGTATATACAGGCGACGTGTGCAACCAGCGGCGATGGGCTCTACGAGGGACTCGATTGGTTGTCCAATCAGTTAAAGAATGCTAATCGCTAAATAAACTCCAGCAGCAGCAGCAGCAACAACAACAACCACAACAACAATAACAACAATTATTATACACTAACTTTGATTTCAAAAGCAAAGCAGCAAAAATCTTCAACAACAAGAACAGCAACAACATCAGACAACGGCATCATATATGTGGGAAATAATAATAATAAAAACAACAACAACAAGAAGAACAACATCTACTACTACACAATAACAAAGGCGAGTTTGGGGCTCTGCGCATTTCCATTTTTCAACAAACACACGCAAAGCCGCCGCGCATAATTTAAATTTGTTTAAGAATCGCAAACAAACTCCACACCACAAAACTTTTCAAACCAGCATCAGCATATAAAAGAACGCTATGATTTAATTTAAATTTATATTATATATATATAATTATTGGATGTTTAAAAAATGCAAAAATGAGTAAAAAAAAAAAAAAAGAACCCAACCACCACAGCAACAACAAACAAAAACAAGTATATGGTATAAAATTGTCTTTTTAAGTTATTTTTGCCCTACCCCTCATCAATATATATTTCTTTTTAATTTTATAAATATAAAAGTAATAATAATGAGAAAAACAAAACTGTAATTGTAATTGCTCTTTAAAAATACAAGAAAAAACCAATTTAATTTTGTTCGTTTGTGTCCGTCGCTTGGCAGAAAAACTAAAACACTACCAAAAGAAACTATTTGAAAACGGAACATACTATTTGTAAAGGTAATTATAAATAAAATTTTAACAAACCAAACTTACTGAGCCACCATTAATACGCGCAGCCAGAGCTGAATTTTGAATGTGAGCGATTATCGACTGAAGAAAGGGCGACTGCAATTTTGAAACTCTGAACTGTTGCATTGTTTTACCAACACTACTTTCACTAAAAATTCAGAGTTGCTTTTGCCGATAACGATAGAAACTACTTTTCATTTGCAGCTACATAATTGTTCAATTAAACAAAAAAACATATAAAATAAAAGAAATGAAAATGTCGGCCAAGCAAAACTTCAAGAAATTCAAGTGGGCGCTTAATTTTGGTATTAGGTATGTGCAGCAAATGAACCCATTCATTTATTTTGGTTAATTTTCCATTTCTCTCTTGTGATGCAGCAAAAATGCAGATATGCCCTCGCCGCCTGCCTACAATCCGACTGCGTTGGTAAATCAATCGGAAGTTGTGTGTGATCAGCGATTGGTAATTAGGAAATCAAGGGATCCCAGGCCAAGATCTTTGAAACAGGTAATTCATACAAAGACGCAAACGTGTGTCCTTTACTTTGGTAGGATTTTGGATAAAGGATAAAATTATGATTAAATTATGTGTTTCATCACAAGTGGGTTGTCAAAACACGAAACATATCGGTTTAATCGTACATGATATCGTGCAGAATTTGTCCGCCTTTCGTTCTGCGATGAGTATAAAACTTTAAAAAGTATTTATTTATTGTTCTTGGGAATCGTTAATTTTGAAAATTAGGTCGAAATGATGTAATATGCTTTTTATAATTATGCAATACATATTTTGCACATTTGATTAGCTGTTATTTGATTTTTCAATCTTAATTTCATGTTTCATCCGGTCTTGTTTGATGTCGGGTAAACAAAATTTAAAACTGTCTGGCCTAAACGTAGTTAAAAATATGTAATTATGGAGCCTCTTTAAACGTTACTTTTTCTTTGTGCCGAATAGCTGTACGATTTTATGATTCATTCGTTCTATTAGTTGCTGCGGACTGTCCATACGAGCCACCTGCGAAGATGAACAATAATTCAATGTTTATGACAATTGCATTCATTAATACAAACATCATAATTCTGCGATACGTAAATGCCCGTGTAAACTCCAGCCCCAAATGTTAGCTGCAAATAGAAAGTATAACAAGGTTTACTAAATCGAAAGTTAAAGATTGAAAGAGTTGCTGTGATAAAGTATTTGGTCTGCTGACCGTTGAAAAGACCATAACGCGCCCGCCTGTCCAAAACGGCTTTTGCGGACATGGAGGCAATGCATCGATCGGTTGTTGGCATCCACTGGCGCTTGAGGATTGACGTGGTTTGGCCAATTGCAACCCCAATCCAAGCAATTTCATATTTGTAATAGTTAGAAGGAATTTTGTTTCGAAAAATAAATTAAAAAAAACTATGAGAAGTGGAAAACTGAGCAGAAAACAGACATTATACACAAAGTCTAATAGGCAATTTTTAAAAATATATTTCGTATGTGGTACTGTCATTAAACATACAACATTTTTCTACATGTTCAATTTTATTATTAAACATGTTCTGTCCATATGCCAATGACAGTCAATTATGCGAATTATGCGAAGCGTGACTAATTTTGCTGTTGTTTTTATTAAACTCTTTGCAGTTTCATCGAGTCCAATGCACAAAAATCACAAAAGGAGTTGCATATCAACAATTCGAATTTGAAATTGTTCGAAAGCAACATGGGAAATGTATTTGCGAACCTATTCAAAGGTCTCTTCGGTAAAAAGGAAATGCGAATATTAATGATCGGCTTGGTTGCTTCTGGTAAAACAACTATTCTGTACAAACTCAAATTAGGCGGAATTGTTACAACGATGCCTACCATTGGTGAGTGGTTCATCATTCAAATAAATTTCGAATAATACATTTATATTTATAATTAATACTTTCACTTTCTTTGGCAGGCTTCAATGTGGAGACTGTAGAGCACAAGAATATCAGTTTTACCGTGTGGGATGTGGGCGGTCAGGAGAAAACTCGTCCATTGTGGAGGCATTACTTCCAGAACACACAAGTACGTCACGCAATGCATACTAAATAACTTAACATTTATTGAATATGTGTAGATGATGTTAACAACTTGTAATGACTACTTATGATTATTCAAAGTTAATTTTTGTTTCAAGACGGGACTGATATTATTGCGATCCTCCTGCCTATCTTTAGCTCTAATATTTTAAGTCAAATTAATATTGGTCTGTCCTGTTAATGCTTTCAGGTTCTTGTCTTCGTCGTTGATAGCAATGACAGAGAGCGCATCGATGAGTCGAGGGAGGAGTTGATGCGCATTCTGGTTGAAGATGACATCAGAGATGCAGTCTTACTAATATTCGCCAACAAACAGGTATGCAATTGGAATTGGCAACAAATTATAGAAACCAAATTGTATATATTCTTGATCAGGACAATCGGCCGGGTCGATCAAGTCATGTCTGTCTGCATTAGCAAACGCTGCTCAGAGACTAGGTTGAAAATAAGTTCTCGTATAGTACAATTAGATCAAGTTTATTTTATTATGATTGATAAATAGCTCTTTGCAAATTAATAAATAAAAATCAGTACCTTATAATTATACATAATATACGCTGACATACATATATTCGTACAAGTTTGCTCATTCAAGACCAATGTGTTTTTTTTATCTCATATCTCTAACTACAGGATCTGCCAAATGCAATGAATGCGGACGAAATAACCGAAATCTTTGGCTTAAATTCACTTAAAAACCGCATTTGGCACATACAAGCGGCATGTGCAACCAGCGGCGATGGGCTCTACGAGGGACTCGATTGGTTGTGCAATCAGTTAAATAATTCAAATCGAGAAATTAACCACAGCAGCAAGAACGCACAAATTTAATCATATGGTCTTTTTAAATTTTTTTTTTTGGCCTACCCCCCATCAGTATATATTTCTTTTAATTTTGTAAATATAAAAATAATAATAAAATGGCAAACAAAACTGTTATTGTATTGCTCTTTAAAAAAGAGGTAATTATAAGTCAAATTTGAATAAGAAAAACTTGGTGAGCGACTTATAGTACGGAATCAGTTGTGATCAACTCTTCATTTGAATTCGAGCGATTATCGACTATGATAAAAGCCGATAACAATTTGAAACACTGTACAGTTCCTTAGATTAAGCAACACTGCACCGGCACTGGTTAGCCAAAGTTTCAGAGTTGCTTTTGCCGATAACGATAACAATAACTTTTTCATTTACTGCTGGTGCCAATTTATAAGCAATTTTTCAATTAAATTAACACAAAACTATATAAAAAACACAATCAAAATGTCGGCCAAGCAGAACTCCAAGAAATCCAAGTGGGCGCTAGATTTTAGTGTTAGGTATGTGCAGCAAATGAACCCATTCTTTTATTGGGGTTAATTTTCCAATTCTTTCTTGTGATGCAGCAAAAATGCAGATATGCCCTCGCCGCCTGGTTACAATCCGACGGCGCTTGTAAATCAAACAGAAGTTGTGCGTGATCAGCGTTTGGTAATTAAGAAATCATGGGATCTGGCCCTGGGACCGCTAAAACAAGTAAGCGATATATGGATGCCTTAGGATGACTAAAGTAACCTTGGTATTTGCTTGATTTCAGATCCCAATGAATCTATTTATCATGTACATGTCGGGCAATTCAATATCCATCTTCCCGATAATGATGGTGGGCATGATGCTGATACGTCCTATAAAGGCGATGTTCACAACTCAAGTCACATCAAAAATGGCCGAGGGCGCACAGGGTACCGGCCAGCGTTTTATCTATATTCTGGGCAATCTGGCGAATGTTGCCTTGGCGCTGTATAAGTGCCACAGCATGGGTCTCCTGCCCACGCACGCCTCCGACTGGCTGGCATTTGTGGAGCCTCAAACGCGCTTAGAATATTATGGCGGTGGTGTTTCATTTATTTAGATAACTTTAAATTTTGCTTTATTTGATCATAGATAAAATTTGTTTTAACACAGAAAAACTAAATACATATATTGTCTTGCCTAGCGTGCGGGTTGTCAAAACACGCATCTAGTCTCTTTAATCATCCATAATCTTTTTTGCTTCCTTTTTGATATCGTGCACAATTTGTTCGACTGGTGTTCTGTGAATAGTTAAAAATTTATTTAGATTATCCATTTATTATAAAACTATTGTCTATATTTCAGAGTTGTTAATTTTGCATATGGAGTCGAAATTATTTGTATTTTAATGTATAGATTTGATTAGCCGGCAATTAATTGATCGATCTTTGTTTCATCTTCCATTCGGCATTGTTTTAAGTTCATTCTTAGCCATTTTATTGGATATTTTGTAAAAAATTTGTTTCAGTTACATTCTATAGCATAAAAGTAAGCAGCCAAATATGAACGTTACTTTTTCTTTCCGTCTATTAGCTCGCGCACTTTTTCGTTCAATCGCTCCAGCACCTTTTGGGGATCATCTACACGAGGCACCTGCAAAGAAGAGTAAAAATATTTTAATGTTTGTAACAATTGCATTATATTACACATACTTCATAATTTTGCGATACGTAGATGCCCGTGTAAACTCCGGCCCCAAATGTTAGCTGCAAATAGAAATGATATCAAACTAAAGGTTAAAGAGTTGCTTTTATAAAGTATTTGGCCTGCTGACCATAGAGAGAAACATCAAGCGTCCTTTGCGCAACCGTTTAGGAGGATAAGGCAACAATGCATCGCAGAAATGAGGATCTCGTTTCAGCAATTGCATTCTCAATCCTAGCAGTTTCATACTTATAATATTTGTTTTTGTTGTTTCCAAAAATGTGTTAAAATACTAAATGACAGGCCGAACAGCTTCAGACATTTTGGGACAAGTCTAATAGAATTTTAAAATGGAAAAAAACATGTAAAACATAGTTCCCTTTATGTATTTAATGCTTAGTTACACATAATTCGCCGTAATTCCCGTGTGTTTCAAGGAAGATACTAAATCGCAATAATATTAGCAGTTCCAATGTTTATATAATTCAGACATTTCTCCAAGCTAAACTTTTTGGTATATAATTTGCCTAAACTGGTGTTGGTATTTCTTTGCCTGCCAAATAACATGACAACAACAACCGCAGAAGCAGCATTAAATCATCGCCATAAAAAGAAACGCGACACTTTGCTGTTTGCAATGCTATACAAATTGCTGCAAGAATTGTCCGCTGCACATAATTTCACAAATTTTCACTTGTATTTCTTATTGCGTTACTTACCAAAAATTTCAGCATTGTCCAAGTGTTAAAATTACTTCTTCTGCCCGCACCCTCCAGTGTGAGAACCAAAACAACAACTGCGTTGATCAAAACTTCAGAACGGGCCGCTCGAACTCGCGCTGTGTTGCGAATGTTTGTGTGTGTGCGTGAATGAGAGCGAGAGAGATACCGCACTAAACAGCTGGCAGACTACGTTTTGTATGTATATGTTATGTGCATGTATTTGTGCGTTTGATGCTTTTGTGTGTTATCTAATCACAAAGCAAAGATATTTAACTTCAGTGTCACAAAAGTTCGTTAACAGCTCTATGTTGTTACACAGTGTGTAAGTCTGTTTTGTGGGCGCGTATTTTTTCAATTGATTGCATTTATTTCACTTTGTTTATTCTGTTTTATTGACAAATGCAAATAGGGAGGATTTTTGTTAGCCAGCTAGACGAACGAGTAACGTGTAAATTGCCAGAAAAAATCTAACCAAAATTGCTGTATCTGTGTGTATGTTGTGAGTGTGAATGTTAATGCTATGTAGGCCAAAATACAATAATCTTTCGAATCCGCCTATGGGTTAGCGAAATTCATTTTTGAACGCGCGCGTTCTGCCAGGGAGCAGTATTGGAACAGCAAAAAGCGTTTCACAACACTTCAACTCGTTGGTTTGGCTGCTTTGCAAATAAGAAATGGTTGATTTTGTTTAATCAACTGGTGTTTATTAGCATTACAACATTATTTAAAATCAAATTGCACATTTAACAAGGACGCAATTACACATACAGGGAGTTACACACGATTAAAAGTACATAATAAAATATTTCATCTTCTACGCCAAAACCGCTGGTCTTGTCTTCATGTAAATAAATGCCACTATCTGAAACAGATTTGAAATAATTAAAAGGTTTAGCTATTCTTGGCATGTACTCACAATCATAGCAATGGCGCCCAGTGCCGGCAGCACAAGAGTTCCAATTTTCGCTTGATTCTGGGCATTCTCCAATTTGCGCTCCTTTTTTTGCTTACGCGTTTCCTTAACGCTGCCCTTAAGCTGACGCATTTTCTAAAAACATAGATCTTATTAAGTCAAATATTTGCTAATTTATCTAACTTACGTTCAGCGATTGAAAGACAAAAAAGTGCTGATGTGTCTAGTTTTGAACTTCTAGAATATGCAAATAGAGCAAAGCAAAGCGCTTGAGCCGTTTACGTTGCCACCGACAGCTTTGTCAACAAGTAGTCTTTGTGTTGTTGTTAGTTCTTCTTCGTCTTTTCTCTCGTCGCTGTACACTTAAGAAAGTCGCAGTTGTTTTTGTTGTGTTGCCAGTTGCTCCAGCTGTGAGAAAGGTATAAAATCGAAAAGGTTGCATGAGTTGCGGTAGCAGCCACTGGGTTGAGAAGACAGCTTTACAACTCTCTTGTATAATGTGTTTAAATGGATATTAACCGACACGACGGAGAAACACTTAATTAGTGCGAAGTTGACAGCAAAGGCAGTAAATAACTTATTTTTATTTGATAAGATAGTATTTCCAATTTTAAAATATGATAACATGACGTCACTGGTTGACCGGCAGTTTGCAGCAAGAGCATATCGTGAATAAGCGAGTAATGACATAGTGCTGCCACATCACTGAAAAAACATAATTAGTTCAGTGTTGTTAAAAGCTTATGCCTTGGCGCGAGTTTTAAACAAAAACTTGTAAAAAAATATTTACTATGTATTAAAACGTACCAATATTAAATATTATTAAATTTCCAATAAAGTCATTTAGTATTTCAAGTCATGTTATTATTGCAGTACTATATTTATTGCAGCCAGTTGATGTTATTTTTTAATTTTAGCCTGCCAATGCAGCTGCTTGTTTTTAATTTTCGTCTGCGCTGATGTTGAAAATACAATTTCTCCAATACAAAAACAAACGCACATCGACACACACAAAAACTCGTTGAGTGATTTTTGTAACTGATACTGCGCACTCCATAAACTTGGCTAATATTAAAGTTGTTTGTCACCTTGTAAATATGGGTAAAAAGGGTGTCATGGAGGGCAGCACAAATTCAATGCTATAATTTTCCAATTTGATAGCAATATACCTATATATATATATAAAATATATATAATATACCGACATGTACGCTGCATGGTAGTTAAAGATTTGGCCGCAGGGCATCTGCTAGTCAGTCAGTCTCGACCAGAGCCCAATTACTTGTTTTCCTTTCCTTTTTGCTTAAAGCACTCTTCACATGTGCCGCCCACATGTTAGCTTTGTGCCATGACTGTTTCGTGTTTTTTCTCTTTCAAGCCCACATATACATATATTTTTTTTCTGTTTTTCTCATATATACACATTTTTTTTTTTTAGTTTTTGAGCATTTTGCTAAGCTCCGTTGGCAGAGCTCCAAGAGGCAGTGAACCAGATATGCCCGCTGCTAACTGTTGCACCTTCACCTTTAAATGCGATTTTCAAAATGTATGAGCAGTTCCAAATGGACTTAAGGGCCGTATGTACATATATAAGCTAGTAGAGAAAAGGGCGGGGCAGCTGTCACTGCTTGGGTTTCCTGTTGTTGCCCCCCTTTCCCGTCCGTCCGTAAGCATTTCAATCTGTTTGGGGAGTTGCTTCTTTCTTACGCTAATTGACAGCATTCCTCATGGCTGCTGCATCGAGAGCAGAAAATGAAGCAATAATAATGCAAAATGACCGCCTGAAAACCGTTGCAAATCATTCGAGACGCACGCCCAAGTTTGTGCATCGATAATGAAGCATTCATTGGAGCCAGTTGACCAGGCCAAGCCAAGCCAAGCCAAGCCAGTGGACAACCAAAACATTTTGGCATCCTCTAAGTTCGTCCATTACCATAAACGGCAACCCGATCAATTTGGACACGGATTATTGGCAACTATTTAGTTGGCCACGCAGACAGGCTGGCTGGCAGGCAGGCAGGCAGGCAGGCAGAAAGGCAGGCAGACAGGCAGTTGGCTAAAATGGCCCAAAGCTGCCACTTGTCCAAGTCGTCAGGCTGCCGTAAATTGAGCTTTGAATTCGTCTCTCTTCTCGCCCCCCTCCCCCCTCTCACTCTCTCTCTATTCCACTCCCGCTGATTTGGCCTGAATGTGTATGGTGCATGTCGAAAATGCATGTTTCCTGATCTCTGCGCTCCGCTTCTATTACGACTAGTTCGGACTTTAAGTTAACATGGTTTTCGACTTGTTCGTTAGTCGCTGGTTCGAGTGTTGACCGCGTGACACGAAACTAATCCTAAAACTGCATACGATGCCTGAGGACTACTATCTTTTTCCAATAGCATATTTTAAATATATCAATTACATAAGTGCCACAAGAATTTAGTTATATTTATTTTATAATTTTAAATTATCTGTCTAAAATTAGTTAGTTTGGCTAATACCACAAAAATAAAAAAGCTTCAAAAATCAAACTTAAGAATAATTATCATTATTATTTTGTTTAATATCTTTCAATTGTAATTTATTTAAGCCTCATTTTATGTATTTAAGTTTTCCATTTTTCATTCCTCTTTTTTTTAATATTGCTTAGTTTTATTTTATTTGAGTATAGAATATAACAAATATTGCTTAATTTTATGTAAATTTAATTTCATATAAATTTTTTCATATGTATTTTATTTTTCTAAATTTATTTTATAAATCAAAAATTAATAAAATTAAAACGGAATCAGAATTTTTTAGAAAAAGTTGCATTTATTAATAATTAATTTGAAAAATATTGTTAAACATTAAAATAGTAAAAAAAATATAGCAAAAGTATTTAATTTTTTTCTCCTCTATTTTTTTGTTGGCGATTAGAATGTGATAAATATTGTTGATGGGTTTTTGGGTATTGGGAAAGTGGTTAAAAGAATTCGATTTGCACGAAAGCAGCTCTAGATGCAGAAATTGGTAACTGCGGCAGCTAGCCAACTTTGTTTGGCCGTTGATTGGCCGCTCACATTGTCCGCGTGTCCAGTTGTCCGATCTGTGTGAGTCTGCTTTGGCCGTCCGACTCCCTGACTGACTTAGCTAAACTCCTTATTTTGATTGCCAAGTCGTAAAATGATGGATTACCGAGTTGGGATTTATTTCTTGTTACGGTCATAATAGATTATCTTTGCTCACTCATTGTCAGACCGTTGAGCCTTCGAGACGCGTTCGCATCTTCTTTCGACAAATGCTCGTTAGGCTCGCCGTGGAATTGCCTACCGTTTTTTAAGCAGCTTTCCAGCCAGTCGCGAGAGGCGCAACCACCTCAAATCAACCACGATGATAAAGGTGCTTTCTGCTGCAGCTTAATCACTCAACTCAACATAAATAATTGGAATTGACTGGGTGGGGGCATGCTGGACGGTGGGGGGGGCAAAAGCTGCATAATAAGATTACAAAGATTAAATTTAATGAAAGATGTAATCAAATTATACTTGCAACTAATTAACCAAATGATTAATCCAAGCATTCAAACCAAAATGTATTTCCTTAGTTGCTAAAGCACAAATCTTTGCCAGGCATCTTTGAAATAGGTTTGAACAATAATGTAATATTCGAATTATTCGAAATTATTTTCTCAATAATTCTTAGAGTTAGTAAATATTTTAATTAATTATGTTTACTGTTTCATTCCAATTAAAATCATTGTCTTTTGCTTTAAATGGAAAATATTTTTTGATCGCATTTTGCATGAAATAATAATTAATTCCAAAGCAAATTATAATCGCAAATTTAGCTATTGAGATTTACAATCGCAACCAAAATCAAAATTGGAACGATTTTAGACTCCTTACATTTTGAAATACGATTCGGTTTGATGCCCTGTTCCAAAGACTTTTTTTGTCGAATACAATCTTAAATTTCAAGTCGTTTTTTGTATTTTTAATTTGTTTACCGAATTTAAAAGATTAAAATATTATATTGTAAGCTAGAAAAGTTCTACAGCTACCAAAAACTTGGGTTATTTATTCATTCAAAGAGCTGCAGTTAATATGCAATTGATATATTCATTAATATTCCTAACCAAAGTAGGCGGCATAATATTGAGGAGTGGCCACATAGGCAGCAGAGGCAGCAGCTGGCACAGCAGCTGGGGCAGCAAGTGGGGCAGCAACTGGAGTAGCTGGGGCAGCAAGTGGGGCAGCAACTGGAGCAGCTGGTGCCACAGCCTGTGGTGCTGCGATAAACTTGGCAAATGTCGTCGGCTGCACAAAGCTCACAGCGCCGGCAGGATAATAAACAATGGACGGGTGCTGAACGGGCACGAGGGGTGCTGGAGGAGCAATGGGTGCTGGAGCTGCTGGCGCTATCTTGGGCACCTCCACCTCCTCGGCGGCATCATCAATGTCCTCCTGTGTCTCGCTATTGGCCACCAAACGAGCAGGCTTCGCCTGGAGACGGGCGGGTGCTGAAGCTGGAACTGGAGCAGGAATGGGAATGGCAGCGGCATCTGCAAGAGGTGCTTTATATAGCTGCTGTGGAGCAGCATAGCTCATCGCTGGTTGCGCAATCTGCTCTAGGTTCTGTGACCCTGGCTGGTAATTGTAACCCGACTGCTGCGGCTGCTGCTGTCGCAGGAACTGTTGCTGTGGATAGCGACGCCGCTGCTGCTGCTGTGCATCCGCCTGCGACAGGCTCAACAGGCAACCGAGCAGCACGACGATAATAACTGGACTGAGCTCCATTGTAGTGCCTGACTGACTGACTGACTGACTGAGTGACCGACTGGCTAAGTGATTGGGACGCCACTCGGTTTTATATGTGTTCGTGCCTTGGCATCTGCTTAAGATGCCAAACGCGTGCCAAAAAAAAAAAATGGGATTGGCGAGCAGCGGCAGGGCAGGAGGAGGGAGGAGGGAACCTGCAACGACCTCAACGGCCAGCAAAACAAAATTGACATTGACCCCAAAAAGTAACCACCCAACTGAAATTGTTGCATTTGCATTTTGCATTTGAGCGATGCTTCGCTCATAACCCAAATCCAAAACAAAACGATCTAAACAGAAAACAAACTGCTCGACTAGATGGCACCCTGTAAACTTTGGCATTTACATCTAACAATTTGAGTGTCGAAGTAGCCAAAATATGAGTTCTAAGTTTGAACTGGAAGAAAATTTGTTCAATTCTTTCCATTAATTTTCTATTGGACTTTAACATGCTTGATTTTAGATTAGAGATCTTAATTTGAACTTAAGAAATTAGAATTAATTTTATTATTAATTGTATTAATTGTTATTGCTAAAATAAAAGATTTTTGAATCAAGTTTGAAATTTTGTCATTTTATTGATGACTTTATCTGATTACAGGGTATATATGAGTGCTTGATCCAACTGCTCCGAGTACTGGTCATCGTTCGCATCGTCTGCTTGTCATCAATATGCAGCTGATGTTCTAACATTTTATTGGGCCTTTTATTTAGCCTTTTCTCTTTCTGTAGTTGGCTCGTTGCCCACGTGTTGCTGGGCAGCTGCTTTTGGTGTTTGGTGTTTTGGCCAATCAATCGATTGGAATACATATTTGCAGCATTTGTGGTGCGACTTGCAGGCTAGTCACGTACGTATTGTAACACTATAAATTACGCTATCTGACATGGGGCACATGTAGTGGTGTCCACTCCGAGTTGGCTCAGACGATGGTCAGTTGGTCCGTTAACAAGCAGGTGACAAAATATATCTAATGACAAACAATATCACAAATTACCGAATAACGAACTGGCAACTGCAAACGTTTGGGAATTTGAGGTATTACCATAATCGTCATTCATGGTAGGGGTGCTACTGGTTACCATTGAAAATATAGATATATAGATATTATTATAACTCATATTAGAGGTCGATTTTGGGTAACAAACAAATTTCAGTTTAAGCCCAAAGATTTGAAAGCCAATTGGAGTTTGCTGTGCTGAGATTTCTGTGCCAAACTCAACTTTTAGTTCTTGTTTTTACATAATTCAATAACACTTAAAAAATTAATCCAAATTAATCAAATCAAATGGTTTTTAATTGAATTTTATGCGTCTGTTGACACCCATAAAATTAATCCTGGCGAACTAATCGATTAACTATGCAATTTTTAATAGAACCTGCATAAATTGAACATAAGTAATACTGGAAACGCCTCCAGGTTTAATAGCGTATTACTGCTCCATTTGCTGGCTATGAAAAATGATCTATGAATTCAATTTCAAATTGAAAGACTCAGCAGCACTATAGAGATGCGACTTCTAGCACATTATTTACAACGGTTCCAATAAAAATAAAATAAAATTTGTTGCAATTAATTTATTAAATTACACTCGCCACCATCCACTGGGAGTCAGCTTAGGGGCAATAGACTAGTCATGTTATATACCCTTGCAGAGGGTATTATAGCTGGTCGTTAAGTTTGTAACGCATTGCAGGAGACTACAAGAGCTAGTGGATTCAAATTGGGAATATAAGATGTCGTACACCAAACATAGATCAAGTTTATTCAGCCTTATCGGTAACTGCCTCCCTTTGGGAAAATATCAATTCAAATATCAACAGACACAGTTGTAAGATATAGTAAGATATAGATTGATAATATTAATGATAAACTGTAAGAATTACATAAATTCAAGAAAGTAATATTAGCTCGCACCAAAACTTATTTTCATATTGAACTAACTTGATTTTTTTTATATTAAGAGTCTAGGATATATATTTCTAAAACTTATAAAAAGTTCCTCTCAATTTCACGGCATTTTTTTTAATTAAGTTGCCTTTTCTGTTATTACTATTTTTATTAAAGATTAGTAATTTAGATTTCACAAATACAAAAAATTAGAAAAACTTGCCAGTTCTCAGATTTTTGCAGGGTATCTGCTAGTCGCGCAGTCTCGTCTTGAGCATTCTAACTTGTTTTTATTGCTCAACGTAAAGCGAGTCGTATGCACACAGATGTGACACACAGGTGAACACTGGGGCACAGTAGTCACTGGACAGTGGACAGTGGCCAGTTGCCAGTTGCCACTTTATGGCCCACAAGTGAAAATGCAGATTTGACGCACAGTAATTATCATTTAGCATGTGCCACTCCCTAATGGCACTATAGCTAACAATTTCTGTGGCGCAACTGTACTTTGATTTGATGAACTCTCTTTTTTTCTAGTTGCAACTATCGTCGGTCATATTTGCAAATCATGCTTTGCAGAAAGTTTATTTATCTCATGATTATGACTATTATTTTTATAACCAATTATTAACAATTAATAAGACGTCAAACCATTGCTTAACGGATTGGAAAAGTCCATTATTCATAATGCAACCAAAAAGTATTTATTACAATCTAGAGATCCTTCTAAACAAACTTGATTAATTTGATTCATTTGTTTTATTAGAAATGAGACAGAAATTTATTTTTGCCTAATAATAAAATATATATGAAAATAGTGAATAATAATTATTAGTTTCCCCGCGTCAGGGAATGCCTGGATAAGAAGAAAAAAAACCCAAGTACCACCGTCGCTGTGTACTCTAAGAAAGTTTATTCGGGACTGAATCAGTTGCTTAACATACTTCTGTTGCTTAACATCCTTCTGTTGCTTAACATAATTGTGCTGCTTAACATAATTGTGCTGCTTAACATAATTAGTACGCATTAATGAGGGACTTAACATATGTATGTAGGGATGCACGGTTACATTGAATGTAGATTGACATAATTTTCAACATTTAGAATTAGTTGTTAAATATTATAATAAAATTATTAGAAAAAATACCAAAATTAGAATTCATTTTGTTAAAAGTATGTAAATGTTGAGTCTACATAACTAATGATAAATTTTATATTTTCTTTGATAAATTGATTCTTTTAAGGAAGTCTTCTAATTGCTAACAGTTTGTGTATTTTCCAGGTGCAATTAGTTCACAAATGGAAGCAAGTTCTAATCTTGGCAACATGCATCACAAATGCCACATTCATTTGCAGCAATTTGGTAAAAAAGAAATGTGGAAAAATGGGGGGGGGGGGGAATTTGCATTTTCATGAATTGCTGGTGGGTTCTTGGAAATGTGCATTCGTATCTATTGCACAGAACTGGGCATCATATTTCAAAGAGACAGTCACGGCCAATGGATCGAGCGTCTCCATGGAGAGTCTCTCCCGGGTTCCCGGCCTAAACAGTGGCACGCTGCGGGAATTATGTAGATTATGGTTGCTACGTTGCAGTTGTTGCAAGTTGCCAGTTGGAGCGTGTTTCGCGGCGCGTTTTACAATTAATTTTCGACCAAGTTTGCTGTTAGGCAGGCCAAAACCAGACCGGATTGGTTTAGGCGAAATAGTTTCTCTAATGTTCACCCGGTTTTCCTTGCCTTCGCCTTACTTGTGATTTATTTTTGCTTTTAGTGTCTTTTATTTTATGATTTATACGGACCACGGAGCTGCTCCGTTCTTGGCTTCTCCAAGATGCTCTTTTTTTTTTGGGTCCGGTTCTGCGTATTTCTTTTCCTTAGGCCTCGACTTTGTCTCTGGCTTTGGCATTGGTGATTTTTCATTATTTTCATCGTAGATCAAAATTAAGTGATTTTAATGATGAAATTTATTGGCGCATTTATTTGCTCATGATTTGGAGCAAACTATCTGCCAACTGCAACTTTAAGAGACATGTACATCTTGCCCCGGGGGCGCAATGCCAATAAATATGTTGGACATGTGACAGATTATATTTGAAAGATAAACGATCCCATACTCTGCAAATGCACACAGAAAGAAATTAGCAACAACTTTGACAAGAATATAGTCTGCATCACAATACAAAAAGCGTAAGAAGTGAACTCGAAATCGGAAAGCGAAATTTACTGATTGAAATTCACTAATGGAAACGATTTGAACCATTTTTCAAGAGTCGGAACTGATTTTTTCTAAGAGAATACTTTCAAATCAAATCAAAATCGGAATAAACTGTAATGCAGAACATCGAATCAAATTTATAGCATTCTTATGTAAATAATGTTCTTATTGATTTTAGATTGTAGATCTTATTCTGAAGTAAGAGTTCTTGCCTCTACATATCCCATTAAAGAGTGGTAAGCTTGAGGTAAAAATCCGGGTTTTCTGGCAACCAGATGTCCATAATGTAACTGCTCGAAATGAGCTGAGACCAAAAATTAGGCTACTCTTTCACACAACCCTGCCTAGCAGGTGGGGAAACCCCAGTTTATTGGCGTCATATATTAATTTTTGATGGTTTATATATGTATCTACGATCAGTGTTTGGAATTTTTGAAAAATAATGTATAATTAGTTTATTTACTTGACACTGTTCGCATTGAGCTGTGAGCCACTGTACATTATTTATACAAGTTTTCTTTCCGATTATATACAAACCATATTATTAACAAATGTGCTAAGGATTGGAAGAGCAGCATTTCCCCGTAGTGTCAATTAATAATAGTATTAATTACTAACTGCATTTTATGTTGTATTTTCCATTTGACTGCATTTGGACGCATTTGTTATAACTGCGAATATAATTAATTATTCATTTGGCGATTAAAAAAAAACCACACAAAATTGCATTTGGTTGAATAAATGTTTAATGTTGGCGCGTCAATTTGGTTTAATTACAAAAGGGGTTTTGGCGACCAAATAAATAATTAATTACAAAGTACGATTGCAAAAAGCGGATATTGCAATTATTTGAAAATGCAAATATGCGAAGTTTGCATACATTAACACAACAATAATAATTAATTAATTAATTTATTTGGCTTAAGCAGATATTTACATAATGGGATAAATGTGTAAGCCGTGGAGAGACTGTTAGTAGTAGCCTCTCGCATAGGGGATTCCCTATTTGGAACACCTCCTCTTAGCCATTTTAGTTGATAAAGTGTATTACACGACAAACTATCTGCTCTTGTGGGTATTATAAACATTAAGTAGTCAAATTTAATGGGTTTACTTATTCCAAATAAATATGTGAGATAACCATTTAATTTTTATCTTAACTAACTTTCATTATAATATATTCCATGTGCTATCTGAAACTGGAAATAACTGTGCCAATTTGTATAAGTTTGAAGTACGATTAAATATTATTGGCCTGGGGCATGAGTTGCAATATGCTGTACCACTAACTGCACATGATGAGCACTTTTTTATGTGCATCTTAACGCATTCCACAAATCATCATTTGAACAATTTATATATACATATGTGACAATATAATGACATTTTTTATATTGTACATTTTTTTTGCCATTAATTACCATGCAACAATGTGCAAAAGCAGGCAGAAGGAAGACGTTAACATTCTTAAGCCTACACACTGAAAGTATTGAGTTCTTATCGTTGTCTGCATTATCTTTGGCATTCTTCTAATTAAGTCATTCAATCAAGTAAGTCATTCAATCAATCATTATCTTTCTAGGAATGAGTGTTCGATTTCTAACTCCACTTTTATTGCCAAGTTAAAATAACGTCTTAATGAATTCGTCGGCTTTGTTATAGACTTGGTTAAGCGAGTTCCCAATATTAAATATATCTAATTAAAGTGTAATTTGCGTTTAAAGTGGAATAACCTGTCATTTTCCATACACTTTTCCTAGCTGCTGCTCAGCTAATCAAATGAAATGTTTAATGAAAGTGTCAGAATCTGGTTTACGCAGCCAGCCTGAAAATCCACTTGAAAATTTAATGAAAGCCACAAAAAATAGAAGAAGAAAACTAAAATGCATGCGACAAATTAATACACTATAAATAGGGATTTAAATTAAATACTTAGTTATTTATTTAATGTCAACTAAAGTTAGTCAACAAAAAAAAAAAAAATACAAAAAGTATCAAATTAAATTATATTTAAAATAAAATTTAAAATTATAGTTAAATAAAAAAATATGAAAAATGTATAAGATTTTAAATATTTATTTATTTATGTATATGTATTTAAATATATGTAAATATGAATTTAACTGTAATATATATTTATTTTTAAAAATTATATTCGCACATCAAGCAGTCTTGCAATAGTAAAAGAGAAAAATTGATCATAATTAATTATTTAAGAGTTGTTATTGGTATTATCGATAAACATAAGAATATATAATGAATATATATTATATATTTTCAATAGAAGATATCTATATACATATATGTACATACATATATATTATTTCTGAGCAGTCACCCATTTCTCAACTATTGAAAATATTCCAATATGTATTAAAGCCATAAGCTCAATGAACGAGCTCAAATTGCTGCTCAGAAATACTTTTAAGCTCTCGAACACATGGACACATACATACGTCAAATGCTCTTAGCTTTTTCAGTTGATTTTTGCACTGTTTGATCAGACTTAGAAACATCTAAAAATAAATAGCAAAAACTCTTCGCTTCTATTGGAGTGCGGCAATATAAATATGTTGAAAGAGCAACTGGGAAAGGAATAGAATTTTTAAAGACTCTTTTGCAAAACTTTCAAGATTATGCTCAAGTTATTTCTGTTTTTGTAGATATTTCAGAATTTTAATTGGCATTTACAGAACTCAGTTAAGTATCGCAAAAAAATATTTTAAAGATTTAAAAGACCCAAAAACCCAATACTGGTAAATATATGTCTTGCAAAGCACCTGGTAAGGGTATACAAAATTCGGAAAATAGTTTGTGTGCTTCCAGCTAAAAACCCAATCGCTTTTTATTGGCTAAAATGAGTTTCGCTTTTGAGAGTTGCAGACGAAATAAAAAGAAACTTCCAATTCCTGGCGCGTCATGTAAATTACGAGTTTTGTATTGAACTAACCTTGAAACAATTTTTGTTTGCCAACCAAAAATTTCATCACTCCCCATTCCCCCCCCACTCCGCACCTGTGCCAGGTGTGCAATTCGTGGTGGTGTTTATTTGTCCGAAAGTTGCATTCAATGTGGAGTTAGCCAGACAGGCTCTGAAGCTGAAATTTGATATCTGGCGGAACAACAGCAAACGAGCAACCTGTTGCCAGATTTGTTGCATGTTGTTGTAGCAGGCAATCAACGGCTAACAGCAACAGCTAACAGCAACAGCTAACAGCAACAACAACAACAACCACTTGTTGTTTGTCGCCAAATGTTGTCTGTTTTTTGTTACTTTTGCCCACGTGGTGTCATGAACCCGCCAATCGAATTCGGTGAAAACCCGACAAGGCATTTCAAAGTTCGAGTGAAATTTGATGTTGTGGAAAGTCGTGGGACGATTTTCTCACGATTGCAGACGATCGGCGATGTGGCTGGAAATTAGTTGAAATGTCAGAGAGACAACAGTAAAATGCGAACGATTGTAATTCAAGGAGTTGCCAGAAGATATCCTCTAGCCAGGTCTCCTCTAAGCTAGTCAGATATCAAATATATTGTCATGTAAATGCCCCAGACTTCAGATTTGAGGTTACTTTTTCTTGATTCTGTTACAGGTTGTCTGAAATATCATTAAAATACATTTGGACTTAATGCTGCAGCTATATTTTGCGCACACAGCTATAAATATAACTTCTAGAAATTGTCTTCAAGTTAATTTAAAAAAAAAAATTTGTTTTCTATAATTGATATCAATTTTTATAAAACATATTCCATAATTCCACTTTGGTGGTGCAAAGATGCAAAGAGTAAACAAAACGCAATGTTAATGTTAATGTTTTTATTCAGAAAAGTGCCACAGAATGAAGATGACGATCGGATGGAGATCAAAGACACTCAGCAAATATTTTGTTTTAGCATAAGGTTCTACGACATTGTGGTACGCAACTTCTGCTTAGGCGTCTTGCGTGAGAATCTCGAGCTCCATGCCGACCAACGCATGTAGCGCAATGCGCCTCACATTGCGCAGCTGCTCGGCGGTGAGCGTAGCACACACCTCAATGGAAACATGCCGCAAATGAAAACGATGCACATCGGGTGCTTGTTCAACTCCAGTAGATTTTTTTGGTGGGGCCGATTTACGTCGTTTACGGATTGATCGACGCCGATGGGCGCATCGACACGCATCACATTGGCCCTTACGCTGACGCACTTTAACCTCCTCCTTAAAATGTGTCGCCCGATGTAGCAACAGTCCGCTAACGCTGTTCGCAACGAAATCGTTGCAAATGAGGCACGTGTAAGATGGTGTTGGTCTTTCTTCGACACGATACCCGATATTCACGGTGCGGAACGTGGACATCTGCAAATTGAATTAAATGCTTGATTAATATAAGCTGAAAGCATATGCAGTTCAATATATCATATACATTCATGGAATTATGTATTATTTATGAAAATATATTTATAATAATGCGCACAAAATCACTTACGGCTGAGTTCCTTTTTATTCGGCGGTCTAAAACGGAATGAGTTTCATGCTATGATGAAATACATTTTTTGAGTACATACGAATGAAGGGACAATGCTAAACTTAGGATAAGTTAAAGAGGAGTTGCCAGATTGTTACATTACTTATAATAGGGTCACACTTGCAACACTTGGTCATCTATTTTCTTTTTTGGCGACTGGTCGCGACAAATGCACTCACCACAAGCAACTCTGCACTCATTTTTGCCATTCCTCCATCCCGTTATTTAGGTGTATGCGTGTATGTGCCTGTATACATGTGTGCAACCTAACGGCTTAAAATTTGTGCACACAAACATATAAGCATGCTTTTGGAGTATTGAATATATGCAACAACAACGTATTGAAAACCAACCATTTTCGTGGTCCGCTTTGATCGACACGCGACGAAAAGAGACAAACACATTTGTTTCCTTCTCTGACGCAAAGCAGCGAAATAAAGATAATTAGTGTTGGTGAACTGAAGATTTGCCCATCTAAATGCCAGTGTTGTGTATTCAAAGGGTTAACACAGTAAGTGTGAAAATAGTGACGTCACACTATACAAATTCTATGCGAAGTTCATTTAACAAAATGTATTGTCTACAATTGATATCAATTTTTATAAAACATATCCTAAAAATTATAACTAGAAATTTCACTTGTGGATCAAAATATTAATTATAACCAAGGTGACAATTTTTTATTGTCTAAAAAACATACACCTGTTGTATTCGTAGAATAGTAAGGATATTAAGGATTTCTTTTGATGAAATCCTGGGTTTCCTTATCCTATTCTGCAGCAGTTTGTAATGGAAAATTTAAATGTTAAATGCTTCTTTACAAATTATAAAATAATATTACTTCTTTACTTATCTGCTTAGGATCATAAATTTAAAGAGAGATAGGGGAAGGGGAGGGTGGTTGTTGATGGAGGGGGGGGGGGAGAGGTTTCCCTTTTCCAAGTTAAGAGCTACGTCTTACGCTGAGCTGAGCTGTTGATAAGGCGACAAAAAGTGGAGCAACGCAGGTGGTGCAAAGAGGCAAAGAGTCAACAAAACGCAATGTTAATGTTAATGTTTTAATTAAGAAAAGTGCAACAGAATGAAGATGACGACTGGATGACGGTTGGATGACGATGACGATGACGCTGACGAAATGCAGTAAGCCGGAAACAAGAAATGTCAGGAAACCGAACCGAAAGTGTGGTTAGAAGGGGTCTTGGCACGAGTTCAGTTGCTTGGATTACTTGGCTTGCTTGGTGGGTTGCTTGGTCTCAAATAACAAAGCTGTTTGTAAGGCAAGCGAATGACAAACCAGAAGCCTCATCCCCTGCGGCAACACTTGAGTTAACACGAGGGACACGTGTCATGCACGCCATGAGGCCTGCCAAGTGGCTAATTAGGGTTCAACGGGGTTAGACCCTTAATATCAACCAGTGCCACTTACACTGTAACAAATTTGGTTATTCATTTGAATATAAAAGAGATATTAAAAAGTTTATTGTTAGATTTATCATATTGAAGTGAAGGAGTAAAAGACATTATTTTTTTTTATGTATAGTTTTTATTTATATAAATTTAAGAATGGTCATAAAAAATGCAATTATTTTTGATTAATAAAAATAGAAACCAAAATTGAAATTTAAAAACAATTTAGCACATTTTTGTGGTATTATTATATTTGTTAATAGAGGAAGAGTGTGAGATATAAATGTGTTACAAGTTTCGAGCAGTGTATGTGCTATTTATAAACACAATTAGTTGCAAGTAAATCAAACTGACAGCCTATGGAGACTGAGACTGAGACTGAGTCTGAGACTGAGTCTGAGTCTGGGGTTGTTTTTTTCCTTTTGAAATAGTTGATGCCGTGATGATAATTCAACTATTGATACAATTATGTTAAACAGAATTCCAGGTAATTTTGCAATTATCGCATGTTTCGCAAAGTTTTTCCAGCAACTTGTTATGGAATGCCCCTTCTGAGAAATTGTTTTTAGGCACGCAAGTGTTTTATATTCACCTCGCCACACACCCCCCCTCGTTCTGGCTGGCTAATTGAAAAGCTGCGTGCATGTGCCCCCCGTCAACCCATTTTCAAAGTTTTCTTTGCAACAAACCTGATGTGGATGTGTGTGGTCTTATCATTGACAGCTGTTGTATGTGCCTCCAACTGACACCTAACACCAGGCCATTTGTGAATGTTTCGGCTCTTGCCAATGCCCAATCCAATCCGCAATCCCCAAACCAGACTTATCGCCTCTTGTCATTTTCGTTGATGCAACACTGCGAAATTCGCTTTGACAACATTTGTCAGCAACTTGAAATAGTTGCTCGGATGGGTTGTACAATTTGGCCCGAAAGCCTGATTGGCGGCAGATTAAAGATTGCACCGAGTTGCGCAAAACTTAGTCTGCTAAGTCCTTTCGTACTTGTCAATTTACAATGGAATGCAAATAGCATATTGAATTATAATGGAAGATTAGTTGACTTAAATGTAGATACAATTTGTAGCTTAATCTTGTTCAACAGCGATTAAAACTAAGCTTGGCTGAATTTCCCGATGTAAGCCTTCCTTAAATGCGATGCTCCTTATAAAAAGAATGTTTGCTAGTAAAAGATCTCCTCTTGGAGGGGTTTTCTCTGACTTGCTGCTTAATATCTGAGCTCATCCAGCAGACAATTATCTGCATTCGATTTCTTATTTGACATATTGCTATTTATTTTATGATTAATACAATCTTGTTTCACCTTCTGTAAATTACTATAATTTCCCATTTTTATTTAATCTAGTTGGGGTTTTTTTTAGGTTTTTTTTTACCACCAAATTTAATTTAATAAAAATGTAAAATTTTGATTTATTTTTCCGAATTTTATCTTATTTTTAAACTTGAATTTCTGTTAGTTGTCGACTGATGATTCTTGCAAGTTCTTTTGACAGTCAATACAACAACGACACCGCTAACCGGATACACTGAAAAAAATGAGCCTATTAAATATGCGAATAATCACAATTGGACGCGCACATAATCCGCAAACTTTTGTCCACACTAGCTGCTAGATGCAGGGGCAGGTGAATGCGTTGTGAGTTCGGGTTTGGGCCTGGAAAGGCAAGTGGCTGGTAATCATCACAGGTGAGCTGCGTCATTGATGGACTGCAATTGCAGTGCTTGTCACGTACGCCCGTACGGCCAGAAGAGGAACAAGAAAAGGCTGTCTGATGATCGGACCCTAGACCTTAGACCAGAGATGGCGATCGACAATTGAGCGCTAATTATCGCCTGGCTGCTTCTCTGGCTGGTCAGCGTGTGTCAAAGGCATTCCTGTGAGGCGTGAATTGAATTCCCCCTGCGAATGATGAATGGGATCCAGGGGCAGTGGCTCGACACTCGACTAACTACTTCATCTTGCTGCGGATTTGATTTATAGCGCTTTCGACTGCATTCAGCTATGTGCGCACAATGAATTGCAGGAATGCATCGCAAAGTCCGCGGAGCTCGGAGTTATCGCTGGCACTGTGGCGATTAAGTGGTTAGCTCATTAGCCACAACAATGTGTTGGTATTTGGGTTAGCTCTTCTCTCACATTCCTGCTGACTCACGCCTCTAACGGGGTAACGATCTGAACTTTGTGGCCAAAGGGAAACTATGCTCAGAGTAGCACTCAAAGAGTCGCTCCAAAAGACAGGCACATTCCAGTTAATTATATGTGTGTTAAATATATTAGTTAGTTTGTAGCTGTGCTTGCTGATTGGTAAAATTACGATTAAGAGTTGTGGATTCATTCGGGTCCCAAAGGATCTTCATTGTCATGGTATTCACTTGTCTTATGGCTTCCACTTCAAAACACGTACATATGCAGAGAAAAAGCATTGCCTAAAATAAATCTTTTTTTTTTACCCAATCTTGATGAAGTTAGTACAGTTGATCAATATGTCAAGGTTCCCGATTAAAAAGTTTTTCTTTTAATATTTTGTTATCGAAAATCGAAACTGATTTAATATACAATAATACATTTGAGTTCAATGGAGATCAAAGACAAAAATATTTGGTTTTCGCATAAGGGGCTACGACATTGTGGCACGCAACTTCAGCTTGGGCTTACGTGAGAAGATTTCATCAGAGTTCACCAGGGAATACCGACGACCCTTGAAAGTCACCTCGCGCTCCATGCCGACTATCGCCTCCAGCGCAATGAGCTTCACATTGCGCAGCTGCTCGGCGGTGAGCGTGGCATACACCACGATGGAAACATGGCGCGAATTAAAATGATGCTCCTCGGGTGCTTGTTCAACTCCAGTTGATATTTTTGTGGGGGCCGATTTACGTCGTTTACGGATTGATCGACGCCGATCACATTGGCCCTTACGCTGACGCACTTTACCCTCCTCCTTAAAATGTGTCGCCCGATGTAGCAGCAGTACGCTAACGCTGTTCGCAACGAAATCGTTGCAAATGAGGCACGTGTAAGATGGTTTTGGTCTTTCTTCGACACGAGGCCTAATATTCATGATGCGGAACGTGGACATCTGCAAATTGAATTAAATGTTTGATTAATACAAGCTGAAAGCATATGCAGTTCAATATATCATATACATTCATGGAATTATGTATTATTTATGAAAATATATTTATAATAATGCGCACAAAATCACTTACAGCTGAGTTCCTGTTTATTCGGCGGTCTAAAACGGAATGCGTTGCATACTATGATGAAATTCATTTTTTGAGTACATACGAATGAAGGAACAATGCTAAACTTAGGATAAGTTAAAGAGGAGTTGCCAGATTGTTACATTACCTATAATAGGGACACACTTGCAACACTTGGTCATCTATTTTCTTTTTTGGCGACTGGTCGCGACAAATGCACTCACCACAAAGAACTCTGCACTCATTTTTGCCATTCCTCCATCCCGTTATTTAGGTGTATGCATGTATGTGCCTGTATACACGTGTGCAACCTAACGGCTTAAAATTTGTGCACACAAACATGTAAACAACGTATTGAAAACCAACCATTTTCGTGGTCCGCTTTGATCGACACGCGACGAAAAGAGACAAACACATTTGTTTCCTTCTCTGACGCAAAGCAGCGAAATAAAGATAATTAGTGTTGGTGAACTGAAGATTTGCCCATCTAAATGCCAGTGTTGTGTATTCAAAGGGTTAACACAGTAAGTGTAAAAATAGTGACGTCACACTATACAAATTCTATGCGACGTTACTTTACAAATACATATGTACATATTTTCGAATTTGGCTAGCTTATTAGTATAAAGATTGCTTATGCATAAATTAATTTATTAATATTAATATAAATTCATATTTCACCAATTTTAATTCAATTATTAAGCAAACGCGAACCAAAATTGCCAGATAACCACTGTTCTCCCAAAAGAAGCTTCACTGTATAGAGTGACAATCTGTAACTGAGAAATAAAGCTGAACAGCAGAACACGACTGAGTTAGTTAGTTGTGGTTGATTATCAGTCAATTGGGCATCGATGTATCAAGCTGCCTGTCTTGTGGCAGTGGACGATGCAAACTGCTGAAATGCAGCTCCATCAAATTGGCGACAAATGCTGCTGCTGGACGGTCAATGCAAACTGTTAACACTCTATCAATATCTTTCGGATAGGCAGCACAAGCAGCAGCGGCGAGTTAGGAGGCGGTTTGGTTGACTGAACGGCATCAAAGCGAATCACCGCCGTCAGATAATAAAACAGACAAAAACAACAGCATCAAAAAAAATTGCAGGTGCCAATGAAGAGTCCAGCGACGAGGAGACGACATCGAGCAGCCGCAGGTATTCGATCTTCAGTCTTCAGTGCATTGCTTCGTCATTGGGTCTTCGTCTCGGCAAGATCTGAGTCTGAGCGTGGCTAAGATAGTGGATCACCGTTTGGCTCCACCTTTTTGTTGCTGTGGCCTGCCGCCAGCGTTTCTCCGCTTAATTGACGCCTTGATTTGCAGCCGATTCGTTGCAGCACGTTTTATAGCTATTTTTTCTTTCTTTTATTTCTTTTTATTTTCGACCCTCTCTCTCTCTTGATTAATAATATATGTAGATATATGCATATTCATTGGCATATTTTTATTCATTTTTTTGATTTGTTTTTCGTTATCATATCTCTTCATTTTATTTTAACATCTGGTGGCCCAATTAAACGCTTATTTGTATTATTAATAAATTTATCATTGTTGTTGTTGTTTATGCCCAAATTTATATGTGTTCAACTTTTGCCGCTCTCCAACTGGCAGTCGTGGCCGAGCGGTTAAGGCGTCTGACTAGAAATCAGATTCCCTCTGGGAGCGTAGGTTCGAATCCTACCGGCTGCGGAGAATTGAGAATTCTTTTTTTTTTATTTTTTTTTATAATTCTGAGCATTCTATTTGAGAATTCTCAAATATCTGAATATTTGTGTTAAAAATGCCAGTTGTATACGTTTATGAAAATCTTTACATGAGAAACTATTTAAAAAATGATAACAAAAAATATTATAATATTAATATTATATTATAATATGGATTCT
Organism: Drosophila nr. perissopoda 5 BK-2023a; assembly: GCA_035044105.1. NCBI lineage: Eukaryota > Metazoa > Arthropoda > Insecta > Diptera > Drosophilidae > Drosophila > Drosophila nr. perissopoda 5 BK-2023a. Next base: position 1,905,552 of record JAWNMK010000122.1, read on the forward strand.
ATTTGGATTAACGATTACAATTTGATCATTTTTAATTTTTAAATATAGTATGTGGACAACAATTTATTAACTTAATTTAGATTCAAGTTTCATTAGCCAATCTTTAAAGGTTTTCTTAATAATAAATGACAAAATATCTGTTGCACATAGTTCTTTATGCATCCACTTAAAAATATATTTTTATTTTTTATTTAATTCTCGCCATTTAGTTTGTCTAAAATGAGTCTGTTAACTTTGGACATGGCTCTTGCGCGCTTCAATCACAAGTTGCCTGCCACAGCATGGAACACGTAGCATGTAGCACACGCCATTTGTGGCTATTTAGGCTGCCATCAGTTTGAAGATAACAATCTGTGAGTAATCTATAATTGGGCTCATTAGCATTTAGCATTTTAGCATTAGCATTTTTTGGCATTTAAATAAATTGATTAACCTATCAAAGTCAATCACTGTCAGCGGTCTAAGTGGACTTCTAGCCAAGATCAAGACCAAAGCAAGACCAACGCTGCTTCCCACTCCAGTGCCCACTGCCAGTTATGTAATTACGCTGTGGAATCGCAATGCTGTCGCTGCAGTGGCAGTGGCAGAGATGTCCGAGTCGGAGGCATGTTGCCACCGCAAGCTGCTGCACAATAATCAACGGTGGTAGGCAGCCGAGCAGGCTCTAATTAAAAATAACAGAAAAATATAGGTTACACCTCGACAAAGACCATGAACAAAGCACAGCAGAAGCCAGAAAATGTGCATGGGAAGATGGCCAAGAAGAGATGGGAAACGTTTTCATCAAGCCAAGTACGCAGCGGAGGCAAGGGCAGCCACATAAGGAGGAGGCACATGCAGCGTCTGTGGGCTGGGCAAGTGGCACTTATCATGCATGCGCCAAGTGAAAGAGGCAGCAAAAAGAGCAATACACACACACACACACACACACACACACACACACACTCATGCAGACAAAAATTAATGGCCTGTAATTACGTGCTGCAGTTGCGCGAAGCCAGACGGTGCACCACTGCAATGGGAATGCAATGGTATGCCCCAAACCGAGACGATCACTATAATGATGATGACGATGTTGATAATGATGACGTCGTCTGCAGTTCCATGTCCATTGTTTTTTATAAAAATTAAAGCCTAAATTTGCTTGTGCAAAATTTACGATGTGTTTACAGTGTCTCAAATTATTGGTTGCGCTAATGCGTTGCAGCAACGCGAACTTCACTTACTTCGTTTACCCTCACTTACACCCCGGCTCAACATCCGTGCCTCTCTAGAAGGTTTACTTCTCAGCCATGTATTTATTGGTGAAGTACGGAAGCTCATCAAGTCCCATTAAATTTCCATAAATATTTGATAGCAGCATTTAAAAACAATAATGAACGGTTTTCTCAGGCACGCCGAAGATCATATACCCTTACTGGTCTGGCTTTGAATTGATGCAAATTTCTGCTCTTAGAGGCGTGTATATATGTTTATAATATTTCAAATTTTAGATTTCATATGCAATCTTTGAAATGTCCAGAATAATCGTTCTTTTGGAATCGAGATAGGCGTTGACTTATTTCGACTGATTATTCCTTCAGCAATTCCAGTCTTCAACCAAAAGACGGATCAAGATTGCTCTTAAGATCAGTTGGCTCTGCACATCAAAAATCAAACATACATACTGATGCTGATCAAGAATATATACATATATATATAAATATACCTTAAAGAGAGAGGTTCAGCAAATTGTCTTCAGTCTGAATAAGGAATTCCCACCAACAAATTTCTTATAATTTGATAGAAATATGTATATTATTTCTATGCAATTTTGATATAGATTGGCTATATTTTATTTAAGGAATATTAATTTCATAAATGAGAATATATTATTCATAGTATTCTCAAAAATCCTCATCAATGTTTAGCTTACATTTCTCAGAGCTTTACTACAAATTTTGAACTAGGTAGCCTGTGCAAAATTCAAAATAACTGAATAAATTTTTTTTAATAATTTTAATTCAAAAACACAACAGTTTGTATTCATCATGGAAAACGAAATGGCCACCTTTATAAGGGCACACATGGATGCAGAAGACATTGAAACACATCCATTGAAGAATTCCAAAAAGCAAATGATGCTCAAACAGGAGCTTATTGAACAGGGTTCTGTGACCAAGGAATTGCAACAAATAGAGGTACGTAGTTCCCCATACTGTAAATGAGAGTGTATTAACCAAACTTAAACTACAGAAGGACAACATGCAGCTAATTGAAGATTGCGAGCCGAAAGGAGAAACTAAGGAAACTGTGAAAGAGACGAGAGATGAATTAGAGGAGCAATTAAATTTGGATGGCAAGTATACCCCAACAATGGGTATACTAATGGAGGTTTGTTCATACATAAATACATATAATTAAATAAATATTATACATATATAAAATTGCAGAAGGGCAATAATCAGGCAGAGCCAAAAGTGGATAAGCATCCAGATGAAGACTTCCTTGAGAGTGCGGAGAATTTAATGCAGAAACTGAGAGAGGAATACGACATGCAACTGGGCTCAGATATCGAGCCAACTAATGTGCAAGAAGTTCACATGGAAGAGTATCTGATCGAGTCCAGAACATATGCGGCAGGCATATCACAAAAGAAAATACTTTCCTCAGCCGATATGGCAACAATTATCGAAGATATAAATCACTTTTCGGAGCGGTTGGAGATTAATTCCGAAAATATCGATTGGCAGCAGTTTCGTTCCAATTTATTAAAGATCCATGGATACTATATACGTGAACATCAGGAAACGCCGATGCTACTTAAATCAACACAAGCACAATTTGACTTGATGGCTCCAGTAAATGATCTCGCCGTTGAATCCAAGGCACTCCGCAATCATGTTGAGTGCATAGAAAATAAAATCAGCGGATTGAATCTGAGAGTGGAGAAATTCTACGGAAAATACAATGAAACGCTGCTGGACAGGGAGAAGGCTTCCAGGGATATGATGGGACTGCAGTCGTTGCGCGAAATCATTGGACGGAAACTCACCCAAATGGAAATGGAGATTCACTCATCTAAAACGCGACTTCTGCAACAGCGAGAGGTACGTCCAGGGAAATGAGCCTAATTTGCGAAATTATGGGTTGTTCCAGACAAACGCTGTTTGGATGGAGACCATGTAGTGTCTTAATGCGAGCAAGTTTAATTTTATTCGCGGAAACCCACGGATCGCCCAGCTCGACCAAATGCCATTATGATCCCTATACCAAGTGTGGCAATTACTTAGATAATGGCCAGCTTGTTATGGCACTTTGCATACGCATTGAATTATATCGGTGTGTAAAGACGTTAAAGGTGTGGCCAGCTCCATTTCGGTGTGGGTCGCTGCGACAACTTCAAGCAATAAATTTTCAAGTGTGTGTTAATTAAGTCTGCAAACTAATTAAACAGCTCAACGGGGCGGGGAGGGGCAGGGAAATACCCTTAACTCAGCTCTTGATTAAATAGAAGGCTTGCCGATCTAAGTTTCTTCGATATGATAATACATTTTAGTCGGTGTTTCTTTTTCGATCTCAATGAAACAGCAACGGCAGATATGTTGATAATATCTGGTTATATTATTTATCAATTGGAATTATCTTTTAAACGATATTTTCCTATGATATACGTGAATTTATATTCCAAACTTGAAGTCTCCAACTGTATGGGATCAAAGATATCCTTTCTGTCTGTTCCATACTTTTGCACAATCCAATTGCCTTTTTGTTACTGCTGCAACTGCAGATTTCCAATAATCTCTAACCATCTAAAGATATTTTTCTATAAATTAATTTCAATATTTTTAAAGTTTTGCTGAAACTTAGTTGGCCATTTTTGTTTAATACTAAATGAAACATTTTCGCTTTCAGTCAGTCGTTATTTATTTGCTCGATAGGAAAGTAGAAATCCTTTCAAATTGTTTTGTGCTCTTTTTGTTTTGTTTTTGTTTGTCTCGTCTTTTCTGCATGGATCTGCCATGCAACAATTGCTTCAACATGTCGCCACATCTTGGCTCAAATTTTGTGCGTGAAATTCTGGGCAGCGATTCGAGCTACATCAACACATCGCCCAGGAGCAGCAGCAGCAGCAGCATTGTCAATGCACCTCAACAACAGTTTAAGCCACTTCGTGTGGCAACAACCAGCAGGCATGTTGCACCAAAGAGACGAGGCACACTCGAGTATCGTCGCTACCACAAGGCAGTTGAATTCATTGTCGACTTTGAGAGCGTGTTGCCTGTCCCTGAGGCGACAGCAGAATCTGCTCAGCTAAAACACGTCCGACGCAGTGCGTCAGCAGAGCAACTGGAAGTCTATCGAATATGATGTGGAGTGGACTGCATCCAAGTGGCAATGGCAATGGTTGCCAGTCATATTTTAGTACAAACGCCAAGTTTTGAATCATCAGAAGCTGGACGGATTAACATATTGGAAGCGAATCGTTAACATCTAGGAGAACATCCAGGATTAGGATTTGAGGCAGTAGGACGCCTCTCGAAATATTCAATAGAATTTGTTTGAATTTGAGTAAATAAATGACATAAACACAAAACCAAATGAGTTTTACTGCATTGCGGGAAGCTTATACAGTATATATATAAAGCTGCCCTTAAGTGCCCTCTAAGATCTGCCCATACATTAATTTTATAGTTTAATTCATCAACTTAAACAGATTAAATCCGTAGCTAAGTTTCCACAGAACAGGGCTAAGGGCTCAAGTCTTCCCAATCATTTTTAGCTCATTTATTTATTAACAATTTCGAAGCTCCTTCAAGATTCAATGTTTGTCTCTTAAGAGCAAATCATTTTTATTAATGCAACGGGCAAAACTCTGAGGAACGATCAAATATGTCGTTTTACTATTAAAAGGGTGAAAAGATGAATCATTTGGCTGCAACAAAGTTGAAAGAGATCAGCACAAAGCATGGCAAGGAAATAAGTGAGTATTCATGGCAAAGTGAAGCATTCATCCAGATGCCTTGAGGCAAGTATGATGCTCGAGATAAGAGTGTCCCTTAAAAAAAAAAACAATAATAGAATAAAGCTTTCCATTAGATAATCAAAATTGCTTGCATTCAAGTCTACAAGAGCCATTCAAGAAATTCCCCCAGAAACAAGTTCACGTCTCAAAACAAAGTTTATTTTAATCCCTTTTTTTTGTGCATTTGGCTCAGCATTCGCTAAAAAGCGACAATAACCAAAAAAAAATACAAACAAAAAAAAAACCCGTCTACTACGTAAGTATGCAAAATACTACACGGAAACTGTGAATCAGGCAACACCAACAAAATAAACAATAAACAAACCCAAATTGCAGCAAGAACAAAATAAACCGAAATAAGGTGAAATACAATCAAAAAAATATATTAAAAAACTGCATTCCGAAAACTCAGTCAAATGTAAAAAATGAACAAATTCAGCTCACAAACACAAGACATACTTCAAAACAAAACAACAAAAAAATGGGAAAATGAGAAAAAAAAGCGCAGTAAGAAATCCGGTTTCGTTTTCAACCAGAACGAGAGTTGTGAGTTTTTGGAAGGTTGCGAGTAATTCTGCGCTTGCCCATAAAACGGGCAGCAGGATGGATGCAGCCAGCAAATTCACTGACTGCTCATAGGATGAGCGAATGTGCGGGAGCGGGTAGAAGGGGAGAAGTGTTTGCTGAAGTGCTGTTATGAAGAGGGCTAACCAAACGAAGTTGGCAAAAAAAAAAAAAACGTGCAAAAGGCACAAGCAAAACTCTCTGATAAATTGCAGGAGACGAACTTGAAATTTAGATTTCGAGAGCAACCGCAAAATGTTGCCAGAACGTTGGCAGCGAGCGACGTCGATGTCGATTGCGACGTCGACGTCAACGTCGGTGCTGGCAGAGACACTGCACGCGAGCGAACGAGTTGAGAGCATTTTAAGTATTATGACTGCAGCTTGGGGGCGTTTTAGCATGTATTGGTGAGCGACCAAGAGAGAGAGAGAGAGAGAGAGAGCGAGCGAGAGTTAGCTCGTTGGAGCAGCGGCTGCTGCGTCAGTGGAGTTTCTCTTATGCACACAAAAATACAGACTCACAAACACACACACACATAGACAAATGTTATTGCAGTTTTTATTGCCGTTTTTAATGCCTGCCTGGCTGCCTGTGTGTGTGTGTGTAAAGGGTTGACTGATTCTGTCTGTGAATGTGTGTGTTTTTTTTGCTGCACTGGTTGTAGTTGCAGCGCAATGCTTTTCTCTGTGTGAGTGTGTGTGAGCATTTTATTGATTTTTATGTGAGCATAAAAGTATCGCATGCTTTTCAGTTTTTGGCAATGATAAAAAGTGGGGTAGAACTGGGCATCGATGCAAAAATATTCCTTGTCACGGCAAAGAACTTTAACTGTAAAATAAGTTATAAGCTAGTAGAATAGTTGGAAAGTTTTGCGGAATGCAAAGTTTATCAGGAGCAAAAGTTGAATGCATAATTTGACAGTTGCCTTACACTATTTTTATCACCCACTCTCTCACACACTCACACCCACTCGCTCTCTCTCCCTCTCTCTTTCTCAGCTGGCCAAGCGCAATATATTCTTTTGCTGCACATACAAAAGCTGCTCTGCACATCACTGCAGTGTGCTCTCTCTCTCTCTCTTTGTCTTTCTCTCTTTTCCCCTTTTTTCACCCACGCACAATGGAAACGCATTTTTAGCAACTCACATTCGGCCAAATTTACTCAGAGAAAATCAATTTGTGATAAAGAATATATTCTTAATAAGAGTTTTTAGTTTTTGTATATTTTACCTCCTTATTTTATTGTATTTATTACCCTTTCTGAAATGCAAAAGCCGGCCAAATTGTCGGAGATAGCAAGATGACTAAGCTAACTTTTGCAACGAGCAGACATTGCAACCTTTTGGCCCACAAATCCCACCGCGTTCCACTCACCACTGCCACTTAATTGACCAACTAAACCGAACCAAAACGAAACAGCGAGCGACACGCAGCCAAAGCAGCAATAAATAGACCAGGGGGCAAATGCAAAAAACAAGCAATAAAAAAACAATATGCAAAAAACTCAAAGATGCACAGCAAACGAAGTTCGAGGTCATTGCATTCCACACACACAAATCCCACACACACACACACACACACACACACACACACAACTACACTTATACATACAACAATAAAACAACAAATGAATAGCAGCGCCACACTCAACATTCGCCGCATCTCATCTCTGCCAGCATTGGGGGTAAGCTAAAAAAGTTCAAGTCAAAATTGCAAATAAAGTAAATGGAAATGACTAAAAAAGTGAAATCCACAAAAAACGACCACGGATGCAACAACAACAACAACAACAACGACAAAACTGCAGTTTGTAGAGCTTTTGTTGTTGCTGTTGTTGTTGTTGTTGCAGTGTTCGCTCTGCTGCTGCCTGTGGGGGAGTTGGCGGCGCAGCGGCTGCCGTGTGGCACAAAAGAAACACAAATCGTGAAAAAAAAACTTTGTGTTCGCTGAATGACACTCAAAACAAGTACGAATGGTTTTTTTTTCTTGGCAGTATTCGACTAGCCAATTATCCTGCACAGAAAAAAGCTGAAAATAAAAATTCACACTTAAGCACAAATTAATTTACATATATATTTTTATAATATATTTTTGAAACTTTCAAACTCCACAGCTCAATAAACACTGTGAATCTCTGCATGAAGACGAATCTCGACTGTGTTCGAAATATATTGAACTATATAAAATTGAAAAAAAAACTTGATCTGGAGCCAGACGAACGTAATTAAATTTAAAAAAATTGTCAACAAATAAAATAAGCAAGCAAACATTAAATAATTACATAAATTAACTGCCTATATGTAATATTAACAATTTTGAATAAACGATTAATTCCTAGAAGATCCCAAACAAATAAAATAGTTTCATTTATTATAAGTTGGGATTAAAATAATAATAATAATATAATAATAATAATCATATTTGAAATATAAAAAGAAGTCACAAAAAATAATTTAATAATAATTTATATAAATGTCAAATTAATATCTAATATATTAAAAGCACTTTATAGCGAGTATGCCCTGCTTCATAATTTTTGAAACTACAGGGTATCCAAAGGCACCAGCAGCAAAACAGCAAACCAAAAAGATTTATGATACCGCTCAAGGATACTCCGCGCTGTGCTTATGCTCAACAAATGAGCAACAACTACAAAAACAAGTACGAAAGCTATAGTCGAGAGAGCTCGACTACGATATATCCTGAACACAGCTGATAAACATATATAATAATAGATTTATTGATGATGTTTCTTATCCGATGATCCAGTTGATCATTAATATGCATGTGCAAATTATATTTTAATGCGAAGCCTCTGCCTTTTATTGCTATCGGAATACTTATCGATATTCGGTAAACGGAGGCAGTTATCGATAAAATGAAACAAACTTGTATACCATAGGCAGGGTATACCAGAATTTATATTCCAAATTGGAAATCTGTAGCTCGAATCGTCTTAGACGGACGGACATCTACTCGACATTTGATGCTGATCAAGAATATATATAAGAAGATGCTTCCTTCTGCCTGTTTCAAACATTTGCACAAAACCGTTATACCATTTTTACTCATTTTCAATGAGTTCAGGGTATAACAAAGGCCTCGCCCACTTTTCCCCCACAAACTGGTAACACCTATTTCCAGCCCAGTTTTATAGCCTTTTTAATGGTAAATGCACCATGAAAAAGCCGATTATTAATGTTCCAGAAATTTTGTGACTCCTGCTGAACTAAAACTTTGGAAAATATAGGTTTTCGGAATTGTAGGGGGAGAAAGTAATCATTAGATTATTAGAAACTATTGCCAAAATTTACATACCTCAACTTTAAAATTGTGGGATATACATATATATAACTTTTGAGTATAAAATTAAAATTGAGATATAAGGAAACTTGTGGAATATGAATTTATATTACAAAGTAAGGTGTTCCATGTAAAATCAGGAATGTGTTCTTTGGACTGATAATGCAAATCTGAAGTAAGATGAAAAGGCGCTTGAAACAGGTTCCAAAAACATATTTGTTTATGGTCTAAGATAATTGGCACTCAAATGTTTGGTAGTGAAATTCAGAATATTATTCTGTCAACCAATAATACTTTCGATGAGCATTACTTTTTCAAGAGCTAACTTGATTACCTTTAATATTATAACATTTTTCGCACATAAGGAATATAATAATAATATAAATCAAACAGCAAATAATTATTATTTTATTTTTCTTTTTTTTTTGCATAATTCAAATTCAAATTAAACTTTTTTGGCCATAGAGCAGAGTCGATACTAACTTTTACGACTGACTCTCTGGCTGACAGTCTCCATTAGGCCAAAGATAAGAGTTTACATTTTTCATTTTTGCTCACGGTTTTCAATGCGAAACAGCAACAAAAAAGATTTTGAAGCAAAAGTGTGGAACAACAGCAATTTAAGCTGTTACAACTCTTTGCTATCATTGTTGCATGCATCTGCTGCCACCATGTGTGGTAGTTGGCCCCGCCTTGAGTCTGCTTCCAGTCTCAGTTTCATTATTGGCCCCACACCACCATACAAACACACACACACACACACACACATAGATTTTAATGACTAAGCGTCGCCTTTGCAGCTACTGCATAACGACCAGAGGCAGTCATGTTGCCCCCTGCAACCCCCTAGCGAACACCTACCAAAATACCCCCAAGCCCCTCAAGTATGTTGATTGTTTTTAACGAGCCCGAGACGTTAGGCCTGTTTGCTTTCCCCTTGCCCCCGCCGATCCGCTCTGCCACTTTGCCTTTTGTGGCACAGAGGTGCCACAGGAAAAATGTTCAAAGCGTTGCCTGCGTAGGCGTAAACGCTACCCCTCTCCACTTCCTCTGCCATCCGCCGTCCCCCCCGCTTCTGGCCCTGGTAACTGGTCAGTCAGCGCATTCAACTTCCAACTGGCATTTTCCCAAAGCTGCCAACTGACTGACTCACTTAATGACTGAGCGGCGAAGCGTGCCCCAAAACGGCAGCAGTTACTCCTCCTATTGCCACCTGCATCCCCCTCTCTTGCATCGCACATCTCTGCCCCTGCCCAGGGTAGGGGCTTAATGACGCATGGCTGCGAATTTTGCATTCAGTTCGTGTTTAGTTTTGTGGTTTTTTGCCTTTTGCCCGATTTGCCTGTCCGTTTCCAACGGCAGACAAAGCAAGTTGCCACAAAAACAAAAACCGAATCGAAAAACAAAGTTTTTTTTTTTTTTGTTGCATACTCTTTAAGCCATAAACATGTTTAAGAATGGGTAGCATGGAGTTACTGTAACTTGTGAAAACTTATCCGAAACTTTTAGGTATAAACAGTTAAAAATATTAGAAACCTTTTCCAACTATCTGTATGTAATAGTACAAATTAAAATTGGGATTTTATATATCCAAGATATTTTCAAAAATAAATTTCAAAAATATCTGATATTATCATCAGAAATTATTTTAGAAATGGAATCTTATTTCAAATTCTTAAAAGATGTGAAACATTTTTGCAAACAATTTGATTTCATTTAATTTCTGTCAAATTTGCCATAATTTAGTCATTTCTCTTTATCTATTAAGCAAGAGCTGATTACAGGGTATGTGCCAGTTGTGCACTTTCTCTGCTTGAGCGGATTTTAGTCATGCTCTGTTCTTGAGATTCTTTTTTATGAATTTGCGCTCGTATTGTTTTCATTTTGATGAATGCGTCGCTTCGAGTTGGCATAAAAAAGCGCAAGTGATTTCCAAGTGGAGCACAAAAAGGGGAACGCAGTGGGGATACTGGTGGGTTAGTGAGAGGTAGATTAAAGGGGGAGGGTTAGGGGGGGAAGTGAGGCGGGTTTTGTAGATGTCTATAGTTGCCTGTAGACTACTTGATAATTGTAAGCCACAAGTCTTTCACATTGTTGCATGCTAAGTAGCTACGAACACAACCAACACACACACTCCACACACACACACACACTCCACACACACACACACACACCCGGCACACACACACACAGCTATTGCTCAGACAGAGACGCCGTTTTATTGCTTGGCATGGAGCCCGGGCACAAGGTCTCTAATATGTGGATATGGGTCGTCATCGTCGTCAGAGTCAACGAGTTGGCGTCGTCGTCATTTGCATCTCTTTGCCACTTGGTGTGTGTGTGTGTGTCTGTGTGTGTGGAAGTGTATGTATTTTTCTTATTTCTTGGCATTTCTGTTTTGTTGCGCACATTCCTGTTTGGCATTTTCAACCAAACTCTGCCCTTTGCTGCCCTGCCCCAATGTCAAAGCGCAGCACTCGCATCTTTATGCCACGGTCAAGGGCAAGTGAGCAGATGGAGCAGAGGAGAAGTGGCGGACACGAGAAGCGGGGCTCATTCGCGTGCCTCAAGTTAGGAATTGTGCGAGTCTTGAGCTTAAAGAGATACTATCTTTTTTATTGCAAACAATTACTAAAAGCAGCTTAAATCTGAACTTTAGCCTGCTATTCCCGAGAAATGGACGCAATCTTAAAGAAGCAGCAGATGTCCATATACATATAGACACTATATGTTTAAAATTGGGCCCATTTCCAGGCACAGCAGAGCTTTCAAATAGTCGCCAGTTAGTTCAGCTACTTTCCACATTTTGTGTCTCAAATAACGGGTTTTCCGAACTGATTCCAGCCAATTCAGATCTGTTGCTGGCTTCCACAATTACTGATCCTTCTGCAGTAGTTGGGACATTCTATTGATCCACAGACGCGCCTTTTTCTTTGATAACGGTTTGATATCCATTTCAGATTCCTTTTGTTGTATTTTTTCAGCAACTAATTTTTGAAAATTCGGATTTGTACGTAATTCGCTGATTTTCCGATTTAGTTTCTGGAACTGTACCCCTATATTATGTATACGCATCTCTATCAATTGAACATGTTGCAAGCTTGAATTCAATTTGTCAAATACGTTAGAATACATCGGATGGGTATCGTAACTCCAGTCTTGTGAAGGCATCGTAATTTATTTTGAGTTTACAAAAGAATTTGGAAGAATTTCTTGAGCGACTTTGTGTTTTCTGAATACATTTTTCGAGAATTGTTGGAATGAGTTGAGAAGCTTCATGACATACTTCATGTATGCCAACTCTGATAAGTAGTAATAGATCTGATGTTGATACAAATCCTGTTATTCCTTATTTGACCCATAAGCTTGTCTCAAATTAGAAACGGAAATGCCACAAAGATTTTATTGATTAGCCACAGAGACAAAATGACAAAACAAGCTTTCAGCTTTTGGTGACATCGACATTTGGTAATTAAAATTAATTTTCGCTCGCAAAAACATATACTGTAGAGGGGGGCGAGGGAGAAGAGGCTTGTGGGAGGGGGGGGGGGTGAGACGAGGGGGCAAGCTATCTAACTATCAGCGATCAACTGCAGTCAAGTCGGTCAGGCCGTGAAATCTAGTTTTCCCAGTTCGGAATGATAAATTGCGTCTAGTTAGCGTAGCGCCAAAAGAGAAACAAGTTCACTAACTGCCGAGTGGTGCACCACACCCCCTCCCCCCACCACATCTCCCGCCGCCCTCCAGCACTTACTGCTTTGAATACCCTGCATATGCAGGAAAATAGTTTCTTTTAGGAGTCTGTGAGTTGACTTGAAACAATATATGATAATATATCAAATATATAAAAGCTTTAATTCAATTAAATTTAATTTAATTTAGTGGAAAGCTTGTTCTAGATTCAAGTTTTAATTTAACTCTTCAGTCATCAACTTTCAAGATGGTTGAGCGACAAAATTTAAGTATTTTAACTACTTAAATAATTAACTTACTTAAATCAAATCTTTAGATACTAAATATGTCTGTAAATTATACTGAATTTACCTGCAAAAACTATTCAACTAAAGTATGTTTACTACTTAAAGATATTTAATTAATTTCGAGTACGAATTTTATCAATTACTTGACAAAAAAAACTTTTTCTTGATTTTAAAAATATTATTTTCATTTTTGATTTAACTGCAAAAAGTATTCAATTAAAAAATGTTGTAAAAACCATATATTTTATATACTAATTTTGTGTAGACTTTGCATAGGGTATCTGTTAGTTTGGCACACTCGTTTCGTAATTTATATTGCTACCTGGTTTGGCTATGTGTTGTATTTCAATTAGAGCCAAAGTCGTCCTCAACAGCAGTTAGCAACAAAGTATCTGGCAATGTATGTTTTCGCTATTATCATTTAAATTTATGTTATGGTACTCCGTATATTTGTTACGACCCACTCTCTGCGGCACTGCGTCCATTTGAGCGGCCTCCCAGCCTCCCAATCTGCCAGCCTCCCAGTCTGCCAGTCCGCAAGTCTGCGAGCCTCCCATCTCTGTGGCATGCCATACGATTATGGCCAGCATTGGGTAATTTGTTAGGAGCTGCAGTCGATGCAGTCCACCAGATAAAATGTAACCCGGTCTGCGGGCATTCAATGAAAATTAACTAGGGACAAATTGTTGATCGTGCACACAGTTTGCTCCACAAGATCTCTGAGAACATTGGACGGCATTGTACGCTTAATGGCTGCTAGAGGTTGGAGGCTGGTCCCAGTGTGTCCATTGTGGCTTAAAGTTATCATTCGGCCTTGTTTGCTGGCCAAATTATAGCACCACACTGCCATTATTTATGGTGTCCTGAAGCAATAGTTGGCAAATGATTTACTTAATTAAAGTATCATCATTTCAGCGAATATGTTTATAGAAATCGCTTCTAATCACAGTTTTCCAACAGAGAATATTGTTTTTTATGATCATTTTATCTAGTAAACATTTTAACGCCAAGTTTTTGTGCATCAGCCAAGTCTCGAGGCTAAACTAATGAAATTTAAATTAGTGCATAAAAAATGGGCTAGTGATGGAAAAAAGTGTTTTCTCTAGCAGGAAACATTTGCTGCACGCAGCATAATGAATGCTTCTCTTAATATATTTATTTTTGTATTGTTCTTATTATTTTATGTTATTATAAGAAACAAAAGAAACTATTTTTTTCCCCTTTAAGCATAGAAAACTTACTGAAATCGATTGAAACATTTTTTTGCTTAAAATTGCCTGTTTTAATGTGGTTTTAAGGCTTAAGTCCAGCCTGTTGCAAGTTGTTGCATTGGCTCTTTTGTCAGCATTATTTTGGCTTGATTTCCCTTTTTTGTTACGATCCCTCAACATCCCCTTTGTTTGGAGACTGGCTTTTGCTCTTTTAATAAATGAAAATGTTTTTAATTAATATGCTTCAATATGTCGAGTGCGGCACTTTACTTGCTGCTGCTGCACAGCACAAGCGCTCAGACTCCCTCAAAAGAGCTTCCTCGGCCACTCCCCCATGCTCGCCGCTTTTTCTCTTGATTATTCAGGGCAAGCAACGTGGTTGCATGTGGCGACGGCGCCTCCGTTTTTATTGTTTCATATTTATTCGTATAAGCCCGTAGGCTAAATTTTCAATATTTTATACTCATACATATATGTATGTGTGTATGTGCATGCAAGTGTGTGTATGTATGTGTGTAAATACAAATGGACAATAAGGATTTCGCTGAAGCATGCAACAAAATAAATATATAGACCCGCTTCCCTTTTCATTTGCAGCAGCAGCTCCCTTTGTCAAGCTTTTATAGCCCACAGTTATGTTGTCGTTGTTGTTGTTGCTCTTGCTTTGTGGACAGCGGCGATTTTTTTGTTGCTTTTGTTTCTTGTTCTCAATTATTCAATGCGTGGAGTGGGCAACAAACACACCAGCCGCATTGTCTATGTGTGTGTGTGTCTATTAATAGCCACATAGCATTTGTTTTGCTTTGTTTTGCTTTGCTTTATTTTGCTTTGCTTTGCTTTGCTTTGTTTTGCTGTGCGTTTTGTGTGTGTTTGTGTTTGTGTGCGTGCATCTCACTTATTAGGTGCGTAGGCTGCTTAGCTTGTCTATTTATAGCCTTTACATATCATTTGCTTGGATTTGTGCTGAGGTTTTTGGTTGCTTGACTCAACAATCCCATATTGTCTAGTGGTTAGGATACCCGGCTCTCACCCGGGAGGCCCGGGTTCAATTCCCGGTATGGGAATGATAAACGCAACGACAAGTGTATATTTTTTTTTTTTTTTACTAATTTTTATTTTTAGGACCTAACTATCTGATTTAACAGCAAGGTGCTGAAGCGTTTTCATAATACGAATGTAATGAATCCATAGTATATCAATTATTTTCGTAAGCTGCTGAGTGATATGTACAACTTCTTTATTTGTCAGTTAAAACCTGATTTGAAGTTTATATATTTCGCCATTTCTGTTGGTAGTCATAGAAATAATGTAGTATAAACTGGTGTAGTTTCAACGGCTACAGAAAAACATATACCTCTATAGTTCTTTTGTAGTATTCAGTCAATAAAAATTAACTATTAATTATTAAAAAAAAGTTTATATATTTATCTTAACCTAGGAAACTTAGGAAGCTGTTATAATACCTTTTATAAACCTTTTTTGTGAAGAGTTAGAATGTGACTTAAATTTGAAATTGGTTGCTCAATTTCAACATTAGTTTTGGAACTTAATATAGAATAAGTAATAATGCCGACTTGCATTGGCTTGGCAGCTGCGTTGTGCTTATATGAGATCAAATATAGTTAAAAAAAAAGTAAGAAAATATTATTTGAACACAAGCAATCAAACATAATTAAACATAATTAAATATTGAAAGATGGGATAGCTACAAAATTAGTAGCAAACACATTTAAAATCTTGAAATTGATTGCAAGTGAGCCGGAAATTACAGGTGAAAACCAATTTTTGTTATTTACTACATATATCAGCAAAATTCTACAACTATATACTTACATTAGGTAACGGAATTCGCTTTATATAGATATCTACACATATACACAATTTGAAGAGCGTTGAGCTTCTACAATGCCTGTCAGCTCTTGGAATACTGGATGATGAATGACTTACCATTTGCACAGAATGAGAAGCTGCTAATTCATCTGCAGACGCTGCCATCAGTCAGTCCAAAGGGTTTCTCTAAGGCTTTTGATAGCTTCGACCTCGCCTCTGGAGGCTGAGGGTCAAGAGAAAATGAAGTGCTGCACAGCAGCCATGGCCAAATGCAGTCATTTATCAATATTAATAAGCTGCATCCTTTTGTGTGTTAGGCAAACTGAAGTTGCTAACCATATTTTACTCATATTTATTCTGCCGACTTCATTGAACCCCCCGACTTCGCCCCCCCCTTTACACACACTCCAATCTCTCTCATTCCTGTAAAGTGTTTTTTTTTTTTTTTTTTGTTGTGCTCCGCAGCAAACATTGAATTTATTCGAAACAAACCGCAAACTTCATTTATGAAGCGACCATTCAGGGCTTACAGGGCTCGAACCACCCAAAAATATGCATGTACCAAGCAATTTTATTTAAAAATGCAAAAGGCTTTGCTGATGTTGTAGTTGTTGCTGCTGCTGTTGCTGTTGTTGTTGTTGCTGTTGTTGTTGTTGTTGCTGCTTTTGTTGTTTCTGCTGTTGTTGCTGTTGTTGTTATTGCAATTGACTGCTGACTACAACATGCATTAAAATTGCCAATCGTCTCTGTGCGGTTGAATTGCTGACAACCTGGCTACATGGCCAGTTCCACACCTGATGCAGCACCCACACTTCCCCGCTGCAGCACCACCAACACCCACAGCACCACCCACCACACCACCTGCTGCTGCCCGCTGCTATTGGAGATGGACATGAAACAGGCACTTTTCCCCATCTTACTTTGATATATCAAAAGGCAGCTGACGGCTTTAACGGGGGTAGTACCGGAAGCACACATATATACACACACATACAGAGACAACGGTAAAACTACACTTGTCAAAAACTAAACAGCATTCACAAAGTTATCCATTGCCAACTGATTTTGTTAGTCTGCATGGAAATTAAAAAAAAAAAAATTAAATCAAAATAAAATCAGTTTTAGATTTTGTACAATTTAAAAACAATTCTTACAGTGTAGCAGCTCGTTTTTTGCTTGCATTTTCGACTGCACCTTTTGTCTGTTACTTTTTGGTTTTTTTTTTTTGGCAATGTGGGCGAGAGGCGTGGCATTTGGTTGGGTGGGTGGTTTTGGGTGCCAGTCAACGCTGCATCCTTGCACTCTGTTCTGCTGCCTGCATGCTTGCTGCCTCTTGATTGTGCCCCTGTAACTGCTGCTCGGGCGCATTTGCATTTTTTATACTTACAGTTTATGCAGCATGTACATACATATATACATTTGTATATATATATATGTGCAACCATATCTCTCTCTCTCTCGCTGCAACTGCAGTTGGCCATTGCTATCCCTGCCACGCTTTGGTGCATCCATAAAAATCGATAACGACAAAATTCTGCGAAAAATGCACTTCATGTTGCCATTGTTGATTTGGGTTTTTTTGTCTACAACATATATACCATATATATATATATATATATATATAGTATATAGTATATATGTGCATATAAGGATAAGACCTTATCGCATGCCAGCTGCAGCTGCACCCAAGCCACCTGCAGTTTAGCACTCGACACTGAAAGAGATTGCACTTTGGATTTCAAGTAATTTAATTCAATCAGACCTTGGGCATATTTTGATGGCATCCATTGGGGACTGGGGCTCCAATTTGTTTTTTGCCTTTGAAAAGTGTTTATGCAGTCAATTTGCTGACGTGTCAACAACCATCCCATATTGTCTAGTGGTTAGGATACCCGGCTCTCACCCGGGAGGCCCGGGTTCAATTCCCGGTATGGGAATATCAGCTAGGAATTTAGTAAATTTTTTTTTTTTTGTTTTCCTTGTTAATAACCGAATGAAAATAGGTATCAGACCTCCCTTGTTCCTCATCAATTTAATGAGTTTTTTGCCCGAAACGTTTCCTTTTTGTGTATTGATATTGGAATGAAATTTAGATGGAAATTCAATAGGCTTTGCTTTGATATAATATGTATCCATGTTCAACCATAATTTGCACACAAATCCGATCTATTTGCTGTATTGAGTGACTGAGTTGCTTATTGAAAATATCTAAAATATAATATAATAAAATATAAGTATCTTAAATCAAAGACTTTAGAGAGAGAGAGATATCTATAATATTGCTATTATAGACTTTGATTGAATCTATTGTTTAACAACTGATTTCAGTTATCTGAAAGAATTTGTATTTTCAAACGTAGAATTATTTGATGTTGCTGCCTTATTTTTAAAGACTACCTGATATATTGCATATAGAAAAATATATAAAAAGTATTCTTGTGTTCTCTTACATAGGGAATGATCTCAGTTCTCTTTGAAATACGCATCCTAATTTGAACGCACTATATTTTAGATAAATTAGGATCGAATTGAGTTGTGTTTGTCCATCCCATATTGTCTAGTGGTTAGGATACCCGGCTCTCACCCGGGAGGCCCGGGTTCAATTCCCGGTATGGGAATGACAAACGCAACGACAAGTGTATATTTTTTTTTGTTTTCACTAATTTTTATCTTTAGGACAAGTGACAAGTAATTAAAAATACATTTATGGATTAATATTTGAAGATCCTTGCTTAACAACTTTAATCTGGATTTGTTAAATGTATTAATAGATAGTTAATATTTCCAGATGTTATCTTATCAATCTTCTTGCCATTCAACTTTAATCTGGTCATTAAATGGCAGCACAATTGACTTAACTGTAATGAATCTTCATTGGGATTTCCCAGGGGAAAAGTATGGCCCACGAAACACCTGTGAGCCGCATTCAGTTCCCGTTAATCCAATAACGGGACGATATTACCCATTAGCTGTACCCTGCCAAATGTGAATGGAAATGTAATTCGAATGGAAGTAAATTCGTTTGGCTGCCGCTTTTGCCCAGTTTGGACTCTGGGCATTGATGTCTAGGTAGGTGCCCGAGTCTAACGAACATTTAATTTAATTATTCAAGCATTCAGGCATAGGCAAATTAAATGAAAGCAACTCGAAAATAATTTTTTGTTACCGGAACAGAATCAAACCGCATTGCATAAACAGCCCCAGCAGATATGCCACATAAAGCCACCCATGTACAACACATAACATACAACACCCAACATATAACATTCTCAATCGGAACTGACCGAGGCATTCTGCTCTTGTTCATTTACTCACTCCACATACATATGTACACGCATACATACATACATACATATATACACATATCGCACTTAAAGCCCATGTCCATTATACTCACACAGAATCCCCAGTCTCTGAACACCTCAACCTACCAATGTCTGGGCGCCCTCTTCTCTACTCCCCCCCCCCCCCCCCCTGATGCGTTTTATTGCACTGGACTCTGCCGTTTTGTCTCTCTGTCTCTCTCTCTCTCTCTCTCTCGCGCTCGCGTTAACTGTCTCTATCTCTCCGTCTCACACCGCAAACAGAGAAAAAATAAACACAGGCTTGTATTAATGAAAAATTTCGTACATCGAATTCGCATCATTAAAAATAAACCCTGAAAAGCAAAAAAATTAAAAACCCAAAAAAAATTCGCATATGTGAAAAATGGCGAACGTGTTTTAAGGGTTGCAATTTTTTGCGCCAAATAAAAGTAAAACATTCGAAAATGTTGTACGAAAATCAATTTGGACTTTTTTCCTTTGTTTCTGCAACAATACGAATACATATGCAGGTATATAACGTATGTGAATGTGTACTGCCCGTTTCTCTTATGTCTCTTATTGCATTTATCAAGTGTGCGGAACGTAGACCAAAACTATAGTCGCCTTTCTATAGGGGGCTGGTTATTTTTAATTTTCAAGATTTTATAAATATATTTTTTGAGTTTCTGAATTAAAAGCAATTAAAAAAAAAATCTTTGTCAGAAGTGGGATTCGAACCCACGCCTACAGAGTAGACTGCGACCTGAACGCAGCGCCTTAGACCACTCGGCCATCCTGACATACCGATAGCCAACGACCAAAAGCGCCATAAGCACTTCGAATGACTTTGTAAACTGATTCTTGTCGGAAGTAACGATATGTAAATAAAATCTGTAAATAAATCGCAGAGAACCTAATTCAAATTGTTGATTTTGTGATTGACAACACTTTGCTGGAACTAAATTCTACTTAAAATATGAAGGGCAAAGAATTTAAAATTATTTATATTTATTTTATATATTACAATTTACAGTTAAGTAATGCTAAATAGAAGATTAACAAGTAAATTGCCTGCTCAAGGCAATTCAACTGAATCATTAAAAAACAATAATTATCAAAAACCATTTCTTGGCATTTCATTTTCCAAGAACTCTACAAAATTGTAAAAAATAAAAAAAAACTAAAAGATATCAATTTACAATTTTATACAACCGAAATGACAAAAAATGAATTTTTTCCATCTCCAAACACTTTTTGGTCATATCCCACTTATTTACTGTGATGCCTGAATACTTTTTTCCAGCTTTACCCCAGGGATATGAAATTGAACTACGCCCTTGTCTGCCATATTTACAATTGCATACAATAACTAAATACATACATGCCTATGCACATACATACATGTGCAACATAAAAGCAAACAAATATGCGCAAAAATAAAATAAATAACAGTGCTTCACATGCTCCAACCGTTTTTTGGATGGACTGCATTGCAACGCATTGCAGCAGCAGCTGCATCTGATGCAGCGTTATGCGGTGGCATGCCTCATCGTGTAAGAAGCAGTCGTAAACAAAATAAATGCAATAAAATAAATATTAATTATTAATTTCGTGTACACCATGCCAGATCGATTAATTAGCTTTATTACTGTATGCTATGTATTTACAGAGCTATGCTTTTCATTGGTCATATGCCACCAAATGTAGCGCATCCCAAATTTTTTTACACTTGCTAAAAAATAAACAAAAATGTGTAAAACGAATGAACGATTTAAAAGAATATATATTTAAATGTCAACCCATATACCATTTACTCTGCCCGCTAGCATATGCATCCATGTACATATACTATATACATTTATACATTTGTATATATATATATATATGTTGTGCTATGTACTCATCCGGGCATTCTGGCTGACTTTGGGGTTAATTTGTTGCGTTGTGCGTAGCCCAAACCAGTCACCAGCAAAGCCAACTGATGTCCAGCTGAATGAATTGCGTAAAAAACTGTACTTATTATGCGTTGATAATCAGCTAAGAGTTGGAGCATTATGCACAATAGAAATATTAAAAAATATGTAAATATACGGTTAGAGCAGCCAATCATTTTGCATTTCCCATTTCCCATTTGACAATTGGCCAATGAAAATTGCCTTTCAAATTTGATGTTCATATTTACCTATTATGGATGCAATGCTTCATTTTTTAATGGCTGGAGATTAATTAATGATAAATAAAAAATATGAATTATATGCTTATGTTGTTATAGATATGTTAAATGAAATTATAATCCTTTGAATCCTTTGTAGTTTTCAGTGTATCTACTTTAAATAGAGACTGAGCTTTTATGTACATCCATGGCGAAATTTTATAAGTATTTCTTCATAATACATCTGTTGGTTTTTAACCAATATTTTATTTGTTTCCAATCCATAGGTTTCTTAATTTTTTTTTTGTAATTTAAATTTTGATATTAAATTTTATTTCTGCTTTTTAGATTTTTGCTGTAACGATAAATAAATAGCTCAATATAGACCAAAATATTTTAATCACTATAAATGTAATTTAAAAGTTAAATAAAACTTCAAATTCTATACTGTTTAAGTAATGTTTAAGTAGTATCTGCAATCTGAATAATTTGTATTTATGGACAGACTGAAATCGGTTTGCAATCCAATCATAAGTAGATACAAAAATAAATGCTAAATATACATCGAAATAAGCTGGTTGAATTCATATTGCATAATGTATATTTCACTACATAAAGATAAAAATCATGTATATATATATAAATATATATATACATATATAAATGTTATATGCAGAGGCAAAAAATTTGCTGGAATGGCGTACGCAAAATGGCAATAAAATCGTGTAAAAAGCGCAGCCACAAACGAACAAATAAAATGAAATAAAAATAAATAAATTGCAACAAGGCAACAACAACAACAACAACAACACCAACAACAACAGCTGCAACAATACGTTTGGTTGTCCCGCCCACAAGAAAGGCGGATTGGGTAGCTTGGTGGGTTGCATTTTGGTTGGTTGGCTTTTGGTTCTTCGGAAGTGCAACAGCAACGCGAAAAATATAATAATAAATTGCATTATAATTTCCTTTTTTATGGCCAAAAGGTGCCAGCAGCAAATGTGTTTTTGCCAGGCTAACCTGCGCCACCAAATCATTAACCAATCTGAAAAAATAATAATAAAATAAAATAATAATAATAGCACCACCGATCCCTTGCCGATCTCAGAAACTATAGCAATAAGATCAAGTTTATTTTCGTCTAACAATAAATTTATGCGTTTATTCAAAATCAATGAAAATTAATTACCGTTAAGAAAAACCTTTCAAAACGCAGTCAAATTGTTATCCTCTAAATTTTACTATAAGTATAAGAAACTGAACAATTGTTGATTAAAGAGCTCTATATATATATATCTACTTATGTACATATGTTAAAAAAAGGTTTTCTTGCATACGCTCATCTTTCGACCGATTCTTCCGATATAAGCCATAAGTTATTGGAGTCCGATCTCAATGTTTTTTTTTTTTTGTTTTTATTGCAAGAAGAAAAAAGGTTTTCAAACAAAGCCAAATCTTTCGACTGATCATTCCCATGGCTATATGATATAGTCAACTGATCCTGGTAAAAAGAAGTAAAAAGATCAAAATAGTCTTCAGATAGTTGATGAACTAACCAAAGTCATCAATATTATTATAGCCAACTTGTTGCCAGCGAAAATGCCAACAAATTGCAGAGCTCGACTGTGAATGATGCGGCAGAAAAATGCGAGAAGAAAATTTGCCACATAAGCGCATCTAAAAAAGGAATTTAAAAAAGTGCTGTTGTTGTTGCAACAAATGAGAGGCATGCGCGCAGCAGGATTCGCCAGGAATTACTGCCCGTTGCTGGTTAACGGTATGGGCTGTTGCAATTAATGCGTTGCAGCCACTGCTGCCGCTGCCACTGCTGCTGTTGCGCCTGCTGATTATGTTGATGATGTTGCAACAGCAAAGTAATCGTAAAAAATATACAAATAAAAAATAACAAAAATAACAAATTTCATTATGCGTATGCGTGAAAATTACAGCGCGAGGAGAGTTTTGTCTCTGATGCATTAATAGCGCTGCTAATTATTGACAGCAAGCGGCGGAGGCAATGCGGTGATTTGGGTTGGGGAAAGGGGGCGGACGGCCAGCCCATTAATCCACATGCACAATGCAGAGCCACCCACTTTTGTGGTTTGTTGCAACTGCTGCTGCTGCTGCTGGTGCTGCTGCAGCGAAAATGCGTTGCCTCATAATGAGCTGTTGCTGTTGCTGTTGTTGTTGTTGCGGCGCTGCATTTGTTGCAGTGTCGCGTTACGCAAAAAATCAGTTTCGAAAATGCTTTGTCAACAGCAACACACATTCAAAATTTTCGGTTTAGTCGCATAAGTTTTATTTTCATCTAATTTCTTTTGTATCGCACTACAACTCTGGCAACGTAACCCGAATCCAACAAAAGCAAAACGTCCAAAAAAAAACAGCGTGGAAAGTGAGTGAAATATTACGCATACGCCATGTGGCACCTAAATCGTTACCAGCCACAGCTAAGCCTAACTATGTGTGTGTGTGTGTGGGTGTGTGTGTGTATGGTGTGTGTTTGTGTGTATAGTGTGTGTGTGTGTGTGTGAATTTGTGCATTTGGCAAATGCCACCCCTAATTACAGAACCTAAGCCCAATGAACAGCAACAGCAGGAAAACCCCTCAAACCCCTATTCACAATTTGCCCACTCTATTTCTCTATTACGCTGACGTCGACGTCGTTTGTGGTTTTTGCTTTTGGCCCTTTTTTCTGTGTGTGTGTGTGTGTGTGTTGACTTTTAGTTAGCTGAGCGCTCAGCGCTCAGCAAAACTGATTACCAAAATTAGTTTAGAAAACTCCGCACACGCGTTCGAAACAAACCAAAAATTTGTTCGGTTCTTTTTGCTTCAAATCTGACCATCAAAAAAAAAGTCAACAAAAAAAATACAGAAGAAAATACAGCACAAAAAATAATCATTAACGTAAAATGCAATTGAAGTTGTGCACACGAGTTTTAGAATCTACACAAAAATGTCATTGTGTTTTTGAAATACCTGTGGATTTGTTTTTAACGAAAATTGAATTATGGTATGCAAATATATAAAACAAATAAAATTTATAATAAAAACGCTTAGCTTGAAGATGTGTTGTATATAAAATTAAGTTGTCCAATCTTATGAAAGGCTTAGTCCTATAGATACACTCCTCCCCACTTGAATATCCCACCCCTTAACATTATTTGCTCCCAAAACAAGTATGCCAGAGACTTACTTTGGCTTGACTGGAATATAATATTGAATACTATAAATTATTACAAAAATATGCTCAACCTAAACTAAAATCTATTTTACTTACATATTTTGGATATCGTTGAATATTCACTTCAATGATATATAATACTTAAAAACAGATTGAAAATATACATTAAATTGTTTTTTATTTTGTGGAGATATATATTAAATGTATTTAAGAACTTGACCAATTTTAAAACTCATTTGCTAGTGGTCAAATATTAGGCTTCTTATCTATATATGCATCTATAATATTTAACATTCTTCAGATATTTGACATTTAATTCTTTATAAGTCTCTTATCATAAAATTTTTAATTGAACTATTATAAGCCTTAAATCGATCAAGTTAGTTTGGTTTGCTAAAAATAAAAAATCATTGGAAGCTGCGACTTATAATTATTTCAATTCAGTAGACATATATATTTTTTTCATTTTATTATTATTTTAATAATTATTTTTATTATCTTATTAAAATATCAGTAATTTTTTTTTTATTGAAAACGATGTTTTTATTGTCTATTATATATTTTTTATAATTATTGTATTATTTTAAATATACGAAATTAAGTTTTACTTTTTTAAACTAATTGGTGAATAATGGTTTTAATGTAGTATTTTCTATGTTAAATTTTCTAATCAAAAGTTTTTCTCACACAAGCAAAAACTTTTTGCTTAAAATAGACGCACACTTTAAATTTCATTAGAAAATTGTTGCTGTGCGCTGTTGCTGTGTGTGTGTGTGTGTGTGTATTCTAAACGACCCCAAAGGAATATAAGTTGGTGGGGGGAGGAGAGGGAAAGGGGTATGTGTGCGGTTTTGTTAACCATTTTGTGATCTATTTTACTCGCAACCGAGAGTTTTTGGCGCTCGTTTCTGGCGTTTGTGTGTCGCGCGACGGCGACGAGGGCAACGACGAAAAGACTCGTCTTGAATGAAAGTCAAAGTAAAAAGCGGCAAACAGAAAAACCTAAACAAAACATAAAACGCCACCACGAAAACGGCGATGTGACGGGAAAGGACGCAACTAGAAAAACAGAGAGCGCCAAAAACTTGGTGATAAGGCCAAAGAGAGAGAGCGAGAGTCTCGTCAGCAGTTGGCTAGCAGGGGTGGGGGAGTGGGGTGGTAACATATTCGAAGAAAGCAAAGCAAAACAACAAACAGTAAACAACAACAGTTTTGGCCGCCGGTAGAAAAAGACCAGGCAAAAGAAACAACGACAACGTGAAATGCAGCGCGCAAAATGAAAATGCCGCGAGACGATGAAATGGCTGAGGTAGGGCAAGGGAAGAAGGAGGCCGAGTGTGAATGCACGGGGAAGGGGAGGGGGTTGGGTAGGCTAAAGGGCGTGAGTCAGGTGCTGCTGCTGCTACTGCTGCTGATACTGCTGCTGATACTGCTGCTGCTGCTGCTACTGTTCTGCCGGGTTGAATGCACGCCGCGTGCAAAAGAGAAGGCAGCTATTCTGCGAGTGCGAGTGCAATAGCAATGGCTGCGCCTACTTTTAGCCCATACTCTCTCTCGCTCTCTCTCGCATTGCAATGCGCATGAGCTTTGACTCTGAGATGCTGCAGTCGCAGAGAGTGATAGAGAGAGATGGTGAGAGGGTGGGTGGGTGGGTGTTTTGGAGTCTGTTTTGTTGGTGTGTGTGTGGGGTGGGGCGGGGGTGCTGCTCGTGTTGGTGTGTTGCAGGTGCATTTATTTATTTATTTCGATTCATTTCCGCTTTTGTGTGAGCTAAATGAAAACTCATTTCCTTTTGATGTCACTCGTTGTTTTTGTTTATCCCCCACTCCTCCCAGGCACATTAACTGACAGACACACATACGTGTGGGTGTGCGTGTGTGTGTGTGTGTAAGGGAGACAGAGTGACCAAAGGTTCTCTCTTACACACGTTATCTCTCCTGCTCTCTGCTCTCGCTATAATGCACCAAAGTGACATAAGGCGGCTGTAAATTAAGCAACAACAACTGTAAACTGTCGCCCTCTACATACGTATGTAATCATATACATATGCACACACACACGTAAAGATAAAAGCTACTGGCACATAGAGTTATTTACCGTTATGTGCATATGCTGCACAGCTGCAGGGGGACAGGAACAGTCGCTGTCTGCCAGCCAAAATCAGCGGGTTTGGTGTGGGGTGGGGTGATTGTGTGGTCAAAGCTAAATGACCAAAGCTTCCATTCTCAGACCTCAGCTTGATGATGATGAGAGGAAATTCACGTGTTCACGTGTGTGTTACATTAAATGGAAAGCTCTTTCATACCCAATTACAATTATGGTAAACGAATCCACACACACACACACACACACACGTAAGCAATTCCCATTGTAGATGTGTACTAAATACATACCTACGAATTTGCATACATACATACATACATACATACATAGGAACTTAATGGCTCTTTGTGTGTGTGAACTTAGCCGCTGGCCCATTGAGATGCTCTTTGATGGCGTCGATGTGAAAAATCTATGGAAATTGCAAAATTTGCATAACATAAAAATTCGGAAATTCCTTTCAACTGAAATGGAAGGGGGGGGGGGGGGCGGGAAGAATTACCTTGATGGGCAGATTGTTCAGATATCTAACACAGTTCCTCAGGCCTAATAATGGAACTCAAATATTATTTGCCTATTATTTTATAGTACAACACTAATCAATGTTTTCAACAAACGAATATCTAAATACAAACATTTTCTCTTATTCATTTGGAATCGTAAGAAACTAATTTAATAATAAATTGTTTCAGTAAATGTTTATTTATTGTTATTATTTGACAATTATTCGAAAGCAGTAAGCCCATTCAATAATATTATATTATTTATATCTAACATAAATCATCACATACAAATTTGTTAACGTTTCAAGTCTGGCATCGTAGAAAAGTAATTTAAATATTATTTGCCTATTACCATTAGATAGCAAACTTTAAAATGCCAATTTTAGCTGAAGAAAGCAGAGTTTTAGTAGATTCGAAATAGATTGGGTTAGATTTCCTTCCTCTGAGCTTAACTTTCGATCGGCTTTGTGACTGTCGACTTTTAAACTTTTTATTAAAACATATTTTAAGAACTCTTGCGAAAGAATCCACTTTCATATGTGTTAAGCTAAAATGCTAAAAATTGCAAAAAATTAAAAAAATGAAAATCGGGTGCCAGCTCGCACGCAAAATGGCAAGGATGGAGTGTTGCTACGTGATCCGGTAGCTGCCTTTTCGCACACATTCACAACCCTTTAGGACCTACTAGAAAAGGTGCGTACCTGTTCGCACCCATGCTGATAAGAGGCTGCGTTTTTCATTTACTAATATAACTAATAACCTTAGTTCGTTGCTCGACACGAGACCCCTTAAAAAATATTCGACGCTTTGCAGCTGAGAAAAAACCTGATGTACTTTTTTGTCGGTTTAACGCCTATATGAATTGTCTGCTTAGTGCCATTAGTTTGTGGTACAACACTAATGAGCACATTCAACATAAGATACATAATTCAAATGGGTAAATACTTAAATGTATATTTTTTTGGTTCGCTACTGTAATCAATTCAAATTTATGTAAATGCACTCATTTAAAGTTTGTTGGTAGACAAAATTTGGCAAATAGCAATCGATTTGGGATTTCCCATGTCTACACACACACACGCATCCATGTACATGTGTATGTATTAAGTTCTTGGCTAATTCATATTTATTGCCGTTCTATTTCTTTGTTGTTGTTGTGCTTTCGGTTCTGTCTGCGCGCCCGGTTAATAAAGTTGTCCCCCCCCACCCCCCCTCAACTCCACACACACATTGAGAGCATATGCTCTGCTGCTGCCGCCCCCGCTGCAATGTTGTTGTTGTCTGGAGTGCAAAATTTACATAGGCAAAGTCAGAAGAGCACGAAAATAATAAAACCGGATCGAAGCAACACACACACAAAACACAAAACAAAGCGTAAAGCTCACTAACCGGCACACACACACACACAGATAAAGCTCACCCACATATACACTCTCATTGGCAAAGATAACAAAACAAAACCGGCTTTTTGTATTTTGCTGGCGACCCAATATTTCGTTTTTTTTCCTACTTACTAATTTTTGCAAAAGTGCAAAAAAGGAATAAAAATAAATAAATGGTGTGAGGGAGGGGGGGAGAGCGAGGACAGCGATAAGACAAGACAAAGGGCGCCTTATCACAGCTGTTTATAAATGTAAAATCTGTACAAGCTATAAACAGTTATAAATACTCTCACACACACACACACGCACCAGCGCACGAATGTATTTATGTAATGCATTTAGTAAAGCTTGTTCTTAACCTATACCACGCAAAGCAATTGCGATAACTAAACACAATTAAATGGCGCTCTCTCTCAATCCCTCCCTATCCCACTCCCTGTCTCTCTGTTGCTCGTCGCCTTTTTGAATGCCGAGGCCAAGAGGTAATCGCTCGAGAAGAGCACAGAAAAAGCAGAATAACAACAAAAAACAAAGACAGAGACAAATGCCAATGCACGCAAAAGTTTCACTATATGCATACATACGTATATACAAGTACAGTAAGTGCTGTATATATGTATGTAGCCTGCTCAACTATTTGAAGTAGTCTTTTTATTTGCATTACTCTTCACTGCGCATACTGTGTATGTGTGTGTGTGTGTGTGGGTGAAGTGCTTTTGTCTTGCTTCTATTTCTGGTCTCGTCTATTTGCGCAAAATTTCTCTGCATGACGAACGAGAGCACACAGCTGAGAGTCAGTTAGGCAGCGAGATATAGAGAGCGAGAGAGAGCGAGTGATTTGGAGAATGGGAGCTTTGATGTTGTGCTTTGTTGCCAGTTTTCGTTGACTTTTTGTACTTTATTTGTACCGGCTCACAAAAACTAAACAGCCGGCAAATGTTTTTCTGTGTGCAACTCACACACACACAAATGTATATTCGCCTCCGCTCTGCTTCTAAGCATGTTTGTTACTGTATTTGTTGTGCTTTAACGTTGGCGCCAAATATTGGCACTGTTGCCACATTTCATTGCTTAGAATGTTTAAATGTTATGGCGTATTTGTTATTAATTAAAGTTGATAACGTCTCTCTCTCTCTCTCTGTCTCTCTCAGTTGTCCATTTCATCCCACCACATATTGGAATCCTCAAGAATCTCAATGCAATTCGGTTTCTCCTTTAAACATTCCTCGTTGAATGTATCCAACTTCGAAATCTCATTATTGTTCTTTTGTTCCGATTGAGATACTTGATTCTCTGAGATACAATTCCAGGATTTAAATTCGTCATCAGTTTTGGGTTTTACATACGCGCCATTTCTCAGATTTATCAGTTCCGGCCTGGCGTAGTTTTTCGCACCTAGCCAAAATAGTTTCATTTCAATCCTGGCCTCGACTCCGGTTAGCGAGAATCCGATCCTGTCGCGCCTCTTCAGGATATCCAGCAACTTCTTCCGCAAGCTTTCGAAGCGACGCATTACTTCCACATCGCCGCAATTTTCCACTTCCATGTTTCTTGATGTAAACTTAAAAAAATAATTGAACCGAAACTGACAAAGTTGAGATAAGTTATCCGCAAACCTGTTGTTGTTTTAAATTTTCGGGTAGAACAAATTCTTTATACTTTGATAACCAAGTTGTCACATAAATATCGAGCTGAAATCGCGTTGCCCTCTTTGAACTGAGTATTTATTTATGTGAAAGTCAAATCATAATCAAAATGTCCTGGTTTTTGAAAGTTGTGACAATTTTGACAAAGTAATGGCTCTGGAAAGTTTTGACCGATCGCAAAACTGCCTGGTAAATCGATAACATCAATAATTGCAGATCGATAAAAGCTTAAAAGGCGTCAAAAAACTTGGATAGATACGAAACAATATTTAATTATTTTGTTTATTTAAAGTCAGTCGACGCCAAAGTAAAAAAATACGCCGAAAATACTGACTGAATTAAATTAAAAATAAAATTTATTCTTGTCCAACATCGGGGAAACCCTACATAAAATCCAATCAGACCAAACACAGAACATTATTGACTGACTGATATTAATAGAAACTGACGGAATACAATAGAAATATGAATTGGCATATTTTAAAGCTACACTGGAAACACAGAAGTAGTTGAAGAAATGGAATCTTTATATTAGCCAATATCTGTATACACATGGTAATATTTTAGAACCCACCCAATTGAAAACTTAAATTTTCTGCTTATTTTTCTTAATTCATACATGTCTTATAAATTATTATATATTATATAAATTATATTATTAATTATTAATTATGCTTATCAGCGCTTTAGAGAAGGTGCTTGTGGAGGGGAGGGGTATTTAATCATGTCTCATGGGGCACTTGTTGTGCCCTTTGTTGTTTGTGCAATCATGGGGCATCCATAGAATGCGATTATCAGCAGTAGAAGCAGTAAAAAAAGTGCACAAACATGTTTACATATAAACAGAATAAAAATATAGTAAATCAAATCAAGATGAAACAACAACAAAATAACAAACGTAGTCATTGATAAAGGATTCGATGTAATTATTTTAGTATTTTATGTTTGCGGTTTTCAATGTTCAAATTTATCTCATAGCAGCGAGCTTTTTGTCCTTTATCCTTTGGTCGATCCCTTAGCCTCCAAATTGTTCAATCTTTGCAATATGCGTTGCTGTAAATATATAAAAAATATTTTGCAACTTAATATCAGCCGATTTCCAAATTAGGTAAATTAAAATTTAAATTAAAACGCATTAAACCTGAATTACAAAAATCTTAAGCCAATATATACCTACTTTGATACAAATTTACATATATTATTTACATACATAAATATTTTCGATCAATTCAATAAATGTATCTAAGCCATTGGTATTTCAAACGGGAGAGACTCTCATGCAATAGAAGCATAACTTCAACTTCAACATTTAGCACGTGGCGTGTCAACAATTTAAGAGGAACACCACCCAAACCACAACCCAACCCGCACAACCATCCCGCACTCGATTTTACCCAGTTCTAAGCTTGGCAATTTTCAAATCGTAACACTTTCACGCGCTGTGCGCCAAAAGGAGCAGCGCGAGAAGACAAACCACGGGCTATGACGCTCTGGTCAGACAACAGACCTGTCGCAACTGCATATACATATACAAACGCACACACACACACACACATACATGCTACGCTGTTAACGTTAACCCTTCTCTGCTACTGGCCACCCAAACTACCAACAACTTCAGCTTCAAACTGGCAGCAAAGACACGCGACGTCGACAGTGACGCTTACGTCGGCAGCGGCAGTCGCGCGACAAGCACGCACAGAGATATCCACACACACAAACATGCATGCATGCATGCATATATATATAAAAATATACACATACATACATGCACACACCTCCAAGTTGCCTTTTTGCAAACTTTTTTGCGTCGACGCTTTTTATTTGCTTTGTTTGCCATTACGCTCTCTCTCACACACACTCACAGAGTCTTGGCGCTCTTGCCTCTCCGTGAATACCTGCCAGTGCCTGTGTGTGTGTGTGTGTGGCTAGTGGGGGGCCGCAGCAGCAGCAGTAGCAGCGTCGTCGTCGTCGTGGTTGTCGTCATCATCGTCTTTTTACGTTCGCCTCGTTTCATTTCGTTTCGTTTTTGTGGTCTGAGCGCGCGCGTCTGTAAAAAGCTCTTTCAAAGTCGCTGTCGTTGTCGCTGACGTTGTTGCCGCCCCCAACACACCACCGCCGACGTATAATTTTTTTTTGTTCGTATTCTCGTATTGTATTTTATACATTTCTTTTGCTCTCTCAGTTTTTTGCGGTCGTCGGTGGCGTCGCTGCCTCTGCTGACGTTTGCTGCTCTGCTTGGCTTGGCTTCGTTCGTTTTCATGGGGTTCTTGAGCGTATGCAAAAGATTTTTGCACATATTCATCTTTTTGGCCGTTTTCGGTGCGTTTCGTTGAGCGCGCGTCGCGCTCACATTTTTCACTACTTAAGTTTTTCGCGCTAAAAGAAATTTGTTGTATTTCGCCTGTGTATTTTGTGTGCTCCGTTTCTTTGCGTCTGCTTCTGTGTTGTCTGTACCTTCTTTTGAATTCCGCTTGCTGTCCATGCCAAGTTGCTTACGTTTCTTACGTCTCGTACGTTTCTTACGTCGTTCGCAAAAGATGCCGATACATCAGCCTCACAAATACAGCTAAGGCTACAGTAACAGATACAAACGGAGAATATTTCCTATATTTCTCTTGCTGTATTTCCATTTGTATTATTTAGTGTGTGTTTTGTGTTCCCTTCGCCTTCAACTTCAGCATATATATATATATATATGTGTGTGTGTGTGTGTGCTTTTGTCTTGGAAAAATAGTGAAATGGCCAGCTAAAAGGATATTTGTTGTGTATGTTTGCAAGGATATTCAACGTGGAAAATGATTTGTAGAAGTATTTTACACTATTTAACAAAGAACTGAGAAAATTGGACTGCCAAAGTGTACCATGGAAAACATATATTAATAACAACTTTGTGCATTTTATAAAAACCTCAAAAATATATCCAAAAAAAATATATAAAGCTGTGAAAAGGAGGGAAAAATAACAATGTTAATATTATAAAAACAAAAGTGTTTAATAAATCCAGTGGCATATAAAACAAGACACTGATTTTTGTGAGAAATAACAATAATATAATATTAGAAATACAAAGTGTATAAAATGATTATATTTGAGGAACCAAAAATCACAGTATTATTATATTGTATATTTGAATACAAAGTGTATAAAATTGTTATATTTGAAGAGTTTACAATAAAAATGATTAAATTATATTGTTGAAGTGCATGTTGAACCGAGTCAATTGCATAAAGGATATACAGTTAAATATATATTTATAAATGCCACACCTGAGAACATCAAGACAAAATAAATATAATTAATGAATCTAAGTAAATAAATGTTTGAATAATGAATACTTGATGAGCTCTGCAGAATCAACAATCACATTTGCAGCTCAAACAAATACTTGATTAATTGCAAACAATTTGTGCCCAAAAAAAAAAGAGAAAAAGCAAAAATTCAAAAAGCTTTTTATCGCAAACAAAATGTTAACGAAAATGTGCCACACGAAATGCTGCAACATATTGCGAGATACTGCTAAAAATAAGTACAGAAAACAGTTTCATCTAAATGACAAACTATCTATATATGTACATATATTTATATATATATGTATGTGTGCGTGTGTGCTTGTGTTAGTAATTGAGTATCTATCTATTCATGGGGAGTATTGACTATCGTTGCGGTTCGTCAATTTTTTGAACTTTTCCCCATTTGTATGTGTGTGTGTGTGGGTGTGTGTGTGCAAATGTAAATGCAAATGTAAATGTGCTCTGTGCCTGTTGGATAGACATACATAAGTATCTTTATATCTGTGTATTTATGCGGGTTAGCGTCGTGCAGTTTGTCCGACGCCGCTGCAGTCGCCGGCGGCAAAGAGCGTCGACGTCGCTTTGTTTGTTGGCCTTAGATTGTATCACTATTTTTAAAATTTTACTCCAAGTCAAGATACAAACCAAAAATAACACCTCCCCTCCCCCTTCCAGCAGCAATCGCATCCAGCGGCGTAGTGAACTTGAAATTTTTGTTTTTCGTTTACGATTTTGCATTTGCATTTCTCCGTTAGTTGTTGTTGTTGTTGCTGTCTATTCCGTTGTCCTGCCGTCGTGCTTTTGCTGTCCCTCTCTCTCTCTCTCTCTCTCTCGCCCACTCTCTTTATGCTTTTTAAGCTCTCTCGCGCTTCGAGCTTAGACAATGCGTTTGTTTATGCAAGCAGCAGCGTGTCTGGGTTAGGTTCGTGTTTATTGTGTTTAGCTAAAATGGCAGAGAGTGTGGGCTGGCGGGGGGATAGGATGGCGGCGAATGAGTGGGCGATTGTCTGCGATAGTAGTTTGCTAAGTGTGTGTGTGTGTGTGTGTGAGCACATGGTTGAAAATGTTTTGGAGGCAAAGCATACTGATGAACATATTGCTACCGATAGCGTTAGCGATAACAGGATATTAAATTCAAATGCACTGCAAATAATAACAATAATGGATATTGATATTGTTTGTGTGCATTTTGTTTGCCGTCGGCTCAATGAGCTGTTGAACAATCAACAATTGCCGACGGCAGTTTTTCATGTCAAGCGTGTTTCAAGTTGCACTTTAATAAATTTAATATGCTTAAAACAAAACAATTTTAAACCGCTGAACATAAAATATTCATAACTATATTCATAAGTAATAAATTTTTGTAATTTTCGCTAATCGTTTTACGTTTTCTTCAATTTTTCTCTAATCACAGGTGCTTTTTGACTGTTTGGAACATTTTTAAAGATTACGTTAAAACGTTGTTGATACTTATTAAAATATTGTTTTGTTAATTAAAATAATATTAATAATAATAATAATAATAATAAAGAAGCATGATATAATACTAAGGCAAGTCATCATAATAACAACTACAAATGTAATAATAACAAAAATAACAACAATAATAAAAAAATAAAAACAACTTATGTGCAATCAGTTATTAATTTTTTAATTTATTCGAAATATTCTATCAATTAATTTGTATATAATTTACAAAATAAAATTTTCTATTACGACTACAACAACAACAACAACAACACCAACAAATGGAAAATAGTTCAACGAAAAAAGGAGCAACAAATTAAAGTTAACTTTCAGTTGTAAGCGAAAACCAAAAGTGATTTTTAGTTAGTTTCTCAAAATTTAACAAACAAAATTCACAACAAAATTTGGAATACAACTACAACAACAACAACAACTACTACACAATAACTACAACCACTGCAACAACAACAAACAAACAACAAACAAACAACAAGCAAACAACCAACCGACAACAAACAACAGCAACAATAAAAGCAACAACAATTACAAATAATAATATTACTAAACACTGAACGAGAAGATAATCGTAATAAAAGAAAAGAAACACAATAATAGCAAGCGAATTGTAACCATAAAAGTAAATAACTAAAAGTAACTGTAACCGAAATACAAAATAATAAAACAAATATCAAAGCGCAACAAAAACAAAAACAAAAAAAAAAGGAAATAAAACCAAACGGAAACATAGCCAATAAACCAATCCAACAATACAACAACAAATACAACAAATACAACAACAAAGCAACAACAGAAATAGCAACAAATCGAAAAGATACCGAAATAGCCTTAAAAACAAATACACCAAAAACCTTACAAAAAACCCCCAATAACAAAACACGATAACCCGATAACAACCGATAACAACATAAAAAAAACAACAACTACAACAACAACAACCGCAACAGGATAAAATAGTTAAAGCAACAGAAACAACAGAAAAACAAAAATAGAAAATAGCAACGATAACCGAAAAAACAGAATCAGCAGCAGCAGCAGCAGCAGAAGTGAAAAATCCAAAATATACAAAATCAGAAGGAAAATTCTAAAGCCAAAAGCAAAACCGACAACAAAACTCAAAAAAAAAGAAATAGCCAAAATTTGTTAAATTTTTCTTTTGTGTCTAACTAAAAAGCAAAGATAAACGATTAAAATATATATAAAAAAAAAAGAAAAACCTAAACAAAAAACCAAAAACAAATTGAACTTTTGTGTTACGGTTTCAATTTTCGTCTTTTCGTCTTTAAATTTATGTTCGTAAAAAGAAAATGTTCTGAAAAAAGTCTTGGAGCAAGCCATAAAAAGCTGAAAACAATTTTAAAAACTTTGATGAAAACAAAAAAAAAAAGGTGAACAATTTAAGCGATCAAACAAAGAAAAAGAAGCAGTAGAAGAAGAAGAAGAAGAAGCTGAAAGAGCATAAACATTTCGTGAGTGTGTGTGTTTCAGGCGAAGAGAAAGAGTCAAGCGTGAAGAGTAAAGCGTAAAGCGTAAAGAGTAAAGCGTAAAGAGTAAAGAGTAAAGAGTAAAGAGGAGCTAAACAAATATGTATTTTGTGCCAACGTTGCACAAAGCCCAATTAGTGTGTGTGTTTTTTGGCTGAGGAAACAGCACGAAACAGTTTGGGACACATTGCGATTATAAATATATCATTATATATGTATATCTATCAAGTATAATACGAAAACAAAAACAAAAACAACAAATTAAACTAAAGGCAAAAAATATTCATATCGTGGCAAAAAGCAAAAACCTAAGAAAACTAACAAAACAAAAAAAAAACACAAATAAAATGTAAAAAACATTTTCCAAAAAAAAAAAAACAAAAATCAAACAAAATCAATTTCGTACACAAATAAATTAAATAATTATTCGTAGTGCCGAAAGCTAATAAAATAAAAACCATTCAGATAATAAAACAAAAACAACAACAACAACAAAAAAGAAATCTAAAAACAAACGTTTTAAGCTATACATTAAATTATATTACATTAATGATAAAACACAACACTCAACAATCAAACGGAATTCACAGAACAACAAAAAGTATATTTGAGAATTTAAAGAGAACAAGTTTTTGGGCCCAACAAAAATGAACAACATTCCCCACGGAAACCGTATCGAGTAATTATCAACATCACTTGGATAATAAAAATCAACAAAAATATTTATATATATATATATATATATATATCAGCTAAACTCATTTTGGGACTCACAGTTTGGTAAGTGACTAACAAAATATGCATTAAAAAGTTTAACAAAAACTCCATTCAAAAAATTAACATTTAAGATATATTTTTTTTAACTGGGATTAACATCCAAGTCGCTACAGCCAAGTCCTCCTGTTTGTCCTTTTGCCAAGAAAATCCCAGAGACCCTAAGTGCTAAAAACGTATACGCAACGTTGATCAAGTTTTTTTTATTAAATCCACTTTTTTCAGGATATATCTTTCCAAAACGAGATTGTACACACAATTTGCATGATATATATATCTTATAAAGTATATGTATACCTTGACATTATACAGATTATCTAAAAAAACTTCAGCATGATCGATTGACAAATTTAGTTTGAATGGCTCAGAAGTGTTCGGCTTATGGATAGTAAAGAATTTGGCTAAGTATAACAGTAATTTTTACTTGCTATTATCAAATTTCCTATAAAAACCTAGAAACCTAGAAATATTATAAAATTTACATGCCAGATATTATTTATGTGTTTTGTTAGTATTACTGCAAAACTTATTCATATCGCTTATACGAAAAATCAAGTCCCACTCCAGGCAGGGTTGTTTGGTGTTGTTTGGTAGCTTAGTCTTCTTCTTCTCTTATTCTTTCACTATCTCTCTCTCTCTGTTATCACTCTGTCCTTTTAAGCCTAGCCTAATTCTAATTCTAATTTGTCTGACATTTATTACAATTACAAACTAGATTTGAACAGTTTGTTTGTAATTATCTTTGAGCCCCATTTGAGATTGAACGTAGATTAATCTGTAGTCAAGAATTTCATAAGTCAGGCTTCTTTTTGCGCAGTGTTTAAATCCATTGTTATGTTAATTTGGACGCATTTGCATTACGCTTCACTTAATTACACATGTGTATATGAAAAGGCCCCCCCCCCCCCCAAAAAAAAAAGTACAGACTGACGCAAAGGCAGAGGATATACGCATGCCGAGTGCGTGAGTGAGACGGGGCGTTGGTCAACGCATTGTGCGAGCGAGATGGCGCCAATGCGCGCCAAAAAGCATGCAATAAAAAGTCTGCTTAACGCAGCAGCCAGCTAACAAATGGCTTCGCATTATATAACAGCCTCGCACACACACACACACTTATGCATATATACATATATTTGTCCAGCACATATGTATATGCATATATATAAGTGCATGGGAGAGTGTCTGTGTGTGTCTGTGTGTGTGTGTGTGCTCATCTACATGCAAATTGCATTTACGCGCAAAAAATTAATTATTGAAAAAATTGCGCGGACAGGCAAAGAAGCAGAAGAATTCAGAAAGGGTGAAATAAAAAAAATGGCTACCAAACTCAAACTCAAAACCAACCCCCACCCTCACACCTCCCTTAACTCTTTTGGAGCTGAAAACATAAAAATGCCAGTGGGCATGCCTGGTCAATGGGGAGGCTGGCAGTTTGGGCAGTTTGGGCAGTTTGGGGCTGGTGGATAGGCTGCTGCTGCTGCTGCTGCTGTTGTTGCTGTTGCGGCTGGCAATTGAAAATCGAAGCACAAAAGTCGAAAGGATGAGCAGCCCACAAAATAAAGAATAAAAAACAGGATAAAAAACAGAATACCAGAAAAAAATGAAAAGCATTACACATATTTTTAAATGAATTGAAATAAAATGTCGTACATAAAAATGTGCGAGGGAATGAAATGAATTACGTATGCGGGTGTTCGAGTATTTGTATGTGTGTGCAAGTGTGCCAGTGTGTGTGTGTGTGTGTGTACATAAAAGTACAGTTGACACCATACAATTTCAACAGCAAATGGCATCAGCAGCCAGGCAGAAGGGTAGACGGTCTTTGGGAAAAGGGCGAAGGCGAAGGGGAAGGGGAAGGTGTGGGTCGGGTTGGTCAGTCAGCATCCGCTTGACATGACAGAGCATCGAGTGTGGAGCCAGCTGTGTGTGTGTGTGTGTGTGTGTGTGTGTGTCAAAGAGACAGCACTGTCTGCAGTCGGCATTATCACTCTTGCCACTTGCTTGCTCTTTCCCTTGCTGCAAGTAGCTGCAATTTTAAATGGTTTGTTGTCTGCTCCAAACGAACGCAATTATATTGTGTGTGTGTGTGTGTGGTGTGTGTGTGTGTGTATGTTTGTGTGTGTGTGCTTAGGTCTCTATCTGACATGATAACAGAAATCCGTTTACTTCTGCCAGTTCTTTAATCAGCTGATCTTAAGAACCATCTAAAGCACTTTTTTGTTTGATGGTATTTCCCATTCAATCACATCTCGAGGAATGCAGTGGAAATTAATCTTTTTTTCAATTTTAGTTTGGTTTACTACGGTATATGAACATGATCAGTTAAAGAAACTACTTTGTGATGTGAAAAAGACGAAAAAGATGAAAATCTGATCAGTTTTGGCCAAGTTATGGCATTTGGGAAATTTGGATCCATTAAAGTTTTTATAGAGTATTGACATGAATTCCTTTCTAAGAACATGTTTGCAACTTTGAATGTGGAATTTATCTATTATTTATTTATCTATATTTATCTATTACTTATTATCTACTACTAATTTCTTATCTGATAGTAACCCGTTCATCAGATGTTGCTAATTATCGTATCATATATTTGAGTTCAGTTCCTGCTAGTTAAGGACCTTTTCCCTGAATACTTAACTTGTGTTCATAATAATTTTTGTAGTCCTGCAAACCAACCCACACTTGTCAAATCAAATCAAATTATTCCTTAAAAATTCTATTTGGTTTCGGCGGGTTTTTCACGTGTGAGCCATGTCGCTAATGACAAGTTTAGCTGTGTTTTCATTTCCGCTGCGTGCGCAGTTGGCAACAGCAGCTGCCAAAAAAAGCAACCCACCCCAGCCCAGCTAGAGCAGCGCAGCCAGCGCACCACATTGAAATTGCACCACATTTTTTGGCAATTTCTTTTCATTTTTCTTTTTTGTTGTTGTTGTTGTTGTTCGTTTCCTTTTTTCGGCTGCATTCTTTTCCATGCCATTTCGTTAATTTTATTGCAGCAGCTGCGCAATTTTCAGCTTTTTTTTTCATCTTCTTCTTTTTAATTTCTTGCAGTGTCATTGAATGCATTACATGTATAAAGCCAAGTCTAGAGCAAACGTGACATATCATTACCCACAACAGAATGCCATGGGATTGGAGGGGGAGGGGGAGGGGGGGGGGCGAGGCATTCAGTTTTTTGTCTATAACATCAGAAAACATTGTAAAATGATTTTATTTTCTTTTTTTTACATCAGCGAAGGTTTGTCTTTTTTTTTGA
The DNA here is from genome assembly GCA_035044105.1 of Drosophila nr. perissopoda 5 BK-2023a. Classification (NCBI taxonomy): domain Eukaryota; kingdom Metazoa; phylum Arthropoda; class Insecta; order Diptera; family Drosophilidae; genus Drosophila; species Drosophila nr. perissopoda 5 BK-2023a. The sequence goes on from JAWNMK010000122.1 coordinate 1,946,012, forward strand.
TGTCACAGCTGGCTAAATTGGGGTAACGCTCTGCGGCGAGGGGGCGATGGGTAGGCGGGGGTGTGTTGCAAGTGTGTTAGCAACTGTCGTTGCTTTTGTGAAGTAGTTTTCTGTATGTTATAAAAATTATGGAAATGAGAATTGCTCGTGTTTTGATATTAAAAATGTGTGTCAATTAAGTTCTTCAGCTTGACGAGTAAGCAAGAATGGGGGCAGAGATTCCCATGATAGGCCCTGAACCGTATTGTGGCGTAGGCGTAGGCAGATGCGGGAACGGAGCTGGGCGTAGACACCAGGACTCCGACAAGCCAGAAGTCTCCTAGGTGGCTACAATCAAAAGCGATTTAAGCAAACGATATCCATGGGGAAGAACAGACTCAGAATACTCACTCTACTGACAGGACACTGCAGGCTGAGAAGTCATCTAACCAGGTTAGGTATCTATAGCAGCGTGGTATGCAGGTTTTGTGGACATGAGGAGGAATCCTGGCAGAATGCGTTGCCTTAGTTAGGAAGAGATGCAGCATCCTAGGGAAGCATGTCCTGAGTCCCAAGGACATAGAAACCCTCAGCCCAACAAAGATCCTGGCATACGTGCTGGAGCTGGAGTTGATGGAAGAGCTGTTGGCTCAGAAAGGGGGCACAATAGACCTTATAGGTCCCTAACTATAATAAATAAATAAAGTTCTTCAAGTATCAGATGTCTGTTCAAATAGGAGTTAGTATTGGAGAGAAAAATAATATTAATATTTAAAATTAATTCAAGATTTCTTTGAGTGTATTTAATTATTACTAATCTTTACAGCCTTGTCAAAATTGTTGTTTAACTCTCGAGATATAATTATAAAATTTTAATTATATTTAATTTTATAAATTCCATTTAACATTTTATTTCGCACAAGTTTCTAATTATAATTATGCAAAAATTGATAAGCTCAGTTCAAGCCTGGTTTTAGAATTGTTCCTTTTTATATCCTTTTGCAAATCCTTGGGAAAATTATCTTTATGCGCACATCTCTTTAATGTTCATTCCGATTAATTACGTGGCACAGCTACGAATTGGGTGAGGGTAATTGAGATGTGGCCAGCCTGCCCCGCCCTGCCCTGAGGCACGTATGACAACTCATATTTGGCTGGAACCTTTTTTTCCTGTTTGTTGTCAACTTCAAAAGCATTTCGGGCAAATGTTTTTTTTTTTGTACACGTTGCCGCTGCTGCAAGTTAAATGCACCCAAACCCGACAATGCGTCTAAATATGTAAATGCCTGCAACTATAGTGGCAATTTGTGCTACCAACTGGTTGCATTGACAGTTTGCAGCGAGCTGCGTGCTGCCCCACTGTGCGATTTGGTGGCTTGTCGAGTGGCAACAAATCGCAGGCAAGGCCAACGACAGATAGCACCAGCCAGCACTCGCCAGTCACCAGGTCTACTTGGGTGCTGTGCCACCAGGTTGCACAGTTATTTTCAGTTGGGAGGGAGGGGAAAGGGGTTGGGAATGGGGTTGGGAATGGGAAGACTGCCATGTCTGCCTGCATATTGCGCACATTTTCGCTTTTGTGTTTTGACATTCCACACGTATAGCTAGAAGGGCTCAAAGGATATTCTTGTTGTTGGCTTTTATTTCTTTTCATGACTTTCACTTCGCATTCTGCCACAGATTTAGCTACACACACTTCTCGTATATACATATACATATCCATATATATATAGATGTATATATAGATGTATGTCTATTCATGAGATACATTTGCATCGAAAGTGCTTAATTGTGAGCCGAGTGTCTAAAGTTGTGTTCAGCTGCGTTTCATAATATTTTAATTGCTGACTTGTCAACTTAATGAGCTTCTTTATTAGAAACTACACTTTTTGTGTAGTTGCAAGTTTTTGTGGCAGAACTTCATTATAATTTGCAACATAATTATGTGAAATGAGTTCCGCAGCAGCTGATGTGTTGAATAAGTTGAGGAATTCATTCTTCACTGCTTCTGTCATTAAAAATGATGTAAAATGAATTTTGCCAGGTATTTTACAACTGGATTTTGGATCGAAGCAGTTGAAAGTATTCGTAAGCACAGTGAATATATTTGTACAGGCAATTGGCCACGCCCACCACGAAGAGGCTTCAACTAAACGGAGCAAAAGAAAATGTTTCAAAATGACTTATTGTTTGTTTGTTAAATAAACGCGAGAAGGAAAGAGGCGAAGGGAGCGGTGGCAGGAGTGAAAGAAGGAAAGAACTACGGGGCTGCCCAATGCATGTCAACAGCCTATCAAAAGGCCGCTTCGCAAACGATGGCGTATGCGTAATATATATATATATACATACATATATATATATAAATGTATATATATATATATATGCATATGCATACGCCTCGTGGGCTGCTGCACTTTGTGTCGATCTCAATGCGAATTCTTTTATAATGGCACGGGCTACTTGGGGTGAACGGGGTGGTTGGGGTGGTCTGCATTGTGTGTCCAGGGGTGGAGAGTTGTTTTCACATGTCGACGGTTGCCATGCAATAAAAAATGCTTTTCGCTCAACCAAAAAAAAGGAACCAAAAAAAACAAACGAAAAGGTGGAGAACGAACATATGCTCAGCTACATTATATATATAAATATATATATATATATATAAATATATATATATAAATATATGTGTTAGTTCAGAACATGTTGTGGCAAATTTCAGGAACGCTTTTAGCCAAGATTTGATATATGAGCCGTGTATGAGCAAATTACCCTTGCTTGTTAGCTCTTTCTTTTCCCCCAGCTTAGGCAAATTTATTAAATTAAATATTATTAAGGCATTAGGCTGCGGTCTAAAATTGAAGTTTTAATATGGCCCCAAGCGTTTGTGGCTAAGAGTTTTAGCACTGACTTAAAGCAGCAAAATATTACCACAAGAAAAAAGAGGACTTTTCCCGAGAATATAAAAACAAATCAAATTAGTATTGAATTAATATTAAAAACACTATTAAAAATTAGTATTAAATTATCAGAGAATATCCATTTAAAAATAAACAAGAAATTGAATAATAAATAAATATATATATAAATATATGCATAAAAAATAAATATTTATTTTATTATTAATAAAAATGAAATTAATTCATTCATATTCAATTCTTTGTATTCAAATTAATTCATTCAAATTCAATTCTTTGTATTTTTTTTTTATAAATTTCGCAACAAACTTAATAATTTAAATGTCTCGCATAATTGTGAGCTGTGCAACTGTAAGCAAATATAAATAGTTCCTTTTAAACTAAAAAACGCATGCAAATAAAAATATATGTGCATATATGTAAAATCTGACTCTCACTACAATAAGAACAATAGTAGCAGCAACAATGGTGCCGCATAAGTGCACTTTTTTGCCAACCTGCCCCAAAAACAAAAAAAAAATAACCAACAACCATATTTTTTTTAATGCCTGCAGCACTTTGCGAAGGCGCACAATGAGGCAGACACAACAAGACGGGAACACACTAAAAAGTGTGCATTTTATGGCTGGGGGCGTGCAGGCGGTGTAAGAGGAGGAGAAGGGGGTGTAGCTACACCGTTGGCAAAACGGCAATAAAAAAATGTTAAACTGCAACTGCAACTGCAACTTACTGCATTACAACTTTGTAAGCACCTCGAATCATTTAAAATTTCCCCTCGAGTCGCTAACTTATTGTTGGAAAAAAAAAAGTGTGCGTGAAAATGCCTAAAACACAGTCGAAAATGTAGACTCTAAAAAAGTACGGTAGCCAAAGCTAAGCCAAAATATGTAAAAAGTGTAAAAGAAAGCATTTAATTTTGTCTCCAATCGAATCAGGAAATCTCTCATTTAAGTTTAATTCCAAAAACATTGAAATAATAGTTTAAACTTAAGACTTGAGAAGCTCATGACAAAAAATTCAACAAGGATGTAAATATTTAGTAAAGCTCAAAGCTCGCGAGCATAATTGAAGTCTGCAAAAGCTTGTGTAAGCGCTCGAGCAGTAGCTAGTAAGTAGAGCTTTTGTCTTAAGCCTCAAACTTGCATGTGCTGGCAAAGCTTGTTGTACAGTTAACAGTTACCAATTCACAGACTCTTCTTCTGCCAAGCTTATATTTTGCTTGATCAGCCATGGAGGGTTATTTGTTTTTTTTTTTCCCGACCTAGCAGCGTGTCGAACGAGTCTAATGCAATTAACTTAAATGTCTGCAGAGAAATGCAATTTAGCGAACTATATTTTCAACTAAATGACGAGAGACAACAAAGCAGCAAACAAGTTAAATACCAGAGAATATTAATATTGACAAAGCCAGCAGAATGACACAAAAGCAATAAGCAGCAGGTACAGTTTGTCAGTTGACAGGTGACTAAGTCAATCTATCTCACTTCCACACACACACACACTCTCGCTCTCTCTCTCTCTTTCACTCGTTGTCTTCGCTTTGTTTGAGCTTTCATGCGTAAAGTGTGAAAATCCTCACGCAACTAACGGAATTGTGTGTGGCAAAGCCGAACAGAAAAGGTTACCGCTTTCAACACGCACCAGCTAACAAGCGAACCCGGTACGTGTACGGGTACGGGTACGGGTACATGGGTCCGTGTCCGGGTCTGGGTTCGGTACTGATTCTGGGATTTGTCTAACGGCGCTCATGTAAGTAATAGGATTAGTTAAGGTCTGCGGTTAACGGTAACGTGCAATGGGTCAGTGCAGGCACGACCCTTAAGTAGCTGCCAGACCCCAATAGCCATTGCCCAGGCACTGCTTACCTCTCAAGTTTTGACATCGTTTTCAGCGTCTGCCCCACGCTGACCGTGTCAAATTGCAAAATCAAAAACAATAACTGAAAACTGAAAATAGTTCATTATTTGCACGCCACAAATTGCACAAAGCATTATGGTAATTTTTCCAGAAATTTTACAAGCATTAAATGCTATATAAAACAAGTAAGAATGCTGTAGTCGAATGAGCTCGACTGCGATATAGCCTGAACCCAGTTGTTAAATATATTAGACCTTTAGAAAAGTCTTGCACCCAAATGTGAGAAGGTTTTCAAATGCTTTCTTTTCTTATGGCAGGCACAGGGACTGCAGTAAGAAAAGAAAGTCTGCCCGAACTGACCCCAACTCCATTCAAACAAACATATGTACACGCAACTGTAAGTAACGGGGCTTTCCAGAATACACACAAAAACATATTGATGCTCGCGGCGATTATCATGCCATCTCTGTCTCACACATGCGCTCGCATATTTATGCCTACAGAAAATGCTTGCGGCTGCTGCTAGAAATGAGATCAATTTGAGAATCTACTTTCGACTATAACTGCGGTGTTACTTATTCGATCTTGATGAAATTTGGGCAGTTAATCAATAATATGCATACGCCATAATAAAGACATTTAATAAATAACATTCTGCGCCTCGATTTAATCAGTTTCTATAAGGGTGTCAAAGCGAAACCAATTTAGGTACATAAAGTATAAAAGTTACAGTAATTTCTAAACTACTACTTAATGATAAGTTGGAAAAAAGTGAGAGCCGTACAGACGGACGTTACTAACTGCAAAATACACCGATACCATCCGATTCCAATTCCATACGTAAATATTTATTTATTCCTCAACTCTCTGAATTTCCATAGTTCTTGGCAATAGTTTTGGCTGTTTTGCTCCAATTTGCATAGCCAAATCCTTAGAGCCAAGTTTTTTGAGTCAACCGTTCGGGTTTTTTTTTAATCCTTTTCTGTTGTGTTGTCTTTCTGGCTAAATAACCAGCTTTATTTTTTTTTTAATTTTTGCTTGAAAGTGAAAACTGCCCAAAGTGATTGGGGCAAGCTCCGCATTGTTAAAACTCAACCACCCACGCCCCAAAGTTGCTCCCAAAAAACCACCCTCCCCCCATCAACCCTTGCTCTGCACTGTTCTGTTATTAATGGCAAATGGAGAAACAAGTTTTTTAATGGCAGGCAAAGTTTTGACTCCGTGCAGACAGCGACGAGACAAAAGACTGCTAACATAGTGGCAAATAAATAAAGTATTAAAAAAGTAATAAAAAGACGCATTTTCTTTCCATTTTTTTTTGTTTTCTATTTAAAGCTGGGTAACAATTTCGAGCACGGTTTGCAGCAGATGAAAATTAGCTTAAAGTGTGTGTGAATTGAGGTTCGGAAACACGTTAAGTGTTTAAAGATATAAGCTGCTCATAATCATATTTAAACTCTTAAGTTAATATTTTGGTTTGATTTTGTGCTTAGCGCAGTTTTACGCTTGTAAATAATAATAATAAATAATTTTTGCAAATGATCAACTCGAAATATTTGTCTTTCTTATCGTCGGCTGTTATCAAGCATTTCAGATAAGCGTGAAAAGTACGCATAGATAAGAAGCGATCAGAAAACTAATCCCCCCAGGGACGTGGGCAATTGTGAATGAAAAATTGTGACTTTATGGTTTGGGGCCAATGAAATTGTTATCATCCCCCTGCACGCTTGCTCAAAGTCGTGTCGTAATATTCATTCAATATTTTGCATTTCTTTATTTTGGCAAGTCGTCAAAAGGTAAACAAAATCAAATCGATAGGTTACTGAACCAAAAGCCAAAGCCAAACAGCAACCGAAACAGGAAAACAACAACTGAAAAACAAAAACAACAACAACAACACAAAAGCAGAATACACACACATAAAATGCAAATGCAACAACAATAACAACAACAATAACAATAAAAACAGAAACAGAAACAGGTGCAAAGAGCATAGATGCAAAAACAGATGCAACTGTTGCCAACAAATTCTAAATTTAAGCATTGCTTGCAACCGAAGACAATCGAAACGCTTTCGCAAGAAACAACTTTTATTTTTGGCCAATAGTCTTAAATATACCATTTTGACTGAGTTTTTTTTTTGAATAGAGTGTTTAACACTTGAAATATGTATAAAATCTATAAGATAGGTATTTTATATAGTTTATAAATATTAACTGTTGCGAGTTTTGCTATATATAATTAACCCATAAAAGTATTATAATCTTGGCATATTTTTATTTATTTAATTATAATTTTGATTTTATTGAATAAAAATTGTTTTTTTTTTTTTTTTTGCTTTGCTTGGTTATTTAATTGCCGGCAACATGTTGAAGGCTGTTTCATTTTGATGTTCTATTTTTGTTTTATCGTCTGGAAATCACATTTAAACTTGTTTGAGCTGCTTTATTAAATTGGGATTTTGTTATTAACATGGCTAGAAAGTGTTTTTTTGTTGTTGTGCTTGATTTTTGCTCATGTTCTTAATATGATTCTGATGTTTTCTTTCAAGGGTATTCAATCGTCGGCATGTTGTTGTCAGCTATTTCATTTTGATGTATTTTCGGTTTCGACGTGTCTTGAAATCACATTTAAACTTGTCGTTTTGAGTGTTTTTGCTGTTGCTGTTGTTGTTGCTGTCATTGTTGTTGTTGCTTTTGCAAAAATTGAAAAAACGAACGTTGCCAAAAATGAAAGAAAAATAAAATAAATTAAAACGAAGCGAAATTAAAGTAAACAACAAGCTAAAGCGGCACAAAAGACACGCCGAGACGTTGTCAGCATTTGTTGTTGATTTTTTATGTTTTACATATCTACCCATAAATCGACATATATATCCACATATCTATATATGGAGCTCCCCCACTTACCTTCTTTTTTTTTTTTGCAACATGTGTCGTACTCTTTTTCTTATTGTTTCTCGTTTTGCTTGCTTTTTGATTGTTTATACGACAAAAAAAAATGATGTTGTTTATTTATAAAATATTGCATACAAATCATACAATAATTTACTTTATATTGTACATATGTCTGTCAATTTGACCCCCCCACCCTCTGCCCTCCCCCTGCGTGTCTAGGTTTTCGTCAACCCGGAAAACAACGAAACCAAATGAACAATTGCAAATTTCTGTTCTTCTGGTCACGATAACTCAACTCAACTGACTGACTAACTGACTGACTGAGTGGGCGTTGCCACAATGATTGTGGGGTGTGGGAGGGGGGAGGGGGAAGGGTGGTGGAGTTCTTTTTTGGCCATTGTGGGCCATTGTGTCGTTCTTAACTGATTGCTTGAGCGCTTGAGTGTGTGTGGGCAGCAAATTGCATGCAACTGGGGGATTGGTCAGCAGGTCGAGAGGTCGAATTGCATTATACATATATTGCAAACAGATTTATATATAAGATTTACAGAAGGTAGTATAAAGCACTATAAATTGATATCTATCTGATTATTAAATTATCATATTAAATATGTATTTAAATGGTTTCAACAATCTGTAAGGTATTCATAGGCTTCATTTCTAAGCTAATTTGCCTTTTTTATTTTCATAGCTACTTCCGATTTGAAGCTTATAATAAACATGCCATTTTTGCTCAAAATCAGAGTGGAGTATTTTTGGCCTTTACAGTGCTCTAAACTGAACGTAAATCCCAAATAGTAGTCGACGTAATAAGCCACTAAATGGGAAAAAAGGAGAAGAGAATTTATACACAAAATAAAAGGAGGCAAACGAAAGCGCACACGATGTGCAGCAGCAGAGGCAGCGGCAGCAGCAGCGCCAGCAGCACGCGTCAAAAACAGCAAAGCGAGCAGCGCAGTTAGTGTTGGCATCTCTGCAGCGGCATGCCGACTCAATGTTAGAAAATCGACAACAGAGAGAGAGAGAGAGAGAGTTTGAGAGAGTGTGAATGTAAGTGACTGAGCGCCAAGAGATGACAGAGCGACACTGAGAGATATGGAGAGCGAGCGAGCTTTGTTAGCGACTGCACCAACACCAAGAAACTTGTGCGATGCACACACTCACACACAGCTGGGGGGGCCGGCGTCCGACCCGCCGGCTAAAAGTTGAAAAATTTTGCGATTGTTTTGACTAAAAAAGCTTAGAGAGCGCCAAATTGCTTGACTCCCTGCCTGGATCTCTCTCTCTCTCTCTCTCTGTGTGCCCTGTGTTGATGTATTTGTGAGAGAGAGAGAATGAGTTGCTCGCTACTCGCCGCTCGCTGTTTTTTTTTGCTTTTTTGTGTAGACATTGTACTTGTAGTTGGCGGCGAGACCAGAGACCCCCAGACCCGTAGTCATAGCCATAGCTAAAAGTTGGCGCGCGCTCCGCTCCCACAAAAAAGAAAAAAAAAACCGAAAAAATATCAGAAACAGAAAAAAACGCCAACGACAGCGACGACGACGTCGCCTTGCGCCAAGTTTCTTTTCGTTTCGCTTGGTTTTCGGATTCGGTTTGTTGTACTTACAGTTTGCTGTTTTTTTTTTGGCATTTTGTTCGATTTTTTTGCGACGACGACATCTAAATAAAAAAAAAGCTGCACACGGTTTACAAATACACACATGTATATGGATATGTGTGTGTGTGTATTAACTATCGCAGAGTGCTTGCAAATTGCAGGCAATAAAAAAAATAACTAACAAACAATATAGGCGTGCAAAAAGAGAATAAACGCGCCTACAACAAATACAATCGACAACAAACTAAATGTTTGCATAAACAAACGAATGTGTGCATGTGTGCAAGTGTGTGTGTGTTTGTAGCACACGCTGCGTATACGCAACGCCAAAAGGCAAGTGAGAAGAAGAAGAAGATGCAGCAGCAGCCGCTGCAGCAGCCAATAAAAAAAAAACAAATGCAAATAGATTTCGCGATTAAAATCATTGAGCAGAATATTTGTCAACGTTTGCAAAACTGCAGTTGCAACTGCAGCTAAAAAAAATTTATATGTGTGTGCTTGAGGAAAAAATATTTGATGCAGCTGTGGCAGTAACGGTAAAGCGGGGGTGTCTCTCTTCTGCATCTCTGCTGTAACTCTCCGACAGCATGTGTGTGTGTGTGAGCTGTTCTGTAAGCACGTGGAATTGCACAAGTGTATTAGTGCCTCTCACTGTGCTCGCTCTGTGTGTGTGTGTGTGTGTGCGTGTGTATGTGTGAAGCAAACGCCGCTGCAATTTGCAATTTTTTGTCTATACTGCGCGCAATAAACTTTTTGAGGTTAGAGTTAGTCACACACCCACCCACAGATTTATACATGCAGTTTTATGTATACACTCACTAATATAGCAGTTATACAGTTATGCAGTACACACCCCCACTCCAATACCCCCCTCACACACACATTTAGTGCAGAGTCAATTTTTGGTGTGTGTATTTCTCGTGTGTTTTTGTTTATGCGACACACAAAGTTATCATCTTTATTGTTGCTTTTGTTGTTGCGGTCTCTTCGCCGGCTGGCATCCAAAAATGTGTTATTTGCTTTTGGTTTTATAGCTTTTGTTTTGGGGTTGGGTATTGCGTGGCGGCTAAATATCGACTAAGTCGCTTTTATGGCCTGTCAATTAGTTAATTTGAACTCAAAGCGTATTTTAATGCATTTGGTTAACAGTTGGCGTTGTTTTTTTCTTTTCTGTGATTTTCGCTACTTCAACTGACTTTCAGGAATGGGCAACTAGTTGGATGTCTTCTTTAAAATTTAGCAAATATATATATTTAAGGGTAAAAAAAAGTATAATGGAATTAAGTAATGAACAGGCAGAAGGAAGCATCTTCTAGCACATTCCATATATATTCTTGATAAGTTTCAACTGCACTGGCGATTTAGCTCGATTTAGTTCGTCTGTATAAGCAATCCGAACTCAGATACTATAAGAGCTAAAGGCTTCATGATTGGATTATTAGCTTTCTTATACACTTATTGTGTTTATTTAATTTTATCGATAACTGCCCAGCAATTAGATACCAATCGATAGTCGATAGCAATAAAAGTCACAAATGTAAATATATAGTAAATATATAAATATAAAAATATATACTGTACAAATTTGATTTCATGTTAAACAAATATTAGCAGGGTATATCCCAGTCGAGCAGTCTCAACTAATGCATTCTAACTTGCTTAAAATAATTCAATTCAAACTGCTACCTGTTCTCAATATGAGTTGAGTTAGAATTTGGGTTATATACAGGCTTATGCAAACTTTGAAATCAACTCTCAGTATTTCGACTACAACATTTTGACAACTAAGAGCTTAAAAGTTGAGAAGAATTTTGTATTAAAGTAGGAACTCCAAATACTCATTAGTCTATATTTCAGTGGTCTATGAAGTAACTCGAAACTTAACTTAATGTTCTCATTCACTTTATTTTTTAATGTTGCCCCATAAGAATAGACAAGGTGAAGTATGTTTCCGGAAGAAATAACACGAGTCTTTCTAAAAGCCAGTAATTAAAGGTGCTAAAAGGGTTTTTGCATCTTTGCCACTGCTAAGATCAATTTTACATTCAATTTAATACAAATTTAGCTATGCATTTGATTAACTTTATCAAAATCCTGTTCTCTATTTTTAGCATTAACAAAATCAAGAAGAACAAGAACAAATTCAATGAAGCAGCGCAACCAAAAAGGAAATCCCATCTAATAAACATTTGGGATATTTTTGGCATAACTAAGGGAAACACAAATTTCGCAACAAAAAAAAGAAAAGAAGAAGAAAAAGGTGAGTAAAAAATGGAATGACAAATTAAAAAATGAATAAATTGCCAAAGCGTTGCGAAAATTAAATGAAAATCGAGTTAAATTACAAATAAATAAACGCAGAGCTGAAAAAATGCTTTGCGCGTAAATCAAGTTGACAAAATGCAAAAAAAAATGAAGCGGAAAGCGTTGGAGAGGGGGAGTGGGAGTGAAAAGAGAAGTCACACACAAACACACACACATACACATACACACAAAACGGCACTAATGAGCAAGAGCAAAGAGAAATACGCAAAAACTAAAAGCAAATAAAGTAACAAAAAATTTGCCACAAATCATTTGCGATTTTTTCGTGGGTTTTTTTTTCTTTAATTTTTTTTTTTTTGCGAATTCCCCCTGAGGCCAAATTCGTTTATTTTGTGTGAGCATGTGTGAGTGTGTCTGAACAGTGAGAGACCGAGAGAGAGGGAGCGAGAGAGTGAGGAAGAGAGATGGAGTGGGAGGGGGAGGGGGATATAATCTGTGCTGGTGCGTATCTACAAATGCTGTATGCGAATGTCAGGCCATAAGGGAATATGATGAATTATACGCCAACAAAAAAAAACACACACTCACCAAATTTTTGCACAAAAAACTAAAAATCCACAAAATGCTGAACAACAAAACAAGCAAAATCACTTAATTGTTCACTGTGTATGTGCGAGTGTATGTGTGTTTGATGTGTGTGTGTGCGTGTGTGTGTGTGTGTCTGTATTGTGTTGTGTATCTAACAGATACATCTGCAAGAGTCTAATGCATATGTATCGTGTGGAACTGACATCCAATCGGAGCGCCCATCTATCATCAGACGCAAGATCTCAGTTCGAATTGTTGCCGGCTACAATTTTTATTTTTGTTTGTCACCCAGCGAGTCGAATTCGAAAATTCGGCGCGTTAATTAAATGTACAGATATTTACATAGAACACGATGTGAATGAATGACTAACCTGAAAGTACAACGAATGAAAAATACTCTAAACAACCAAACAATCAATTATTGCAGATATGTTTAGGGAAAATAAAACTTCTATTCGAATTATTAATACTTTTTTGTTTGTAATGATTATTTTTATGAAAAAATAAATATTTATTTAAGCCGCCATTATAAATAAATATTGATTTAAACAGCCATTATAAATAAATATTTATTTTACTTTAATATTAATTACATTTTACATTACACATTAAAAATATCATATTTATTATAACCTTATTTCCCGTAAATATTTCTTATTTAAATTATAAATTTTTCAATAAATTATCATAATAAAATCATAGCCCATATATTTAATAATAAAATAATAAAAAATAATAAGCAAAGAAATGGCTTTTTGTGAAAATGTTTGCTGAAAACAAAGCGAACAAAGCGTGCAACAATCGCATGCAACCAATGGAGAAAAATGTATGTACAGCAAAACGGTTTGCTACGTTTTTGAAAAAGGGAAAAAGAAAAACACAATTATAAAAATTGGACGCTTGGACGCTTTGTACGCCTTTTTATGACTCATTTTTTGTTTGACTCTTTTTGCCGTGTCGCAAATGAATTTTTTTGTGCTTAGTCGTGTATCGTATCTGGCAATTGTGCTTTACCTGTAGTTTACTGCTCTCTCTCTCTCCCGCTCTCTCTCTCTCTCTCTGTCTCTGTTAGGCTCTCTCTCACTTGTAGTTGGCTGGGAAGCTTTTGTGTATTGAATTAGACGACTGCACAAATTACGTTAAATTTTTGGCGCTCGTTTTTGTTGTTGTTGCCGTCGAAGCAACAAGCGCAAAAAAGTTGCCATTTTTCTGGCTGCTGCTGCTTTTGTTGTTGTTCTTGTTCTTGTTGTTTTTTTTGCCCTAACCTTGAAATCAAATTTTTGTTGTTTCGTTTTTTCTTCGTCAACACGACTTTTTGGGCTATGCCAGATAAATACAATAGATAGTTAGGCCCCTGGGTTCTAATGTGTCTGGCTGACTGTATAAAAATTGAAGTTGTAAATCAATTTGAAAGTTTTGTTTCTTTGAGATCTGTTGGGAGTGAAGTCATTATGGTATGGGAGTGTTCAATTACTTTTACCGTTGGAATGTTAATTACCTAAAAACAATGAATTCTTTATACAAATTTAATCTCCAATTTAGCTAATTAAATGTTGAATTTTATTCAAATTTGTTGAGTATGGAAAAATAAGTCATTTATTTACGGAGGCTAGCTTGAAGTAAAATCTTTTAATCTTTAGCCAAATACTTAAAATAAAGTTATCTTAGATATTTTATTTAATATTAATCAGTTGCTCAATAATATGCCAAAGTTAATTTATTACTTAATTTGAAAGCTATATCTTTTTGTGACTTGCTAACTGAAATCGATTTTTATCGGGAGGCGTTATCGATAGTTATTAAATAAACTTAATTAGCGTATGCTATACGGTACGAGGTGGTTTGAATAATTAAATTTCATATTTAAAGTATCTGGTCTGGTTCAGGGTATGTAAAAAGTGGATGTGATGGGTTTGGTTTGTGTACGTTTAATAGATGTGCGGCTGGCCACCCCCATCTCAGTATACGCCACATCGCCCGTATGTTCCACTTTTTGATCTTTTATAGCTGGCAAATTTAGTTTGCCAATTTTTGTGCACGCTTCGTTGGCAGTGAAAGTTGTCAACGTTTGTTGGCCACGTTATTGACGCCCCCCACGATTTCTACTCTAGTTGCTGTATCTTTTTTTTTCCCCCAGTCTTGCCACTGCTTGCCACTGTTTGCCTCTTTCTCACTATTTCTATTTCAATTTCAATGGCGTGTGGGCAAGCAACGTTTCCACCAATGGCAGCCAGCGCTTATGGCCATTAATTTGTGGAATTTTCAAATCTTGCATCTTTGCTGGTGTCTGTTGCATGTGCATTTTTGCGAATATCGTGTATCTGTTACTTGTATCTTATATCTTTTGTCTGCGGCTACCGGCGCAACGCGTGTCTATTGTGTGTCGGCTGTCAGGTGTGAAGAAGATGGAGTTTTGTCATCTACTCGAATAAATTGTCACTCGATTTGCTCGGCTAAGAAAATGCAATGAGACAAGTATACTTAATGCTCTGTAATGGGGCATTTTGAATGTGGCATGAAAATGATTTTTCTTAAATATGTTAATAATAGCAATCAAGCAGAAGCTACAATTACAGACACAAACTAGGCCTGCTCCCCTGCATTATCAGTTCTTTAAATTTAATTATTAAACCTAATTTAAACTGATCACATTTTGGCCTCAGAGAGCAAGGAAAGGAAGAGTCTAGAATATGTTTGAAGTAAGGGTCAGTAATGAGCTGTGGAAGGGGGTAATGATGATGGCCCATTTGTGAGCTGAGACGTCAATTGGCGGATCTATGGAGTCTCAAATTTATATTGGTTATACAACTCAAGAATCAAACTCAACTTGAGTCAAAACTGCTCGCGTGAAGCTTTGCCAATTTTTGGTATATTAGGAATTCATTTCTCACGGAGAGAAATCAAGCAAGATTTAAATCATTTCAAACGGATACTAAAGAATATATTTTGTTCTATGCATAGAAATATTGATTCATTATTCGATCTATACCTAAGTATAGACTATATGTATACAGTTAGTTCAAACTAGTTTGTCCATCTCTAACACTAAATTGAAGTTCACCGACAGCACTTCAAATGTAAGCGAACTAGCTTCCAGCTAGCTGTAGTACAATAGAAGGGGAAATAACTGATCAGCATTTAGGATCGTTAAGTTGAGCATCTGACCAATGGATCTGTTAACACTCATTCATTTAAATGGCCGCACACGCATTTAAAAATAAAACGCTCATTACATTTGTGCGAGCGGAAGAAGTCAAAAAGAAACAAAAGGCGGCAACAGCGAAGAGCTTGAAAAGCATACAACAACAAAAAGAACAAGAATAAACTAAAACAAATATGCCGTGCTTATAGATAGATAGTCCGACTGGAACTGGGACTGTCAAGGAGGGGGAGGGCGGGGCAGCAGGGCAACAACTGTAGCGACAACGAACGCATAAATTGCAAACGCTGTCGCGCTGCCAATGGAGCGCAATAATTCACAAATAGCAACAGCGACTTGGACGGCACGAAGTGCAACTGCATTGCCACAGCAGCAGCAGCAGCAGCACAGTCAGCACAGTCAGCAACCCCCTTCCACCCTGCCACAGCAGGAGCATAGTGTGCTAGTCGTGCCAGTCTGCTCGGGCGGGCGCCGCTCGGCGGCTGTTGCATGGCAAGAGACGGCGACGGCGACTGCGACTGCGACTGAGGTATCGGCTGTATCTTGCTCGAGTGCGACGCGTTCATTTGCGGGTTCAAGGTAGTTTAGTTTAGTTCTCTCGCCTCAAACGATTCGAACTGGCACTCGCACTCGCACTCACACTCATACCCACACTCACACTCACACTCACATTCATACTCGAATCTTGACACGATGCGTTGCGTTGCGCTGCGCTGCGCTGCGTTGCATTGCGATTTGTTGCGGTAGCCACAAGTTCTTGTTGTAATTGTTGCTGTTGCTCTTTCTTGTTGCTGTTTATTGTTATTGTTTATTGCTGACACGCATTGCGTTTTCAATTTAATTTTTACAATTCATTTCGTCAGCGATTTCGATTTCGATTTCGTTGTCGATTTCGATGTCGATTTATTTACACAGCTTGTTTTGTCTTTAGCAACAGCATTTTATTTGTCAGAAACTTTAAACTAAATTTAAGTTGTCGATTTAAATGTCACTTAAAGCCTAATAATTTTTAATTAATTTTACAATTGTTCTTAAGTATGTATTTAATTAATTAAATCAATAAATAGTTAGAGAAATCAATATTATGATAACGGATTAAGTTCAATTACGAATCGTGACAACTACGTTCGAGAACGGGCTTTCAAAAAAAGAAAAAAACCCATAAAAATCAGAAATTATCCAATCGTGGTAATGGCAACAAGTTAATCAAAACTCTTATGGGCCGCAACAACAACAACTGTATAAGCCAATTACTTAACTGTGTTGATGTTTTGTCTATTGCATGTCTAAAGATTGGCAAATGATGAGAGCCAATAACTTTGGCCAACTCAGGTTGGTCTGCTGTGCTCAACTGTTTATGGCCCAGCCACATGTTTCCACATGTATGTTGTTAATGGATCTTTTCGCTTAGGACAACAGGCCGCGAACTGGGCTGAGCGAGTGTGTGTTTGTATGTGTGTGTGTGTGTGTGTGTGTGTGTGTGCATGTGTGTATCCGTGAGAGCCGTTTGCTTGCCGAGACCTTGATCCCGCATTAAAAACTGGGCACGTTGTCGTGGGGCGCAACAAAAAAATGGAGAAAAGAACGTAGCAGAAAGATAAAAGACAACAGAGGCAGAGGCAGAGGCAGAGTCAGCGTCGAAGGCATGACAACAAAAGGAGGCACCACAACATGTGGCCAGCCTTCTATTTGGGGATGTGTGGGAGAAGCCGCAGCAACAGCAGCGAACAGTTAGCGTTAATGGGGATAGTGGGTTAGAGGATGGTGTTTGGGATGAGGGGGTTGCGGGGGAAGCCTGCTTGGCATGCGGTGTCCATTTGTGTGGCACTCCTCTCAATCAGCCGTTGATGATCTTCATTGTTTTTAATTTGCGTCGCCTTTTTCTCTTTTCTTTCTGTTGTTGTTGTTGTTTGTTGTTGTTGTTGTTGTTTGTGTCTTGTTTAATTTTTTATATTCTGCCAAGTTTCGTTTGTTGTTTGAAATTAAAACTTGAACTTTAGAATGTTTTTAAATGTTTCGTTGAAATGCGTTCGGCATGTTAATTTTTTGGGAAGTTCAAATTTGCTAATCTGATGAACAAAACAATCAACAAAAAAAAAAAAAAACAAGTGGAAAAAATACACTAAACGAGGCAAATTCTATTTAAATATTTAAAAATATTTGCATTATTATAATAATATAATTATATAATTAATAACAATTTATTTCGTTTACTTGCAGCTGAACCAATACAAAAAATAATAATATTGGAAGCCAATGCCCGAAAACTTTTTAACGAAATTGGATTTTCAGTCAGGGTTTTCGAATAACCATGTGAAAAATACCTGTTTCCCGGCAACACATTGAGATCAATGAAGCAAACACGCTAAGAATTAATAAAAAAAAAGAAAACATTTTTCAATATAATTTCAACTAACAAGAAGAAGAAGAGAGAATCGAACACAACTAAATGAGAGACTTAAGAAGAAAGGAATTTTAACAGAAAACCAAATTGCGAGCCATGAAAAGAAACAAATGAAGCAAATAAATGAAATAAGAAACAGAAAACAAAAGCAAACTGCAAAAATGTGCAGCAAAAGTCAATAAACACAAGCAAAGCAATAAAGCGAGCGCAGAGCTTAAAGGAAAGAGAAAGTGTGTCCTGCCAAAGGACACTGCACACAAACCAGCTACAACAACAAAACTAATCCAAAACACTAGAAACAACAACAGCAACAACAACAACAACAGCAACAAAATGGCCATAAATTTCTCGGCCTCCTTTGCGGCCTGCATAGCGGCAGGTCTGAAGGTTCCCCGCCAGATAATGTACTGCATCACCCAGGACACGGGCCAGCCGTATGTCCTCTACAAGGATTCGCAGGACGCGGAACGCAATGCTGGCGCCATTGGCGCCAGTGCCGCCCAATGGGGCAGCGACATGTACCCAAACATCCAGCAACAGGCCCAACATCTCAGCGCCCAGCAGCAGCAGCAGCAGCAACAGCAGCAGCAGCAACAACAACAGAATGCCACAGCTGCCGCACAAGCGGCCGCAGCTGCCGCAGCCGCCGGTCAGCCACAGAGTCCGCCCGGTGGCCAGGAGCCACGGGACAATGGCAGCGGCGACGGACGCCAGCAGCAGGTGTCGCCATCCTCGAGTCCGTATCCATCGGTGGTGCAGCAGCAGCAGCAACGGGCCAATGGCAATGCCGATGAGGATGCCATGAATCAGGTAAGCCAATCACAAACAAGCCAAAATGAAGGACTTACAGTTATTCTTGATTCAAGTGCAAAGTGTATTAAAAGTGAAAGAAACGACTTTAATTTTATATACAGAATACATTCTTTGATCGAGTTTATTATTTAAAAGAGAACTTGAACTATTTGGAGATTATAGATTTGGATTTGAATTCAGAATTAAAGAGTTTTCATTCTAGAATATAAAATTCAATGAAAATTGTTTTTATTTTTTAACAAATGAAAAATTTTAGACGAAAAACGAATTGAATAGAATTTGAGTAGGAAAGATGAAAATATTGTTGGTAACTCAAAGAAAATGTTGCACAATTAGAAAAAACCAAAACCAGAACTCGAAATAAACTAGAAACAGACTCAATCAAAACTCTTTGAAAATGTAGTATGTTTTTAAAGATTAAAAAACGACTCAATCAAAACTCTTTGAAGCAGTATATGATTTGTATATTAGTATTGGAAACTTCAAATAAGATCATATTTAAAGCACTTTCTTTCATGGTCAATCTCTGCTTGCAGCTTGCCAATCAACAGAACTCCGCGCCAAATCCAAACCAAAGCAGCAACGAGCCGCAGCATGCGTCGGCAAATGGCGGCGAGGCTGGCAATCCGCACGTGCAGCAGAATGGTGGCGGTGGCCAGCCGCAGGGCGATCCCCGGAATGGCTTCCAGACGCCCGATTATTATGCGCCACGGCATGGGGCGGGGCCGCAAGGCGGCATGCTGGCGCCACCCGGCTTTCCGCCGCTGCACTATCTCAAACAGGACGTGCTGCCCATGGAGCAGAATGGCGGTGAATCGTATGCGCTGCCCGAACTGCTGCCCGGTCAGCAGCAGCAGCAGCAGCAACAGCAGCAGCAGCAACAGAATGGGACGCAATCAAACCCAAATGCTGGCCAAGCCAATGGCAATGCCAATGAGGGCGCTGCGGCGCCCAATGGTCCAGCAACGGGCGCTGCTGGCAATGGGGCAACGGGAACAACGGGTGGTCGGACGGGACCCGGACGCCCGCAGAAGAATAAGCCGCACAGTGATCTGCGGCTATTCAAGTGCCTCACGTGCGGCAAGGACTTCAAGCAGAAGAGCACACTGCTGCAGCACGATCGGATACACACGGACGCCCGTCCCTTTCCGTGCTCCGAGTGCGGCAAGCGATTTCGCCAGCAGTCGCATCTGACGCAACATCTGCGCATCCATGCGAACGAAAAGCCATTCACGTGTCCGTACTGCTCGCGCAGCTTCCGGCAGCGCGCGATACTCAATCAGCACATACGCATCCATTCGGGTGAGAAGCCCTTCGCCTGCCCCGAGTGCGGCAAGCACTTTCGCCAGAAGGCCATCCTCAATCAGCATGTGCGCACCCACCAAGGCGAGCGACAGTTAACACATCCATTACCGATAACGATTAACGATAACGATAACGATTACGATAGCGACTGCGACAGCGCTTGATCGCCATGTAGCCAGTAGGGCCGCAAGGCAACCAGCCAGCATTCAGACCCACTTGCAACCAGCTTCAGCTGCACTCCTCAGCTCAGCAGTGCTCGTAGCGCGAATCGTCAGATTCGCAAACGTTTGGCTTACAGCGTTTGCAGCAATGCAAATCCCTTGCAAAATTCTTAAACACACACATACAAATTGAGCGATGTTTTGGCCTAAATTCTAAATTATATATATATATATATCTATATACATCATTTATTTTAACCTATTCAAAATTCAAGTTGTTGACTTTTTGAGTGTTGTTGTAAATGGAATGAAGAGAAAAAAAATAATTGTGAAAGAATATCAGAAAACTTAATTCAAGTTATAAGTTAACAATTTTTAATTAAATAAATTTAATAATTAATATTAAAGTCGAGTAATAAATAGTAGTTATAAAGCCCGTTTGCTGAGGTATACATTATGATTTTTAAAGTCAAATATTTGACATAATCCAAATTTTATTTTGTCAAAATGTCAAACAGACTAGAAAAAAAGTTGAAAAAAATCATTCCATTTATTTGCCGCAAAGAGTCAACAACAAAAAAAAAAAAGAAAAAAAGAAATACAAAAAAAAGTTACATCTCTAGTTTTGTAGTCGAAGATGCTAGGTGACTTTTGTGATAAGATCGAAGATGGCTATGGGCCAAATTTAAGCGCTGCTAACAGTGGCATTCTCTGGCTTGATTACTTTCATGTGTACCCCGCCGCGGATCAACACGTCTCCCCCACAGATGTCTCGCCGCATCTCATCTTCAAGAATGGGCCGCATCCGACGCTGTGGCCCTCGGATGTGCCCTTCCCGGGCGACGAGGCGGACAGCAAGGGTGACATTGCCGCCGCCGGCGGTGGCTACCATGACGATGATTCCCAAGGCACACCCGATGGCAGCGGTGGCATGCACTATCCCTCCTACTTCAAGGATGTCAAGGGTGAGTAGATAAGTCTGGGCTCGACCCACTCCCCCCTACCATGCCGCAGCCTATTAATAATTGTTCTACTAGCAGGACAAAAGATATTGCCGGAGGTGTTGCAGCACATTGGAGTGCGGCCAGCGAATATGCCGCTCTACGTGCGCTGCCCCATCTGCGACAAGGAGTTCAAGCAGAAGACAACGCTGCTGCAGCACGGCTGCATCCACATCGAGTCCAGGCCGTATCCATGCCCGGAGTGCGGCAAACGCTTCCGCCAGCAATCCCATCTCACGCAGCATCTGCGCATCCATACGAACGAGAAGCCCTTCGGCTGCATGTACTGTCCACGCTTCTTCCGCCAGCGAACCATATTGAATCAGGTGAGCTACCAGATCCCAGATCCCAGTTGCCATTTATGTATTTTATTTCTGTATTTGCTTTTGCAGCACTTGCGCATTCACACCGGCGAGAAGCCGTACAAGTGCACCCAGTGTGGCAAGGACTTCAGGCAGAAGGCGATTCTGGATCAGCACACGCGCACCCACCAGGTAGTTGTAGCCTTGCCAAGCCCTCCACAATATTCGCCCCCCGGCAGCAACTCTTGTTGACCATGTCTTAATGCACGCTCTTTTGTCCTTGCAACAGGGAGATCGTCCGTTTTGCTGCCCCATGCCCAATTGCCGGCGACGCTTTGCCACCGAGAACGAGGTGACGAAGCACATTGACAACCACATGAATCCCAACAGCACCAAAGTGCGCCGCCAGCAGCAACAGCAGCAGCAGCAGCAGCAACAGCAGCAGGTGCAACAGCAGCAACAGCAGCAAACGGTGCAACAGCAGCATCAGCAGCAGCAACAGCAGCAGCAACAGCAGCAAAGCAACGTTGCTGCCTCCGCTGCAGTTGTCGCCAATCATTTGATGAACGATGTGAAGAGTCTGGCAGCCCAGCAATTCCTCAACAACAACAATCCCGCCGCGGTGGACAACAAGGCAAACATATTGCCGGCGCGCAGCATGGCTGCCAATGCGGCAGCAGCAGCGGCAGTTGCCCAGCAATCGGTTGTGAAGAACGAGCTCTATTTTCCGCAATGCTACGGCCCCCCCTTCCAGCATCCGTTCCACGCCCAGCAGCAGCAGCAACAGCAGCCGAGTGCGGCGCACGCGAATGGACCCACGCCGCCCGTGACGGTGACTGTGGCGAATGCGGTGGCACCTGGCGTTGTAGTGCAACAGAATTCGGCCACCTCTGTAGTGGCTCAGTGACATCCCACCACTGGAGCAGCTGGAGTAGTACAACAACAACAACAGCAGCAACAGCAGCAACAACAACAGCAACAGCAGCAACAACAACAGCAGCAACAACAGTCGGTGGTGACTGCAACAGCCACACATCATCCGGCACCACAGCCAGCAGCACCACCGACAAGTGCACATCATATCACTTCCGCGGGAGCCGCAACAGCACCGCCCACATCGACACACGCCCCAACGGTGGCAGCGCCGCAGACGGTGACGTTGTCGATAACGTTGCCGCCGCCGCCATCGGCGCATCCGCCGCATCCGCATGCAGGACATGCGTTGGCGGTCACGCCCAATGGCGTTGCGCCACCACCGCCGCCGCCCACACTGTCGCACGCGATACCCATTCACCCACACATACACTCGATATTCGGATCTCTATGATGTCATCAGTAAGCCTCCACAACTCACATCATCCAAAGCGGCAGCTGCCGCAGCAGCTGAGCATAGCAAACAGAAACCAATCAAAAATGTTGCAATGCGCTCTAGCCACGCCCACAATTTTGCAAGAATTATTTAAAAACACAAAATCTACAGTTCTGTGTCGGTGCTCAAATTTCATTTAATTTCGCAAGAATTTAAACTGAAAGTGAGAAACGGAAACGGAGACGGAAACGGAACAATATTCGCGGTATTTTATAAGTTTGAATAGGTTTTAAAAGGTTCTTTAGTTGAAAACACTAAACACACGAAATTCTCCTAGTTTTTAAAACAAAAGTCAAAACACAGTTTTGGTCAAAAGAAAAGAAAATAAAAAAATAAAAAAGAAAAGAAAAGAAAAGAAAACCAACAAAAAAAGTCAGAACGAAAGATGAACAGACGGACGACGAGTACTAGTCTTTTCGAAAAGGACTCTAAACTCCTTTGCAAAAACACGAACACAAAAGCAAGTAGAAAACCATCAAACATCAAATGCAAAATGGTCAATATATAAGAAGATGAATGAACTTTGAGAAGATCAACCAAAACACAACGTTATACGATTCCTTTTTCAATAATATTTCGCTTTTAGGATCTTACTTTACATAAACAACATATTTATAGAGAGAGAGAGAGAGAGAGGAGGATCAACAATCACACAACAGAGTTATACGATTTTTTAGGCGTTAGGGTAGTAGGCACAGCAACTTCAAAGTGAGAGTGGGACAAAGGTAAAGACCAAAAGAGAGATAGCGAGAGTGAGAGTGAGAGAGAGAGAGAGAGAGAAAGATTTTCGTGATAGGCGGGGCAGCTAGGGATAGGTATGCGGGCTTAGAGGCATTGGACGTTGCGCTGAGCAAATTATGTTTTTATCTTTTGGCATAGAGACGGCAGCTAATTTATATGATTTAAAACAATATATATATATATAGCATATATAGTATATATTTGAGTTATGTTGTAGTATTGGAATCCTGATTTAAAATGATCTTCGGTTTACTGAAATCTGATAATCGATAAAAGGGATTTTATATATATATATATATATATATCATTATTATGTATGCACTATTAGTTTATCTTTGGTTTACTCGTATCACAAGTTGGTGAAAACTTTGATTGTGCTTTTGCTTCTTATTTCTATTAATTGAGATGTGATTTTTTATTATATTTAAAAAGAAAAACAATACAAAACAAAACAAAAACAAAAACAACAACAAGAACATTAAAAACAAACTAATATGCAATTTATAATTAGTTAGAATATTTAATTTTAAGTTGTAAATTAATTGGAAACAATCATTTGTTGTCTTCCCTAATTGTTTGCTTGTAATTTATGTTGAGTTTTATTTAGTAATTAGTTATATACATATAAACCCACAAAATATACCCAATTATGTCCACACATAGGCAACATCCTCCCCCCCCCAAACACCGACCACAAAACCCAACCAAACCAACCAAAACCTTAACCCGAAACCGAACCGAACACGCAAATGTTTATACAAATAGCAAAAGGTTATTCAGATGTGACTCTTCAGGTGCCATACATTAAAGAACAATAGTCAGAGATGCACTCGAAACATTTTAAAAAACTATCGTTAACAAATCTGAAATTCTGAAAATTCTCTGTGTGGATATAAAAATCAAGATATGACAAAAAAAAACAAAACCAACAACAAATTTTAGTTTCTTATCAAATTTTCCAATGTACCGTCAAAGCATTTATAATTGTTATTGAACTAACAGAATATGTTTCCTATAACAACAAATGAACAGAAATTAACTATAATTTAGCAGTCCCCATTTTGCAAGTAATCTACTCATTATTTAATATACATATACATGTATATGTATAGATATATATATCGGTAGAGATAATGTTAAGTTTCAATTCGATATCCAATTGCGAAATTGATTTGTTTTTACTGTTTTAGTTTGTAAAATTATGTTTGCATCTATTATTTAATCATTTTTAATAAACCAACAAATAATTTTATTTTCTTTTTTCTTTTTTTTCTTCTCATTTTCCATTTTGATTTTCATATGGAGTAACTTTTGACTCTTGACACATTTTTTGGCATTTACACAACACAACAAACATATTTTTCGGCTTGGGCATGGCGTCTGATTTTTGTGATAGGCTCAGTTAAAAAAAAAAAAAAAAAAAAACACATTTCGGAAAAAAAAAACGGGCTAATAAAAATGTAAATAGTTATCTTTTGGCAAAAACAAATTAAACGAAAAAACATGCAAAAGTTTTATAAATAGTTGAAAAATGCAAATTGAAACATAAAAAAAAAATGATATTGTTTGGCATTGAACAAATTTTATTAAATACCTTCTGGATAAAGGTTAGTCAAAATTTTAAAACACTTTTTAGGCACATTGATAAACAACAAGAACAACAACAAGAAGAACAACAACAACAACAACAATATTGCATGTGGCAAACAGAACAACAACAACAATTTCTAAGGTGTCCAATATTGAAGGCTTTTATTGGAATTAGACCAACAAAAAAATGCAAGAACAGCATGATTTGCTATAAATATTACCAAAATTAACACTAAGCTATATACTTTTAGGCCTTTTTAGACAAAATTTTTAACAATTCTTTTTGGCTTTAAACGAAACCGAAATCGAAATCGAAAAAAAGAAAACGAAAACGAAAACACACACAAAACAAACACCTTTGGCTTTAAATCAAAATTATGTTTAGTTTTAGTTAACTAAAGTAAAAATATCTACTATAAATATTTATATCAATTATAGCAAATTATGCTATAATTCCAATAAAAGCAAAATTTAGACTGAATGTCGCTGTGATAAATGCAAAAAAACAAAAAAAAAACAAAAAAACAAAAACAAAACTTACGATAAATAACGATAATATAAAACTTTTGTAAATTTTTAGGCATAAAAAACCAAATTTAACAAATACACTTAACAAAAACGAAAAAAAAAATGAACATTAACATAAATTTAGGCGCTAAAAATTTAAAAGAAACTAACCAAAATTTTCAAAAAGCTCCACTTCAAATTGTAAAGCAGCCAAAAATCTGCTGTTTCAGACTTATAATTATCATAATTTCTTTCATACTTAATTCCCTATTATTTTCGATAAGACTTATGATTTTTGTAGTTGCAAAACAAAATTGAATATAGAAGGAATAATGTGAAAAAGAAAGGAAGGAAGGGAGATGTGTAAATCAGCTGCTTCAGTGGAAGTCAGAAAAAATCAGCTTACAAGCTGCAATCCAAAGCAAAACGAAGAAAATTATGATAAACCGGCAATGACAAACCTATAGAAGGAGTAGATGATTCTACTTCGAAGATACTTTGAAGTATCGGAGGGAAAACATTTTAGACGTGACAAAAAAGCCTAGACAGACAAAGGGGCTAAAATAAACTAGTTTAAGCCAAATAAATGAACAAATACTGAACACCAAATCAAAAATGATAGAAAGAGAGAGAGATAAAGAGGAGGACCCTGGACAAATAGTTAAAGTTATAGAGCAGAGTTCTACACACAAAGTTACAAGCATACCTAACAACCAACAATAGCCCAATTTAAATAACCAAGAGTACAAATACAAGTAATTTTTATAGCAGAAATTTTAATTGCAGTCTCAATAAAGCATCCAACTACATACAACCCAAAACACACACAACACACACTAAAAAACAAAAAAAAAGGCATGGATATGAAAAAGAAAAAAATACAAAAAACTTAAGACACGAAAATGCATTTCGAAAGTTGCTTTTCGAAACGACAAATGACAAAGCAAACGAAAAAAAATCCTTTCTTCTTAAAATTTAAACGAGAAATTATAATACAAAAAAAAAGCATATACTAAAACTAAAAACTATGATAAACAAGGGTTATCATCTAATATTTGAGGATAATGTTTTCCAAAATAAAAGAAAATAAAAGAAAAAAGAAAAAAAATTATTACACTTCCGGCTTACAATTCAGACAACAACCAAAGCAAAAACAGATTCATAGTAAATGCCAACAAAAACAACAAGAACAACAACAGCAACAACAACAACAATGAAATAACGAGTACAGTGTATATATTTGTATATAGAATGGATACAATGTAATGCTGCTCTATATACGAATATATATATCTGTATAATTGAGTACAGCCGCTTTCGCTTTCTGCAATAGTGATAATAGTTTTAAGTCAACAACCATCGTAAAAGCATTAAACAAATCAAGAAACAATGAAAAAACCTACAAGCAAATCAGCAAAAACAGTATGAGAAATATTTAAATTATAGATAAATACACATTGAAATAGAAACGGTAAGCATTAACTGAAATGAATAATAATAATAATAATTATAATAATATAAAAAAATAAAAATGATAAATGAAATGAAGAACTGACGCCACAAAGCGTTGTAAGCCCCATGAAAAACGATATAATTTGATTTCAAATTGAGGCTTGAGCTTGATTTGATTTAATTCGAAACAAACTTTTAGTTGAATTCTCAAATATCAACAAGAACATCAACAACAACAACAAGAACAAGAACAACAAAGAAAAACAACAATTAACAATGGAATATAAACATAAATAATGCTAGATGCATACTATATACTACAGTATGTACTAATGAAAGCAAACAAATAGCATATAGTGCATTGAAAACCTAAACTCTTATATTATATGTATGGTGTATTATATTTTTTAACGTATTAAATACATACTCTATATATATATATGATCGATCTATATATATAGTATATATATATATATATATACTTATATTTGACGTAAACATAAAAAACATTGAGACAACATCGCAGCCAGAAAAATAGTAAGAATTACAAAATGAACAGAACAGCACTGAAAGAAAACTTGTAAAATAGAAACGGATGATATAAATAGAAAAAAAATAAAAATAAAACTGATTTTATTTAACTGTAAAGCGAAACAAAACAAAAAGCAACAACAGACAACAATAGCCTCGTTAGTTTTAATGAATACGAATGAATCCGAGCAAATAACTCGATACAACAAATAATATTGCAAAAAGTTGACAAAATGGTTACTTGACATATTGATAGAGTTTTGGGCTTCTTTTGGGTTTTCGTTGATCAGTCGGCATTACGCATTACATATATGATTTTAGTTTTGTGCAACAATCAAAATATGGTTCCTCGTTATTAAAATATAACATAGACATAGACGAAACAGACATACATACATACATACATACATACATACATACATACAGGTATGTAACTGTACAGATCTTAAATGAGTTGAATATACATAAATCATATAATTAAATAATACTCTCACGATTTATAATGAAGGCCATAGCAGAGAGCAGAGTTTACCCATATTCTACCTCGAATTTAATGCATTCAATGGCTGAGCTACTTATATATTTATTAGATTAATATTTATAAGTTACCCATTGAAGTATATTGAATCTTAAACTCATTAGAATACCCTTCGATTCTTTTGTAATTTCTGTTCAGTAATATTTTTATGTTTGGGTTTGGGTTTACAAACAAATTTGCCAAAATAACAAATGATTTCTTGTTCCTAGATATCGCCAAGCAAAACATTTCTCATAGTTGTAGACAACAGACAGGATAGAGCCAGAGTCAGAGCCAGAGCCCATTTAAGTCAAGTAAGATGATATGATGATGCCATGGTAAACTTTTTGCAATACACACAATGTGCCCATAGAACAAGTAATTTATAATAAATGAAGAAATGAAATCAAATGAATTATTTATATTATACTTATATGAAGCAAATTGTTGTTTTTGCAACATAAGAGCCACAAACCAAGCAAAATAGTACCGAAAATATTTTACAGAATTTTTTACAATCAGAAACAGAAACCGCAACAGCAAGAGAAAATAGCAATAAACAATAGTTAAATAAAATGAAAATACAAACAGAAGACAACAAACACAAAAAAAAAATAGCAAAAGTCAAAACTCGACAAAAAAATCACAAAAAATAAACACAATTATAGTAACATTTACTAAAAAACAAAACAAAAAAAAAACCATTTAAAAACCAAAATAAACTAAAGAAATAATTAAAAAAAATATTTGACTAAGTGTTAAGTGAAATATGAAAATGGGAAAAATTTGTAAACTTGCGTTCGCTTATGACAAATAAATAATCGAACAGATCAAATGAAATAAATAATTAAGTTCTACAAAACTGAAAGACATCAAGACATAAAACAATAGAAATATCGAGAGAACCGAACACAATTTGTTATGTTGGCATTTATTTAAAGATTAACAGGTTTACAGACTTACAGACTTACACAGTTTGCGAGATGATCATATACTATGTTTTTCAATTAAATAGTACAGTTTGTAATTTGTAATTATTATAAACGATTGACAGGGACTACCACATAATAACCATAGAAATAGCTGAAGCAGAGCAACACAGAACAGACAGAACAGAACAATAGCAACAAATTTGATTTAAGGTTCAGCTAAGAGATCAACATTTACTTATATTATGCATATAATTATTATTATTCTGAACTGTAACTGTAACTGTAACTGTACATAAGCAACAATGCACATATGACAAAAATCCCATGACAAAAAAACCAAACTGCAATAGTACCGAAGTAAGTAAATCAATTATTTATTATTCTTATTCCGCCAAGATACAAAGTGCGTTGTATAAAATCAAATGAAAAAATACAAATACAAATACAAATACAAAAACAAATACAAATAAAAAATAAAAAAACATAGCTAAAATTTATGTTCTAAACTAAATGACAAACAAGAGTGTTTGAAACTGAACACTCGCTCAAAACCCAGTTGAGATTCGTTAAGAGTTTCATCAATTTTTCTCCATTTTTTTTTTTTGTTGATAACAATCGCAACATATCCGATTTATAATAAACGCAATCCCTTAACTTAAGTTTTGCCACCACACCGTCAAACCCACAATTTTTTTTTATCAGAAAGTGAGAAATAATGTGTTTAATTTGTTTGTTGAGCAGTGTAAGAGATTGAAGCCACAAATCAAACAAAGCAATAGTGATACAAGCTGGAACAGGTGGGTTGCCAGCAGCTGTTTTTGCCAGCAACCCAACTACCTGGTCCAGTTGCCATAGCCTGATTACAATTAAAGCCCAAAAACAAAAGCAAACAATAATCCAAATGAATCTTCTGATTCATATGCAACAACAAGAATACATATAACAAATGCAACATATACCGCAAAACAGCAACCATAGTACAATAAATACATTTTTCTTATTGAGATCAACTTTTATACAACCGATCAACAACAAATGCAAAGCAATAGACAAAATCGCGAGGGAAAAAAACCAATTAATTAATACAGACACTGAAAATCTTCTAAAAAAAAATAATCAGTTGGAGCCAATCAAAAGCGTAACATAATAAAAAAAAGATTACAATATAAATATACAAGAGGACAAAGAGCGGAACTCAACAAGATAAAAATGAACAAAATATGAAAAATAAAACTATATAGTACATATATTTTTTAAAGAATCAATACTAACAATAGCTTAAAACGATTGTTGAACATTTTTATATATGAATTTATATAATTTCTATTTAATTCAAATGAAAAGTGAATTATACATATATAAACAAGCAAAGCAAAAAACCAAACCACAAATGATAACAAACAAAAAACAAACTCTTTTTTATATTACAAGAGTCAAAACATCTATCAAAATTCTCACTTTACTGGTAAAAAAAAAGAAAAAAGAAAACAAAAGAAAATCAATTGGCAAAAGCAATAAAAATAAATAAAAATAAAATAAAAAAAAAATGCACATGAAAAGCAATAAATCTGGCTACAATAATTCATCTATTTTAAATTTATTTTATTGCATTTTCTTCAATTTCAATTTGATTTTGAATCTAAACCAATTTTTGTTTCCAATGTCAAGTTTTTCAAATTAGTCTTTTGCACAAAACATCAACTACAACAACAATATCAAAAACAAACAAAAAAAACTACAACAACAAGCAACAAAGCGAACATTTCAAAACTAACCAATTACTGGCAAAGCAAGTTTCGAAACTCAAGTTTTAAAAAATATTTGTGGCTAATATAAAATGAAAGTATGATAAACGATATGCATCTAGAAGATGATTTTATGAACTTTTGGCAAAGAAAGCAACCAATTGTCCAGAAACTAAATAAAAATGTCTTAAAAATGACGACGATCGTCCTGGTAAAGTTTGGTCATTTTCAAAAATGGTATAACGCTAATTTAGAAATCAAAAACTACAATTAAAAATGATGGCTTGACCAAAAGGCAAATATATGTAAAAAAAAAACACCTTTGATATGATGAAAGAAAAAAAAAAACATTTCTCGGCCTATTCCAAAACTTAAAAACATCTCGGCTAATACGTAAAAGGAAACATCTTCTCGGCAATTACAAAATTTCCAAAAAAATACATTGAGCATTCATGGCAACTACAATTTACATTAAATTACATTTTTGGAGCAAATAAAACAAAATTTACACTTAAGCCAAATGTTTCAGCATCATTTTTTAAAAACGAAAAAATCACAACAAAAAAAAAAAGACAAAATCAAAAAAAAAAAGTTAAATTTAAAATGCAAAACGCGGAAACAAAAATTTCAGCAAACTTTAAGTACTACTAAAAATAAAATACTTTAGGTATTAAAATTAAAAATAATACTAAATTATAGTAAGCAAGAACAAAAAAAAAAAAATCAATTTTGAAAGCGGAAAATGGGGAATGGAAAATTCAAAAGCAAACATTATTAAACACGATGGAGAGTAAATAAGTACATACTATAAATAAAATCTCAAAAGAATACAACGGAAATATACTAAAAGAAAAAACAAAATGGAAATTCAAAATTTTAATTGTTGTAAGCAAAAACTCAAAACAAAGCTATATATATGAGCATATAATCAGCACACTTCTTAAATAAAAACACTTAACATAAAACCCCCACACACTGATGAAGATTCTACTTATCAATCCAAAATCAACAATCCACACAATACACCAACACCACACACATCACACACACACACACACCACACCACATACAAACACACCACAAATTTTGACCACCTAAGAACACGAAACACTGAAACCCACAAGCCACATTAGCCACGCCCACAAATCTTTCCATTGGTTTAGATTTTAAGCATAATTTTAATAATGTAATCGTCAGCCAAAGTAAACAACAACAAATTTCAAGGCAGTCAACAATTGTCCAAAATTACTCCAATATACGATTTTAAGGCAAAACAGAACAAAAACAACAAAAAAAAAACAAAAAACAAAAAAAAAATCAAGTCAAAAATAAAAAATTTAAGCGTGTAAAACATATGCAAAACGTCGTCTAGTTTAATGTCGTCAAATTTTACTTTTTGTAATAATTATTAATATTAAAAAAACATATATATTATATAACTTGGCAAAAGTATCGTAAACGTCTAATCGACCTACTAATTTCAAAACATAAATCCCCCTTCCAAACAAAAAAAAAACCAAAAAAAAAAGGCTAAGCTAAAAATGCCACGGCATGTGCAACCAAAAAAAATATAAAATTAAAATAAATGAAACTACAATGAATTTCTGGCATCCAAAATAAAAAAAAAACAACATAGAAACTACTTAAATTACGAAAAAAAAGCAACTTATATTATTATACAAGAAAATGGAAAATGAAATAAATTGAATCTTGTAATATAAAAAAAAAATCAAAGTACAATTTTTTTCTACTAAAATTTCACGTGAAAAAAGGAAAAAATCATATTGAGAAGATGGGCGAGAAGAGTGGGCAGTTTTTCAAGCATTATGATTGCTGTGACATGCTTGATATATATAATTAATATGAAAG
This sequence comes from Drosophila nr. perissopoda 5 BK-2023a, assembly GCA_035044105.1. Classification (NCBI taxonomy): domain Eukaryota; kingdom Metazoa; phylum Arthropoda; class Insecta; order Diptera; family Drosophilidae; genus Drosophila; species Drosophila nr. perissopoda 5 BK-2023a. The sequence goes on from JAWNMK010000122.1 coordinate 1,978,506, forward strand.
GTAAGTGATGAACGGTAATCGATAAAAAGAACCAAATATTTCCAAGACTTTTGATTTGTAGATTGAGTTAGGCTTCTGAAAGTCCTTGTTAATCGCTTACTTTGAAATTTTATTTAGTTCGAGTTTTACTTTTTCCATATTATATCGAGAAGTTAAGCAACATACTTATCAGGGAACTTAGATTTTGAGGAGCTGACTCATCTCACAGCTATTTGCATTTTGATGATTGGTAATGATTGTTAGCTGTTCTTCTTCAATGTATAAGCAGAGCCGTATGAGGTTTGCATGTGATTCTGCTTGTCCAAAATCTTTTCGTATTCGAATTGCTTGGCAAAGTTGCGAGTCTGTGTGAGATTGCCAAAGCACTGCAACATATCCGTTTCTGACTGTCCACGGGCTACCTGCGATTCTGTTGAGCCCAGCTCCTGATGTAGCCTGGGCAGCAGAACGTAGACTAAGGTATTGGTCGTTGTATAGTTGCCCCTAAGCTCGTCTGTATCCATTAGCTTGACATTCGATGTGGTCGCCTCGCAAAAGTTACGAATTTGCGTTGCGCGCTTCTCCAGGAAATAGCGCTTGGATTCGACCCTGTCCTGTCGTTCAGTCGTGTAAGTGTCCTGGCTGAGGGAGCGATGCTGTTCGCATTGATCGCATGGACTTAGTGCCGGCAAGACGCCTTTAGTCTTTTCCTCACAGGTGTAGCGACGATCCACCCAATTGCCAACTAACACTTGCTTGCCATATGTCGGTGTTACCATCCTATTCATGTGGAACCAGAAAGAACGAGAATCGAACTTGAACAATAACTATGAAAAATTTTAAAATTGTTTGAATTGTGATGCGTAACCCGAAAACAACAAACAATTGTTTCAGAACAAACTTGATGAGCAACGATCTGAGAAGGAAAAGATATATTCTCTTCCCAAGAGTTGCATGCATTTACATATATTCTAATCTAATTTTATAACATTAACAAAAACAAAAAAAAACATTTTAAACAAATGCTGCATTGGAAATTTATCGGTTCGATTCTCACAGTCTTTCAATCATGTCCTTTTTCCGAGCACTTTTCGCCGGACTTCCCTGTCTGCCGGAAAAGTCAAGCTTGTAGTTTGTGGCCACTGGACACAAGGGTGCTTTAACATCTTGGCGCTTAATTGAGCTATGAGTGCCGAATGAATCAAGAGTGTCGAGTTTCCAGTGTTTCTCCGCATCTTGCTTCATTGCGGCACTTGCAGCGTTTGGTTCCTGGGTTTTGACTTGGGTAACGGCATCCATGTATTTGATACTGGTACGCTGTGCCATCGAATTAGCAAACTTTCCCACTTTCGCCTCCAAGTAGCCGCGTGTCATGTCATTGGGGTCAAATTTCTTCAAGGAATAAGCATCCTGGCTAGTCGTCGAGTGCTGTTCGCAACTGGTATTCTCAGTTGTAATGCATGGCACAATAGTCATGGTATTCGGCGGAAGTTCCTGCCAACGAGCTGTGACCCAGTCGCCGGTTAGAACGTTGCTGCTGTAAGCCGCCTTCTTTTCAATGTATGAGTAACGCTCATCCTTTTTGGATTTGTCATCTTCTTGCATCATCTTGGAAAATAGCACAGAAAATTATTTGAGTAAAAACTAAAAATAAAAGTCAAAAGTATTACACAAATAATAGTTCATATATTGTATACGCCACCTTTGATCAACATTTTTTATCAATTTATCCACTTAAGCCAATAATTATTATTGCATGAATTGTATTGTTTTATTGAATACAACGGGAATTACATTCTGTAACTAAAATATAAAATTACATGCGAAATTTCTCAATCATTTTAAATAAACACTAGATGGCGCTAAGTTTGATTTTCCATTCAAAGTTGATTGCTTAACACCACGGCCTATAGATGGCGCTAACCAGCGGCACACAAAAATACCGCGCCGCCAGTGACTGCCTGCGTTTTACATGCGACTGGTAAGGAAAATGTCAGAAACTCGAAAAATAATAAATAATAAATAAAACCACTCCCATCTGAGAACCAAACATTAAACACAACTCATTTCTGTGTACTACATAAAGTTATTTTTATTAGTAAATATTTGTTTTCTGTCATTTGTTTTTTATTGAAGTTTTCTTCTTTTTTTTTTGCTTTTGTCGGTGATACATATTAAATACTTGTATTGGTTTAATTTATTTTATATTTGTGTATTGTTAGATTTATTTATTTAGTATTTGCTTCGATTTTTAGAGCGCGAGTTTATTATTATTAACTAAAATGTGAAATAATGGAAATTCTTTGTTGAGTTGTTTAGTTTAGCTGAGTTAAGTTAATTTGCGATAGTTTAGTTTAAGTTTTAGCGTGAAAGTTAGTTCCAACCTAAAATCTTAAGAAGTGTAGGAAATATTTGGATATATTCGTTTTTGCATTATTTTTGCTCTATTTTGGATATTCATCTATGTATATTAATAAGCTTACATTTAATAGCACAGTTAGACATAGTTTTATAGTTTTTTCTTTCTTTTATAAGTTAGCACATAATATTGTTTTAATTCAGAAATAACAAAATCAAACTAATCCCATTAATTTGTACATCTTTTTCAAAGTCAACAAAACTCATAAAACATATTATGACTATTTAATAGAGTAAGAATTGAATTGTTTGAGCTTCAATGAAATACTGTATGTAGTAAGTAGACCAGAATTGTATGCAATTTATTAAGAAGTTTACAAATCAGTAGTATGAAATTTAGTTTTAAGAAGTTTTAGACATTTACACATACATATATGTATTTATTATAACGATCTATATTCGATCTCATACATAAATATCTTTGTCAGTTAGTCAATTGTTATTTTATGTATTTGAATGCATACCATTAATAATCATAAATTAGTATAATGTAATATTTTTTTAATCTAGCAAGCAAAACTTCCATTTTTTTCCGTAATCGTAAAAATATTCCAAAATCGGTTGCCGTCTTCATCGAATCGAATAGTTGTATAGTATATAGATTAATACCTGTTTGCTGATATTCCACTAAATATTTGACTTGAATGTTATTAATTGTATTGTTCAGACATTCACATATGCAATTGTTGTTAATACATTAAATACACTTAATTTACTAATTATTGTTACCATTGTGGATGAGATGTATTGTGTACTTTGTGTGTGTGGGATGTATGAGTTGTTTCGATTATGTTTAAAGACATTTGCTTGACATTACATTTAATTTAAGGTATTTTTAATTTTTTTTTTCTTTTTTTCTTTAATTTTTGTTGATTTTCAATTTTTTTTTTTAATTTTTTAAAAGTTTTCTATTTTTTTGCGTTCATTTTTTATAGCAATGATATATGAGTGTGTGTGTGCAGTGTGAGAGCTTCGCTTGATCTTGTTGATGTGTGTGTGTTTGCATGTGCGTTAGTGTGTGTGTGGGTGTGTGTGTTTGAATAATTATTTCTGATTGGTCCATTAAAGTATACAAATTGTCATATTAATAGAGAAATCGACAAAAGTGCAAAAGATGTTTCGAGTGCGAGCGATCCAAGACGATTGCTGATTAGCTAGCTTTCTTTGCATTTTAGGTACAACAAATGTGATATGCATCATCTAATTTCCATAACAGGTAAAAGATTTGAAAATTTGTGAAGAATTGGTGCTTCAAATAGTTCGGTGCATTGTGAAATGTTCGAATATTACTTATACATATATATAGTATGTCGTATAATCGACTATTATATCGGTTTGAATTTGCTGAGCTGTGATGATATGAATCGCGTGATGATATTGTTTGAACGCTCTTGAGAACATTAAGCAAATTTTGCAATATTCAACAGATTTTGTTTTATCGAATCTAACAGATTAACATTTGATATTTATATTTTGAATAACATATTAATATTTGACTTGATTACCATTAAATAAGTGTTTGCTTATTGACATATTTCTTGTGGTTTTAAATGAAACTTGAAACTTTGAATATCAATTCTAATGAAAACCTATTTAACCATTTTATTCGATTATAAACAAATCTGTATTGTTTCCCTTATTGCTTTTTTGTTGCTGTTAACCTAAACGTCAATTGTTGCTTGTTGAATATTCATTTACTTTAAATTTTCATTTATTGCATTACATTTAACAAAATCTTGTCTGTTGTTGGTATTAATTTTTGTTGTTGATTAAATACATTTCATAAACGAACTTTGCGAACGACAATTGAAATGAAGTAAATATTTTGTAAGATCTTTAATATTTGAAAACAAATATTTAAGTATTTCGAAATTTTCTTTGAACAGAAATTCAAATTTCTTGATTTGTTGTTTTGTTTTGGTTTTTGTTTTATTTTTTAGTTTTTCTGCTAACGCGCTAGAGCATTGCTTATTTGTTGTTGTACACAAATCTTTGATACCGAATAAATTAACAAACAAAATTACTAAAAAACCATTTGCTACGCTTTGCGTTCTCCTTGCTACTCTTGTTGCACATTTCATTTTACATTTTGTCGGAAATAATTTCATTTAATGCAGCTGCCTCTGGGTTATTGTTGGATGCTGCTGTTGAAGAAAGATAATAGTTATATAATTAGTTGTTACCAACACAAACACAAATGTATTTCGTGTGATTTAAAATTGAAACTTTTATTTCAGGCAAATTATAAAGAAAAAACTGTTGATCTAATAAGAAAATCATAGTTATCATAGTATATTAAATATGTGTATAACGATTTTTGTTTTGATGTGCTTAAAATAATATCACATTAAAATGTTTTGCAGATAAACACTTCGATACGACCTTAAATTGAATAGAATTAAATTACGAGAGCGCATAAATGGAAAAGTTGTGAAAGGACATGTATTGAAGAAGTCGAATCGCATCTACCATAAGGATAAATGATATCTAATTTATATTATTATTCGGTTTAGCTGAGATATATATTTTTTTTCTTCTATTTTTTTTTTTTTTTTTGTTTTTACAGTGTTTTGCGCAAATTAAAACTCGATCAAACATGAAATTTGACTACCTACAAGTAAAGAATTTTTAAAGTATCAAATTAAAATTATACATTATGCAAAAAACTTAGAAGAGACGCAGCACAAAACACACAACACAAAATGTGGCAGCTTACACTTTGCTACTAAATGATTGAGGCATAATCAATTGGAATTTGCTGGATCACATAAATATATATGGATTATTTGACGAATTGGAATTTCCATATGGATAATATCTGTTGTATGTTGATTTGTTGTTTGTCTGTCTTTTTGGCGCTGACAATGTCAAATGTAAAATTAAACACACATTTTCGCTGATTTGTCGCTCATTTTCACTCCCACGTTTACGCTGCCACGCTCCTCACTTGGTTTTTGCATAGTTTTGCTATTTTTTTGTGATTTTTTTGTTTGTTTTTATTTAATTTACTCGGCTTTTGGGTGCAACACATCTCTAGCGCTTGCGTTTTGTCATACGAAATCCAACTCGGACCGGGTGCTGTACATTTTGCGCTCCAGTGAGCGCTCGAACCACTTCTTGATCTCGGAGACGACCAGCACAGAGGAGGTGAGTGTGACCAGAAAGAGGATGTCGTAGGCGGTGAGCGCCTCCGTTTGGAATACCATCTGCAAAGGTGGAAAATAAACGACTAGCATTTGGCCAACGATCGAGAATGCGACAGCCAGCAGGAACATGCGATTGGTGGTCAGCCCAATGGTAAAGACGCTCTTCGTCTGCGAGCGGCACGAGAGCGCATTGAACATGTCAAAGAACACAAAGCATGTGAATGTCATGGTCGTATCCCGCTTCGTCTTGCCCAGCGTCCCGTCGGCCATTTCACGTTGAAATACCCAAAGTGTGCCCAGGACAATGATGCTGGCACTGAGCAGAACATTGACAATCACCGACTTGGTTATCATTGGCTGCTTCACGTTGCGCGGCTTCTGCTTGAGCACATCGTGATCGACTGGCTCCACGCCCAACGACTGTGCCGGCGGCCCATCCATTATAATGTTGATCCACAATATCTGCATGGCATTCAACGGATTGGCAATGTCCATCAATGTGGCCAATGCAATCAGCGCAAGTGCCGCAATCGAGGTGCTCAGCTGAAAGCGTACAAAGTTCCTAATGTTGTAGAAGATGCCCTTGCCCTCCTCAATGGCAGCGCTGCAAGCAAACAAATCAATTATATATATATCTTGTACAATTTACAATCGCATGACAAAAGCCAAAGAATGGAATTTAATACGTAAGTTGCCACTTTAGCTTGTGTCAATTGGGCTTTATTGCACTTACATAATGGTGTGAAAATCGTCGTTAACCAATATCATGTCAGCCGCCTCCTTGCACACATCGGTGCCGTTCTTGCCCATCGCAATGCCAATGTCCGCCTTCTTGAGTGCCACACCATCGTTGACCCCATCGCCGGTCATGCCCACAATGTTGCCAGTGCGCTGCAGCGACTTTACAATCTCCAGCTTGTGGCGCGGCGAGACGCGATAGAAGACGCTCACATTGTTGGCCACCTTGTCCAGTTGGTGCTCGTTCAATTGATCAATTTCCTGGCCAGACAAAGTCTGGTGATGTATGGTGTCAATGCCAATTAGATTTGCTGCAAGTAATTGATAAAGCATTGTTAGCATTATTTTCAAGAACTCAAATGTAAAATATAACTTCAAATATAGAGCAGGAGTAAATCCACTGAATAGAACAGCAATCAAGCCATCTATCTCTGATATGAAGGCTTTAAATTATTCTTAACATTCAGATTTAAAGTCGGACATTTGCAGGCAACGGGGTGTCTCGAACTGAGCTCCTCGTAATCCCCAAGTAAGCGCTTAACGCCCGCCGTGCTTGGCCTTTGTTTGTGTGCCGGGGCAAAAGAAGTAAATCGCTTTTCATTGCATTTTCCAAGCAATTGGCGCTCAGTTACACAAAGCAACAGGCAAGCAAATAACTCAACTGGAAATGGAATCGGAGATGGGGTAGATAGAGCTGCAGATGGACTTAGGTATTGTGGCGAAGTTGGCATTGGCAACGCAGCTCGAATTGAAAACTTTAATAAGGAGCGGCGAATGCAAGCAAAAAAAATAATACTTTTTAATTTGTAAGGGGCGCTGCCCAAAATTCATTTGTGATTCACCAAAAAAAAAAACTTCAAAACAGAACGCAACTGCGGAATTACCCAATTCCACAGCTGCTGTTACCCTTAGTTTACACCCACCCACCCTTGAGAAGATGTTGTTTTTGCTCTCGAGCGTATTTATGAAGTATGCACGGGAGCAGCAGATGTTTGAGACAACAACAATAAGACTAACAACAACAACAACAACAAAAGGATGTTTTGCAAAAGTCGCGGCGCCATTTTTCATTATGGCGCCCGCGTATTTGTCTTGGCAAGTGCCAGGACAATCTCTTGTCCTGTTTGTATGAAATTTTTAGCGAAAGTGCACTGAAGTAAATAACAAACAACAACAACAACATCAACAACAGCAGATAGCACACAATGGCCAGCAGTGTGCAGCAAAATGAGCAAAGGAGAACGTAATTAAAACGCATTCAGCGTCATCTTCACACTCCTCATCATCCTCATCTTCACACTCTCCTCATCATCCCCATCATCAGCATCGTCGGCATCATCAGCATCGTCCTGGTGCCAGACAATTAAAAGCAGCGTTTCAGCGTTGCAGCTGCAGCAACCTACGGATATCTTGCGCTGCCACTTCCTGCAGCGGGAAATGGCAAAGGTGGGCAGCACCTACAATGTTCTTTTCCATTTTCACCACCCTGACCAACCCCTAACCGTCAACAGTTTCATTTGTGCTGTGTTCTCCTGCTGCCAAACTAAATTTAATGCAAAACTTGAATGTGCGTCTTTGTTTTGACCAAGCAGTTGGCCATTCCAATTTTATGACAACCAAAAGACCACCCATTAAAAGGGAACCATTCGCTCCTTTCAAGTATTCAGGCGAAAATTCATTTTGAATATTTTTACTTGCGCCTCTTTTGCACTCATAAAAAAGTATCGAAAGGAATATATATTCCATTAATGCTGTAATTAAATTTTGCATATTGTTTCAAGATTCGCTTTATTTTGCTATTTATTGCCATATTGAAGCTTTAAAGCGTAATAAATAAATTCATTTTGTGCTCATCTCGCGTTAATTTATGCAGTGAATTTGATAGTCGACCTTTTAATTAAGTAATTAATTAATTCACTGGCTGCATTCTTATAAACTTTAAATATACTTTTATCTGCATTTGCAGTTGTTTGCTGCTTTAAAATTATTAAATTATTATTATTATTGATTGTTAGCTATCAATATTGATAAATATTTATTTAAATAAATGTTTGCTTTAAATAAATAAATGCTGAATTTCAATTGGCCAATTGGTCAACCAGCAAAATAAGCACTCAAAATATTTGTCATCGAATGTCATCAGCCACACCTGTTCAAGCCATCTGTAATTCATGCTGGCATTGACCACAATAAATGACAACAGGCAATAACAACAATAAAAGTATCCACAAAGCATAATCTGTAAATATTTCGCAATCGATGAAAATGCAATTTCAAATGGCTTTTCAATTTGTGCTGATGTTAACTGTGCAACTGCCACGCCAGTCACGAATATTCATTAAGTTCTGGAGTCCAAACAAAAGCCATATTTCATTTGATTACAAAAATAACACACACTTTTTTTCATTCTGACAAAGGTTGCAAAAAAAAAACGTATTTATTTGATGTTGATGGGAAATATTGTTGAAGCTGACATCATGTTGCATACGAAAAATGGAGAAAAAAAATCATAAAAATTTCCATAAGTCGGAAAAGCAAGAATTAAATATTATGCCACAGTAAAAGATTTTAGTAATTATAAATGCTTTTAAAATGAAAATGGCCATGTGGCAGCTGCAGAACATTTGCCAACAAGCTATCAACACAGAACGCAGGCTATCAACAACAGCAGCAACAAAAACTGATAAAATATTTTGAAGTTTTCTTTTTTGGGGCAACTTTGTTATGGTTGATAAATGCCTTTCGAAAAATCGAGGAAATTCATGCAACAAAGTTGAAAGCAAAATGGGCGAAAGGGCTAAAAACTTTATAAGCTTGCAAGAATTTGTCGCAGCCCACAAAACCGCAGGCCGAAAATCGGATTCGAGAGAAGTTGTTATTCGTTGCTGTGGCACATGGAGTAGGCAAAAGTTGCAGCCGCATGAATATGATGATGATGATGATGATGACCAAGTTTATGAAAATGTTGAGCAAGTTGCAGCATGCAACAATCGCATTTGAGTTAACATTCTGCTGTGTGCAAAATGTTGGAAAAACAAAGAAAAATCAAACAGGCAACGATAACAATATGAACAACTTGCAAGGAATTTTCTCATCTTGTAATGGAAAATTCGTTGGCGTTCTGCTTTTGACATTTGCATTTATATCGGTAGCAGCCAACTGACGAGTTGCAATCTACTCTATAACCACAGCTGCAGTTAGCATATAGATAGCAATGGGAAATGTGGCTGAGGGTTGGACGTGGCTTGGATGGTGTTGTATTTGCTTGATTATTAAGCGACTTTCGTGTACGTGACAATTCTTTCAACGCTGCTGCAAATGCTTCTGCTGCAACTGCTGCAGCTGCAGCTGATGGCTTTTGGAGTGCAGCTATGCTGTTGCTTCCGGCTGCCAGGGCAATCGCTGTGTTTGTGTGTGATTATCTCCGGCTTCCGTTGGGAGACATTTTGCCAGGCAAACAGCAGCAGCAGCAGCAGCAGCAGTATCATCAGCAGCAGCAGCTCACAAAGCTGACGGATGTGCAACACCCTCAACTGACTGGCTGTCAGAGCTCTGCCTCTGCCTCTGCCTCTGGATGCGTATGCATTTCACTAATTGGATATGTGTCAAGTTTGGGGCACACTCAAACGGCGTGTTTGTTAAGATCTGCTCAACGCAAGGATATTCATCTGCTCCTTGTCGGTTAATAAGTGAACAGGAGCTGTTAAGCACTTTTTAATTTGAAATGTCGTCAAATGAAATAATAATTAAATTAACCATTAAATTATATAATTAAAGATGTTATTTGCAAAACACGAGGACAGCTTAGATATCATCACAAATTTGCAAGTAATTGCTCCATTGATTATTCAATACGATGTGCAATTATCGAAGTTGAAAACGAGATTTTAGGTCGGAAGACAAGTAAAAATTATAGCCCGAAAATCGATGTATCGATATATGGGCATAGATCGAAACTTCAAATGCCATAACTTCGTCAAAACTCAACTGATTTTAAAAAGCAAGGGCTTTTTGATCATAGTTTTGCCCCTAAATCAATCGTACATTTAAAGTTGAAAACGAAATTTGAGGTCGGAAGACAAGTAAAAATTATGGCCTGAAAATCCATATGTGGGCATAGGTCTAAACTTCAAAATGCCATAACTTCGTCAAAACTCAACTGATTTTAAAAAGCGAAGGCTTTTTGATCATAGTTTTGCCCCTAAATCAATCGTACATTTAAAGTTGAAAACGAAATTTGAGGTCGGAAGACAAGTAAAAATTATGGCCTGAAAATCGATATATCGATATATGGGCATAGGTCGAAACTTCAGAATGCCATAACTTCGTCAAAACTCAACTGATTTTAAAAAGCAAGGTCTTTTTGATCTTAGTTTTGCCCCTAAATCAATCGTACATTTAAAGTTGAAAACGAAATTTGAGGTCGGAAGACAAGTAAAAATTATAACCTGAAAATCCATATGTGGGCATAGGTATAAACTTCAAAATGCCATAACTTCGTCAAAACTCAACTGATTTTAAAAAGCGAAGGCTTTTTGATCATAGTTTTGCCCCTAAATCAATCGTACATTTAAAGTTAAAAATGAAATTTGAGGTCGGAAGACAAGTAAAAATTATGGCCTGAAAATCGATATATCGATATATGGGCATAGGTCGAAACTTCAGAATGCCATAACTTCGTCAAAACTCAACTGATTTTAAAAAGCAAGGGCTTTTTGATCATAGTTTTGCCCCTAAATCAATCTTACATTTAAAGTTGAAAACGAAATTTGAGGTCGGAAGACAAGTAAAAATTATAACCTGAAAATCCATATGTGGGCATAGGTATAAACTTCAAAATGCCATAACTTCGTCAAAACTCAACTGATTTTAAAAAGCGAAGGCTTTTTGATCATAGTTTTGCCCCTAAATCAATCGTACATTTAAAGTTAAAAACGAAATTTGAGGTCGGAAGACAAGTAAAAATTATGGCCTGAAAATCCATATGTGGGCATAGGTCTAAACTTCAAAATGCCATAACTTCGTCAAAACTCAACTGATTTTAAAAAGCGAAGGCTTTTTGATCATAGTTTTGCCCCTAAATCAATCGTACATTTAAAGTTGAAAACGAAATTTGAGGTCGGAAGACAAGTAAAAATTATGGCCTGAAAATCCATATGTGGGCATAGGTCTAAACTTCAAAATGCCATAACTTCGTCAAAACTCAACTGATTTTAAAAAGCGAAGGCTTTTTGATCATAGTTTTGCCCCTAAATCAATCGTACATTTAAAGTTGAAAACGAAATTTGAGGTCGGAAGACAAGTAAAAATTATGGCCTGAAAATCGATATATCGATATATGGGCATAGGTCGAAACTTCAGAATGCCATAACTTCGTCAAAACTCAACTGATTTTAAAAAGCAAGGGCTTTTTGATCATAGTTTTGCCCCTAAATCAATCGTACATTTAAAGTTGAAAACGAAATTTGAGGTCGGAAGACAAGTAAAAATTATGGCCTGAAAATCCATATGTGGGCATAGGTCTAAACTTCAAAATGCCATAACTTCGTCAAAACTCAACTGATTTTAAAAAGCGAAGGCTTTTTGATCATAGTTTTGCCCCTAAATCAATCGTACATTTAAAGTTGAAAACGAAATTTGAGGTCGGAAGACAAGTAAAAATTATGGCCTGAAAATCGATATATCGATATATGGGCATAGGTCGAAACTTCAGAATGCCATAACTTCGTCAAAACTCAACTGATTTTAAAAAGCAAGGTCTTTTTGATCTTAGTTTTGCCCCTAAATCAATCGTACATTTAAAGTTGAAAACGAAATTTGAGGTCGGAAGACAAGTAAAAATTATAGCCTGAAAATCCATATGTGGGCATAGGTCTAAACTTCAAAATGCCATAACTTCGTCAAAACTCAACTGATTTTAAAAAGCGAAGGCTTTTTGATCATAGTTTTGCCCCTAAATCAATCGTACATTTAAAGTTAAAAATGAAATTTGAGGTCGGAAGACAAGTAAAAATTATGGCCTGAAAATCGATATATCGATATATGGGCATAGGTCGAAACTTCAGAATGCCATAACTTCGTCAAAACTCAACTGATTTTAAAAAGCAAGGGCTTTTTGATCATAGTTTTGCCCCTAAATCAATCGTACATTTAAAGTTGAAAACGAAATTTGAGGTCGGAAGACAAGTAAAAATTATCCTGAAAATCCATATGTGGGCATAGGTTAAACTTCAAAATGCCATAACTTCGTCAAAACTCAACTGATTTTAAAAAGCGAAGGCTTTTTGATCATAGTTTTGCCCCTAAATCAATCGTACATTTAAAGTTGAAAACGAAATTTGAGGTCGGAAGACAAGTAAAAATTATAACCTGAAAATCCATATGTGGGCATAGGTATAAACTTCAAAATGCCATAACTTCGTCAAAACTCAACTGATTTTAAAAAGCGAAGGCTTTTTGATCATAGTTTTGCCCCTAAATCAATCGTACATTTAAAGTTGAAAACGAAATTTGAGGTCGGAAGACAAGTAAAAATTATGGCCTGAAAATCGATATATCGATATATGGGCATAGATCGAAACTTCAAATGCCATAACTTCGTCAAAACTCAACTGATTTTAAAAAGCAAGGGCTTTTTGATCATAGTTTTGCCCCTAAATCAATCGTACATTTAAAGTTGAAAACGAAATTTGAGGTCGGAAGACAAGTAAAAATTATGGCCTGAAAATCCATATGTGGGCATAGGTCTAAACTTCAAAATGCCATAACTTCGTCAAAACTCAACTGATTTTAAAAAGCGAAGGCTTTTTGATCATAGTTTTGCCCCTAAATCAATCGTACATTTAAAGTTGAAAACGAAATTTGAGGTCGGAAGACAAGTAAAAATTATGGCCTGAAAATCGATATATCGATATATGGGCATAGGTCGAAACTTCAGAATGCCAGAACTTCGTCAAAACTCACCTGATTTTAAAAAGCGAAGGCTTTTTGATCATAGTTTTGCCCCTAAATCAATCGTACATTTAAAGTTGAAAACGAAATTTGAGGTCGGAAGACAAGTAAAAATTATAACCTGAAAATCCATATGTGGGCATAGGTCTAAACTTCAAAATGCCATAACTTCGTCAAAACTCAACTGATTTTAAAAAGCGAGGGCTTTTTGATCATAGTTTTGCCCCTAAATCAATCGTACATTTAAAGTTGAAAACGAAATTTGAGGTCGGAAGACAAGTAAAAATTATAGCCCGAAAATCGGTACATCGATGTATGGGCATATGTCCCTTACCGTTAATAAATCAAATGTCATATTATTAAATAAGTCATTTTATATAAAAGGGTTGTAAGACTATGCTAAATAAGTTGCTTAAATATTTCTTTTAATATTTGAGCATATGGTATATTACTGGATAATAATGTGTGTGCATTTTTTTTATTGCGAATACGAAATATTCATAATATTAATTCATATATGGAAATACATACAAACTCTCATTGTATATAATTTGTGTGAGAAAACTGAAGATATATATTTTCTTTTTTCAATTCAAATAATATCGAGAAATGTCTAGGATAAAAAAAAAAACAAAAAAAAAAGAAGATAAACTTTAAACATTAAAATTGCAAATTTGATTGAATGCTTGTGAAATTCAGCAAAATACCATTGTGGCAAAGCTCTTCACAGCTTGCGGTTGCCACACAGCCAGAGAGGAACATGAAGCTGAGAAAACCGAACATGCCACAGATTAAATTAGCCAGAACAGCTCTATTTAAGCAGCTAACGGCAACTCAACCAGCCAGCATAATTGGCATCCAAATTGAAAATGAAATACACCAACTCAATTAAGACAAGCTCCCACTGTCTATTGAGTAGCAGTCTGTCTGTCTGTCTGTCTGTCTATTTGACTGACTGTCTGACCGTCTGTGGCATGCATCTGTCTGGGTGCAGCCTTAGCCATACTTAGTCATACATGCGAGTAGACAACAAGTCTACAACTAAATTGCCAAGGATTAGTTCAGCCAAACTGGCCAGTAACTGGACAACAAGCCGGGTGCCTGGTTTGGGTTCAAACGCCAGGGTTCAATTAGATTGAGCATACCCCATAAGCAGCTTTTGGGGTATTTATAACAAGAGAGCTGGGGGACAGAGGAGCAGGGCAGCACGAAAGCGGAAACTCATTCGCTCATTTACAATTTGAACGTCCAAATTTCAATCAATATGCAGGTCTGCAGCCAGCGGCTTTAAATCAAATTCAGTTATTTCCCTCCGCTCGGGCATTCTATAATTATGCCGTTATTCACTGTGCAGCCAAAAGGGGAAATTGCAAAGCGAAAAAAAAATATTAAATTGACTAATGAAAAGGTTGGAGAAACTCGACTTTTCAGATGCCCTTGCATTTATCAACTTAAATACTAACTAAATTATAGAAGTTGATTTTTGAACTTGCAAACTAATGAAATATATCAATCAATATATATAATTTGTATTAAGACTTTACTATACACCCTAAAGGTGACAAATCAATGCAAACTGGAAATGCCAATAATTCCAGAAGCATACTATAGTAAAATACAGAACATTGGAAATACTTGAAAAATAATTCGATTGCTTTTAAAATACCCTTCAGTTGAGTTAACCATGCGAATTGCAAGCAAAGTGAATTGAAGTTGTTTATTTTTTCCAATGATGAAAGTTGGCTGTAAGGGAAAAAAGGGAGGGAAATTGTAGCTATAGCTGGGAGCAGTATTTGTTGTCCATGTTGATGAATGCCTGTTGGCTGCAGACGATAATGATAATGATGATGATGCTGATGATAATGATGATGAGAAGAGAATGAGGATGATGGCTCCTGGCGATGGCGATGGCGCTGACGTTGACTTTGACGATGTGCCGTTCGGGCCACAGTTAATTATTTGAGCGACTGACGATGCGGCTGCTGCTGCTGCTACTGCTGCTGCTGCTGATGACGCTTTTCCTTCAACACCAGCATCCCCAACTGCTTCTGTTTGTGCTTCTTGTGATGTTGCTTCCTCTGTGCGTTGCAGGATATTAGATGTGGGTCGGTCCCTGCTCACCCGTCGTGCCGTCAGGACAACAGGCAACCGAATGTCGCTTTACCTGTCCTAGCTTCCCCTTTCCCCTTCCTTTCTCCTTATTCCATACCCTTATTTTTTGCTCATGTTTTTTCCAATTTTCTGTGTTCACTTTGCATTTTATTTTGCACTCGTCGAAAAAACTGATGAATTTTATACGAGTTGTAATGGGAAATGACAACGAACCTCGGAATAGACAGGCTAAGACAAAAAAATCTCATTAAAAAGGTTTCAATAAAAACTGGTAAATATTTAACTAATTCAAAATTTCTAAAAAACATCAGATACTTTTTAGGGCAAATTTATTTACATTCTTAATTGAAGCAATTTATAATTTTATTTACAAATAGAATTTATATTTGTTCTAGAATAAAGAATGAATTTTTTTTGGAGTGTACGTTCTTTGTGCTTGGTGAGTTTCTCGCTGCTTGCCACAAGCGAGCTGTTAGTTTGTTGTAAGATCTATGTTGTTAATGAAAAAGTTGCGCTCAAAGCGCATTAAAGCTGTCATCAGCACTTTGCACTTTGCAGTTTGCCAGACAAATTGTATGCGAATTTCGAGAGCTAACTCAAAGTTGCATATGCAACAAGAATTGATGGAGACCGACGACAGTTGTCACACAGGATCTGCCCGGAGCAAGCAGCAAACAGTTAAATTAAAACTTCATGTGGAACTCAACTTGCGGCAAACTAAGAAACTAAGAACTCAAAATTCAAAACTCAAAGCTCAAAACTGGAAAACTGGAAAACTGCAAACTTTTGGCAGCTTCAACGACTGACATTGTTAATTAATTCTGTTTGCATACTTAAAGGCTGTGTCCGGCGAGGCTGCAATCTTTGTGTGTGTGCGTGCGCTGCCCTGCACGCCCCTAACCCTTAACCCTTAACTCTTAACTTTTGGGCCCCAGACACTAAGCCTCCCACCGCCCCCACACATTCATACATAGATATATCATAGTCCAGTACGGAAAACATTTTAGTGCCGGGCATAAATTGTGGTTATTTAAGCAAAGAGGGGGTGGGTGGGTGGCGGTGTGATAGTAGCCAGGGTTGCCACTTTTAATTACGCTGCGTTGACAAATTTATTTGCATAGTTTCAAGCGCTTTCAAGGCACTTAAGTTAAAGCCAACAATTTGTGGCTAGCGTGAACAGGATTCTAAAGAGTTTTTAATTGAGTTTTGAGCTGAGGTTATCCACACAAGAAAGTGAATTTGTCGTCGGCTGAGCTTGGATAATTTTTGCTGCGTCTATTTGCCAACTGAATTAAGTTACACGAAAAATTTACCCACATATATATAGAGACTGAGAATGGGCCAGGAAAATACTTCAAAATTGCATTTGAAACGGGAGAGTGGAAATAATTGTGGAGAATCTATTCTAGCAATTCATTCAAGCAATGTCAACAGGCAAATTAGTTCCATTAAAGAGTTGAGCAAAAATATAGAGGAGCTCAAGGATTAAGTGTCTAACATGTAAAGTATACTAATCAGAGCTAAGATAATCAATCTCGCATCCAATTAATAAGTTAAGCAATATGTGGAAAACTTACCGATAGCCATTGCCGTTTCTTGGGCATCACCAGTGACCATCTTGACACGTACTCCGCTCTGCATCAGCAACTCAATGGACTCCCTGACGAGGGGTCGAGGCGGATCCGTGATGCCAGCCAGGCCGCAATAGATCAAATCCTGCATGGATCTGCCCTTGGCCAGGGCCAAGACACGCAAACCTTTGCGTCCAATTTCATAGGCCTCTGCAAGGAATTCGGCCTCGTTCTGCTTGGTGAGAGGCACCGTCTGATTGCCAAATTGATATTTGGTGCATTGGGGCAGCAGCGTTTCCAAAGCGCCCTTCGCAAAGAAGATCTCCTCCTTGTTGTTGTTGTACTTGTGTATGCACTTGACGGCCATCATCTTTTGCTCGGAGCTGAAGGGATACTCCTGGATGCGTACATAATTCTCGGCTGTGGCATACATCCCATTCTTCATGGCGACCGCAACGAGCGCACCCTCTGTCGGCTGGCCGAGGAGTGTGCCATTCTGGATGTAGGCATTGTTGCAGACGGCGCCAATCTCCAGCAGATTCGTGATATTCGTTTTGGCCATTTCCACATTGTTGCAGTGGCGTATATGAATCTCGCCCTGATCATTATATCCAGCGCCGGTGACATCCGCCATATAGCCGTCGGAGGTGATGATTATCGTAGCCGTCATCTCATTCTTGGTGAGGGTGCCCGTCTTGTCCGAGCAGATGACATTCACACAACCCAATGTCTCCACGGTGGGCAACTTCTTCACAATCGAATTGCGTTTGGCCATCCGCATGACGCCCAGAGCCAGGGTGACAGTGACCACAATGGGCAGACCCTCGGGTATGGCGGCGACAGCCAACGAGACGCTGATATTGAACATCTCCGAGAGCGGTTTGCCTTGCAGCCAGCCGAGCAGCATGATGACGCCAATAATGAGAAACGAGTAGAAACTGAGCTGTGCGCCCAAAATATCCATTGACTTTTGCAGCGGCGTCTTGGGCGCCTCCTCGGCCTGCATCATCTTGAAGACCTCGCCAAATTCGCTCCTCTCGCCAGTGCTGACCACGATGCCCTTGCCATTGCCACAGCGGACTAGAGTGCCCATGAATGCAATGTTCTTCATGTTGCTGTGATCCTTCACATTCGTATTGTTCAGCAGGACATCGGTGATTTTGCGTGCCGGCTCCGTTTCGCCGGTGAAGCTGCTCTCGTCAATTGAGAGATCCACGGCCTCGAAGAGACGCACATCGGCGGGCACACGATCGCCCACATTGAGATGAATGACATCCCCCGGCACCAGTTCGCGGGCGAGGAAGGTGTCGAGGCGTCCCTCTCGCAAACAATGACACTCTGGCGGCACCAGTTTCTTCAGCTCCTCCAGACTCTTCTCGGAACGATACTCCTGGATGAAGGCGACCGTTACCACAATCAGAATGGCAATGGTTATGCTGACCGCATCGTCAAACTGTTTCATAATTATCGAGACGAGGGCAGAGCCTAGGAGCAGCAGAATGAGAGGATTCCTAAACTGCTCAATGTACTTCTTCCATGTGGGATCCTCCTCGATGACATTGAGCTCATTGTGACCAATGATTTTGGCCCGATATTTCGCCTCCGTCCACTTCAAGCCGGTGCGCACATCAACCTGCAGACGACCTGCTACCTCCGAGGCGCTGTGCGTCGATGACTCCGAGGTAGAGAGCAGCATTTCGGGTGTTAGGGTTAGACCCGTCTGTGCCAAAGAAAAAGAAGAGTTTTCATTAGACAAGAGTCACATAATACTTGAACAACATTGATTAACTATCAATATGGGATTTTTTGAGCTTGGCTTGGCTATAGTATGAGTAGAGGCATTATCTACAGTTCTTAGTAATAAGCCGTAAAAAAGAGAAAGAAGCGTGTTGAAGGTTTTTTCAAATATTCCCAAAATATCATAGTTTCTTTTATAATATTTATTACATTTATTTATTAAATATGTATGAAAACGAATTTCAGATTTTGAGCAACAAAAACTGAATAATTTATGTTAATTATTTTTAATATGATCGTTCATATTTGTGTCTGTTAAATATTATCTCAAATATTTCTTCGCATATTGTATTTTCTACTTGGGGTACTGACTGGTAGTGCCCGTTAAATATACTTTTAAATACTATTTTTACTATAATTTTTTTAGCCAGGCTGCAATAGTCTTACATTTTGAATATTTACACCAATAATTAATAAAATATTTTCCTACCAAAACAACAATAAATACATATATTTATAATTTGAATCGTGGTTTCAAAATGACTCTAAAATACTTAAGAGTCAATTTGTGTTTAGTGTTTTGACAAGTGCATTTCCTTTTTCCACCAACTACAATTTCCTTTACCAACATTTTGCAATTAACTTTATTGATTTCAACCCCTTCTGCGTTCGCTTGTTGACCACAAAATGGAGAGCCTTGGCAACAGTTCATTTCATTGGCCATTGCAGCCCCCACTTCATCAACCCACCACCCCCCACTTGCAGCTAATTTGCGCTCGTCAACAAGTTTGTAATCACTCACAGAAGCGGACAGATAAAGCCCCCCAAACACAAGTAGTAAAAGGCTCTGGAGCTGAGTTCTCCTCTCGACTCAGTAGTTGTCATCTTTTGTAACATGCAGCCGGTACGGTCCGCTCTGCCCTTGTCATGTCCAACTGAAATGGTTGGCTTCAATCATCCAGAGTTGCCACCCGTACTCGTAAAATTCGACAAACTCGAAATGGCTTCGAGTACGTGACTTTCTGGCTGTTTTAATTTCATTTTTTATCTGGTTCGTTGCTCCTCATATTTTATATAGATTTCATTCCCTTTTTGTGAGAAGAGCTGGGCACTTGTGTCTGGGGCTGCGTTCATGCAAAAATAAATGGGAGCTGTGTGCAGTTCGTATGTTAAAGTTTCTCTCTCTCTCTCTCTCTATCTTTGCTTCTCTCTCTCTCTCTCTGCTTCTCTGTCTCTGTCTCTCTGTGTTGGGAGTTTCAAAAAGCGTAGCTTGTGGTTTGATTTTAATTTGCAGTACTCTCGAATTTAGTTTGGTTTTTATTGCCGACGCACAAAATAAACAGTTTTATGTGGAATTGGGGATTCAAACTTTATCTTGCCAACTAGCAGCTTATAGCGTTTGGCAGTTATTTTAAAAATAAATAACAAATTATTTTTAAACCATTTTGAATGTGAATAAGCTTTAACGCAATCTTCATCGTTGAACAAACACTCGTTTTTGCCCACTGCCGTCGTTTTTTTGGACCAAGTTATTGTTCCGACACTGACAAGTTAATGGGCCAAACATTTGAGCATTTCAGAATTTGCAGTCGAGCAAGCCAAACACAAAGAGCGACTAATGGATGGGGCACAAACCATTCATCTAGAATTAAGTGGCAAGGCATTTCATTATGAAAACTATGCGGTATTCCTTTTAATTAAATGCACAAAACGCAAGCTGCTGCAGCTAGCCGCAATTTTAGCATGCGCTCAAATTACAAATTACTCAGGTTCCAAAAAACCAAACTAAATAATGCCAATAATGAAATAACATTGCAGGCAGGCAGGCAGGCAGGCATTGCATTAACTAAAGCCATACGAATAATGATAATTGATAGCCTCAGGGAGTGCCAGGGATAATTGTTTCGGTTTATTTATGCATCATTTAAACGTATAAATTACACTGCGGTTACAAATTAAATACTATGCAAACAATTACAGCCAAACCAGAACTCTAAATAATGCACAAAAAACACATCTGAACTTTTGCCAAACTTAATTGTATATTATTTGGCAAGTTTGACGAAATGTGATAGTATTTTAGAGTACCAATTCAATTGGAACATTTTTGGACAGCTAATTGCGAATTTAAATTCGCAGAGTTTTAGAGAATATTCAGCTGCTGATTTCACTCGATTCATTTGGCTGCACCCTTTTTGCGTTGTTGCCCCTTTGGGCATGGAACCCATCCAGCAGTCAAGTGGCACGTCAAATTTTCGTTTTCCCGGCGGCCACTTGAAATGAAAATAGCAGCGATATTATCGCCATCAGGCAGATGTCCCAAATCCCAAGCACAATATTCCACATCGAAGGGCATCTGAAGAGTTTGACTTTTTCATGGCTCAGTCCGCTCTAAATTTACACGTCTACATTCCCCACTTTAAACCCCTTTTTGTTTTTTGTTTTGTTCTCCGCACTCCATTTGTGCTGGCCTACATTGAACTTTGATGTCTGTTCTCCTGCCTTGCCCCTGTGTGTAGTAATTGTTTCTTTGCATATTCAACAACAACCAACTGCAAAGAGTGAAAAAAAAAAAAGAAACAGAAACAGAAATACTAAACAAAACATACACAAAAGTGACTGAAACTTGCCACTTTTTGCATTGCACGAAAGGTAAATATGTGTCTAGTTGTGGCATTGTGAAGTTTGAAAGGGTTTTGTCTAGAATTCCGCATTGTTTCCACTTTATTGATATGACTTGGCTCGGAAACTTGTTTTGCCATTTAACGCACACATAAATAATTTTCATTGTCCCAAAATTAACTTTAAATGAAGTTGCGGCAAACGGAGAGAGAGAGAGAGAGAGAGAGAGAGAGAGAGAGAGAGAGTGTTTAACTGGCATATTACTTAAGGTTATTGTTTAATTATCTCTTCACATTCATAGAGATATTACAAGACATTAATAAATATTAATTTATGTTCAAAACCGGTTTCAATGCTATATATGCAAATTTAGCGCAAATGGAAAATATTCCTAGACATTTATGGAATATTTATGTACATTAGAGACCCTTAATACTAAACAACTTCAAAAATGTTTAACTTGCATTTAAAAACTACAATTTCTAAGCACATTTTTTTAAGTGATAAATAAATGTTTTTCAATTTAAGAATTATTTGACTTAAATCCCATCTTTTCAAAGAAATTTTAATTTTTGAATTACAATATGCGAATTATTGAGTGACCACTGTATTAAGACTTTATCTGTACTTGCATATAAATTTTGTAATTAGCATATAACTGAAATATCCTCAGTAAAAATAATTACGCTTCAGCGACTATAATAAATTACTAAGCTGGATTAGCAATGCAAAACTTCTTAGTAAAATTATTCGTAATTTAAGTTGACTTGAAGCAAATGTACGCAAGTTTTACGGCACGTGTAGTCTTATCGGCGGGTTTTTTTAAATATGCCAAGTCGTTCCCCAAGTTAAAGGTAATCTCGCTAATGATGAGACGGACGTATACAAGATGCTTTATCATTTAAAATATGGTAGATCGTAGATCGTAAATCGGGTACCTGATCATCATCATCAATGTATATGGTGATTGCACACCTTGATCTAAGCATCGTTTTATTATTTTTTAAGCAGCTGCAAATAAAGCTATTAAGATATACTTATGACGTACCAAACTAATGAAAGATTACCGACACCAATAAATATTTAATACCCATAACCAGTAACAATCATAAATGCCACTTACATCAGACGTATTGATGACTATCATTGTGATAAGGCAAAGACGATGACGTCGATGATGAGCAGATGAAATCTTATCATACGTGCGGGTTTTCAACCCACTCAATCGTCATTTAAAATAACACGCTAATCAAAACTATTACTGAGCAGCGGGAGGTGACCTGTTGAGCGTAGTTATATATAGTTATATATATATTTATATGTATATATATAAAAAATTTATTTTTTTATCAGTTAACTTGAAGTGTGAGAGCTTTAGTCACGCGCGAGATGAAAGCAAGCATAACAATATAATAATTGTGTATTGTACGTAAAATATGATATAATTTATTATATGAAATCGTTTGTTGCTACAGACTATTATTCTAATAATAATATTAGTAATAATAGCATTTCATGTGTCATTTCATTTAATTGACAGCATTCAGCATTCGCTTTGAATCTTTTTGGTGGAAAATCACAAGATTTCAATTTTTGCGATTTGACTAATTTGTATAATAATACCCCTATTAGTTGCACCGGATATGGAGATAACGGACAATTAGTATTTATTTTTAGTATACTTCTAGAAGATTAATCGCGAGGATTAACGAAATATTGGTCGAAAATTCTTATCAAATATTTATCAAACTACGTGGGTCATTGACAGCCATATGTATATGCAGGCTTTATGCCAATATTATTATTCATCAACAACAACAAAAATTATGTGAGAGAGAAAGAGAGAGAGAAATGTTCTTGTTTGGCTGAATTGGAACACGCCACGAAGAATGTTGCCAATAACGCAAAGCAGACAGACTCCAATTGGAGCGATCGCAAGCATACGCGTAGAATTTATATATACATGCATATATATATATACATATGCCTGTCTTTTTAAGAGTGACGTCAAATTTCTGACGAATTGTGCGAGTCTTAATATTTTTCACGTATTTAGCTGAAAAATGATAACGTGGCCTTTGAGTGGGAACTGCAAAGGGAGACGGGTGGGAATCGGACTCATATGCACTTATTTATTTAATTCTTATTGCTGTTGTTTATTTGGACATTATCTAAAAACACTTTTACTTAACATATACACACACACACACTAACGCACAAACACAAGACAAATTACGCAAATAGTTGATTATGATAGTCTGGATATTTTGATTTTTATTTGTTAAATCTTTCTTTTTTTTGGGAGAGGAGCCCTGCCGGCGTTGCGATTGGGACACGCTCCGAACACGACTAAGCAAACAGTTTGCAATTGTATGAAAACAATGCTGCTAGGAAATTGAATGAATGATTTCTGATAAATGACAGTGAGTGAGATGTAAGCATGTATGTAAGTACATTTGTATGTATGTACACATTTGGCAGGTAGAAATAGACACAACAGGCAACAACAAACAGCGACACAAACAACAGACAGATGAAGAGAGCGAGAGAGCGAGAGAGATTGAGCACAATGTCGATTTTTACTCACGCAACAAATGGAATATGAAGCAAATTTGAATTCGATTGAATTTTTGCTTTCAATGTGATTTGTTTGATTTTCTTACGCTTGTTTAACTGCTACTTCTTCTATTCAGTAATTGTTTTCACCATATACACAAAAACTAAAATTACAAATTACAAAGTAACACAAAAAAGAACTATCGCAGGCGAACGACGACGTGTTCAACGCACAACGGCGGCAGAGAACCAACTGAGAGGGGCCAAAAAGACATGTAAAGAGCAACAAGAGCAGCTGGAACGTGTGAGTGACAGAGATGGAGAGCCAGCGCATATGTGAGCGACAGCGCGCGCAAATTAAGTGAGCGCAGAGAGCTTAACAAACACAGCACGCGCACATTGGCAAGAAAAGTTTAGAATTCTAAAATTAATAAGTGACAAGTGACTTATTTACAACAATTAAGATTTAAGAATGCATTTTATTTAATACATTTTATTCATACCCTCATTTATTTATTATTTATTTAATCATGTATGAGTTTGCCATACTAAGCATGCAAACATTTATTTAAGCCACTGTACATCAATGCCAATTCCATTCCGTTTCCAGCAGGTATCTTAGCAGGAGAGGAGAGCTTAAGAGCAGAGAAAACTGAGATGCATGCGCACAAAATGCGAATAAAAAGAAATCTCGAAAGAGAGTGTGAGAGAGAGAGGTAGCGGATATGCTCATTGAAAAGATCACAAGCACAAGTCGCTCCACATTATTATTGGCATGCATTCCAACCTAAAGCAAACTGCAGTAAGGCTGAGTGTGTAGGTCAAGTTCGAGTGATAAGTAATGAAATTTATATGTCTAATCGGAAGTTACTTATGCAAATTTATATATGCTGGATTATTACCAGCTCCGATTACAATTGTTGTGCAATAAATAATTGCTTAATTCGTCGTCAGGCGCTTTTCGCATTGTTCCCTTTTTTGAGTTCCGAATTAGCATGCAAATTGACAACATTAGACAAACCTTAGTCAATCATGTGTTATTTTTTTGTGTTTTGGATTTTTATCTAAGTGTGACAGCTACTCGGGCAATTACGATAATAAAAAGAAGCGCCAGGTATAGTAGTATATTCTCGCATGAGAATCTTGTGAAAAACTCAACAATATGAAAAGCAAATCTTAACAAACTAAAACTGCTTCCTAGTTTTGTGCATTTCCTGTAACCTAAAGACAGCTCATAAGTCTGAGTTTTACTAACCGTTGTCAAAAACAAAACCTGTTGATTAATGCTCTACAAACGGTTTTTCCCTTTTACAACATAAACGACAACAAAAAGTTTTGTGGCGCTATTTCGTATTTCTTTGAGTGGGCGAATAATTAGGAAAATTTTAATCACACTAATCAACTTGGGCTCTTGATTGCCCTCAAGACAACTCAACCGGAGACAACACAAGCTCGCTCGTCTGTTTTTCCATTTTTCTGTTTTTCTGTTTTTCATTTCTTTTTGGCCTTTCCAACCTATTCCCAGGTAAGCATTTCACGAGCCACTTTTCTTTTTCTGCTCGGCGGAAAACAACTTTGACTAATGATGCTGCCTTGACAGTGGGGGGAATGGGGGAGAGAGTCCTGTGCACCACAATTGTTGCACACCAGGGGCAGGTTGCGTTTCGTCGCTGCTCGAGAGACAATATGCGAAAGCAGCATCTTGACTACGACTACACTCTGAGGTCAAAGAAAGTTGCCGCAAACTGTTGGCGCTTCTTGCAAGTCATTATTAATTTACGTCGTTTACTAAAAATCCTGCAGGATGCCTCGGTACAATGGTTGAGGGGGGGTAGGAGCAGACGCAGAGGCAGACACTGTTCACGTACACAAAAGTTGTGTGTTGTGAAAAGTTGCGGCAATTTCAGTGGTTGCCATTTCAGCATTATAGTTGCAACAATTTCCGCCATTAATTACCTGATCCAGTTACCGTCGTAAGGAATTTAGTTGCTGACTGGCAGCAAATAATTAATCTAAATTCTTTTAATGCTAATAAAATAATAAATAAAAAAAACTAAAAAGTTTGATTTGTCTCCCATAAATGTAAAATTGCATCTGAGTTTATCTGAATATTAGTAACATTATCAGAGAAGCTTAAGTTAAAAAATATATACAACAAATGTTTAGTTAGCAAAAAAACATATTTAAAGTTTAACACACTTGTTGCAAAAAGTTTCAATTTAAAAATTCCAAATAATGTTTTTGTTATTTATCAAAAATATGTTTTATTTTTCGTAAAAGAGGTTTAATGGGTAGCTTTATACAGAAATAATTAGAATTTATGGATGAATATTTACGAATTTTTGTGATTAGTTCAATATTGCAAAAGCGAGAAGCTGCTTGGTTGATTTATTTTATTCCCCAACCATAATAACTAATATTAAATGTGGCCGCTTGGCTGAGCTGTAGGCGAAACTGCTCAAGGATGTTGGGCTTGGGCTCTGGACAAAATGTTCGTAAATTTTATTTTTGCTGGCCCAAAATCAAACAAGCAAACAAACACTCACACAACACACTCACATAAAAGCAATTCGCTGGCATGAACTGCACTTTTATTGACAGTTGTCAAAGCATTTTGTTGCTCAATAATTGCAATCAGGCAGACACTCGAAATTGGAAATTGTTGATTTACTCTGGCGGAAAAATGACAGTGGCAATAGGGGCGATATACATACATATATACATGGTATTGTCCTGCTGCTGTCAGCCCTGTCCCAATCAGCTATGACCGAAATTTGATTTTCAATCCAAAAATTCACACTTGAATGCTTCCGTTGACACTTCAACGAGCCACAATCATCGTTCACTCTGCAAATGCTACTCCATTCAATTTTCATCCTGGTCCGGCTCTCGGTCCCTACTCTCCCTATCGGTCAGTCAGCCTGTCTGTCTGATAAGCTCATCTCATTGCTGGCCAAATTATGGAGCATCGCATTTCATGACCAGCAGCCGATTTGTCGATCCACAAACTGTTGCATGGGCCACATTCGAATTCGTTGTGCAGAAATCATTTGCTTGGCACTAACTCAATTGAAAAGCAAAACTGCCACAAATTCGCAGAAAATTTAATAATTCTATAGGTCAGGTCAGAGTGAAAATAGCGTGAAAAGCGTATGCAAAACATAAGTTGAACTATTAAGAAAATATTAAATGCATTTAATATCTAAAGTATAGAATCTTTCATGGCAAAAATCAACACAAATGATAAAAATCTTGCAATAGCTATCTTCAAGATAAAGCTTGATGAATTGACCAAAAAATAAGCTCAAAATCAAATTAAAAAATTTGGTTGTTAACTAATTCTTTCTTTGATTTATTAAATATTTTAATCATCACAAATATCGGTTATATAATTGGCAAAAGCTTATCACCATAGTTTGTAATTTTGATTTTGAATAAATAAAAAAATTAAAATCATATCATATTCAAAATTGAATTTTTTCTTTTTATATTACAGTCGAGAAAAAAGTGGAATTAAATGTTGCCTAATGTTGCATGCGTGTTTTCTTCAACTCTAGCAATTTTTTATGAACTTAATTTTTGTGATGCTTAAGTGATTGTAAGCCAAATCAATCATTTTGTATTACCACTGGAACCCTTAAGAGCTGCACACTTTATTAACGAGGGGAAAGCATCATAATGCATGCCACCAGCCATCTAAATGTTGCCCACAAAAAATGGCAGCTAGACGAGACGCATACATCATCCGAATGCAATCGCTTAGAACACTCCCAAAAGGCAAACTATGCGTTACTTAATGGTCAAGGGCTAAACTCCCCCTTGCCCTCCGCTCCACGACCCCCATCAACTCCCATGGCCTGGCGTAACAAATTGCGAACAAGTGCGGCCATTATTCTCGTCCCAAGTGCGGTTTGGGGGGTGCATGGATATTCCATGGGGATCCATGGCACCCAGCTTTATTTTGTTTGCGTAGCAAATGTCGTGTAAAAGCTGAAAAATGTTAGAACGCCAGAAGCATCCGCAACAGTCGTGGCCTAAACTACGCAAATTTTTTGGAGCTCTAACGAGCTTAACGGAAATGCACAAGAAAATGCACAAAAAAAATAAAAAGAAAAGAAAAGCGTGAGAAAAGCGTATAAAAAATGTGCGAAAAATTATTGGGTATTCAATACACCAAATAGATCAAACGGCAAGTGGAATACCACTAATGATGAGCAAATAGTCTCGTTAGGGATATCAAACGTTGACGAGCTGATATCAGCTGAATTTGAAATGATACCAAAAAAATTGAAGCATGCATTTCTAATTTTATGAAAGCATTGAATTATTATTATATAGAAGTGAAGAAATCTGACAATTATTAAACAAGTTTATATAAAAATGAGTAAGCTTTAATATTTATATATATTTTGTGTCTCAAAATTGAAATATCTTTATGAAAAGTGAATCTATTTGAAGTGTGTACTTTAGTAATCGAAAATGTTTCATTCTTGTGTAATTTGTTTTTAAATCGAAGGTTAACTTTCTTCTAAGCATCAGCACAGAATAGACATAAGCATAAAATACCTTCAAAATTTAGTACAATCATTTTCATCATCATTTATTTATTATTTTTCTCGTAGTTTAGTTTTTGCTTAAATTTAATCAAGTTTTGCTCGAGCTTCAACTAGAATTAAAGTAGCGTCGCCAACTGCTCCGGCAAGAGAGATGTTTTTGCCTGTTTTCTATGCTGGGCACTCGCATTTCATCATGGTTTATGGCTGTTAAGTAGCTTACTCTAATGGCCTGGCTAAGGCAGCAGCAGCACACAGTGCCACAATACATGTTGTATGTTGTTTGTGGCACTGTGGAAATTTCCGCAATTTCTGCACCATTAAATGCAACTCAAGTTGCAGCAAAAGTTGTGATGTTAAAGCCAACTGCAACTGGAGTAAGGATAATGCCCGACTGGCCCTTGACTACAATTGCTTTAGGCCCGTTTTAGTTTGTGGCTCTCCCTCTCTGTCAAATCAATCCCAATCCAAATGCAAACACATTTATCGCTTGGGTTTGCCATCCAATTTGGTCAAAGCTGCCTGCCAGATTTTCATGCATGACTGAAGCCTGCATTTTGGCTACTTTAAAATGGGTAAGGCCAAATGCTGCCACAAAGCTGACAGCTTTCAACAGTTTATAAAACAAATTGTAGTAAAGCCAATTACTTTGCAGCTTTTCCATTGCAAGATGGGAGATTTGATCCAATCAATAGATTTATATGCAAAATTTGTAAAATATTAGCTTTTAAAACTTTAAATTTTATTTAATAAAAACCAATTATTATATTATTATTACTCCATTCTTCTCACCAAATACTGCAGTTTTGAGCCAAGCAATTAAAATTGCTAGAAATTTAATTTTATTTAATATATTGAAAAAAATACCTACAAATTTTAATCATAAATCGCTTTTGCGCATGCCTGAAAAAGAAATATTGCATTTTGCAAGGAAATTAAATGGAAACTGAACGAAAATAAATGTATGTATTTAGAGTATATGCAAATGAAGTATACTGCTCCCAGTCTGCGTTGAATCTTTATGTTTTATTTTTTATGAAAATACACTGCTTTGTTGCCCCAAAACAAAAATCCTTTTAAAATTACGGTCTGCTTCTGACTGCCAGTGCCATTTCAGGCAACTTCCTTTCTTATTTTATGCTAAAAAGGGTGGAGTGTGAAGTTGAAGTAAAAGCAAAAGTAGGCAGAAGGAAGCAGCTCCGACCCCATAAGGTATATGCATTATTTTTAAACATATCAACTACCTAGTCGATCTCAGCATTAGCGAACATAAGTCAACAATCAAGCTTCTATGCTATCTTCCTTTCCCCAATATCGATAAAAATCGATTACCCTTAGCAATAAAAGCTATTCTTTTAAATATGCATCTTTCTTATTGAGTATAGGTATACCTCAGTTTAAAATCATATATTAATATTTACCAATTTATACACTTGAACACATATGTATACATACATAAATACATACATACATATCTAGGAAATGTTCTATTTAATATAGTTTAGGGTATTTCTCTCGACTAGCGCAT
Source organism: Drosophila nr. perissopoda 5 BK-2023a (assembly GCA_035044105.1). NCBI lineage: Eukaryota > Metazoa > Arthropoda > Insecta > Diptera > Drosophilidae > Drosophila > Drosophila nr. perissopoda 5 BK-2023a. The sequence goes on from JAWNMK010000122.1 coordinate 2,008,417, forward strand.
TCCAACTCGTTTTGAATTAACACTCCTATCAGTTAATTTTTTTCTTTCTTGTTTTTCATGGCATTTTCCAGTTTTCCTTTTTCCACTTTTCACATTGCACTTTGTCATAATGGGTGTTAAATAGTGAGCATTAAGAATTCATTTATTTTGTAATCCCAGTTCGCGGCACACTTTGTTAAATACTTTATTTAAAAGTAGAATCATGACGAGTGTTTTCTAGGAATTTTTTAAGCTTGCCTCTTGTATAATTCTTACGTGTCACTAAAATCTCATCGTTTAATGTCATCTCTTGTTATCTAATCGAACATTTCCGGCCGAACGGACACCCATTTCCATTACACAGCATTTTCACAGCTCAACATTAATTCGCATTCAGTTTACTTATCCGCCGTCTGACACTTTTCCTCTTTTTCCTCCTTCAATTACAAGCACTATTGTTGAAAATGTCATAATTACACTTTGTCTGGCATTTCTTTTTTCTTTTATCTGTTTTTTTTTTTTTTTAACGCGAGGGACAATGCATTGCTTAAAGCTGAACAAACTATCCCATCGAAGGGTAAACAGACTGAGTGGAACTCTAAATACACAAAACCCAGAAACAATAATGGATTGCATTTGCATATGGGTATTCAGAAAGGAGCCGAGGAGAGGAGACGGAGGAGCGACGGGAGGGGGGAGGTGTGTGTGGGGTGATATGTTATTGAACACAATGCATCCAACTAAGTGGATGTGAATCTGAACACTAGACGTTGCAATCACCAGATGCAGTCACCCTGCGTTGCCAAGTAATGGAAACGAATAAATCTTGAATGCCTCAAATATTTGCCATGTGAACGCTGCTGCTGCTGTCGTTGTCAACGTTTGGTGTCGTGTGTATAGACTTGGAGATAGGGGAGCGGGGAAGGGGCGGGGCAGGGCGATGTAAAATAAATTTCTATGCAACACTTGCATGTAGATACTAAGAAAGAAGGCAACGAAATCGCCAAGTTGCCGTTCCAGGGCAGCAAAGGACTATTATAATAGTTTGCAGCGCCGTCCACGCAAGTGAAAAAGGGGGAGGAAATGGGGGAAAAGGAGGGCAGCAAGAGGTGGAGAATTAGATGGGGTAGGGGTGTGGTTGAACTTACTTTGACACCCGAGAGCCGCAACAAGATAAAAATGGCTGCAACTTGGACAGCAGACAGCAGCAAAACCCCTGTCTGCGTCTGGCTGTTAAAATGGGTGTTCACTGTACGGAGAAAACAACAAGCGTTGCATTTTAAAGAGCTGTTCGGAGCTGTGTGCTTAAAATAACATAAAATATGCATTGCAAGAGCTTAACTGGATAACTGCATAGCAGGATATTGCGTATACGCCGTGTGCGTGCCGGCAAATATCTAAAATCGCAAATCGTTTTTCAAGTTTCAAAACAAATCAGCGAAATTGAACTGTAACTTGAGCAAGAGTTTTAAAAGCAATTTGCTGCTTTCAGCGGAAGGAGTAATTGAAAATTCATTTAAGCCTGATCAAAAGTGGCTGGAAAGCTCATTAAAGCGTATTAGCCACGGAAAGCTTTACTGTTTATGCAAGCTTTGGAAAATTAGTTGTTTCCAAGTGAAATTAATTGTACTAAGTAGATTTCAGTATATTTAAAGAATATTAAGGTTTATTTTCTATATAAAAAAGGTGTCTTATTAAATCAAGTATAAGGAATTATATGATAGATATCTTATCTCTATCTCTAATAAAAATATCTGATTTCCTGGGAAAGCTAAGCTACCTTCTGATGCTTTTCAGAAAACTGCCATTGCTTGAATGTACGTTAACTAACCACAATTCAATATATTACTCCATTCACTCGAAGTGTTTTTCTTTGATTTTCTTTTGCTGTAGCTTTTGGGAAATTTCAGTTAGTGTCATTGAGCGAAAAAGTTGTCAAGTTGGATGTAAATCAAGCCACAGACCACACCCTGTGCAATTCATTACTTGCTGTCAATTTTGGTGGCAATCTGTTGCCAAAGTATAACGAACGTTGATAAAATAATGCTAAACGAAGTTGCCTGAAAAATGTAAAGCAGACAATTGATGCTGCTGTTGTTGGTGTTGCAGTCGTTGGCAGTTGCATTGTCTGTTGCAAGCTTCATTAGATGCACGTACAAAAAAGGAGCGGAAAAGGACGCTGGCAGGCAGCAGACAGTCGCAGCCGAGTGCCACTCGCTCTGGGGCTAGGCAAGCGGCACTAATAGATGTGGCATTCAAATTTATTTGCAATGTATGTGTCAATGGCAATGCAAGCAGCACAGTCGCATCTGAGTCGGCACAATGTTGGAGCACAGTTGGCACAAAGTTTCAACACATATAACCAAATGCGTGACACTTAAGTGACAATTCCGACGACACATGTGGGAACAAATTATGTAAATTGCAATATTGCGATGCGAGTACAAATATTAAAGCACACGGCAACGTGATACTCAAATGACGCATGAGGTGCAATCCGAGTGCTTTTAATGAATTTTCTCGTTTGGCTTGCGAACTAGTTTTGCAGTCAAAAAACATGAGATTCTCAAAGAAACAAAGGAACTTGTGAACTTGTGATTACACAAAAAAAAACTGATCATTTTTATTATTAAAAACAACAAAATAATAGTTACATATAATAGAGGAACAGCAGGGAATCTTTCACAAGCTCAACTTCAAAAAACTGTCATTAGAGTACGTAAAAGTATAATGGATGATTTGAGTAACAATAGGCAAATGAAATCTAGCGCAATTTACAAACATTTATTCAAATGCCCAGCTAAAGGGAAAACTTTACAAAAGGCAGAGCCCATATACAATTCCCAGCTTTGCAATCGGGATCTACGCAAACAAAGCAGTGTGAAAAAACAAACAGTCTGTTTAAACAGTAAATTTAATTAATTAAGAGTATTTTCAGGTGCAAACATCAGCAGCAGCAACAACAGAGCAAAACTTTAACAACAGACAATAGAGAACAAAGCTAAAAAAAACCAAAGCAAAAGCAAAAGCAAAACAACAAATAGATATACATATATATATATATATATATATATATATATATCTAGAGAAAAAGTTCCCGATAACTTTTTCTCACAACTAGCGTAAAACTGCATGGAGCAAATAATTGGTGGCAGCAATGGAAGTGAAATCAGCTCGAAAGGCGTATGGTAGCAAGCACTGCAACAGAAGTTGCATAGATAAATTACGTATACGCGACGTGCGACAAACGGAAAATTGTGTAATAAACGGATAAAAGCACAGCGACAAGTGCAAAATACGAGAGAACTTTTTGGTAGTTGCCTCAGATTAAATACCCTTACTTTTAAATACTAATATATACATAATATATAATAATAATTATAGAAAAATAAAAATAGCATTAATTTATTTACTTTAAGAGTTTTTATCTAGATACTTAATCAAATAATGTCACATAAATAAAACTCTATGTTTCCATTGATTGAATGTACTTCTAGACATATATTCCCTTTAATATTATTATTCCTTTATTTTTATTATCATTATTATTATTATTATTATACGCTGTGCAATTTAATTTTCATTTTTACAGCCGTCTGGCTTGGTCAGCTGTTATGACATAGTCATTGAAAGGGTATATGATTTTTTAATTCCTTGTTGAGGGCGTGAAATTCAGCGCACACACACACACACACACACTCACAAGCACAAGAGGCAGTGGGCGCCAAGGAGCGCGAACATATTGAATGTTTAATTTTATTGAAACTATTTAATAATAAAAAATGTGGGCAGCATATGGTGAAAGAAATCGGGAAGTGAAATGCAAATGGAAATTGTACAGTTCCAACGCACAGCATAGACTGATAATTTACATATAATTGACTGCAACAATAGCCTGTGCGTATGTGTGTGTGCGTATGCGTATGCGTTTACATTCATCCTGTGTATCCTGTGTGTGTAAGAGTGTGCAGTTATCATTGCTTGGCATGCTGAACGGATTTTATATGCATTCGTTTGTTGACTGCGTGTAAAATGAAAATTTATGCACACTTAATGGTCCCCCAAAACCGCCCTCTCGGTAACCGGCCACGCCCAGATATCCTGTTGAATGCACTCGTTAAGTCGACAACCTCTCAACTGTGCACTGACTCTGCTCTTTACTCTCTGCTCCTCCTCCTTTTCAAATGAATTATGCTTTATTTTATTCGCCCTTTCAGTCTTGCACACCTACTTGCTCTTGTTACTTTTATTCTTCCTCTTTCTCTCTCTCTCTCTTTCTCTCTCTCTCTCTCTATCTCTCTGCCTATATCTCTTGCTCTTTCACCTTAAATTTCCATTTCTCCTTGTGGTATGCCGCTTTTTAACATACAAATTCGTGACTAGGAAGTTGATGACGAATGCCGGTTTTAAATTAACTTGAGATTTCAGTTACACAAATATATATATATTTAATATATATATATTTACTGCCTTTCATTTTAAGGAAATTGTGAACATCTCTTTGAGTACAATTTTCATTTCTTTGTATTCAACTGGTCGAACTTCGTTGCTTGTGGCAGTAATTACGAGTCTTTCGTTTGTTTCATCCAATTAAATAAGTTTCGACCAAAGCAGCAGCAATAAAACGTAAGCGAAATTACAACTTAAGCTGAAGATTTTCCACATTACTTTTATTTGTTGAGGTATGCACCAGACAACTTAATACTTTAACTTACTTTTCTAGAAGGAAATTGAAGCCAACATTGCATACTTAATTTATGCTAAAATGTACTGTTCATAACATTCAAAAGGGGGCAAAACTAGTCTGGAAGCCCTGCTGCAATAAGTTGAGACACTGTTGTGACACGCAAGGCAACTTTGAATAAAGAAAACACAAGGAAAACGCTGCACTGTCCTTTCTGTGAATGCAAAGGCAAAACGAGTTAATGCAAAAGTTGCGAAGGTGACTGTCGAACGGAGAAAATGCGCCACAGCCCTGGAAAATATACTGAAGTTTGCAAAACGTGAAGTTTGCCACATTATGCTTATTTCCCCCAACTGAACACTTATTGCAAAACGAAAATAATGAAAAACTAAAGTGCGCTGTCGAAATGTGCCGACAAAATAGAACGCAAAATATAATAATAATAATAATAATAATAATCATAACAGCTGCAAAATTCTTTTAGCGCAGCGCAATTTTAATAAGATCTAAAGTTTGCTCAGCTCGAAAACTATGCGTTGTTAATTTGTTAAGAAGGTTGCCCCGAAAAACGAGGAAAAGAAACTCGAGCGAAATGCAAATGGGGCAAGGAGTGAAAATTCGACTAGGGCATCTTTTTAGTTTACAACAACACTTGTTGGCGGTTTGTGGCAGCTTGCATAACATAAGCTCATCTAATTTTACTCAACAGTCAACATAAATCATTCATATGACTATGCAACAACTGGCCAACAAATTTTGTAGCCTGCTTTCAGGCGGTCTTCTCTAAAAATAAAATTGCACTTGCTCTACAAATAACATAAAAATTACCTGGTTGCCAGCAATGTTTGCAATCGGATGAATTTGAGTTAGGCTTATATGGTAGTCATTTCCCTATTTGCATACGAAAACTCTCAATTTGAATGGGTTGTTTTGCAAATTTAGCAGCACAATCTCAACATATATTTCTCGTGTAGTTGCACATCACCATTTGCCGTTGCAATTTAACGTCATGGAACATTTAATTTAATTTTTCAATTAGCAAAACAAAAGTAACAAACATATTGCGTTTTTGTGTACTTTTAATTAAATTATCGCTGGAATTACAACAATTTGTATTTGCCCGGCTCTTCTAACGCAATCGAAATAGTAAATCGGCTGTGAGAGAGGCAAACATAAAATATCCATTATATTTTATGAAAATATTTATTTTTGCATAAACAGGAGCTGTTACGATAATTTTCATTTAAATATATTCTTTAGTAGATATCAGACAAGTGCATCTTATTTAATTTCATATGCACGAAACTCATTTATTGAGCATTTGAAATCCAGCTTAAGCCAGCATTCGGATTTATTTCATATCGTTTAAGCTTTATTTTTAATTAATTTTGAACACAGTCTAGCTGCCCGGGCAGATTTAAAAAGTAACCCAATTAAAAGTTATTTAATGCTATGAAAATGAATTTCATGACACGTGATGCATCCCATTGTTGTCAGCAGTTGCATCAGTTCCCTTTTTAATCCCCTTCTATTGTGCGTGTGTTGATTATTTGCACATTCATCAGCCACACACACACAATTTATTAAATATTAATTGCATTAAATAAATCGCAAAAAGAGATAATACATAAAAAAATAGCAATTATTGTGGACGTTAAAAAAATGGATTTCTGTCAACAGAAATGATTATTATATAGCTGTCAAACTGTCTGTTGATAAAATTACAATTTATTGCACGACTTTTGTTATCCTTTTATCATTGACACCAACATAATTAATATCAAATACACACAAAATGTAATTTATTGAAGCTTTAAAAAAAGAACAAACAAAGTCATCAAATGTTCGAAGATGTTAGATAACAATAATAATAATTAGAGCACAAAAACAAAGAGCTGCTCATTGTAAAAGTTGCTTGATAAGAAACCCAGTGAAAAAGTCCTCAGAAGAATACAGGTCAATGCATTTCAAGCAAAAACGCAACGATCAAATTGCATTTTCAAGCAAACCTGATGAGCCAGCAAAACACCTTAACGATGCTCTCGAGTTTCAAAGCAAAAAAAAAACCCAAGCAAAATGACAAGAGCAGGAGTGTGGACAGGAGGTGAGGTGAGGTGAGGGTAGGCCAGCAGTTAGCTGGGCTAGGTGCATGTAGTTTTTAGCCACTTACATCATCGAGCACAAGTTTGCAACTCCATAAAATTTCCGGCTCCCCGCACGTCGCTGCCATTCATCCAGACCAATGAAAGCCGTTAAGTGCCCCATGAGCAGCAACCCACAAGTTTTCCATTCAACTGGGCGGCAAGGATAGCGGCAAAAGCCGCAAAAGTAATATGCCAGAAAAGCCAACAGCCATGGAGAGAGGGCAAGAGAGAGCGAGGCACGAACGAAAGTGTTGATTTAAAGGCGGAGCAGCCAGCTAGAGCAAGGACGAGGCCGAGATCGAGAACCAGAACCAAGGCAACAACTTGGGCGTAGTTAAACAAAAGACTTGCCGGCAAAACTGACTAAGCAAAATCAATATTGATGTTCATTCGATTGAAACGCCAACGTGCAAGACAAGAAGCACTCAAAGGGGATATGGGGTTTGGGGCATGCTGAGCTTAAATATATCTGACAAAGAAGTTGAGGGTTCCCAAAGCAGGCGTAAGACAAAACTTTGACAAGCCGATTGAAGTTGAACAAAGCCAAGCTGAGGAAATAGTCGATTTTCAAAAGCGGGTTATAATCAAGAAAACTTTTACATCAACTATGAACCGGCCAAAGTTTTACTATGTGTTCGCAAATCGCCTAGCAATAATTTTGAATAATTGTAAATTGTAAATCAGTATTAAGATTTAGGGAATGTTTATGCAATGTTGTTAAAACTACGGTCAAATATAATCCATTTCAAATCTTAACATTTTAGCTTTAAAGTTAGAATTGATAGAAGTGATTTACTACTGCAAGTCGATTTCAACTTTCTTAGTTGAGTAACAAATAATTGAGTTTGCTTCGCTCATCACCTGCAGAGCTTGCAGCCTTGCAACGCTGTGCTGTCTGAGCTGCTCGCTTCAGCTTCCTCATTAGCATAGTATTTATCAAGTGTGCATGGAGGAAACTGAAAATAAAGTAAAGTAAATCCAGTCTTCAAACTTTCAAGCGAAAAATACATGCAAAAAAAATTGAAAAACTTTTTAATGCAACATATATCTTTTTTGTACTCCAAACTGTGCAACGAGCAGAGTGTTCTTCTCTCTTCACTTACTTCACTTACTTCAGTGCACATTCAAAAAATCATCGTTTGCCTTTACAAACTCATCACTTCCGACTGAAGCGATTTGTTTTTCGTGGCACGCTAATTTGAAAACATTTTCCTTTAACGAGCAGTTGTAAAAAAAAATCAAGTAAAACTTCTCGAAAGTGCTTTACTTTTAGATGCCCTAACTAGACCATGTCTAAAGTATTTTCTCCCAAAAAAAAAGTGCTAATAATTAAGCTTATTATTTTAATTATTTCTAGTTTTAAACTTTCGATATGGTTCACTCAGTATTATATGATTTCATTGGGGAATCAACTTTTCTTACATATTTAATTTGGTACAGGGTATTTAATAGTTAAAGAGCTGCATTCTCATTCTTTCGAGTGCACTTACCATTTAAATAAATAATGGCTCAAAGTGAGCGTAAATGAGCTCTTAATTTTTTTTTATTATTATTTTGTTAATAGTACTTAATAGGTTTTTTTTTCTGTGGCACACACATAAATGTTAAACACATGCGAATTTACACTGAAGATATGGCAACAAACTGAAAGATGAACGTGTCTTAACTGAACCCGACACATACAAAAAATGCAAATAAGTAATTGAAATACGCTGCTAATTGCGGCGACTATTGAGCACGTAACAAGGGAAACTGTGGAAAGTCGAGAAGCTGAATTTGTTCTTCTCGTCGTTTTCGCAGTCAATTGAACATGTCACAAACTTTACGACGACTGCTCAAAAAGACTTTTGCCCCGGCCAAACATAAAATCATTGCCTTTTGTTTTTGGCCTTGCACGTTCCGTTCTGGCCGTAACTGCCAAGAACTGTTTTTTTTTTTGTTTTGTTTTGTTTGTGTGCGCGCAATTTGCTGCTTTGGGGCATCACACGGATGGCTCCGAAATTTTGATTATTCATGTGTAGTCTACTGCTGACATTTGCAGGGGGTTGTTCAACTTTATGATCAGATATGTGACATTTCTGAGCAGATTTATACTGGAATAAAGTATCTACATATATAGCTCAGTTCGTTCAATTGTCTGGCACGCTATTAATCAGATTTCATTAATATATATATATATACATTAATTACAATATTATTTGTTATTAGCTGATTTGTGTTTGGGAATTTGAAGTCTTGTTCAAGAATATATTAATTTGTAAAAGGACTATAATAAATGCGATAAATCGAATCCTTTCGAATCAAGTGAACTTTTTGAAAGAGTATTTCGACTTTGCTATAAAGTCAAAATGATTGTCTCGTTTTTATATCTTTATGTTGTGTCAGTAATTATTTTTGGTGTGAATTATGCTCAGGGGCTGCGTAATCCTGATTGTTTTACTTGATTTTCCTTCACCTGATGTACAAACTAAAGACAGGGTGTTTTATGGACTTACGTTAATTGGCAGCAGAATATATTGGCTGTACGTACCTGAAATGAAGAGAGACATATATAAAATATAAGCCAGGAGAATTTTGTCAAGTTAATATATATACACATATATGTATGTACATATATACACATATGTTTTTAAATACATATATTAATTTTGTTAGACAGCACCTGAGTAAAGCTGGCAAATTGACTTGAAGAAAAAACAAAGTAATAATGCGAAAATATTGCAAATGAGCAACAATTAAGTTAATTAGCATAACGTGTTTTGTTGTGCGCCTCCAAAGCAAATTAAGGCAACAGGATCAAGGTCCTTTGCTTAAACTAGTTATGCCAAATGAGGGACACACGTGCACCTTGATAAACGAAATTAATTTATGCCTCAAAATTATGCCAGGACACGCTTTGTGACAGCGAACATTAAGCAACCCACGGCAATTTCTCCCAAGGCAATTTGGCTCAAGTTAAGAGCATTAAAAACGAGTGAGGAGCGCCCCTTACCTCCTTGACATTTTCTGTCGTCCTGTCAGCATTGTCTTCTTTATCATCATCAGCCCCATGGTATAAAGCAGTCGGATTGCTCTCCTCAGTACTTTGTTGGGGACTCACTCGACTGTTTGTCCTACGATTGCGCAACAAATGCGTTGCACCTGAAATTTGGCTCTGCGGCAATGGCAACATTGAACTAACTGAACTCATTCTGGAGCTGAACGTGCTAAAAAAGTGTAGCTTTATTTTGAAGTAAAACCCAATGAAATTTCTCATCAAACCAAATACCAAATTCAAGCACACTGAGTGCGTTGACCCAACAATACATTGACCACGCCCACAACGCCTGTTGGCCACTGATAATGCCCATTAAATGGCCAAAATGTCGTCTGCCCATAAATAAGTTGATTAACGCACAACTCAAAGGGGAGAGCAGCAGAAGAAAGTAATCTGCGCAGCTGGAGTAATAATGAAGTTAGTCCGTCATGAATATGAAGTGAATATGTTTTCTGAAAATTATGCTTAAATTAAAAACATCTAATAACGATTAAGTTACATATCATCTCCTTATCCTTATTCATGTTTAATTTTCAGACTTAACATTTTCATTAATCTTGTCAACTGTATGTGCATTGTATACATACACCCATAAGTTGCCTTAAGCTTTTCTTGATATTCATTTAATTATACTCGCTATCAAGTACAGGCAAATAAGGGATAATAAACTCTCACACACACACACACACACACACACACATAGGAGAAAAGGAACCGCAAAACTGCTCAAAAGATATGTAGCAGCCACAGCTGCAATCCCAACATGCACCTCGTATATTTGTGCGGTGACAGCGACAAACATGCAAAAACCAAGCAACAGCACTGAAAATAACATGCCTCTTCCCATGCAACCAACAAACCCAAAATCCACATTTGAAGGCGGGGCGAAATGAGTCGCAACGGAATATTGAGACAAATTAATTGTAAACGTATTTTCTGGAGAAGGCACAAAATTACAGGTATAATGTGTATCGTGACACGACTCGGCTTTACTTAAGTTGATTTTCCTTCAAAAAATTAGCTTAATAAGATTTTGTTTATTATTTTTTTTTATTCTTGAGCAAGAGCTGCGAAGGGGAATAAGTATTTAAATATGTCTTAAGCTGGCTCTTGCATATTTTACTTTGTATAACCCCAACGGAATTCGTCCTAAATTCTGCACAAACTATTGAGATTTAATAAAATAAAACTAAAAAACAATTGAACTAGAGCCCAGCTAAACACATATTTAAATCATAAAAAGAGGTCAACAAACAATAAATAAAGTTGTAAAATATTATACCACTATCCTCATTGAATGGGAAGGCATAATTCCACGGCAGTTGAACACATGAATTAATGGACAATAATGGACATAAACATAAATTAAACAATTCCGTTCGATATGCAAAAGTTTATTTATGAACTCGTTTAAATACGTGTTTGAAATGACATCTATTATTTACCATTTCAAAGCAAACGCAGTTGTTGAAAATGCAATGCACAAACAAATGTTGTCGGTTGACTAACATGGTCAAATGCAACCGCAGCAAAATAAATTCCAAATAACTCAAATTATTAACTGAAATTCCAAAAATTCTTCTGCTTTAACTTTAAACCATATTTCAATATTTTGATTTATTTTGTGACTTTGCATGTCACTTTTTGCTCGGATTTTGAGCTCATCTCTAGTCGAAATGGGCGCCAGTTGAAGCTGGTAATAGCCAAGAGGCGATGCAGTTAGTTTTGGGGCGGTAACCACAGCACTCATACGCCACGTTGGCTGCCACACAGAGTGTCCTGTCCCACCCCAGCACACACAATTTGACAGTCGTCGCAGTTGCCGTTACATAAGTTATTTATTGGAATTTGAGTGTCATTGAGAACCCCGTTGCCGGTGTAAGCTTTATGCCGCTGATATCTACCTGCCTGCCCCCTAGTTTCGAGTGCAAAACCGCAGCGCATTGAGGTTGTCGCCTGATGTAGTAAGGGCGGGCAGCTGGCATAGGGGTGGGGGTATGGGGTGCAGCTTAAGTGACAAACAATATGAGAGAGTGCAGATGGCGAATGGAGATATATGCACAATTTAGAGGTGGGAAGCAAGCACACCTTTATTGAAGTCAAACCGATGTTAAAGTTGGATTCGAGTTGCTTCTGCATTCATAACTTACATTAGTAACTATTTCAGAACTTGAGTCAATAGTTTGCTGACGAGCTAAGTACTACTTTCAATCAAATAATTTATTTATAGTGAAACTAAGTATTGAAACTCATTGTTAAAACATACTTAATAAAAAACATAAAGTTCAACTGCAAAAAGATGTAAAAGACGTGCCAGATAAACAATACTTGATATATTCATCAGTTTCAGTTTCAGTTTTTAAATATTTCCGTAATTAAAGACTGACTGTATTAAAGTCAAACTTAATTCCCTTACAACAATACGTTGCAGTTTTAAACAATTCACTTGCAACTGATTCAAAGGCCACAAAACTAAAGCCAAACAACAAATGCATAAAGGAAAATGAAAGCAATGAAAACTTTACACATGAAATGCCAGGTTATGCCAAGCCAAGTCAAATTGACTAAGCAATAAACAATTGCAACCTTTGCAAGAGTCATAACTTCAAAATATTTATATTTCCCTCAGAGTATGCAACAACATTCCAGACCAAAGGGCAAAGTGCATGTGGCAGGCTTTGGCGCCTGCAACTAATTGTAATTGCAGTGTAAGAAAATAAACTGAAAACTGTATAAATTAAATTGCTTTTGGTTTTCGGAAGGTGTTTTGTCCCGTATCTAAATATGAACTGGCTGCTGTCCAGAGATTTGAATGGATACAACGTGCAGCAAGGCAACAGAGTCGACGGTGAGTTTATGAAAATACCTGATGCCACTATCTGCACAACTGTCAGATTCAGCACACACACACACACACACACACACACAGTGGCAGTGGCAGACAGAAATGTACTTCTACACACAGTTGTCGGAAAAAATTCCATTTTTAACTTACAGTTTTTGCAATTTTCGCATGCATTAGTCGCACAGTCATTGTCCACAGGGGTGGGGCATGTGGGGCATGGGGCATGGTCTAGCTGCCCTTTAGGACTGGCTGGCGTAAAACATAAGCTCTGCTAATGTCTGTCAGCGGCATACCGCACGCAGACTGGCAACAGATACAAATTTGGTTAGAATCCAGTTCACAACGTGTGGGCGAACTTTGTACAATTTTTGACTGCATTCTACAAGGTAGAAGTTGTCTGCATACCAAAACAGTCTTATGCACACACATATATATATATATATAGTATATAGTATATATATATTTGGTGTTTATAAACACCAAAAGCGTTTTTAATGCATCTGCGCGAACTAGATTAATAGATTTGTGCACCGCATGCCCTCAAATTGTTTGTAAATTGCATGTGGCTCTGCGGTCAAAGATATTTATGTATATAGATATATATATACATACATACATATATACATACATACATATATACATATATACATATATATATATATATATTTAGTTTTCGTTATCGTTTGTTTAGTATTTGGCTGACGATGCAGCTTTAAGAAGTGGATTTCAACGATGGCTTTTTACTATTTCAGCTATTTTACTCGTTATGTTGGCTTATAAATCTAAATTGGAAAACTTTTGCTCAGTATATATATATATAAATATATAAAACAAAAAGGAGTACCAGTAAATAAGACTGTAGCTGACACAGCTCGACTATGATATTCCCTTTAATTTATATATATACACTCATACGCAAAAGTACTTAAACCATATAATAATAGCTTGAGAAACTACTGATTGTTTTGAAACTATTCAAATATTATTCAAAAATATATATCGAATAGTTTTCTATGTATTTTCAGTAGATGACTACTTTCGTTTATGTATTTTTGAGTGCGCAGGGTATACAGAATATATATACACATTTATGATTGCACTTTAGCTGTTGCCCCGCAGCGGCTGAAAACTTTTATTGGCAGCTTCCAACTAGACCAAAAAATAAATCTACTACTGAGTTATATTTTTCGCATGAGATAACGAATTAAAGTTGAGAATATGCAAATGAGAATTGCCGAAATATTGACTGCTCAGATACCCATTTTTATTCCCTAATAATGCAATTCAACCGAATCTTCGGCATACTTAAATCGGATTATTTGTGCTTAAGATACACAAGATAGCACTTAAGAAACAATACTCAGTTCCAAAAAAAAGCCATCAAATATTTAAATATTTGATTGCCAAGGATTGCAAAATATTTGTAATTAAAATTGTTAGGCTGACTGGGTCTTAGCCTGTTTATATAAGTGATGTGTGCCAGCATTAAGAATTCAAACCATTAACATTTATATAAATAAGGAATACAAAATTGAAGTGGGCATTTTTTACCACAACAGCTGCCTATGCTAATCCCAAATAATTCCCACAACAAACATTTGACAAATTTTCACAAAACATGAGCACACACACACATACACACACTCACAGCCACACACACACCCACACACGCACACCTTATGTTGACATTGCATACCTATATGTATGTAGATTTGCCATCATATTTTGTCAAGTTGAGCATCAATAAAATTTCGTTAGTCGATGGAATTTACGTGGGCTTGGCTCCTGCTGATAAGGCACACACAACTCAAACTCACTCAGCCAGAGAAAGAGAAATAGAGAAAGAGATGGAGAGAGAGAGAGAGACAGAGAAAGAGCAGGAGTAGTAGTAGAAAGAGACAGATATACAATACACCCATGTTCATATTGACATAAGCAAAGTTGCTGCCAGACAGCGCGGAAAGGGGGACTAACTGCTGTTGCTTTGAAAACTGCTGTGATAGCTCTGCTTTATATAGGGGGACTTTTAAAGTTAGCATATGGCATGAGGATGGTGGCATGTAGCGAGTATCCTCTGTGCCTGTTGCTGTTGAGACCACACCATGCCACACAGTGCAGCGTTCAACGTTGGTCGCTCCATTTTAATTGTTTTGCAGTCTCATTCTGCAGCCACTATTCACTCTAATCGGAATTCAGTCTCTCGAAATGTTGCCACTATTTTTTTTAATGTTTTTTGCAGTGTATGGCAATAGTCGCGTTTTGTTGCCGCGCCTGTAGTAGTTTGTGGTCATAACTACATTCTGGCCATGTTGCTATCATAGCCACGCGTCTATCCTTCCACTATCAACATATTCCTTGCTCTGCGTACAAACACACACACACACACACACACAAAGAGACACACATATGTTTGTGGTTTTGCATGGCCGCAACAGACGTTGCAGCAACACATTCTGGAACAGGTTGCGACAACCAGTGCATTTTAAAAGCCCAATTGAAACACCATAATTTATTTAATGCCCCAAATTATTGCATTTGCAATTGTTGATTGATATTAAACGGAAAATTAAATGAAAATTCAAATTTGTTGAAAATTAAGCATGGCTGCTGTTTTCTACTGTTTCTGTGGCATGTGCAATTCGATTCAAAATTCTTAAATTTCTTTATTTATCGGAAAATTCGTAAATTTTTGAGTGGCTCATGTTGAGTGCGTTTTGTGGTTAAGTCAAGCAACTTCTGATGAGGGCATGTACGAAAATTGGCACACGAAAAATTATCTGAGAAAGTGCAGCATGTTGGTGTCCTTTTGTGTATGCCACAGACAGCACATACTGGTGCCTTTAGACAGAAAGAGTAAGAGTAAGAGAAGGAGAGAGGGAGAGGAAGTAAAAAGAGGGTTGTTATTTGGCAGACTGAATGAGATAGGCATGTTTTCTTTGGACACAGCCACAACTCTGGCATGCTGAACTGGTTTCATTTTTTCATATTTTTTTTTTAAGGCATTCTTTTCGTCTCCGGACCGTAAGAGCGAGTCGTAAGTTGCGGCTAATCCATGTAGGTTGCCCGTGCCCGGGATTGCAAGGATTGCCAGCCCATTGTTAAGGTCAACAACAACACACAGTTTGCTGAGAGAGCTGCTTGGACTTTTATGTTTGACATGCCGTTATTTTATTTTCATTTTTATTATATATATGTATATAATATAATTTGATGGGATTTTTCATGGGCTGTGGTAGCTTTATATTTATATAAGGGGCTTAAGGGTTCAGCGCGTGGAGTTTCCAACATCAACATCATCATCATCATCATCATCATCATCGTCGTCGTCGTCGTCAACGTCGCAACACACTGCAAATATTTATCTTATTCTATGACTGCAACATATCACAAATAAGAGGAGATTGCACTGTTGCCTTCTGATGCGGAAAACATGAAATATATTTCAAATCGTGAATTTTGATTGACAGTGCACTTGTACTGCCATTTACAAAGTATAATTGAACTGGAGCGTTAAGTTGCAATACTAAATAAAAGTCGAAAGCTGAAGGGAACTTGATTTATTCTGAAGCGCTCAAGAGTGCTCTTCTTGAGAATAATAAATTGGGAAATACCCTGCAGCCAGTTCTAGATTAAAGTAGCATCAGGTCAAGTTAATCTTTAATTGCAAACACATTCATATTTATGTGCTACATTGAAACACGATTTAATTTCCGCTCATCCACAATTTTACACCTAGCCAATCTACTCAAAATGATATGTTCACATCTACAAATCACTTTTTTGCACATCTCTATCATTAATTTTCATCAGCCTGTCGCATTTTCCAAAACGTTTTCACTTGTCCACAGTTGCAAATGATGATAATTATTTTGATTTAATCCCGCAAGCATTATCATTATTTAAATTTAATTATTTTGACAATCAATTTTATTAGTTTTCGGCGATTATTTATAATACTTGTCGCATTAATTATTTACAGCCTCGAAAGCAATCAATAACAAATTGTGTAATGCGCCGGGTAATTCGACCAAAGGATACAAATGGGGCTGCCTTTGGGCCATTTGGTTGATCGATTAACGCTTACAAACAGAGCGTGAAATGAATATGAAATTAATTTGATGATGGACTATTGCAGTAATGCAACTGCCGCTGTTGCAAGTAAGCAAGCAATGACAAATATTTGTGTGGCTACAACAACGACTACGGGTCGTATGTGCAATGTTGATAACAATGGGATTCGAGCTATTGTCACATACGTTAATCAATTAAATCAATATATATATATAGAGGTCGATATGTGTGGGGGTTGTGCTTTTGTCCTTTGTGGGAAATGAAATGTGTAAAATGAACAAAAACAAGCGAGTGAATCACTGGGGAGCGAGCAGGACGAACCCCAATCAAGGAAAAGGAAAGAACAAAAAAAAAAAAAGGCAGGGAAACTCTTGACAATCACACAATGCGACGAATGAAATTGAAAATGGGTCTGCGTGTGTCATTTAATGCGCACATTGTGTGCACGATAGGTGGGTGAACTGACTGGCTGCAAGTTGAACAGTTTTTAATTAATTTATGTCACAGCTCGAAGTGATAACAAACAAAGGTGCAGCGACATGACAAACACAGTCAACAAGCAGCAGAGGCAACAGCAAACTAACAAACTAAACTTCCGTTTCGGCCTCATTTCAATTACATCTCTCTTTCGCTCCCATTCTCTAATGCTATCTCACTCTTTTGGAAAATCATAGAAAATCAAATTAGCTGTAAATTTGATTATCCTATTTTCTCTCCTCTATACCCTGTAATTAAAACGGGTCTTTTCTTAAGAAGGAATGACATGAAACTTGTATAAACGTGGTGGGTATATCCTCGCTCTGCTGCAAGTGGAGCATGCAGGTAGCAGAGTTTCCAGTTAGAGCAAATGTTTGAGTTATGTCAGAGACTAAATCGGATAAATTGGATAAATTGGTGTTTGTTGCCCAGGGCCTGGCCCCACAGGCTACTGTGCTGACAGAAATTACAATCTTTGAACTCATCAAATATTTATCCAATCCATTTAGATTTTCAACAATCAACAAATTGAAGCAACATCTTTGGCATGGCAACAGCAATTATTGGAAAATCAATCAATTTGTTTACTAATCTAAATGAATTTTTTAACTATTTTCTATTTATAGTTGGAGAAGCTTAAAGCGTGGAATATTTGAAGTTCGTCTTCTATTTGAAGATTTTCTAATGGCATTCACAATATAAACAATAATTGCTTTGGAATGGAATAACTTTTACTTAAATTAAGTAAAAATCTTCAATAATGTTAAATTGCTGAAATAGGAGAAATTATTCAAAGAAAAAGCAGAATATAAAAACAATATTTATATTATATATATATTATAATATTTAATAATGAATATTTACAGTTTTTATGCGCATCTTATTTGAAGTTAGATGCCAAACTTTGACTTGGTCAACTTCAACGCAACACGTTTAATTCTATGAGAACGATTTCTAATTAGTCTTCGGGGATTATCGAGCCATCATCATCATCATCATCATCAGCAGCCAGCAACCTCAACACACAAACCATTATAAATTCATTTCTGCCTAATTTGAAGCATTTGATAATTGCCACCGGAGGACGCTCATTAAATGCAATAAGCATTTGGGCCGCTTAAGTTCTTAGCTGAAAGCGTTTGGAAATCGTTAAATAAGCCATATTACGGACGACATTTGGGCCAAGCAAAACGAGACACAATAAGTTGGCAACTTAAGGGTAGTTGGCAGGCAAGGCGTAGCAGGCCAGGTCAGGGCCACGGAAAACTCTATTGACTATAGAAATGTGTTGAAAATGTTGTACTCTTGTTGGTTAGTTTGTTGCCATCGCATTAAATTCATTTATTTATGGTGTCAACATGGCCAATGGCAAGCTCACCGTTGAGTATACGCCCCGTATACTTTGTCGAACTGATTACAGCTGTTGTTGTTGGCATTTAGTCATGCGACAGCATTAAATATGCACTGTGCGTCAAAATGCTACTTTTGGTAACATGAAATGTCATTTGAAATGACAGCTGTCACTCCCACTTCATTCATTTCAATGGATTGCCAGATGGCACTTTGGAACAACACTCTAGGACTCTACCCATTTCCAAAAAAAGTTAGGACAGTTTCTATTTATATATTTAATGTTTTTACACCGTGAAAAAAACCAACTAAAAGAGAATTTTGTATGCAAGCAGAAACTAATTAACTTGTCAATCTTAAAAAAGGCAAATGTATCTTTTTGGGTTGAGTTATTTTTTAGCAAATCCTAACTGTGCAGCTTGTCTAAAAAAAAAAAGTGGAAACTTTTTAAAAGTCATTTGTCACAGCAACAAAATGTTACATTCCGCTGAAAGCCCCATTTTGAAAGCCTGACAAATTTAGCATGCAGTGTTTTTTGCCCGCGAGCACTGCTGACCCACTTTTTTGTCCGTTAACAAAAATGTTTATACATTTTTTGGGGATTTTTTTTTATTCTTGGTGCCTGCACTTTAAAGCTAGTATGATAAATGTAGGCGAGAATAGTCGCCATGGTAACAAAGCCTGTTAACGACAAAGTCTAGTTGCAAAGGCATTTAAATTAGTTGACTTGACGCGTAATTTCGCTGGATTTGTGGGGCAACAGTCGCTGCCGAAAATGAGGCAGTGGACAGCAGAAGTCGATGCTCCTGGGCAAAGTGCATAATCCGCTTAGCGCGGCCGCCGGCAACAAACAATAAAAGGCAGCAAACTAAAGTGAAGAAAGCCGAGTGAGAAGCCAACAAGGCTATTAATGTCCCCTCGACAAGGATCCGCACTCGTTGTGGCTAAATTGACGGCAAAGCATCAACTATATTGCCAAGAGCCTGCCATGGCGACAGCCTCGCTCATTTTTCACCTACACGAATTGCATTTGCTGCCCCACCCCCATCGCTCGGCCCAAGCAAAATTCAATTTCCAAAGGACTCCAGGGAAGAGAGTACAGGCTGCTTACATTTTGCTTGTCAACTATTAATTTTCCATTAGCTTGTGTCGTGTCATCTAACACAATGTCAATCAAAATAATTTTCAGCTTGTCATAACAATGCGGATGCCATATGTTCCGCCTGCTTCTCCTCCAGCTTCTCCTTCTGCCACGCCTACTCCTCCCGCTACATTGCTGACATTGTAGGAATGTATGAAAATTGCGTTGCCATGTGAAAGAAATGTGCTGTTTTCCGAGGGGGCGGTGCGTTGCCCGTTTTCCCTGCTGGACAATCAATGTTGGCTTTTCGACTCCGGTTCTCCGACGCGCAACGTGTTCTTAAAACTGTCAAGAATATGAAAAACTGTATAATAAAACCAAGTGACATTTGCAGCTGTTTCCTCAACAACTCGACGCACACATTTGCTGCCGACTTTCTTTAGCTGCACATGTTCCAGCAGCTTGCTAAGTGGGCGTGGCGCACTGTCAGCACCCACACAAAAGCAAAAAAAAACCTTAGATCGACGAGTGTTTAAACTATTTGACGGGTCAGACAGTTACAGAATTCATATAAAAATTCAACTACGCTCCGAGAAGGGATCGCCCTGAAAATCTGAAGTTTTTCTACTTAGAAATCATTTCCAAATCTTTTTTTTAAAAGCGATTTCTAATATAGTATAGAAAATTATAGAAACTAGTTAGAAATCTCAAATCGAAACAAATCGACTTGGAAATAATTTTTACTCATATTTGCTGATAGCAGTTTGCTAAATATGAAAAGACATTTTTGCTATCTAAATTAAATGTTTACAGTTGATAAATAATATTTCAACTCTTATTTTATTTAAATCTTCACAATTGTGCCTTTTATTGCAATCGCAAGTCGATTAGAATTACATTTCTCATTTAAAGTCTCTAATTAATATAGTCTTGTAGACGATTTGGCTGTTGATGCTGCTGGAGAATATATACTTTTGGAATCTGAGCTGCGTTCTTCAGCCTGTGACATACTTTTGCAAAACGTTATTAGGGGTACACAAATCACAGCACACAATAATAGTTTCTTAACTAAATTAGTAACCGTTTTGCTTTATACAAAATAATACGCGTTATTCCAAACTCGCAACTTTTTGCTATCATGTTGCAAAGTTATATTAAGTGTAATATGCATTTATAAGCATTTGTGTGGCAAAATCAGAAAATAAATATCAATTCGATTGCAATGTTAAATCAAAGTGCACTTTATAAAAGCGAATATTAATTGGGCTTTGCATATTTCA
Source organism: Drosophila nr. perissopoda 5 BK-2023a (assembly GCA_035044105.1). Taxonomy (NCBI): domain Eukaryota; kingdom Metazoa; phylum Arthropoda; class Insecta; order Diptera; family Drosophilidae; genus Drosophila; species Drosophila nr. perissopoda 5 BK-2023a. Next base: position 2,029,365 of record JAWNMK010000122.1, read on the forward strand.
TCCGTGAAAATGTTGCCATTTTTTCACACATTTTTCCATTTAAATAAACCCAACATTTTTTCACAAATTTACGATGAATCATGTGTGCGGCAACTTTGCATTTACAACCTGGCGCTTTTAAGTATGCAACACAATTTTTTGCCATTCCACCTGCAAAGCCTTACAAAAAAACGACTCAGAATTAAATTTGGGGTGCCTCCAAAAAAAAATAAAGTAAAATAGAGCACATATGTTGGCATGTAAATACCCACACCAAAAAAAAAAAAAAATGTCAAAATATTCTCTTTGTGAAGAAGAGTTGTATTGAATTTAGTATCGGTTTGGCTTTGGCAAGCAAGTGGAACTAAAAATTACGAAGTAAAATTAATAAATTAAAAATTAAAGACAATTTTTGATATCATATATATATATATAGAATAAATATGAACAAAAATAGATAAATTGAATGGGTTAGCATCGATTCGCAGTGAAAACTGTTTACAAGGTTAGGATTTCAAAGAATAAACTCAGTTTAAATTGACAACTCAACTCGAGTGCTATTAATAAGACATTCAACATAGAATATCAAGCATGTTTATTTTAAAATGTATATGCCCCTTGTTGTGGTATGAGGAAACCAGAGAAAAACGCTGCAAAGCATTGAGGCAAAAACAAAAATAAGACCCAGCTAGAGTTGGGCTCGTTCCCGCGGGCTCTTTTAGCACAGATTTACCACTATTGTTGTATGTATCTTTTGCTGTTGTTGGTATTGTTGTTGTTGTTGCTATTGCTGTTGGTGTTCTTTTATGTTGTATGGTTGCCTGCTCTTTGCCACATCGTTGTATGACTGGCTGCTGCTCCTTTGGCTGCTCTCGGCTGTCGTTCACTTTTCAATTGACAATTTTTACATGTTTACAACATGGCAACATGGCAACATGGCAAAGGCAACGTCAGAAATCCCAGCATTGCGCTAACTTCTGCTGTTGTTCCTTGCTTTTTATGCCCCTTTAGCTTTCAGTATTATCAAGCGGAAGTTTTTGCCTCTTAGCTCCTGTGCGCAGTGCTGGCAACTCGCAGTGCTCACTTCCTGTTGATTGTCTTGTTTATGATGATGCCCCTCCCAGACTCATAGGACTCAAGCAGTAATATGCTCGCAACTATTCCGATGAGTCACATACTTGCCTCCTAACCAGTTGCAAAAGGCACATGTTGATGTGGCGGCTGGCTTTGCAAATCAAACGGATATGAAATTATTTCGAAGACTTTGCACCCATTATTGGCAGCAGCACATTATGATGATGATGATGATGATGATGATTATGGTAATTATATGTGAGCATGCAAACGCATTAAGCAGGCATTAACATGTATATATATATATATATATATGTGAGTCGTAACAATCATAGCATATACCACAGTCCTGGATACACATCCTGCACATTCCAAGGATTGCCAGCCTGCCTGCATTCTTCATAGCCATAGCTTCAGCCAGATGGGCAACCTTCATCCAACCATCCCTTTGAACTTTGATTTCATTCAAAATGTTCACAAAATTGTTTTTTGCCAGCAGCCGCTCTTATATCCTGTGGCCAAATAACTGCTTAAGGCGGGTATCTTCCATCTTGTGAATATTTATTAATTTATCAATTTAAATTTAAATATTAATTTAATTTATTTTATTTTATATTTTTTGTATTTTCGACTGATATTACTCGACAATAAATAAAAATAAATATGTCTGTCAGTATTTTGAACGCATACTTAAAACAGAACTACCCTGTTTGAGACCTTTTACAGGATATATCCTTTCGAGTGCTGTCGTTTTTTTTTATGGTCTGTGTTAGGACACACCATTTTTAGGAAACTTTGGGGGAGACTTTTGCTGCAGCTTAGTTGTTGGGCGCCTTTTGTTGTTGCTGTTGTTGTTGTTGTTGTTGTTGCTGTTGCTCTTGCTGTTGTTGTTGTTGTTTTTCTTTTTTTTTGTTATAACCGACATTTAGTGGCTTTTGTGCTCTTTTCGTTTGGAATTTGGCACGCAATTAATTCAATTTGTTAAATTTTGTGCGAAAACTTTTGAGCACAAGATTTGCGGCATTTTTCAATGAACTTGAAAGTGGAAAACAGGTAGCCACAAAATTACAGTTCATTATTGAAGTTGCAAAAGCAATTTGAGTGGAACATATGAGTTGCACATAGTTTTGTCTTGAGTGCAACTAAAACTAAATGCAAAAGTTAATCCAAAACTACGCCTTAACTATGCCTTAAGGAGCTTGGCTGTTAAACTCATCACAGATTTGACAGCAAATGCGAAACGAAAATCCTTGTCAAATGCGGCGGAAAAGCAGAACGGCAACTTTGGAATAAGCCGTGAATAATATGCAAATTTTGACAATCAAAATAGTGCGACAACAATTGCACTCAAGCAGCCGGGGAGGGGAGGAAGAGGAGTCGTTGGCAGAAAATACAACATGAAATTGTGGAACAAACTTTTGCTAAACGCCAGCAGGATGCAAATTTTCCAGCTGACAATTTTGTAACTAGCGCAGCGAATAGTTTTTCCCCCTCCAACATTCTGTGCGGCCAATTAAAAGTGCAAATTATATTTGCACAGCCAAAATATAAATAGTCTAAAATGCCAAAATCGTATGGCAATTGGCCAGAGCTACTTAGTTTGCAAATAAAAATATAAAAAAATGTTTAAATAATATATAAAATATATATACAATAATAAGGATACAGCTAATAAAAGTCAACTCTATCTAAAGGATCGTTTGAAACAGTCAAGACTCGACTTAAATATAAACAAAATATTATATTATATATTATTATTTATATATACATATATATCAATACTGTTATTCGCAGAAAAGTGTCTCAAGTCTCTTTTAAATATTTAATAAATTATGGAAAACAATCAAAAATAATAATAGAATTTAATTAGTTGCATTAAACATACAAAAATAGGTTTATCATAAGTTGCAACAAGCTCAAACAAAAGGATTTCAGTGTCCGCCTGTCTGTCTGTCTGTCTGTCCGTCTGTCTGTCTTCATTAGCGTCGCCACGCAGACGAGCAGCAAATAATGAGCTTCATATTATGATATTATTATGGCATGAAATCAGCTTAAATGCAGGCGTTGTTGTTAAATTTTGCTAGCCGTGTTGTTGCAACTGCGTGTGGCACAAAGCGTTTTCAGCATTTATTTTATGCATGATACGAAATGAAAAAACAAAAGCAAAAACGAGACCCGGGCAAGAGACAGGCAACAGAGCGACGACCGCCGACCGATGCCCTCCCACAACGCCTATATAATGCCACACCACAAAAACACTTGCCACACCCCTCGCCACCCCTTCCCCACTCTTCAACCCGTTCCCCATTTTAGTGCTTGCTGTTATTGTTGTTGCATTGTGTTTACTAAAATAAGCAAACAAAACAACAACGATGAACGGGCAGTTGGGCACTCAAAATGAAGACCGGCGAGTAGAACGTGGGGCATATGCCCGTTTTTGGTAGCAGCGCGTAACGTGCAACGAGGACATCGTTTGCCCCACCAAATCTAGGTTAGATTGCACCATGCAGTCAGTTGCGTCTCTCAGTCTCTCTGCTCCATAATGAGCCTCACTTGATGCGTGCCACATTTGAGCAGGGGCCAAAGCATAAATTAATTGGTTAGCAAACACACTCACACACACATATGCACACACACACATACACATACGCACACACACACACACACATACACACACACATAAAAAGTAAAGAGTGAAGGTATGAATGAGAACAGGGACAAGGTAGCTATTGCAAAATGCTGGTGGATAGCGAGAGAAAGAGAGAGAAAAGTGATGGCAACATATGTGTGCAAAAGGGATGGTAACGTTGGAGGCAAGTTAATAGCAGGCAGCTGGCAGGGATCGCTCAAGAGTTGCCCGACTGTGCAGAATTATGCAGTTACCTCAGCAGAAGCACTCCTTGAAATACTTTCGAGGCAGTCGGCAAATCAGCCATAGATAAACTTAAATACTAAAATAAGCAGAAGACCAAAAATATAATAATATAAATATAATAAAAATAAATGATGATCAACATTCTGAGAATCGACATTATGCACGTTATTCCATATAGATAAAGAAAAAAATACTCTCTAACTAAATTCTTCTCTAGAAAAGACTGGAGAGAAAGGAAACTTAATAATAGGGAGAAGAAAAAAAGAGAGGGCCACAAAAAATATATATATATAAATACTAGGGTTCTCCCCAGAGCTATAAAGGGAATGCAAATAATATAATAAATAATATTAGAAAAGAAAAATAAAGATGGATGGTAATTGTCGAGAATCTTGACAATATTCTTGGGGACACACCTCGTAATTATTCAAATTTAAGTAGCAGCACTTGAAGCAAAGTTGCAGACACCCTGTAAAAAAAAATGCGCTAGGTCAAGCATCGCCCTCAATTGTGTACATTCAACTGCGTTGTTTTGCAGCTGAAACAGCGATAAGCAAATTGTCTAGTCGACCACATTATGAGTGGAACTTCCACATGGACAGCAATCTGAAACGTTTAAAAAATAATTCCCGATTGAACCTACACAAAATCACTGATAGCCAACGTTGAGTGCTGCTAAGTACTTTTTTTTTTCATTAAATTATATATATTAAGTGGATCGAATCGTTGATGCCCTGTAGATTTCATTGCTTCCCAACAAGCAATGCGATCAAAGAATCTAATTCAATTAAAAAGGGAACACTTGCAATTTATAATAATAATTTCAGTGTTTGACAGATGGTATCAATCAAATAAAATACCTCGAGTGAGGGTATACCAAATACAAGGTAGCGATAAGTAAATCTACCATCGGAGTTTCCCCCAGACACTTATAATTTATTTGTGCATTTATAATCTGGCCATTTTTGAACCTCCGGTTCAGTCGAAAATAAGCTGCCGAAGTGAAGGAAACTTACTTGTGCAAACATGAAGATTAAAGTCTCGCTATTTCTCATATTGGCCTCCATTGCACTGGCAAGTGGTGAGTGACAAGGTGATTGAAATAAATAATAAATACAACAATCTAATGTGATAATCACGATTTATGTATAGGAATCGTGGCGCCAGATTGTCCGCATTGGACCAAATGTTGGCAGGATTATATAAGTGGCCGAATCCATTACTGACTGCAATTCAATTCGTAATTGTAATTTAAATATTTAATAATGATGATAATAATATTCTGCCTGTAGTCATAGTCAAACGAAATCATCAAATTCTGTCAAACATTTAATAAATAAACATTTATTAAACGCAATTATACCAACAAAAAAATAAGAGAAATTCGTGTGCGTGTGTGATGGAAAAACCATTTCCATTAGGCTTATGTACTTAATTAAGCGTTAAGGCTATTAGGGCGAATGCTGCAACAAACTCTGAAAGTCCACCAAAAACAAATATCGCAAAATGCGCAAAATTGGCATGGAAATAAGCTTAATGCGAAATAAATTCACTACCACTAATTGCACGCAGATGCCACACACACAAAGAGCTTATTTGTCGCACATAATCCTCGCAACAGAGATTCTCGTATTATTCTGAAATGTTCCGTAAGCCCTCGAGAAAAAAAAGCGTATAATCTGTATTCAAATTGACGAACGCTTGTCAGACTCAACATGTGAAAGTAGTACAAGTATCTAAATATATCTAGATTGCCAGTTACACACACACCCGCACACACCCGCACACACACACACACACACGTGCCACAATTATTATTGACTTTGGGAAGGGGTAGGGGTTGGGGTTGGGGATTGTAATGAATTTCCAAATGCACAACATTTTCAGCTGCCTCGTCTACGATTGACACGTTTTATTATTGATTGAGTTGCGTGTTGATGTGGTTGCAGAGATTGGAGAGAGATGAAAGAGGGAAAAGGGAAAAGGGTAACCCATTATCATGCCTTGTGGCATAAGGGTAGAGACATTCATTTAATGACCAGGTGTGAACACCATGTCATTAAGTACGCCAAGTTTGTTGTATTTGTAGCCGAGAAACTTGAGTAAAAATGTGCATAGATACAAGCATTTATCGATTTTTGTGCGCTACACTGCGATAAAAAGTATATACAAGCTTGAATAGATGATAACAGTAACAGTTGCTACAAGTTCTTTGCACTCTATATTCACATTCCATGCTTAAGAGATAATCTGGCAAATATTAAAAACCGCAGGAGGGAAAATGGCCACACCGGTCAACGCGGACAAAAGGAAACCCGTCGGCTTATCAAATACATTTTAAGTAGACATCATTATGTGCCCCGCCCCTCACCGCCACACACACACACACACACCAGGAAACAAGCCCGGCCGCTAAATGTCTTTGACAACAACATAAATCCATTAACATCAGCCGCATTAAACGTGATTTCGTTTTGCCGCTGTTCAAACTGTGGTAAACTCTGGCAACTCTGGCCATTCTCAGAGTCATTTAACTTTGTTCTGTTTGGCTCGGCTATTTAAACAATTGCATGATAATACAAATTACTTTTTTCTTGGGCTTTTCGCTGTCTAAGTTTGTTCAGGTGAACCCTCGTTTTTCTAGCTGAATATTATATTTTCTTCATTGTTGCCACATCGATTTTTTTGGTTTTGCGCTCTCTTGAGTGCAACGTTGGCTGTTTTCTGCTTCTCATTATCATTTTATATGTTCTATGTTTTGTCATTTGTGCTGGCATTTATTTCATTCCATCTTTCGCATTGTTTAAATAAATTCTTTCCTTATTTTATTTAAAGATAAACAGCTTTAGCTATGGTAAACTATTTATGGTATTTGAATAACCCTTCCCAATCTGACAAAATGTTATGTTGTTTTGTTAGTGATCCTCTGGATAATTCAGTATTGGTAAGTACACATCTGGATATTAAAATAGGTGTTGCGACCATAACTTGTGACTTTAATAAAAATTCGTAAGTTCTGAGTCCAATTTTTTAATTTTTTACTTGATCTTGTACTCTACCTTCTATCCTCAACTCGCACCTATTTCACTGAACTTTTAACAAAGAAATCTTAAATCGGAGACTTCTGGTTGATCATTAAGAGACAAAGTCGCCATACTTACAAATGAATATATTATATTTATATTTGATATGATATTTACATTTCACATCTATTATAATGCCGATGTGTGTTTAATATGTGATTCATTAGGATTTATCGATTGCATCGTTGCTGACTCACCTCGATAATACTATCACTGCCCAGTCCGCAGATCTTATTCTTCTTGTTGTACAAGTGTTCCAATTGCTGCTTGCGTTGCTTACGCTGCTTACGTGTGGCTAAACGCAGGCCACCGCTGCCAATGCCGCCGCCTCTGCCGCTGCCGTCGCCGCCCCCAACAACCTGCGCTGCAATGACAATTTCGTCGTCTTCGTCGTCGTCGCAGTCGTCGCCGCTGCCAGCGTCGCCGTCGTCCTCGTTGTTTAGCACTAAACCAGCAGGTGGCGAGCCACTCAAATTGAATTCATCGGCATCAATATCGGCTGCGGTGTCCGGCAACAAATCCAAATCGCTGTTAAAGCTCAGATCCAAATCTTGGGGCAATTTCGCATACTTTTGATTATTTTTCATGTTTCTTGCTTGTTTGTGTGAGTCATGCCATGTGCAGCACTGTTATCGGTTTATCGTCTTGATTTGTTATTTGTTGCAATTCGCTCAACACACACAACACACACACACGCACACTAACGCATCAATATAAACATGAACCAAAACAAAAATGAGCACAATCGATTTTTCCGTCGCTTTTGTCGCTGTGTGCTTTTGGTTCGCTTCGTTTGTGCCCCACTCCGGGCAACAATAACAACAACAGGTTCTTATTTTTGCTGAGTTTCATTAACTCCCACTTCAATCGTCCTTTACGCTTAGATAATTAACAAAAACAAATCAGACACACGTCATGAAAAGTTGCAATTGCACTCTACACACACACCATCACTCACACTCGCACACAGAGAGACAATTGTGTTGCAAATTCGTTCTGATACGCTTGTCTTGGATCCCAATTAGAGAATTTTATGCGTTGATCTCGGTCTCGGCTTTTGATTTTTTCATTAAAATGTTCACCGTGAGGACGTCTGCACGCCAACAGAATCGCATCGCGTATAAAACACAGCGCCAGTGCCGATGCCGCTTTCCCTTCTATCTTATTACTGTTCTACGTACATATGTACATAGGTACGTGTACGTGTGTGTTCCTGTTGTGTAGGGGCTGTTTTGGGTACCAAGACTTATCGAGACAAACTGCGACATCGATAGCATGTTCTGTTTGACAACACTATTTATCGCATTGGATAGCGACAGCAAGCAGCTTTTGTCATAGAGCAGCCGAAAAATTAACCCGCCAAAGATATAAATTTTAAATTTGTAAGGACATAGGCAGCTTATATTTATATCTAAAGAATTAAATGAATTAAAAAACTTTTTAATTGTATTATGAGAATGGTGTTGATCAGTTGATTTATTCGAAAGCAGTGTTTTTCTTTTTAAATCGATAATGTTATGTCAACTTAGTCCCTTTACAGTTATTATCATAAAGATACCAATACACATATCGTTATAAATTTTTTTTTAAATGTAAGTACATATATATATAAATATATATACTCGTTTGTTTCCTCGATTAAAAATTAGATCTTAAAAAGGATATAAGCATCATTGTAGCTGCCACAAAGTGTACATTTTTGTTGTTGTTGTTCTTCTATTTCGTAGATTGAAAGAAATGTGTGTTTGAAGTAGAAGCTGCATTGCTAATAATTATTTGAAGCTTCAAGGACAAAAGCGTCATCAAACCAATATTAAATATTAAAAATGATTTAATTTAGCTATATAAAATTGTGTAAATATATCAATATAAATACTGTTCGCTTACAAAATATCGCGCATACACGCCAGTTTGTCAAATTGTTCAAAATAAATTATGACATAATATATGTATAAATATATTCTTCCTTCCCGTTTCAGTAATACTAAAAAATATTACATACATTTAACCAAATAAATAGAATAGATAAGTTGCGGCAATAAAATGTTTTAAGTACATACATTCATTTCGTTTTGTTATCGTTTTGCTTGATGCTAATTAAATAATTATTAATTTAATTACTGGCAACATTCTGGAGATGCTTTGCGTTTCATAGAAAATGTTCCTTGATTTTGTTTTTTTGCTTTTGCGCATGCGCCTCTGTGCAGTGTTGGTTAACGAAAATAAGTGCGATGTGTGTGTTGAAAAGGGAATATAAGGAAAGGTTCGTAAAATAACCTTAAAATGGAAAAATTGAATTAATGATCAATGGGTAATAATAAGTGGTGAATTGTACAGTTAAAAGCTGTAGAGTTGCAGCAAAATCGCTTTAAAAGCAATTTGCCGGCTTTGAAATGGTGCAGCGCATGCGCCTTCGTCTGTCTCTGAACTAAACGCGGAACTTAGCCTAAACAATTTTCACCCCGTCTTACAATTTATAATCGACTTTTGTGTAAAAATTAAGTGACAAAAAAATAAACATGGCAAGCGCTTAAGCGTAACTTAAATATAAATATATATTAGTTTACTAAATATAGCAAAGAGTCAACTATTGCTGATGTTGTTGTTGCTGCTGCTGCTGTTGTTGTTGTTGCTGTTGTTGCTCCATTAATTGCATCAGCAATTGTTGCTTCGTTTCGGCTTTCACAGTTTTATAGCGATCCTTCTCCTCGGTATTCTCGGGTGGCTCACACTCAAACGATGCCATCGAGAGCGTATTCTCATTGAGCACTGCATTGTGCTGCAGATAGGCAATGACATTCGGCAACTTCTCAAATGGACAGGAGACCTTCTTCCATTCGTTGAACTCCATCACTTGTTTGGCGAGCTGTGAGCATTTCTCAAAATTGATATGATTGTTTGGCAAACTGCAAACAAATTGAAGTCAATCGAATTTTAATTAAGTTACTCAAGAGATAGTTCAAACACTCACCGATTAGAGCAGCCTTCGTTCAGAAAATATAGATCCTTAACAAATAAACTAAAAAATGGAATGATTATGCGTTCGCGATCCTCTGTGGCACCCTCGGAGCGCCACATGGCAGCTTTAAGCGTCGAGCGATAACTGTTAAAATTCGATGTTGGATCCATTTGATGTTCCAGCACTGAGAATTTTGCCGATTGCACTTTAGACCACTGCAAAACCAAATGCAAATACAAATCAATCAGTCTCTATATAATAATTTACTATCTATATAAATATTAGATAATATTTACCGTCTTTTTGAGTCTGCCAATGGGCGCCAGGTTTAGACCAGCTATTATGGCCATCAGACTATTAAAGTTGCCAATGTTGAAGCATTCACGCGCCGTCTCAATCCAATATTCAATAATCCGCACACGCTGCTTCTTCTTCGGATACTGTGAGAGCGAAAGAAATACAAAAGTTAAAAAAAATTAAAAAATTTAAATTGAAAAATACCTAATTTATTCTATCTTCTCACTTTTAAAAATGATATATAGCAGCAATGAATTTTAATTAATAAATTCGAATTGATTATTGATTTGATATTTTAAATTATGTACTTAAAGTCATGAAATTTAGCTGATAAAACTCGTTGCATCTATTTAATTGAATATTTCGCTTAGAGAGTCTAAGCCATTAAAAATAAAATATTATTTATAATTAACTATTAAATATATGCAATGCATTTTAATTTAATTATAAAATTCAGCATTTAAAGTGCAATGAATCTATTCAACTCGAAATTTAAACTTCTGTTTCTAAACGTTAATTTCTAAGAAACCCTTTTATTAAATCTAAGAACATATGGCTTAGCAACAGTTAAATTTTTTGAGCCAACTCTCAATTCAAAAGTTTTCGATTTATTTATTTTAAAGCCCTGCTTCAACTTATTGGTTTGCATATCTTTTGGTTTGTTTGTTGATGCTGTGTGAAATTCAATTTCTATTTTTAAGGTTCGCATATTTAATTTGCATACGCAAATGCCATGCAACATATTCAAACACGCAGCGATGCAATCATTTTAAGCACTCACTAATCCCTCCCACGCTCCACACTAATCGTCCTCCTCTTCCTCACACAACCCACCTTAACAATTTCGGTGGCTGTCAAGTAGCTGAGACGATTGAACCATTGCACATACGATTCCAAGTTGCGTGTCTTTTTCATATCGTTCAATGAGCTGCTGCTTACAGCACTCCCTGCACCCCCCGTTGCCACGTCTCCAGTGGCAGTGGCACATTTCGCCTGCTGATAATCCTTGGCGAAGGCCTGCACAAACTCCTCGGGACCAATGTGCGAGAGACGCTCCAGTTCAATGGCCGTCAGCTGATGGGCCAAATGCTCGCAGCTGCCACAAATGTCCATGATGCCAAAAACCTCATCCGGTTGCGGCGTGCTCGAAGCCGAGTTGCTGCCACTCGTTGAGTTGCCCGAAACGGAGCCAGCACTCGTTGGAATGCCACCATTTGTGGCACTGTTGCTGTTGCTACCACTGCTGTTGCTGTTGTTGCCACTCGCTGTTGCATGCGACGACGACGACGACGAGCTGCTGCCCAGAAACGTTTGAAACGGATTATGCAAATTGAGATGCAAAGGATGATAATGATGATGATGTTGCTGCTGCTGATGATGATGATGTTGCAGCTGCTGTTGCAGTTGATTTTGTGGCTGGTGTTCGATGTTGTTCGTTGACTGTTCGTTGTTGTTCACCGTCTGCAGGAATTCCTCATATTGCTCCAAAGCTGTGAGCCGGGAGACGAGCAATTGAAGAATGCGTGAGACCTGTTTGCCCAGCGAGTTGTCGATGTACACACATTTTCTGGCGAGGATGCGCACCTGTTGCATCAGACGCTCATCCCGAAAATCATACGGAAAGATCTCAATCCATTCGGAGAGCAAACGAATGCAGTGTTGGGCCGAACGTTGCGTCAATGTGCGCTGCTGTGGCTTCGGTTCGAGCTCGAGCTCCGAAGTGGCACCAACTGCTCCTGGCCCAACTCCAGCTGCAGCTGCAGATGCTGCTCCCCCCTTACGCTGTGTCAGCGGCGAGGCAGAGTTCAGGTGCAACGCCAGCGTTGTTGGCGGTTGAGCAACTGCCTCATCGACCACATCGATGGCCGATTGTTGCTGTTCCCAGTAGGCGGAGATTTTGGCAAGCAGCTCGTGCGGACGTATAAACAATCGGCCGCTCAGCAGAAATGCAAAGAGAAAAGCGTGCTCCGGGTAATAGTCGTGTGTGGGCACCATATGCATGATCAGCGATTGCAGAGTGCCCGCCTGTAATTTGCCATCGCTGTAGACCAGATGCCAATCCTTTGGCTGCTGCTGTTGATCCCTGCTGCTCTTGGTTTGCTGTGGCGCACCATAGCTGAGCTGACGCTGCTCAACGATGGGCAGCTGGGATTTCTCCACATGCGAACTGTCGCGTCGATGGGTGGCAAGTGTTTTGGCCACAATGCCAATGCCGCTGCCAGTGCTGCTATTGCTGCGCTGCGTCTTCAAATCTGGCAACGTTTTATGTGTTGTAGTTGTTGCAGCTGCTCCAGTTGCTCCAGTTGTTGCTGCTCCCGTTTTGGGCTTTAAATTGAGATTGATGTTGGCGCTGCCAGTGCTGCCACTGCGGCCATTTGTGGCACTATTGATGCCGCCGTTGCTCGACGACGACATTTGTATCCAGACGCTGCCGTTCTGCTCCAACTGCTCCTACTCCCGCTCCTGCTCCTACTCCCGCTCCTGCTCCTACTCCTGCTCCTTTCCTGTCTATGCTTCTTGCGACGCATTTGCGGGCAGCGTCAAGAGCTGCAAATAAATGAACAGAAAGCAATTAGCTCTATTCGAAATGTGAGAGGAATCCTTAGAAAAGGAAAAACAGCAAAACAAGCAAAGAAAATGGCGAATGACAAACGGACATTGGAGCAATTTAATCGACCTAAGCAATTAGCGCTACAGAAGGGAATAAAGAAATCGCCAGAATGGCATTTAACTCAAACTATTTGCGTTTCATTTAAGCCCTTTGTGTTAGCCAACATAAGACTGACAAGAGTAGATTAAATTGAATTCTTTGTGAGTTCTATTTTTTTATAAATGTAACACTTTTATATCAGATATTTCTATTTTTTATATACTTCTTATACAGCGTACTATTTTGTAATTTGTATTTATTTTTATTTTCAATTTCAGTTAATTTATTTGTTGCTTTTTGTATTTTTAGGCAACAATCAATAAATAAAAATAACATATAAAAAAGAAACCTTAGCTCAAAAACGTGCCTTTTTTAAATATAAAAATGTGATATTTTAACAGCTAAACATCCGCTTTGCAAACGGAAGCGGCAAGATTTCGCCAACTGGCGAACTACCAAATGAGCAGAAAATAAAATTGAACTGAAGAGATCGAAGTTTAGTTTAGATTCAATATGTATGACTTACTCGATTCCACAATTTAAAACCCAACTCAACGATTGGTCCTATGACGGATAAGTTTTATAAAGATAGCTTTATAAATAATAAATCAGACAGACCTACATGACTGTAAACAACTCAACTCATAATGCCGATCATGAATATATATATATATACTATAAAAACAAAATTAAACTACCCTCTAAAAAGGGTATCAAAAGTATAATTTACGCTTTATAAATAATTTATGGCTTATGGCTGATCAACTGCCAATTTTTCACAGCAGTTTTGAAATAGTCTAATTCCATTTAAGCAGATATTTAATGCGCTACATAATTAAAAATTATAAATAAATCCACATCGAAATTTCTGTCTATAATATATCATAATTAAAGTGATTAATAAAGATGAATGAGGCTAATTTCCAAGACACAAAAGTCAAATTTGACATGTAAATTTTCATTAAAAATTAAATGTAGCAAAAAAAACTGATCTCTGCTAAGCGCTAGCAAAAAACAAAATAATATCTGCCATTGAAACAGAAACACACTTTCAACGAAGACAAAGCAAAGACAGCAAAGCAGAGCAGAGCAGCGTAAGAAACCGGTAAAAAGCGGTAAGTGGAAAAGTGTCATTCAAAAGCATAAAATTCACAGAAAAATTAAAAATGAATGCGTCTTGTTGTTGTTGTTGTTTTTACTGTTGTTGCTATTGATTGCTGAATACGATACTTAAGCACGTAAGCGCAAACCCCACACACACATACATATATCTTTCTCTCCACCCACTTGTCCGCTGTACTCAAAAAGCCATAATAAATCCAAAGAGCAGATAATGAAAACAATGTACTATAAAACTGTTAATTTGCAGCTTATCACTGGAAGTGAGCGAGCCGGGAAAGGGTATGGCTGGAAGTGGGGATGGGATAATTACAAATATTAATTAACAGCAAAACAAAATGCCTGAAAAAAATGGGTCAAAAAATTGTGAAGTGAAGGCTAAATGTTAATTGAATTACAGGTGAAAAGAAATTACAAAAAAAAAATTACTCTTTAACACACACCATAGCCACCCACTCGGTTCAATTTTCACTTTTCTTGGCACGCACAAGCAAATGAAATGTGAAGGAGAGGGGGAGTGGGTTGCAAAGCAGGGCAAAATATTAACTGTGGGCCAAAAACCGAAATCAATTACGAATGCGGTAAAGGCAAATTAAAATCTATATTTATAACGTTCACAACACTACATTTATACATCTATATATATATGTACCACATGTACCAACAACAATAACAGCTAAAGCAACAACAACAACAGAGTGGAATGCACGACGCAGCAGCAGCACCACCATAAAAGCTTAAAACAACAACGTAAAAACAACAACAACAGCAATCAAAGCGCACCATAATTTGTATACAAAAGCGTAGCGTGAAGAGCAAAAGGGAAGGGAAAAATCAACGGCAGCAATGACAGACATGGGATGGAGGATGAGGATGAGGAGAAGTAGAAAAGAACTGTGAAATGTAGACAAGTCAATAAATGGGGCCGTGGCCAGGCAGAGGTTGCTGATGCTGCTGCTGGAAAATTGGAATGGAATGAGAGCAGAACAAGGATAGCTTACTGACTGGATGTGGTTGAATGCATGGCTGGCTGGGCAATTTACTAAAGAGAGTGACTAAAGTTCTAATTGGAACTCACCTGCTGCCTGCTGCTGCAGCTCCGTTGCATTTCTCTCTCTTGCTCTCTCTGTTTGATTATTATTATGAATTATATATATATTTATATGCAAATTAACACACACACACATACAGCGCGCAGAAGAGAGCGAGTTTTAACTGCTGCTGATCACTAACTAATATATTCCCATTTACTAGTTGACCATCTCTCTCTCGCTCACTTTACACACACATGCATGTGCAGTTAAATCAGGACAGCAAAAGGGGCGCTGCCTATCAAAAGTGGAACACACGTTCCTGGCTATGTATGTGTCTGTGTGTGTGTGTGTGTCTATGCGTTTGTGTGTTTGCAAATACAATTTACAATACGCGAAAGGTGAGCGTCGTATTGCGTCGCTTTACTTGGCTGGCTCTCTCCACCACCACCACCACCGCCGCCGCCTTTGTCACCCCCGCAGCAGTAAAAGCAGCAATAACAATCGCTGTCGCATATGGCGGCCGCCTTTTGCCTTTTTTTTCGTTTGGTCAGCGCAAATAAAAAAAATTTGTATGTATTTTTTGTATTTCTTATTTCACTTTACACTTTTTCTTTTTTTGTTTTTTTTTTTTGTTGTGTGTTAAAAATGCGTCTTTTGCATACGTTTTCGTCTGTCTGTTTTGTATATTTGTACGTGTGTGTGTGTTTGTGTTTTGTATGTGTGTTGCGCGCCGACCGGTTTGTTTGCTACGCAGAATTTTCTTTTCCACTTTCTTTGCGCCGCCCTTGCACTGCTTTTTTTATTATTATTTTTTATTGGTTATTTGATTATTGATTACGCTGTTGGATTTACGTTCACTTTTAAATAATTTATACACACACACAACAAGCGTCTACACGTTCGCCTTTCGCTTTTTATGGCATTAATTATGCATTTTTATATTGCGCCAATTAGCAACATTTATGCCCGAAAAATGCCGTCCACCGTTCTCCTCTCGATAGCAATAGGCATGGAGTGCGAAGACAAAACAAAAACCACGAGAGCAGTGTGTACGTATGCCGAAAATCCATAAAATACCTTGCGATTAGTGTTCGCTAGCGAGCACTTAAATTTAGTCAGTTGGCAACACCAGTGCTTGAATTTTTAGAGGGGGTGAACAAACGATAGTATAGTTCTTAAATAATAGAGGACTGCTAATTTTATTTCAATATAATTCTTAACTTTAGCTTCTCGTAGATAATACCAGCTCTGGAGCTCACAACTATCGTTTGTGAATTTAGACATATCGATAACAGCACGGAATGCCAAAGTATCGCTGGTGGCCAGCTCTAAGTAGCAACAACAACAACTCTTGTGAAAAGTCGGCAGAGAAATGCAACGCAAGATTAACTAAATTTCCAGCGAAAAACCACAAAAAAACAAGAATCACAAAAACAACACACACAACAATAACAGCATCAAGAGCAACAAACAAAGCGAACGACCAAAACTCCAAATACAACAAAAATAATTCAACGGTGGCTGGCAACAAATTTTAAATGGCCAATGGCAATGCGAACAATATCAAAACGGACGATGCTGCAGCTGCCCCTGCAACAACAACAACAGCTGGTGCTGCTGCAGTTGCCACACAGGAGACGGGCGTTGCAGGCAGCGAGGCTGTTAAGCAGCTGCGAGCGGAAAATCTTAATGATTTAGTTGCCGATCTGTGGCTCAATGATTACACGAATATACGTGCAACTGGGACAGCTGCAACAGCAACTACAACAACTACAACTGCTGCTGCTGCCACAAGCAACTCGAATGCGACAACAACATCAACGTTCTCCTTTAAGCATTTTTTATCCAGCAGCGGGACAATAACAGCGCCCAGCAGCACAGTCACCTCACTGGACACAGCCTGTGGCACAGGCAACAACAGCAACAGTTGCAACAACAGCTGCAGCAGCAGCACCACAACAACAACAGCAAACACAACGCTGCCTAAATCGACTGGGGCACGTCCAAAGGTGCCACAATCGGCGTCTGATTTAAATGGCAGCTCAAAAATGAAACGTTCGCCACGCTTCAGCTCGTTTGACTCGCAGGCGAGTCTCGCCGAGTATGCGGCATGTGGCAGCAACACGAACTCGATGCGCCTGCGACCCGATCTGCGACTGCTCCACGATGCAGATGTTCATAACGATGATGTTGGCGTCGTCGATGATGATGATTATGAGCACGCGGGCTTGGCTCAAATGCGCAACAGTCGCCTCTACGATGAACGCAACGATGATGGTGAGTCGCTCAATCCCCTAGAGAATTTCCATGCTCATCCACTCAACCACTCCCCCTTGCAGATATATTTCCCAGCAAGCTGCATGCCTCATCGTCGTCGTCACGTTATGTGCCCCGCTCGTATTCCAGCAATGATATGCCGCCGTCTTGTCCCGCTTCCTCGCCACGTCGTCGTACCGCATTGCGTCCAAATCGCTTGGTTTTATCAACGGCGGCTGCTGCTGCACCCAAAATGAAGCTGGATCTGCCGTTGGATACAGCGTCGTCCTCGGCATCGGCGCTACCTGATTTCGTGCAGGATCACTTGACGGAGGCTTGGTGTCCGCAGCCAGATGCCGCAGCTCAGCTCAGCTCGCCGCCAAATTCACCAGCCGAGATCAGCTGCAGCAGCAGCGGCGGAGGTGCAGGTGCTGCTGCTGCTGGCAACAATTCACTGCTGCTGCCAGCCTCAGGCTTGCCCAGCAGCAGCTGCAGTGGCAACAACAATGTCTCCTCCTTGCCCGCCCAGCTGCCAGCAGCGAGCAACGAGGCAACTGCTTGCAGCACGGGCAAAATGCTGCCCGACTTTCTGTCGGATGGACCCATTCTGCATTCGTCGCAGCGTTTGGCCGATGTCGCCATTGGCCTGCCCTCGAATCCGATGATTGACTCGCCGCCGCAGGACAGCACGGACAACAATAGCAGCTCGCTGCGCCAGCAGAACGAGCAACTGCAGCGCGATCTGCAGGAGACACGCCTCGAGTTGAGCGTCCAAACGCGTTCGGCCCACGAATTTGAGCAGCAGCTTTTGGCTCTGACGGATGCGAGGCGCAGGGAGACACTGGCGGCCACCACGCAAACCCAGAACATGCAACGGCTGCGGCGACAGGTGGCGCAACTTGAGGTGAGTTCAGCTACAGTTGTGACCAAAATAATAGCACCACTCTCACATATAAAAATAATATAAAGAATTCAGATTGCAAACCAAATGGTTCGCTGCTTTATAACTTGTAAGAATTGTGATTGATTTCATTTTCTATTTCTTGTTTTTTTTTGTTGCAGGCAGAGCTTTTTGCGCTGCGCGGTGGAGGCAGCAGCGATTTGGGCGGCGGCGCCGCAGTGGTCACTCCAGGCAGCAGTCACAGCACCACAAGCAGCAGCAACACATCGCGTCCGTCCAGAACACATCAATTGTCGCGCGATTTGCTGCGTGCCGCCGACAATGCTGAACAGAATCTGAGGTGAATATTTATAAAAATCACAATTAAGACAAATAAAACATGAGTTTTCCTTCTTCTTCTTTCCGCACAGACAATTGCTGGTTGGTGTGGATAATTTACGACAGATGGCGGCCAATTTGGAGCAGCCTACGGAGCCAGTTGCAACGCCACGCAGTCCCAGTTCTGATCCGTACACCGAATTTAAATAGGTTGCAGTTGCAACGTTGTTCTTTATGTGCGCTGTGTGTGTGTTTGTGTGTGTGGTGTGTGTGTGCTTTCTTTGCTACTTTTAATCAGTTTTCAGTTTTGTTATTTGCAAATCGCCACCTAGCGCTTGTTTTAGCAGCAGCCTGAATATCGTTTTTATATTGCGCTACATATACAACACATACATACACATATTAAATATGCGAATAATAACGGTCCTATTCGTGGCAGCCTGGAACTGGATTCGAACTGGAAGTGATGGAAGACGCATCAAAGCACAGACTTGTGATGTTTGGTTGAACGGATATATAAATTAAACTAAAACAAAGTGTAAGATATATATATTGAAATATATATATTTTAATTGTGTTGTATGCCTAACAAATGTTTATAAAAATTAACAAATATAACAATCATGCAACTGTACATTTAGAGCAAAATGCAATAAAATCAATAGTAACAAACAAGCTAAAAAATAAGCACTCGGCGCAGACAAATTAAATAATGCTAACAAGGGAATTAAATCACACAACAAAAACCATAAACATATATATATATATATATTTTGTTAAAAACAAAACCATATTTAAATATTATAAAATAAAAAAAAAACACAAAACAAAAAATATTCTGTGCACTTCTGTTCGCAGTTTGTGCTTTCAATCACAGCAACAAAAAACAAATGAAATAAAATAGTGAGATACAAAATTAAAATGTTTTTTTATTTTTGAACAATAATTTAGGAATGCTAGTTTTGATTTAATGTATTAATTTGTATAAATAAAAGTTGAGTTTTAAATATTTTTATAGGAAATATCCAACGCTTTTATGTGAAAAATGAACTGAAAGTGAGAGGATTTTTCCCCATAACTATAAAGCGCGGGAATGATAATCCACTAGAGACCTTGGCATTGCTCTCCCTCCCCCACTCTCTCTCTCTATTTTCGAATTTCCAGCCGGTTCGGGATTGTTTACCATTCCAACGATACGAAAAGCGAACCGCAACGATGCCGGGTCGCTGCCTTTCTATTCAGTTGTGCATTTGACGTCGTTACGCTCGGACCGTTTTTCCATTTGGTTCGTGCGAGATCGGCGGCCTTTTCATCTGTGCTCTTTACTGTTCCTACGCATAACTGTAAATCCAAATTGTAAAAAAAAATCTAGCTATAGATTAATCAGGAAGTGTGGTGTTAAAAACGAGTTACATTTGCATATAGATCGGAAAACTATCGACTTAAAACAATCAATATGATGTCGAAGAATTTATTGGGTAAGTGAATATGCTTCCACGCAATAATATACATATGTATATTTAGATATACATAAATTTGTTTATATTTATGGCTTAATGTTTGCTCAAAGAAGAAGAAAATTTAATGCCACTTTTTAGATGTATTTATATTTTGTTGTTTGGATGCCCATTTAAATTGCTTTGTTCCTAAGAATAGTAGGAAAACAAGACAAAAAATACATAATATAATCCAAAATGCGAATTATTATGTTATATTATATCTTAATACAAGTACACATTTTGATTAGTTCCGAAAGCCATGTTTATTTTTAGAACATTTTTATGTATGACAAGTTATTTATTAAAAATAATATATAAATAAATATGCTTTTTATAAATTTGTTTTGACTTCAAATGTATTGCTTATCAGCAGCTAATAAAAATAAACTATCTTATCTATCAATATACAATTTTGATTTTCGTTGAGAACATCTTTATAGTCAATATATTACATATAAATAGTTTTGATGTTGCAGCTTGTGTTGTAAATATTATTGCACATTAAAAGTTGAGCCAGTTTTTAATATACATCTATGAATGTAGTTTTATTTTGAGTGGAACATTTCCCGATTTCATTTAAGTAACCTCCACAACCCAAGTAAAAGTTCTCCACCAGCTAATGCTTTATTAACATTCATTTCGATTCAACTTTAATAGAAATATTTGTCGACCTTCCTCACTTAAAAAAACAGCGCACATAAATCAGGAACAAGCTCATTGGGACACCCTGCTATATACCCTGCAATTTGGTGATAAGCGCCTAGGCTGATAATTTTAGAGGTGCTTCTGTTTGTGTTGTTCTGGTGGGGTATGTAGGCGATAAGCGATAGATTATTTATATTAGGAGTGTGCCCGGGCATCTGCTTATCACAGTTGACTTTTGTTTATCAGAGTTCAATTTCGATCAAAAATTGATTACCTGCGGAGGGGGAGGAGGAGCCATCACTATGTGTTGCCGGGGGTCTTTGTAGTACAAATAATTGAGTGTTCTTTTATTGTACTCAAACAGGCATCATAATCGTTGGTTATATCTAAATTATATATATTCCTGTTTTATAACAAATTTATTTATTGTTTAATGTTTGCAGACCCCATTTTATAATTTAAATAACTTATTAAATTAAATACTTATGTTTTCTATCCAATCAATTTCGAACACAGACTTGAAGCCAACGAAAAATATTTTTAATTGATTTAATGAGGACTAAAAAAGTCAACAAATCTAAAAAAAAAACAGTTTTTAAAAAGTAAATTTAAAATGAAAGTGAAAATTGAATAATTTTAATTAATTAAAAGAGCCAAATTAAATTATAATTTAAAATGAAAAAACACAGCTCAAAATTAAACCAAAACCTTGCATATATAAAACTTGCAGGGTATTAAATGGTCGGCAAGTCCGAAACCGCAGTTTTGTTAGCCGAATGAACAAAGAAATCTGACCATTTTGCACTTTATATAAACATTTAATTTTAAATGTTAATTTATTGATTAAGTGGAATACAATTGGTTGAGGAACTTGAACATGAACTGAGCAGCCACACATAGTTGACAAATATGCATTAGATATATATATATATAGATGTTTATATGCGCATTAATCAACATTCAATTGACTCGAGTTGCATCTACAACAACAACAACAACAGCACCAGTTTTGTTCTGCAACACGCTCATTGAATATGCAAAAAGCGATCTTATTACAAAGATATGAGGCGTACCTCATACACACACAAACACACACACACACACGCAGGCAGCCATATACAGTTTGGAAAATGCGACTTAACTTGTTGCAACTCGATACAAATTTGTCTCGTTTCAATTTAGTTGTGGCACCTCAAATAAGAGTCACACATTTCTCTGGCGCTTGTCCAATTTTTCAATTTGCATTCTTATCAATTTGCATTCCACGTCTCTTAACTATATACTAATGCAAGTCCACTGAACGAACTTACAAGTCTAGTTTTTATTTATATATATATTTATCACGTGATTTGAAATTGTTTGCTTTGCAATCTCAAACACACATAAAAACAAAGTATTCTCACGTTTGACCTATCTGAAAATTACTAGTCAATGAAATATTTGAATAAATTATAATATTTACATGATTTGTGTGTGATTTGTATTTAATATTTTATTGCATTTGTAAATGTTCTTTTTATATGGTAAATATATTGCCGATTATATGTATTCTTTATATTCTTGGAGTCAAATTTCCAATGGGTCTAATTGAAAAAGTTCGATTTTTATTTTTCTTGCAAGATATATTCCATTATATAAAAATGTTGGGGATTTAGATATAGATATAGCTAAAGATATAGATATAGATATAGATATACATATAGGTATAGATATAGATATAGGTATAGATATAGATATAGATATAGATATAGATATAGATATAGATATTGAATATATATAGATATAGAAACAGATCGCCTTTGGTGAATCTCCCTCCCCTTAATCATGTAATACTTTACCCCAATTTTCCATAATTTAACCCCTTCTCGTGGTTGCTTTTGCAGCTGGCTCAGCACGCCGGCTAATCCGCTCCAGCTCCACGTTGCACTCGAAGGCAGCGCCGGCGCTGATGTCGCAGCCGGCGTCCGAGATGGCCGCATGCGATCATCGTCCGGCTGAGTACAATGGTCCCAGCTACGAGCAGATACTGGAGACACGCAAGAACCATTTGACGCCCAATTTGACGGCGCACTTCAAGAAGCCGCTGGTCATCCATGCCGGCCACATGCAGTGGCTCTACGATCACGAGGGTCGTCGCTACCTAGACATGTTCGGTGGCATTGTTACCGTCTCCGTGGGCCACTGTCATCCGTAAGTAATCTCTGTTCGCATTTATCCGTTCCACATTCAACTGTTTCTCCTGCACAGTAAAGTAAATCAGGCTCTCACGGATCAGATCTCCCGATTGTGGCACACGACCAACATCTATATGCATCCCAAGATTCATGAATACGCGGAGCGTTTGACGGCCAAGTTCCCCGGTAATCTGAAGGCCGTGTGTTTTGTCAACTCCGGCTCGGAGGCAAATGATCTGGCCATGCTGATGGCCCGTCTCCACACAGGCAATCAGGACATCTTGACCTTTCGCAATGCCTATCACGGCATGTCACCCTACACCATGGGTCTGACGGCGCACTCAACGTGGCGCTTTCCGCTGCCGGGCGTCAACAATGGCATCGTTCACGTGATGAACCCAGATCCGTATCAGGGCATTTGGGGTGGTGCCGCTTGCCGGGACTCACCTGTGCAAACGATGCGCAGCTGCAATTGCTCGCCGGGCAACTGTGAGGCGGGCGACGCGTATTACAATGAGCTGGAGCAGACTTTTAAGTACTCGCTGCCACGTGGCAAGGTCGCCGCCATGTTTGCCGAGTCCATTCAGGGCGTGGGCGGCACCGTCCAGTTCCCCAAAGGTTATCTCAAGCGGGCAGCTGCGTTGGTTCGCGCCAATGGTGGACTCTTTGTGGCCGACGAGGTGCAGACGGGCTTTGGCCGTACTGGTGATCATTTCTGGGGCTTCGAGGGACACGGCTACACACCGGATATTGTGACCATGGCGAAGGGCATTGGCAATGGCTTCCCACTGGCGGCGGTCGTCACAACGCCCGAGATTGCCGCCTCGCTGGGATTGGCACTGCATTTCAACACGTACGGCGGCAATCCAATGGCCAGTGCTGTCGGCATCTCCGTGCTGGATGTCATCGAGGACGAGCAGCTGCAGCAAAATTCGCTGGAAGTGGGCAGCTATTTTCTCAAGGGCCTGGAGGAGTTGCAGCAGCGGTACGACCTAATTGGCGATGTGCGGGGCAAGGGTCTGATGATTGGCGTTGAGCTGGTCAATGATCGCGAGACGCGTGCTCCTTTGGCAGCGCCACACGTGCTGGATATTTGGGAGACGTGCAAGGATTTGGGTGTGCTCTTTGGCCGTGGTGGTCTGCATGGAAATGTAAGTCGTACAAGTGATCTGGCAACGCTGCTGTTTAGTTGCCTGCACCTGATCCGCTTTAAATGTTCACGTTTATTTCTAAATATTTCACTTTGCTTTTTCACAAATCTGGCAATGCTGGATGATTTATATATGCATGTTAAAGTTGGCAGCAGCTCAACTGATTTAATTAATTCATCATCTTTTCTAAACATTTCCCACACCATT
Organism: Drosophila nr. perissopoda 5 BK-2023a; assembly: GCA_035044105.1. Taxonomy (NCBI): domain Eukaryota; kingdom Metazoa; phylum Arthropoda; class Insecta; order Diptera; family Drosophilidae; genus Drosophila; species Drosophila nr. perissopoda 5 BK-2023a. The sequence goes on from JAWNMK010000122.1 coordinate 2,053,586, forward strand.
TTCTACACATCTGGCAATGCCACAAATACGTGTTAAGCTTAACTTTTGCAAATGCCATGTTTCATCACCTTAATGTGTTGCGTCTGTTTTCAATTTCTGCTTAGCTTTTCACTTAGCTTTCGTTTGTTGTCTTTCTGTGTTTTTCCCTTCCTTTCATGCATCTCCTTATCGACGGTTGTTCGCACACTCTCTTTGCAGGTTCTACGCATTAAGCCGCCCATGTGCATTAATCGGGCCGATGCCAAGTTTGCTGTGGATGTTCTCGGACGTGCCATAGCGGATACATTGGCCAAAAATAAAAGGCAAAAATAGAGATCAAAAACCAAATCGATAAATACAATTGGCAATTAACTTCACACTGCCATCTGAATATGCATTTATAGATTAACCTTACATCTACCTCTTTTTTTGCAATAAAATAAAACTAAAGACTTATGTACCTGGATTATGGATTTACCATGAAATTGATTCGACGAAACTGTTTCCTTCAGTTTTTTATATATTTTTTTACCCCACCTCCTTCATATAACTTATATCCACAGCATATTCTAAGTATACCTTGATCTAACTCATATTCATACGCAAGTTTCCTAACTACAAGTACGTATTATATTATAGTTATTTTCATGATCCTCCTCAAGTGTCCTTAACTTAATTCATTTTCTCTCTATTTATATAGGTGCTGAGCTTCCGACCACCCTTGTGCATCAGTTACGAGGATGTGGAATTTACACTGAGTATTTTAGAAACAGTTTTCGAGCAACACACGAACAAAAGGCCACGCAGCTGGAGAGATGCAAGAGCTTATTCACTGACATTCGAGAAATCATAAACAAATTAATGGAATTGAATATTTAAATAATATAATATTTATTACTTAAAACTAGTTTAATATAATTGAGCACAATGTCGGAGTTTAGGGAGCACAGTTCGAATTTAAGAGTAGACTGTAAGCATTTTACATTCCAAATGCCACTGAGCGAGGCATCAACTTAAATGTAATATTTATAAATATGTAATTGTATATAATATATATTGTATATAGATTTATTTTAGGCACAGCATTTTCATTAAAGAGAGTTCTCGTTCGATTTTGTTAAGTTGCTTAACTCTTACCGAATATTTGCGACAGTTTCTTTGCTATTTTTTTCTTTTTTGGTATATTTTCGCATTTCTACTACTACTTACTAAGCTACGAATTAAATAATTTAATTATTAGGTCATCAAATATTTAACACAATTCCTATTCGAATTAACAGAGAGCATCCTCAACAACAGCTACAAGTTGGGGGCAGGGCGATGTTTGATTCTCCGCCTGCTAAACTTGAATATCAATGGGTTTGCCATCATTGCTGTAGTCCGATTCGAGCAGCGTTTCCGACAGCTCCTTGCGAGCCTTCTGAACCACCCAAAACATTAACGCAGCACCACAAATGACCTAAAATAGAAAAATAAAAAAAATTATTGCATACTTTCAGGCAGGCAAAAATAATTGACTAAGTTTGTAGAATTTTAGCATGAAGTTTGAACGAAAATCTTGTTTGCAAATTTTAAATACAGAATTATGCAAAAGAAATTGTGCAGAATGACGAACATTTCCTCATCATTTAAAGTTTAAACAGAATTTAAGACTTAAAAAAAGGGGAGAGGAAAAAAACACGGAAAAATTGTAAACTTAATTAATCACGCAACCATGCCGGAAAAGAAGTTCTCCTTGTGCTAGGCAGAAAAATCAATAAGCCAGCTAAACAAGCTAAGTCCAGTAAGAATATCTATAACACTATAAATCGTGTTAAAGCTCACCTCAACCACAAAGCTAATGTAGCCAGTCAATTTGGTGCCGTGGTCATTGAGCACCTCATGCATGGAGCGCAGCGTGGACCCCAGATAAACATTTATCGTTTGGGCAGGCAGCAGACCCAGGAATGTGGCCAAATGATAATCCCGCGCTTTGATTGCGCTAATCTGAAAAAAAATATACTCCAAAATTAGTGACTTAAATAACAAGCTTAAGTTGGGATAAAAAATAATACATAAAAGAAAAAAAGTGAAAAATGTAATCAACCAGATTTCATTTACAACCAAAGAGAAATTTTACATTGCCTCAAAATATATTTATATTTATACTGGAAGGGATCGCTAATATTTTATAAAGTCATTTAAAAAAGGATATATAAAAAATAAATTTTGACAAGAAAATGAAGCAAACCCTTAACAAAGTAAATTTTAGTGCAATCGATGATTTATATTTATATTATTTGTATAACTTTCAGAGTTACTATATACTTACAGCTAGGAGGGAATTACTAAAAAAACCAAAATAAACAAACAATTTCAAAGAACTACGAATTTATGGCATAAGAAAATAAATTGAATAAATTGAACTTTGTTGTGTAAACGAAATGCGCTGATCAGTTGAGGTTATTGTATTTACTTTTATTGACTTTGTAAATTACTGTTTTTTGATGGCGATGAAAACCAGTTTTCAGCGAATTCAAGTTCAGTGCTACGTTAGCACCCGATATTTTTTTTTATTTTATTTACAAAATTGCGCCATTAAATATGACTAATGTCAAATTGTAATCGGTGACTTTTTCTGGCTCAACACCTTGCATTTACACCTAGATATATATATTGAAAAGTATATAAATAGCTCCAAATTTAAGCAACTAAACAAACTCCCAAAGCTGTCGTATTTTGTATGCTTCTCTGAATACGCATTCGAAGCAAACAATTGAATAACTGAGTAAATACAGAAATGCCTCTAACAAATGCAAACAGACGCTTGCCTATACTAAATGTGACCATGCGAGAACATATATATACCATATATATATGCATATTGTACATATGTATGTATAGAGTATATACAATGACATATTGGCTGTAGACGGACTGATAGTCGCAAATATAAAAACACATTCAACTGCATGTTGTAAACACAGAGACAACACAATTTTCAATGTTCGAAGAGTTCAAGAAACTGAACCGAAACAATTGCATGGATAAGTCGATATAGACCTAGCAGTGCATAAACTAACTATATAGGCAAACAGTTTAATAGCAGTTGAAAGATTACATTTAAATACGCTTCAGCTGACTTACTCCAAAGATGGCATTCTGCAGTCCAAATGGAATTGGCGTCAGTCTCGTGAAAAGCACCACCCGAAACGCCTTGGGCCCAGATATAACGCGCAATATCGCTCGTCCAGTCTCATTTTTGATCAATCTGAAAATAGCATCAGACAGACATGAAACAAAAGGCATAAATAAGAAAACAGCAAAAAAAACAGTTTGTGTTCGGAATGCCAAAAACTAAATAAGCTTGCATATATCCAGCCATTAAATAAATAGGTAAATCAAAAGTCTTACAAAAACATTTGACTACAAAATATTGTTAAGTTTAGTTCAAGCAGGCTGAAACTAATAACTGGTGAAAAATGCAATAATTAATTATTTTGCCAAATCCATATTTAAAACTAGTTATTCTATGATTAATTTTTGAAATGCAACTGAAACCGGTTCCAATTTAATTTCACATCATGACAACTGGCAGCAAGTTAAATCCGGAATAAGTAAAACAACTCGAAATACTTTCTTTCGAGACTAATTGAATTTATATAGATATGTGCACTCAAAAAAAAAAAGTGTACTTATCGATACGCTTGATTGTGTAAGCGACCCTCGAATTGATTGCGTATCTCTCAATTATGCACATACATGTTTGGTTGTACAGATAATCACATTTCAATTATAAATCATTCATCGACAAACACATAAAGGCACTCAGTAAACGAGTTTAGCACCGCAAAAAACCAACTGGCTATATCCAATTTTGAATATTTAATTACTGCTTGTCCAATTTGTTACTAACTTGTCCAATTTGGCTGGCAGACAGTTTCTGTTGGCTCAACTGTCAATTAGCTGTTGATAACGTGTTGTGGGCAGGGCAATCATTCTAATTTATTATAATTGACTGAGACGGGTAACACGCTCTACAAATTCTCATTCATAAAATCAAAGAAACTGGGAAAACTCGTGAAAAGTCAACTCATAAATAATTACCCTTATATTTCGGTAATTATAGACCGACTAGGAGATACCCTTTATTTGTGTACGACGAATGGTATAAAAAGTTGTCTGCCACACACTTATTGTCTAATTGATTATGTATGTTGCAGCAAACGAAACACGCAAAAGTTGTTCCTATTTATAACTGTATTACTATATTCACAGATAAGGAAATTGAACCATTTAATAATTGTCTGAGGAAGCCATTAGATGGAAGTCATTTTTATTGGAGATCTTTATGATTTGATAACACAATTTGATAACCCAAATAAAAAAAAAACTTAGAAATTAAATTTACTGCACTAAAACTAAATTACTTTATAATTTATGTGGGTGGGTTAAGGCCTGACTAATGATTAAGTTTACAAATGTTATCAATATCAATATTATTATACTTTTTCCAAAAGTGAAAGAGAGTATTACAATATAATATATTCTCATGGGCAACACCTTGGAGTCAGTCAATAATGTTTTAATGAAATGGTTTTCAAAGAAGACTAAATGGAGACCAACAAGGTTCTAAATAGTTTATACTCTGTTTAACACAATTAACAAATAAAAACCTATTCTATATTTATTTTTATTATTAAAACCTCTACACACAGACACACCACATGTGTTTAACACATCGATTTTTAATGCCTGCTAATTTCACGCAACAAAACGAATATTTAAAAAAATATTGTTTGTTGCCTTATCTCAAAAGAGCCTCTTATCACACTACACAATCCCACAACCGCCTCTCTGAACCAATTTTAAAATAAATGAATGACGTACGCCGGTTCTGTTGAAATGGAATCACGCTTTGCAACTATTGATGGATCAATCGGATCAGTTCAAATTACGTTTAAAGCCAACTCATTTCCGGCAATCTAATGTGCGAGTAAAACAGTATCTCCAAGTTGGATAGCTAGCCTAGCCCAACAAAACTGTGGCAGAAGTGTATTCCTAAATCGGTATATAATATGCACTTCACGCCTTAAATGTGTTCATTGCTCTTTCTTTTTTTTCTACAATCTTTACAATTAATACTGGACAATTTTAATAATACTTCTGGTTGTATACCAGATATTATTATAATCTTATATTTTTCAATTTTAAAATTTTAATCTTTTAAAGTTTGTAGACTGTATTTAGTTTAAATTAGATCAATAAAAAATTAACTCTAACACAACTTAAACTAGCTTGACTGCAAAATATCAGCACTTAATTAACTCCTCTTAAGTTCGATATTTAAATGCTGCTTTTGGTATTATGATTCCAAATTGCGTCGCATTCCCGCATATATAAAATGCATTGCCTTATAACCCTCACACAATATTTTGCCGTTAGTAATCGTTGGTTACTCACTTGTGAACTGCGATGCGATGCCGGCAGCTGCGTATCATTGCGTGGGCAATGGCAATGCCCACATTTGCGCCTAGTATAACCGTTAGCCAGCCTCGCCAGCAGCCAAAAAGGTAGCCAGCAGTTATCAGCAGCACCAGATAGCCGACGACAATGGGAAAGCTGACGAGCGTGAAGAGTGCCATGAATATGACGAAGATCAACCAGCCATTCTGCGTCTCGATCCAGAATAACAATTCCTTGGCATAGTTGCGCGTCAAATAGCCAACAACGAGGAGCAGTCCAATCAGGCAAACGGGCACCAAGTAACTGAGATTACAGTTGCGCACCACAAACGCCTGAGTTCTCATCAGCCAGCAGGTATTCCGTCGCAGCTGCGATGGTAAGCGATGAAGATTGGTGTTTCGTCTTTGGCTGCTGTTGCTGCTGCTGGGATTTATGAGAAACGCATCACATTCGCTGCTCTCCTCTATCGCACTGGCAGTCGCACTTATGTTGCTGCTGCTTGTTGACGGCTTGGCAGAGGAGCATTCTGTGACGGCAGTTTCCAGTTCACAGTTACTGTTCGCTTCCAGTGGGAAGCGGGTGCTTGTGCCGCTGTAGCTGTTGCTCTTGATCAGTTGTGGTGTGGCCAAGGCGACTTCCAATATGGAGTCATCCATAATGGGCTTTTGATATTTGTATATGTTTATTATGTTGCTGGCATAACTGTAGTTATTGTTGTTGTTGTTGCTCACTGGCAGCAGTGTTGCGGAGGCGCTCATTTTGGGAGCTTAAAATGTGCCCAACTATTTTAACACTTACAGTTATTCTGTGTACACATTTACAAACACTCTCACTCTTCTTTCACTTTGGCGGCTTATTTGCCAGTTTGGTTTTCTCTTTCAATTTGACTGCATGGTGATTGTTGTAGCAGCTGTCATTCGTAAAAGTTTCACTTTTTTTACTTGCCAAACTGCACTCGCTGTATAAGGAATATATATGTTATAAGTAAATAAAGTAGGCCGCAGAGAACAGGAAGCTGCTATTTCTCAACACACACACAAACAGCGCACTGATTTGATCTACTTCAATAACAAAATTCGTTTTAGTTAACTTAATTAAATTAACTAACTCATAAATAATAATTGAGTGACAGACTTTGGCAATTTCGTTTTTTTTTAAATTTATATGCACTTGTAGTGCAGTGCAGAGGTCAAACAAAGAATTGAAAGGTTTATTTACAAATTGTTTTCAATATTACGAACTTGTTTATAACAAATGCGTAACGCGGCACAACGTTTAACACGTCCGCACACGATGAAGCGTGAAAGCAAACTAATATCTGCAGTGTGACCGCAATTCATAAATACCAAAACAACGCACTCTCAAAGCAAACCAGACAGTTGAACATGGCCTGTTCGAAGTTTACATACTCTACATAAATAATAAAAGTGTTATTTTAAAATTAATTTACCATTTTAGATTCAATAAACGAAAACTGAAAAAATTGCAGGTAATTTATATTTATTGACTATACATTTACTTTATAAGCAAGTTTTTTTTCTCATTCCACATCCTGATCGGTGGGCAGCTTTTTGGAATTGCGCGAGACGCACGCAACGCTCGCTGGATCCTGTAGTAGCACCAGACGCACAAAGGCCAAATTCAGGAGGAATGCCTGACCGAGTAGCTCTCGCTGATAGCGCTCCATCCTGGAGTACATCGAACGTAAATTCGATGGAAATTGCACTTGCTTACATAAATTAATCTGATCTTGCTCCTCCTGAACTGGCTGCTCCTCCATATTGTAATGTGTGCGCATCATGCCGAGAATTGTATCCTCCGAGGAGACACGTTCGGTGCCCACCAGATGATTGAACAGACGAGCCGTGAGAAAGCGACGCAAATAGAAGAGATTTGTTTTCGTCTCGCCGAGATTAGAGCGCGCCATGAGCGCATAGCTAAGCATGGCGGTAAACTGAGCCTTCTGGATGTTCACATTCTGTTGATCGATGCTGCCCGGATTGCTGCTGGCCTGTGCCATTTGCGGATTCTCCAGGACATAGCAATCCGCCTCTGGTATCTGATGCGTCACATAGAGACAGCGACGCACCAACTCTGCCAGATGCAGTTTCTTATCGTTGACCTCGTGGTGCTGCCAGTGGCTGAGCACACACGGAGCATATTTCGTGTCGGACAGCTCCAGGCGTGCCCAACTAACACTGGTCACTCCAATGCGCACTCCAACGCTCGACTGGATGCTCTGACGCTGCTGCTCATCCAATGGTGGCGTTATAAACGGTGCCGTGCGCGCAATCTTTTGATTTTTAATACTGATCTGGCGACTGGAAGCGGGCTCGAGCAGACTCTTATAGAATTTGGTTGCCGCCTTCAGTCCGAAGCCCTCAACATAGAGTATATCGTCGAGCTGACGCAGTGGTCCATTTCGTGCCTTCCAATTACTTAGCTTGCTGACGCGTGCCTTTGTTATGTCATAACTGCAAAGCATGCATATTTAATAAGGGAAATTTTGTTAAATTATAAAATTGTTCGATAAAAACATAAGCAGTTGTTCAGCAGTGTTCTCGTTGATGGCGTCAAGGATGCGATTTCGCTGATCTTCTGTATAATGCGGCAGATGCACAGATTGCTCTCCATCGTTGAGGGGCGCTGCTGGTGACTGATTGGATATCTGACGCACATAATTTGCTGGTAAGGCAAACAGGGCACGTTTTATGTTAAAAGAAGTTAACATTTTCATTTAAAATTGCAAGTCTTAAGAAATTACACAAAGTTTGTTATTATTAGTGGCATCAGTGTGACCATGCTTGGGGAGAACTAAAATACCATTGAGATGAACAGCTGATCGCAGCAATTGAACACACAGGTGATTGTGCACAGCACAGCATCTAAAATATCCAATGAGCTGCATCAAAGCAGGATTAGTATTAGTATTAGTAAACACGCAAAACGGGCAGCACGTAAAACATTCATTACAAGAAATAAATAGTCAAAATAGGCATGCAGTTCTCCTGGATGAAGCTAGCTATTTATTTGCTAACATTTCTAACATACGCATATTCTGGCTACGGATCCAGCACAATTGTCCATCTACGCGATGCCATCATCGCTGCCGAGGCGATCTTTGGTGACGTTTTCAAGAATTTCATCACAATTGTACGTAAATTTCGCACAGTCCACGAAGTCTTCGATGCAGCCGTCGAAGAGAACTGTGTGTTTCAGTGTCCGACGACGCAGGAAGGCGGAGGAGGCACGGGTAAGCACACTTGACGCAAATACACATTATGTAAATGACGTGTAAACTGACGTGTTTTTTTATCTTGCAGCACCGCGCGCCGTACAAAATAAATTCTACGTGCCGACAGCTGACGGCTGCGGTTCCCTGGGTCTGCGAATCAGTACGGATTATCTGCCCGCCGTCGAGATGGAGACTTGCTGCAATGCGCACGACATTTGCTACGACACCTGCAACAGTGATAAGGAGCTCTGCGATCTGGATTTCAAGCGGTGTTTATATCGATACTGCGACAGCTATGAGAAGTCAATTGCCAGCGATTTGATGACCAAGGGCTGCAAGGCGGCAGCCAAGATGCTCTTCACGGGCACATTGACACTGGGCTGTAAATCTTATTTGGATTCGCAGCAACGTTCCTGTTATTGTGCGCCCAGCAAATCAAGCAATTTCAATGGCAATAAGTATGCAAATAGCAAGGAGAAACAACAGCGTCAGAAGTATGGCTGGAAGGATCGTAACGAAATTTAGCAATGGCTGGGAATATTTAAATAATTTTTATTTATACGTTATTTGTTGTCGTTTATACACGTTTCATGTTAGATTTTAATTGTAATACTTTTCTAACATCTGACGAATTTTTCTAGCTTTATACCAAGCACGCACCACTTTTAAATAAGTATCGTTATAATTTATTATTAAAATTGTATAAATTGTAAGATCAAGTTTTTTAAATTTACCTCGCCAAAATACAATTTAAGCCTAAGCTATCGATTTCTTAGAACGAAGTACAAAATTTAATTGGAATCGAAAATTCGATACTATTTATGTTTTCCAGCACTAAGCGCGCACATTGAGCGCATTAGCCAGCACTAAAACAACACAAGCGCAGCAAAAGAAAAAGATTTTGCAATTTTTATTAGTTTCTACACAATAAATTTTAATGTAGATTTACATAAAATATCGTGTGCAATGGGATATGATGTCAATCGCTTTCAAGGCGAAGTGGACGAGGAGCTAACATGTCCCATATGTTCCGGTGTGCTAGAAGATCCCCTGCAGGTTTGACAACACCAACAAAAAACCAAACCAAATCAAACAATTTTCATTTCGAGCTTGCAACTATTTTTGACTATAGGCGGTGATGTGTGAGCACGCCTTCTGTCGTGGCTGCATAAATGAGTGGTTAACACGGCAGCCAACATGTCCAGTCGATCGCAACGCATTAACAACGGCCAATTTGCGAGCTGTGCCGCGCATATTGCGCAACTTGTTGTCCAGGTAAAAAATCCACTAACAAAAACACTTTCGAAATGTAATAAAATATTTATTTAATAGACTTTCAATAACCTGCGACAATGCGCCCTATGGCTGCACAGCTGTGCTCAAGCTGGATGCATACAATTCGCATTTGGAGGAGTGTGTCCATAATCCGAAACGGCCGTTTCCCTGTGAAAAAGGCTGTGGTTTTGACATACCCAAGGATGAGCTGAAGGATCACAATTGTGTGCGTGAGCTGCGCACATTGATTGTTAAACAAACGGAGCAAATGGGTCAACTGAAAACGGAGCTAGTTGACCAACAGTTGACCATTAATGAGCTGAAGCGTGAGTTGCAGCTCTTCAAAGATTTTATGCGTGCGATGCGCGTCTCAAATCCGGCAATGCGCGCCATTGCCGATCAAATGGAACGCGACGAGGTGATACGTTGGAGTAGCGCTTTGGCCAGAGCGCGTGTCACACGCTGGGGCGGCATGATCTCCACACCCGACGATGCCCTACAGGTAAGCACACAAAACTGGCATAAAAAGTTGTGATAAAAATAATAGCACCACTCTCACGAGGAATGTTTAAATTTGTGAGTTTAATTAATGAAGAAGACTCCAAAAAAGTGAGATTGAATTAAAGCATAATTATATGCAACGTTTTCAACTAAAATAAGAAATTAATAAACGATTTCTTTATAAAGCTGAAGTGCTATTATTTTTTCCCTACTTTTTGAAACTTTTCGGTATTGAGAACAACTCCAAGAGCAGTACAATTAATGTTTTTTTTTTTATTTGTAAGAAAAAATGTTCGCTACTGTATGTAATATATATTTTTAATTTTCCACAGCTGATGATCAAGCGCGCCCTGTCCGAGTCTGGTTGCCCGCCACACATTTTGGATAGTCTAATGGAGAACTGCCACGAACGGAGATGGCCCCGGGGACTTAGTTCGCTTGAGACGCGTCAAAATAATCGTCGCATCTACGACAATTATGTTTGCCGGCGCATACCAGGTGAGTTGTCTGCTGAAATGCACCATTATCATCATCATCATCATCACTGACTGATTAAAGGCTTTGTTGTTGCAGGCAAACAGGCGGTGCTTGTGCTCAGCTGTGACAATGTGCACATGACTGAGGATGTTATGGTCGAGCCCGGCCTGGTAATGATCTTTGCGCATGGTATCGAATAGGCAGCTCTAATACATTCAACTATAATTTGTAACTAAATACTAAATGTATATCAAACAGTGCTCAGTTTTGTTGTTTCCTTGACCTAATGCATAAGTTAAATCTTAAAACACACAAACACACACACATTTGTCATAATTTCCATTGTAGCATTAAGATGAATTTATAAACTATTTCAAAACTAAAGAAAAAGAAAACCACTTAAGCGCCTCACCACGACTCTCAAGTTGTAGCAAAGAAATTTATATACAATTATGTTTCTACATATACACACATTATTGTTTTTGGTGCATATTCCATTTACACACGCACACAAACACACACACACACATATATATACACACATTAAGCGAATATAAAATATTTTTATAAAATTAAGCGATCTCAGCAAGCAAATTTTGTTATTGTTCACTTAAATTCGCTCGATGCACAGACTTTGTGTCTCTTAATTAATTGTGTCTTTTATTTAAGAAAACTTAAAAACATTTACTTAATGTGTAATTAAATTAAAAGAAATTTAAAAAACCAAAATAAAATAAAATTTGTAGTTTTTCTATAAATGAATAGATCGAAGTTTCCAAGGCAATATTTAACAAAACTAAGGTACGCTTCAATAAATAAAAAGAATATAAATGTACCCATAAAAAGCTTTTACAAATTTAATAATAATAATAAAAAATCGAAATTATTAAGAAATCGATACGAGTAAGCGTTTGTTTCGCTAATAACAGGTAAACATGTGTATAATGAGTGCAATAAGTATGTAAATTGATTTCGAGCAGTTGATAAGACTTAATCAAATTGCATACACACACACACACAAACAGATTTTGAGGCTTGAAATTTCGTCTGAACAGCTGCGCAATCGCATTCACTGGGTTGCACCAATAAAACTTTCGGTCACCCGCAACCCACACGAAAGCACACACCCACACACACAGACGCAGACAAAGACAAGCAAGAGTTCTGGGCATCATCTGTTCCCGAAAAGGAAATTGAAAATGAGCGACTCTACCAAAAACAATACTAACGATATCAAACTAGTTCCTGCATGAGCTTTCAGCAAACGAAAACCGGTTACGGCTTTTGGAGACTTGTTTTTTTTTTAATTTATTTTTACTGTCGCATTATACAAATTTGTTTAAATCTTTCTTTTAAGTGCTTTGCTTGTCTTTTTTCTTTTGCTACATTTGCTAAAAAATCGATTTCCAAATGCTCAAAACGCCTATTGAGAATTGAAGAAATTAAATATTTATAACCGTAATTAGCACTTTGATGCACTAAGGGACGCCCCCTGGCGTTTGAAAAGTGAGAGTTTCTTGTGTGTCGAGTAAACCACAAGCAGCGCGCGCAGCTTCCAACAGTCGTTTGTGTGGCTGCGTAGCTAGCGGACGTGCCCTGCAAACTTGAGAGCAATCAATACGCGCACAATGAATCTACCACTTTGTTTGCTAATATTTGTAGTCGTTTGCCTGGCAGCGACGTCAGCAGCGCCCCAGCTGCGACAGCGCGAAGAGAAGTACGTCAAGGAGGAAGCATTGCGTAAGTGTTGACTTATAATTGATTACTTATTCAATAGGGGTACTAATTGTATTTGCATAGCTGCCAAGGGCGCCACCATCGAGGAAGTCGTTTTGGAGTCCAGTCTGCATATTAAGCCGAAAGCTCGCCAGAATGTGAGACGTGTGCGTTCCACACTGGATGATACACTACGTGAAATTTATGCGGCGCACAAGCGTGTCAAGCGTCAGCTTGGACGTGGTCGTGGTGGGTCTGATGTCAATGCACAAGTTGGCGCCCAGGCCGGTGGCACCCAATCGGGCGTTAATGTTGGTGCCGGCAACAAAGGCGGCACTGCTGATGCCAATGTTCAGTTGAATCCACTGCGCCCCTTGGGTCCCAATCTCTATAATCAGGAGCAAACCGCCTCGAATGGCGCGGCGAACAGCAATTATAATAATGGCTTCAATTCCGGCTCATCGGCGGCACAGGGCCAAGCGCAGGGCTTCCAATCGCAGAGTGCTAACGGTTCCTTTGGTGCCTCCTCCGCCAGCACGGCCACCCAATCCCAGAACTCGAAACCATTTGGCAATAGCAATTCAGCTGGTGCCTCACACAGTCAGGTCTTCAAACTGCCCAACGGACAGACCATCAATTTTGCTTCGACCAATAATTTTGCCAATAGTGGATTAGGCAATACGGCCAACAGCCGTGGAGGAGCCGTCTCCGTGTCTGGTTAAGCGACGTAGATCAAGCAATGTGCAATTAAATCCTTTATAACCGAACTTTAACAAAGGTGATTTTTTAATCGAATTACATAGAGTTGAAAAAATCATTCTAAACCTGAACAAAATAAACGAGACTTTTTAAAATCAAATTGCAAAACGTTTAAAAACTGGTTCTAACATTAAAGCCAGTTTCTGCGTCAAGTAAATTGAAAATGCTGTAAAAATATAAAACGTTTAACAAAATACAGATGATTTGTTTAAAATCACATTCCTGTTTAAAAATTCGATCTAATCACATTTTGGCGAAGTAAATTATGAAAAATGTTATAAAAATAAAACAAACACTTAACAAATACGAATGAATGATTTTTAAATAAGTTTTGTATTTAAGTTTATTGGTTATGGTTGTTATGGTTGGCTGTTTGTTTTGTGGCTTAGTCGGATTCGCTTTCGCTCTCCGATTGGAAATCGCCCACTTCAATGGAGAATGTGTATTCCTGATCGCAGCCCAAATAGGAATCGCTCATGTAGTACAGGGTGTAATCGTGCTTGCCGGGACTGGGCGCCACAAAGTCCAGCTTGACTTTGGCCTTTTGCTGGAGTGTCAGGCGTTTGATGGAGAGCAGTGAATTGGTCTTGGGATCGCCGATCACCACCCACCAGCCCTCCTCACGTTTTTGCGGGAAGAATGGCGCAATGACCGGACCAGTTACCTCATCCTCGCGCTCCAGCTGCACGACCACATTGACCGTGGAGCCGGAATTGATGCGATCCTTGTCGACCACCTCATAATTGAGCTCAATGTTGGGATAACGATTGCAGAAGCGAGCCACATCGGCCATTTGCACATCGGATAGCTGCAGGAGGCGTGTACGATCCTCATCCTCCAGCTCCATAATATCGAAAACAGTTTCGATTTTCTGCAAGCGAATAAATATAAATATAAATTAGTTAAGCTCGAGTTTTAGGGTTCCTCATTTAAGATTACCTTTTCTGTGCAACGCTTTATTATGTCGGCATTGAAGTGTGGCAGCTGCCGCAAATACGAATCCTTGGTCCACATGGCCTGGGTAACCATCTGCGCCAGTTCCATAGCAGCCACAGCGGGCGACAACCAACCATTGGAGCTAAGCACATCTACACAAGCCTGGATCAGGCGGATCGCCTTGCTAAGTATCTGCTCCGTATCGCCCTGCAGCTCCGGACCGAGCTGAAGACGTGAGAGATGTGCCTGCAGCAGCAGGTTCGTCTTAATGTGAGGATCATTGAATCTGCAAAAGATTAGAATTAGAGTTGAAATGCAAGGGAGTTCAAGAGAGAGTGCTTTACTTGGGCGCTGATTCATTGGGTCCGGTCAGCTTGTTGGGCAGGCGCTGAGAGAGCGTGCGCAGCACCTGCTCCTCGTGATGCCGCACCACAACATCCTCGTACTCTGCCGCCGATGAGATAATCTCCAGCAGACCACGCACTTTGGTCTTGCTGTTCAGCGACAAACTGAAGAGCTCTGCAAGAGAATTGATTGGATTAGATTGAGGATTACTAATAGACAGACGAGCTCCACCTACCAATAGTTGTATAGTTAATGTAGTAGTAGGCGGCAATCATGCCCAGATTCAAGGGCAATGTGTCCATGTCATCCTCAACGCTTATGCACCTCGACTGCTCCAGATCGCTGAGCGTGTTCTCGACGAGCTCGGACAGATGATCGGACAGATGACGATGCGTGACGCCCTGCAGATTGTAATAGTTGGGATTCTGGGTTAGTCGCCGATAGAGGAATGTCCATGTCAGATAATCAACGGCATCCTGTTTGTTTTCGATGGTCTTGGTGACGACCTCGGCATTGAAATGATCGTGCATGCGATGATCCAAATGACTCTCGATGGGCAGCGGCTCATTGATGAACTTCTTGAAGAAATCCTTCTTGGAACTCTGACACATAAGCACACACTTGGCATCGGCATCCTCGTTGGGCCTATTGGCACGTCCAATCATTTGCAGTACATCCGTAATAGGATAATCCTCATACGAATGATTTTTGCCATTGTAGAATTGTGTGTCCATTACGATAACCAAATGTGCCGAGATGCTCATGCCCCAGTTCAGATCACGGGAGACAACAGCCAGCTGCACGGCGCCCGAATCGAACAGCTGCTCGACCAGACGATGATCCGAGGCAGATAAGCCCTCGTGCAGATAGGCAACGCCCTGGGAGAGTGTCTCCTTCAGCGTTTTGTCCGACATGCGCTCGAGGAATGGCTGAATGTCATCCTCCTCGGCATGGAAGAAGCGATTAGGCTGCAGATCCGATGCGGCATATGTCAGCACATCGATGGCCGTAAGACGTGCCTGTTTCCGCGACGATACAAACACAATTACGGGTTTGTGGGGACTGTACTTGAGGATGGCATTGTAGACGGGTTTCGACATGGTCGCAATGCGTGTGGCATTGTGCGTCACATTGAATCCCTGGATGTGCAGCTCCAATGGGATCGGCCGCACACTTGGATGAAAGTTGAAGGTGGCATTTGGATTGCAGCCCAGCCACTGTGCGACATCGCGTGCATCTGTCAGCGATGCAGAGAGGGCCACAATCCGTATCTGTTTCTCGATCTGGGAGCTAATGTAACGCATACGGGAGCAAACGATCTCCATGACGGGTCCCTCCTCGCCGCCCACCAGCTGCAGTTCGTCGACAATAAACAGATTGATCTGTTGCACATTCTTGCGCTGTTTCCAGCGACGCGACAACACATCCCATTTATCCGCCGTGGTTATCACCAGCTGTCCCTTGGCAATTAGCTTTAGATCCGTGCCCGTTTCACCCGTCAACTTCACCACCTTGATGTCCAGCGATCCGAACTTGGCATGCCAGTCGGCAAACACTAAATCGGCGAGTGATTCCTGCGACACCAGATAGACACAACGTCCATCGCTGCCCTGGCTAAACAGACGCATTATGGCAAACTCTGCGATTGTCATCTTTCCAGAGCCCGTCGGTGCTCCAACAAACACGTTCTCATCGCTGTTGTAGACAGCGTTGAAGACCTGCGTCTGGATGGGATTAAATTGGGGGAAACGTTGTGCGTAGAATGCCTCAAACTTGGGCTGGCGCAGCGCACTGATGGGCAATGGCTGCAGATCCAATAACTCCGTGGGTGGCATATTTTTCTCGGGTAAGATTAGATGCCTGAATGAGACGGGCAACTGCGTCTCGGCGCCAATCCAACGATCCGAGACAATGCGCAGGAAATATTGCGGTGGCAATGGCTCAAAAACGGGCACAAAGAACTTCAACTGATGCTCATCCTGGGCATATTTCTGCTTGAGCAGAAAGAACTCGTGATGCAGTATCAGCTCTGAGTCGACATCCTCGATCAGTACCCAGAAACCCTCCGACTGGCCGTGCACTTTCTCGTCCCACTGAAAATCCGGGGTAATTGTCAGCTCCACGCGGAGCGTTGCCCGCGTTATTGGCTGAATGTGCGTGGATAGCTCCAGTTTGGGAAACTGATGCACAAACTTGTGTATGGTCTTGCCCAGCTTGGGCACTCGGATCAGTTCGCCCAGCTCGTGCTGCTCCAGATCGTAGAGCCGCGACCAGGGAAAGTGTTTCTTCTCCAGCTTCTTGGCAATCTCGTCGGGCATCTTCTTGAATTGGCGCAACGGTGTCATCGATTGCCACATGCGGCGATCGATCATCTTGCACAGCGTCAACGTTTTATCCGCCAGCTGGGCCCAGCCGCGTGTTAGCACAATCTCAAAGATGGCACGCATGAGACGCGCTGCGGATTGGGTAATGAAGACCATGTCGGACATGAGAGCAAATCCCTCCAGTTTCAGTTGAGAGATGTACGCCTGCAGCAGCACATTCACCTTGGCGCTGTGCTCCTCAATCGATTCCTTGATGGGTATCGGTACGCGCTCCATCAGCTTTTGCAGCTCCAGTTTCTCCTCCTCGCGCACAGAGATGTGCCGGAATTCCGACGAGAGCGAGAACACACGGAATAGTTCAATTTCGCTGAGGGTCTGTTTGAGCAACTGATTGTAGGTCAACATTGTCTCGTGTGTTAGATAATAATGCGATGCAATGCGTCCCAGATCGGTGACCTGAAAGTGTCCCGTCTTCCGCTCGTATTTGATGAGGCCACTCCGCTCCAGGCAACAGGCAGCCGTGTGCAGCAGATCAGCGCGATGCTGCTCCAGCAGTGGATCCGCTTTAATAGCATCATGCGAGACGCCATACAAGGTGGGATTACGCAGCATGCGAATGTACAGATAAGTGTAACCCAGCCAGTTGACAGCATCCTGCAGATGCTGCACTGTGCCCAGGACAATCTCAGCATTGAGCATGTCCGGCAATTTGGAAACGAACTGCGACTCGATAGGCAACTGTTGATTGAGCAGCGATAGATAGAACTGCAGCTCGCTGTGATTCGTAATCAAGATGCCCTCGCCCTTGGTGTCGTATTGTGGACGACCCGCACGTCCCAGCATCTGGAGCACATCCAAAGCGCTCAGCTCGACCCAGCGACCCTTCTCCGGGTTGTAGACCTGTGTGCCCTTGATGATCACAGTGTGCGCCGGCAAATTGACACCCCAAGCTAACGTGGCCGTCGAGACTAGCACCTGGATGTGCCGATCTGCAAACAGATCCTCGACGAGAGTACGATCGACACGCGTCATGCCCGCGTGATGTATGGCAAAGCCATACGGGAGAAGTTCCTTAAGCTCCGCATTCTTCACCTGCTCGGCCTCAGTGCGCAACACTTCCATGCTGGCGGAGCCCTCGCGCAGAAAGCTGCCCAGCGTGTCTTGCTCCAGGCACATGTCGCGCACAGCACGCGCCGTTTTGCCCGTCTCCTTGCGCGAGTGCACAAACACCAGCACCTGATTGCGACCAGCATGCTCCATTGTCTTCTCATACACAATCTCGTTCATCACCTGCACACAAATTGAGATATATTGTAAAAATGGTTGCTTTGTTTTTTGCATCTACTTTTAACTTTTGTCTTTTATTCGAAAGTGATGCTATTATTTTGTTGGCAACTGTATGGAGTCAGGACTCACCTGGAAGCGCTTCAGCGCCTTCTTCTCTGTGACACCAATGTACTGCTGCTCCAGCGCCACTGGCCGATAGCTGTTGTCAAAGTAGAAGAGTCCTTTGTCCGGTTTGACGCGCAGAAATGTGGCAACATCCTGGTAATTGGGCAACGTTGCCGACAAGCCAACGAGACGCACATCCTCCTGGGTGGTCTCGATGTTGCGTATGGTACGGGCAACGAGCGCCTCCAGCACCGGGCCACGCTCATCGTGTAGCAAATGGATCTCATCAATGATGACCAATCGCACCAAGCTGACAAACGTCCGTTCGCCGCCCTTGCGCGTAATAATATCCCATTTCTCCGGGGTGCAGACGATGACCTGCGTGGCAGCAATTTGCTCCCGGGTCAACTGATGATCTCCGGTCAGCTCAGAGACTGTCAAATTGTAGCAGGCAAGGCGACGACCAAAATTGCCGACCATTTCCTGGACAAGAGATTTCATCGGTGCCACATAGATGATCTTGAAATCCTGGGAATTGATGGTGCCATCCTCATTGATATGCTTGCCAATCTCGCGCATCATCGTGAGCAGGGCGACATTTGTTTTACCCGCTCCAGTTGGAGCACACAGCAACATATTCTCATCGCTGTCCAAGGCGGCCTTGTAGAGGCGACTCTGAATACGATTCAAGGTCTTGAAGCCATCGAAGACGGGCTGAACGTACTTGGGCAACTTGTCAATGGGCTGCAGCTCCTCGTTGGCATCGAAGGGTACCTGTTTGAGGGCGGGCACATGCACCTCCTCATAGCCCTTGCGCTGCTTGCGATAACTGCCATCGGGCAGCTGGCAACGCTTGTTGGCCATGAAATGTGAGCCCTGTGTAAAGGCCAGTTCATCCAATTCCAACAATTGACGCACACCGGCCACCTGGCCAGCAGATGCGGCGCCACCATCGTCTGCATCGCCCTTACCACGCTTATTGGCGCGAGCATCGGCCTCCTCCTGTTCGTCGGCCTTGCCCGTGTCCAATTGACGAAGGATTTTGGCCAGCGCCGTATTGCCACGCATCTTTTCGCGTATACGCTGCCGTTCGCTGTCCGTTTGTGCGGATGCCAGCATCGTGCAATAGAGTATCATCTGCCGGTTGAGCTTCAGCTGCTTGATGAAATCAAAACAATCGTAGCCCAGCAGCAGCACAAGCTGATTCTCACAGTCACGCTCATCAGCGGCATCTTTCAGTATTTTGAGAACATCGGCTGCCTTGCTCTGCGAGACCATTGCATCCTTGTAGTACTTGCTGAGACAACGCTGCAACCAATAGGCATCAATATCTAGCGGATGAAGCGAACGTTCCTTTTTCGTATTACTCGCCGCCTCCTCGCTGGCCAGCTGTGAATTAAGTAGAGCATAAGTCTGTTGTATAGATAAAAGGATTAACTTACTCACATTCTCGGCGTGAAGGGTGTGATCGATACGCGCCTCTTCGCCCTCGTCCTGGCCATCATCATCTCGGATCTCGCCATACATGTCATTGTCGCTCTCCTCTTCGGACTCCTCGAATTGCACATTGATGCCATATGTATCATCAATTTGCTCCTCATTGTTGGTGGCTGCTGTTAAAGCGTTGATAGCGTCGCTGCCAAAGTCCGTGATCTTCTTGCCCAGATTGACGAGCAGCGCGAAACGTTCGTCCGTCACCTCACTGAGCAGACTGTCGACATCGCGTTTGCGTTCCCGATCCTTGAGTCGATCATTCTTGAGCACGGCCAGAATTTCATCGGCAGCGCCGCACAATATGTCCCTCGGCTGATCGCCCAACGCCTCCTGGATGAAACTGAGCAGCACTTCGTAGGTTTGACGCGTCTCCTGCGTTTTGGGGCGATACACAATGCCGACCATTTCATCGATGCCCTCCGAGAGTAGTGTGGCGCCCTTCATCCGCTCAAAATCGTATTGCGCCTCATCGCGTTTCTGTCGCTTCTGTTTGCGCTCCTCCGTCTTCTCGGGCCTTGTGCGCTGATAGCGATCGCCCATGCGAGTGCCATCCAATTTTCCCACCAGTGAGCACACCTCGCCGGTGGCTTCATCGCGCCGCGGACGCTCAATGAGTCGTACATCAGCTTGCAGCACAAGATTCGAGTTCTGAAAGCGAATTAAAAAAAAAAAAAACAAACAATTAATTTTCGGCAAACGTTTACCGCATGTGGCGGCGGTTTTTTTTTGCAAAGCACTTTTAGTTACATACCGCCTTGTACTCGTACTGCAATTGACGTGCTGCGGCATCCGCCATACTTCTTTAATGTTTTGCTAACGTTTTGTGTGCTAAATTCAGTTAATTTTGCAATTTTAACGCGTTAAATGTATTATTGTCTGTCGCTGTTCCTTGGATGCCTGCTTTGCATATACAGCGATATAATCGATTGCTATCGACACTTATATCGATAAGGGACATAGAAATTTTCCAGTACTGCTTTTGATTATCGCTGGTCACACTGTGAACCTTGTAAGTAAAAGTAAACAAAACAAACTGCGCTCTGGTGTAATTGGAATATATAGAGCAGCTCATCGATAAGCAAACTCAGTTGCATTGCGGCCTCGACAGCAAAATCAGAAATAAAATGCTACCACTGCCAAGTATAGATCAGGAATTACGGTGTCCCGGCTTCTGCGATTGCCATCTGCCCAACTGCGTCGATGTGGCCAATCACAAGGGACACATACCCGATCTGGTCAAGTGCCGTTGCGGCGAGGACAGCGGCAATGGTCTCGAATGGCAATGGCAACATTCGGAGGAGTCGGACGCTCAAATCATTGGTCGTGACATCATTTTCCATCCCACGTACAGTCAGGGCACGGCAATTGTGCGCGGCGAGGAGCCGCTGCAGCTGGGCAAGGTGCACTTCTGGGAGATGCGCGTCATCACAGTGCTGGCGGGGACAGACGTGGTAAGTTCTAGAATAGAACACACAGCAACTGCAGTCAGGGATTAAAAATAGTCAAAAGTGGAGATAAGCAACAGTGCCGATAAGACTATGTTTGTGATGAGGAAATCTGCTGTGGCAGTTGACAAGCTGATTAAAAACGTACTCAGATTTACAAGTAATCTTACATAGAGGTCAATGCAAACATAATAGTTTGAGTTAATTCAATTTCTTTTGCTCTTATCTTGTGATCATTTAGATGTTTGGC
Source organism: Drosophila nr. perissopoda 5 BK-2023a (assembly GCA_035044105.1). Taxonomy (NCBI): domain Eukaryota; kingdom Metazoa; phylum Arthropoda; class Insecta; order Diptera; family Drosophilidae; genus Drosophila; species Drosophila nr. perissopoda 5 BK-2023a. Next base: position 2,075,159 of record JAWNMK010000122.1, read on the forward strand.
ATTGGCACCGATAGCGTCAATCTGGACCAGTTTAAATTCCATTTTGTTTCCGCACTGGGCACAAATTCCCAATCCTGGGGTTATTCGTACAATGGTAAAATTCAGCACTGTGGCGATCAATTGCCCTATGGCCAGAAATTCTCGCAGGGCTGCCTGGTCGGCATCTATTTGGATCGGACGCGTGGCCATTTGGAGTTCTATTTGAATCGTCGTTCGTTGGGCGTTGCCTACACAAATATACCCACGGATCCGCATGTCAAGATCTATCCCATGGTCTGTTCGACAGCTGCCAAGTCTGTTGTACGGCTAATTAATTCCACATCGGTGGCGGCCACATTGCAGCTGAGAGCATTTGAGGCCCTTGCCAAGCAGCCCGTCAAACTCGAAGAGCTGCGTCAAATGCCCGGCCTGAAAAGCATCATGCAATCATATTGGTTTCTTGCGCCACCTGTGCGCTATTCCCGCTGCTCCCGTGATCCCGATCTGGAACTGGGCGATGAGGCGGTGCTCTCCAGCTCCAACCTACGTTTGCGCAGAAAGCATAAATATCGAGGTAAATATATATGAAAATTATTCAGGCTGTTATTGAAAGGTAGTTTATCATGATTATAAATTGTTCCGAGTATATTAAGAAAAATGTGCTTAACAATTTGTTCAACTTATTGTTGTATTATTTGTGATCAAATAATCTGGGCACGAACAAGATTAACCTTTATGATGTGCTCTATTTAATGTTTGAAAAGTAATCATGTAATGGCTTATCTGTCGGAAATCCTCGCAGCTTAAGCTTGAGATAAGCGCATAAATGCTACATTTAATTTCGTTGCCCTAGAACTAACCTTAAGTGATGATTTTTTATTAAGAATTTACCTCTTTCATAAATAATTGGAATTGGGAATTAGATTTTATTTTTTTAGATTGTTTTAAGATTTTGCCTTTATCTTCGGATTAGTATTAAATTATTCACATAAAACTAATTAAATAATTGTAACTGGAATTGTCTACTATTTTAATTCCAGCCTAGCATACAATTCATATAGCTTTATCGACAATTGACAGCCAATTAAAAGATTTATGGCATTTTCCATTTTTGCAGAGAGCGATGATGTCAACATTGATGAGAATCTATATGAGAATGCGCACAAAATACCGCTGAGACGCAGCGAGAGGAGCAGTGACGATGAATATGCGTCGAGCATTCACGAGTTCTGTGATGAATATTTTCATTATTTGTTGTAGCATCGTCGAATTAGCCTGGATCGCATTGAGCTCTTGGCATTTATTGAAAATCAATGTACTTTAATTAGTTGAATATGTGTACGTGATGCAGCAAATACTCCTCTCTTCACACATCTATGATGAGACAGTCAGTCTGTAGATTTATTTAAAAAAAGTATTGGCTTGAAATAAATATGTGTATGTCTCATTTTGTTTTTCTGATTTTCTTTTTATTTAAGTATGTGCGACAAACTGTAGAAAGTTTCATTATTGCAATGCTGAGTGACAAAGGGGGGTTTGAGTGTGAGTGTGAGGGGATTTAAGGATCCGGAGATAACTGAAGAGTAAACTAAAGGAATTAGTTGGATTCGGCACCGTTCGCCATTCGTTTGAAAATGACGCCCAATGGCAGCTAGTCCATGTCATCGTCATCATCATCCGATATGGTGTATTTCTTTTGGGAACGCTTGCGACGTGTCTGCTTCTTGGATGTGGTCGCTGCTCCACTGCTCGCCACTGATGCCGCTGTCGAGGATTGGGTGGGCGTCGCCGGTGCACTGGTCAATGATTTGCTGAGTTTTAGCTTCATTTTCACGGCCGCCGCCGATGTGGTGGCGATTTCCTCATCATCCGAACCATCGTCGCCATCGTCATCATCATTATCTGAGTTGTCGGAACCACCACCACCATTGCCACCACCACCGTCATTGCCATGGCCATCGCCCGTATTTTCACCAGCTGCCACAGCAGCTGCATCCGCTGCGGCTGTAATCCTCTGCCGCGAGCTCACAAAGATTTTCTGCAACGCTATCGAATCGAGATAGATGAGCGATGCCTCCTCGTTGTAGATCTGTGCATTCTGACAGAGCTGCATGAAGTCCTTCTCCAGCTCATTGAGATCCGCATATTTGCAGTCCTCGATGCGCTGCAGTATCTTCTTAATGTCGACCGGTCGCTTGATGATCTCATAATAGTCAGGCAATCGCTGGCGCGACGGTAGCTTCATGAACGGCTCGGAGAGCGTGCGACCATCCTGGGTGTGCTTGATCACACAGCTCATGATCTTGTGCATTTGCTTCTTGGAGCGTTTGTCCAAGTTCTGACGGCGTCTGCGCTTCAAGATGAGCGAATCATCATCCGATTCCTCTTTGCGATTCTTGCGTTTGCGTCGCTTGCGTTTCGGATCGTTATCCTCCTCCTCCTCCTCGTCGAACTCGGCGCCATCATCGATGGCCTTGAGCCACTCCTTCTCGGTCAGGCTGTCCGTGTAGTCCACCTCCTTGCGCTGTCGTGAACCGCGACCTGAAATTGCAGACATGTTTTATAAGTCTCTGTCTTATATATATAGCAAGATCAACTCACCCAATATGGTATCCTCATCGTATTGATAATGGAATCGCTCCACTTCATCATCATCCTTGGTCAGCCAGTCGGGCAGCTCGGACTCATCGATGAGACGGTCTCTGCCTGGATGGATTTCCTCGTCCTCTTTCTTGCGTTCCACATCCATTCTCTTGAAGATCTCAACTTCTTCTTCGCTGCGCGCTATCATCATGTTAATCATCTCATCGTCGGGCACTTCGTTCTCCTCCTCCTCCTCATTGTCATCCTGATGCAAGATGGTTTGCAGGAACTGCTGCCGTTCACTGCCCGTCGACTTCTGATCGAACATGCCCGCCTGGATGACCTTCTCGTCCATGTTCAGCTTGTAACGTGCCGCAGCCAAAATGCGCTCCTCCACCGAATTCACCGTCATCAGGCGCAACACGCGCACCTCATTGCGCTGACCAATACGATGGGCACGATCCTGTGCCTGCAGATCCTGATGCGGATTCCAATCCGAATCGAAAATGACCACAGTGTCGGCTGTCTGCAAATTCAGGCCGAGACCACCGGCGCGTGTGGATAGCAAGAAGACAAATACATCGGAGCCCTTGGCATTGAATTTACGCAACAGTTCGCCACGATCCTCGGCCTTGGTGGTGCCGTCCAGGCGAAGATAGCCAAACTGGCGCCACCCGAGATAATCCTCGATGATGGTCATGCATTGGGTCATCTGACAGAAGAGCAGCACACGATGATTGGTCGCCTTCAGTTTAGGCAAGATACGATCCAGCAGCTCAAATTTACCCGACACACGATACAGATCTGGACCTATAAGAGAAGGATAGGATTCTTGATTAATCTCTCCTAGATTACAGTGGGGAAATTGTTACCAGAGACAACGCCATGTCCGCCAGTATGATCGCAGTACTTCTCCTCGATGTGCTGGAACATGAAGGGATGATTGCACAGCTTGCGCAGCTGGACAATGGTGTTCATGAGGGCCTTGGCGCCGCCTTTGCCATGTTTGCCCTTCTCGGAGCCATCGGTGAGCAGGACGCCCTTGCTCTGCATGTGCTTGTAGAGCACTCGCTGCAACGCCGACATATCGCACTTGACGATGTATTCGACCTTGTCGGGCAGCTGGTGTTCCACCTCCTTCTTGAGGCGACGCAACAGGAACGGACGCAACACCTTGTGCAGACGTCGGATAATCAAAATCGTTTCCTCCTCATTCAGTTCGACCTTCTCGCCGGTTGTGGCAAACGGAGCATTGAACCACTGCTCAAATGTGGAGCACGACTTGAATATGGAGGGCAGCAGAAAGTTGAGCAGTGCCCACAACTCGGGCAACTTATTCTGCAAGGGTGTGCCCGTCAGTAGAAGACGATACGGTGCTATATAATGCGTATTGAGCACCTGCGTCAGCTTGCAATGATGATTCTTCATGCGATGTCCCTCATCGATGATCATGTACTTCCACTGGATCTTCGCGAGCACCGCCTTATCCTTGATCACGTACTCGTACGTGGTGAGCAGCACATTGAATTTGGTTGCCCGCATCTGATTCTGGAGCAGGCGACGTCCCTGCGGACTGCCCTTGTAGCTGACAACGCTAACGGCTGGCGCCCACTTCTCGAACTCGAGCACCCAATTGGGCAGCGTGGAAAGTGGCACAATTATCAAATACGGACCCATCACCTTCTTCCGGTCCATTAGATAGGTGACCAGCGAAATCGTTTGTATGGTCTTGCCCAGACCCATCTCATCGGCCAGAATGCCGTTCAAATTGTTGTTGTACAGCGAGACGAGCCATTCGAGTCCCTTGATCTGGTACTCCTTGAGGGAGCCATTGACCATGATGCTAGCCTGCTCGAAAACCTTCTCGTGCACGGTGTGCGCAATGCTGTAGTAGGTCTGCTCCTCCGTGCGATACTCGTCGTCCTCCACTTTGACTTGGGTTATCAAATCGTTTGCTCCTGTCGGATCGCCGCCGGGTTGTGCTGATGATTTGTCTGTGGCGGCGTTGGCATCGTCGGATCCATCGCCCGCCGCCGCAGCATTGCGTTCCAATTGTGGCTGCTCCTCGTGTTTCGGTTTCATCATATCACCACCGCCGTTATCATCATCGAAATCGTCGTCGTCGTCTATCCAATCCCAGCCGGGATGCATGTTGAGCCAACGATGTAAGTGCTTCAGCATCGGTGCATCGTCACCGGTCAGCTTCTTGCCGCTGCACTGTTCCACGACAATGACGCGCATATCTGCAGCAATGCTGCTCTCGTCAATGTTGACATATTCGCCGCTCATCAGCAGCTCCTTTTTGTATTGCTGCAGACGTTTGCCCTCCTCCTCCTTCTTCTTCATCTGATCGTCCTTATGCTGTTTGACCATCTGTGTCAGATTGCTGATATACTCATCCGTCTGCGAGAGCAGGAATGCCAAACGTTTGTCCTTCTTTTGATCGATCAGTTTGCGATAGCCCTCCTCATCCTCGGCCATCAGGCGACGCATACGCTCCTTCTCGATGCGCTCCTGTTCCTTCTTCTGTTCACGTTCCGCATTCGCATGATGATTCATCACCGCCTTGTTCATCCGCGCCAGCTGAGCCTGAACCACAACATAGATATATATATATATATATAGTATTTATTTTTGATTTTATATTTTAATTTTTCTCACCTTGTTGTTCCGATGGAATTCACGCAAATCTTTGCCATGCTGCAGCACTGCAGCAAGGAACTCGAGATGCTTCTGCCTGCGTTTGCGTTCCGCCTCCAGCTTCTGTTGCTTCTCCAGCTTTTCGGTGGCGCGTGCCTCGCGCAGCCCTTGGCGCTTGGTGCGCTTGTAGAACTTCATGTTGATGGCCGTCTCCAGCGTTGTGTCCCGCCGCGTGCACTGCACAATTTCCATGCGCAGTTGCCGCTGAAAGTTGAGCACGCGCAACGCACGCAACTCAATCGCGGCCTGCATACGCAGATCCTCAGGCATGGTGGCGGGCAAGCGTTGCAGCTCCTGCATGCGCAACGATATGCGTGACGCAATCCGATTCTCGCGCTCCTGCAACAGCGTTATGGGATCCAGACCCACTGGTTTGGCCACTGTTGTCACCCGATTCGGTTTCGCCATCGGCTGTTGTTGGCCGGGCGGTGCGCCAGGTCGTGGCGGACCAGGTTGCGCCACCTGGCTACCGGGCGGCAAGCCGGGCGCCGGCGGACGCACACCCTGCGCCTGCTGCTGCTGCATCTGCGAGGGTGGCGCTATCAATGGCTGACCCCCAACTGGACCCATGGCTAGTGGTTTGCCACCGTTGTGCTGCTGATGCTGCTGATGATCCGGCGGTGGTTGATGTGGTGGTTGCTGCTGCTGCTGTGGCGGCTGCTGGTGTTGCATTTGTTGTTGCTGCTGTTGTTGTTGTTGCTGCTGTTGCAGCTGTTGCTGTTGTTGTTGTTGCAGCTGTTGTTGCTGCTGCGGCGGAGGAGGTACACCACCGCCTATGAGCGGCGGCTGTGGTGGCAACGGCTGGCCTTGCATATGCGGCGGCGGTGCTGATTGCAATTTCTGGCCGGGCACCGGCTGACCATAGGGACTAGCTGGCGGCGTCGGGCACTGGGGCGGTGTGCCCGTCGATGGTGGCTGTTGCGGCTGCATCGCCTGTTGACCCGGATGCGGACCACCTGGCGGCGGACCACCCGGCATCCCTGGTGGTCCAATGGGCGGCGGTGGCTGCTGTTGTTGCTGCTGCTGCTGTTGCTGCTGTTGTTGTTGGGCCGCCTGCAATGCCTGCTGCATCTGCATGGAGATGGGCTTGTTGCGTGCAAGCATGCGATAGGCGGTGATCTGTGTGCGCAGCAGATTCACCTGATTGCCATTGAGATGCTGGTGCTTGGACGTGGCACGCATTGCCAGCAGCTGCGAATAGCGTGGATCCTCCTGCAATCCTTTCTCCTCCATCGAATCGATGGCACGCTGCAGTGCATGCAAATTCTCCTGACCGGAACGCTCAGGCGGACCACCGGGTGGACCACCGGGCGGACCCTGACCAGGCTGTGGCGGTCCCTGAAACAGATAATAAATTTTAAGCATATCTTCAGTAGCCTTATAATTTAATTCCTGAATTGAACAAATTTTAATTTTACACACAATACGTGTATCACACAGTATTCATATCTGCAATAAGTTTTTAGTTGTATTCCTAAAGGGTACTTCAGCATCGACTATTCTCATTTGTTGTTTTATCTGAGCAAAAGCTCGTCTCGTCTCGGCAAGCTCAACAAAAACGTCCAATCAAGCTTAATGGAATGAAAACCACTTCCAGTTTAAGTTTCAATACCTCACAGCAAGTTCGAGTTCAGTAGCAGTTGAGTCAGCTGACGAACCGCACATCAAATCTTTAGAATCTTTCTCTCCCTCCCTCTTTCTCTAACAATCTCTCTGTGGCGCTTTTTTTTGGCAAACAATGGCAAGCAGCGAGCTGATCGAGGAGCTTTACAAGTTTATCTACCCGCTGGCAATTCGAGCAGGTGAAATACTTTTCGAGGGCTATGAAAACGCTGGAAAGGCGGTGGCATTAAAGGACAATCAATTCCACAATGTGGTCACCGATTATGACAATGAGATCGAGGAGTTTCTGATGACCAGCATACTCGCCAGCTATCCCGAGCATAAATTTATTGGCGAGGAGGATACGCACAAGAACCATAATATAACCAAGGAGTTAACAGATGCTCCCACCTGGATCATAGATCCCATTGATGGCACCTCGAATTTCATTAAACAAATACCGCATGTATCCGTTTCGATTGGACTCGCCATCAATAAGCAAATTGTGCTGGGCGTAGTCAATAATCCTGCCCAGAAGAAACTCTACACGGCCAAGTTGGGACAAGGCGCGTTCTGCAATGGCAAACCTATTCATGTGAGCAACTGTGAGCGCTTAAATGATGCCAACGTGGCCTACGAGGTGTGTCTGCTCCACGAGCCAACGATAAGGAATAAGCACATCAAGCGCATCTACTTTGTGGGGTCCCAAGCAAGACGGTAAGTAAAATCAAATCCCTATAAAAGATAAAAACTATTGATCATGTATTGCAGTTTGCTGGGCTATTCAGCTGTGGTGGATTCACTTTGCATGGTCGCCGCTGGCAATTTGGATGCCTTTCACATTGAGGACATGTATCCGTGGGATTGTGCCGCGGGCTATTTGCTAATAAGCGAGGCTGGCGGCGTCGTTACCCATCCCTACGGGGGCCCTTTTGACATTATGAAGCCAGATTTAATCTGTGCCGGCACAGAAACTTTACGATCAGCAATTGAGATTCTAATACGCAAAGCAGATCAGACCAAATCTGTGGGAAATGATGAATTGGATGCAGAAGTCTAAATATTGATTTTGTTTAAACTTTGCATATAAATAATAATAAAATGTACGAGCAGAAAAAAGCTTTTATTTTACTAATACTTTTATTTTCAGGCTAATTATTTTGAATAGCTTGATTTAATTATGGTTGCCACTATTCACATAATACATTTACATTTAGAAGCATCAACAAAGCAAACTTTTCTCGCATTTCGTAATTTTATAGAATTATGGAAATTGTTATACATTTGCTACAAATGGCTTAAATATCCAACAATATTATCATATAAATTGATGGTGACATCATGCAGGAGATGCACACATGGTAATAAAACCCAAAGATTAATCTTATCACTTGCTCAGAATTATATTATGCAAACTCATTGCAGACACGATCGTAAAAAAATATTACCCCTTTCGCATGATTCCATTATACTTGCAAGTTCACCAATGCATGCGAGGAGAGCTTTGGAAAAGCTTTTCATTAATGAAAGACCGCGACTCACTTTAGACACGAATTCAGTGACCAGCGAGAATTCGTCGAATCTAAAGCCAAAACACAACACTGAGCAAGAGCACTATGATTAGCGAGTCCCAGTTGAAGGAATATTACGAGGTGGCCCTGAATCTGGTGCAGAAATGTGGACCACTGCTAATGGAGGGCTACAAGAAGCCCAAGGCGGATTATACGGTGAAAGCGGACTTTTTTGATTTGGTCACCGTCTACGACAAACAGATCGAAGATGCCCTCACAGAGGGACTACTCGCTGCATTTCCCGAATCCCAAATCATTGGCGAGGAGGAGTCGGCGGCCTCCAAACGCGAAGCGGAATTAACTGATGCACCCACCTGGATCATTGACCCCATCGATGGCACTACAAATTTCGTGCATCGCATTCCGCACTGCTGCATTTCAGTGGGTTTGACTATCAACAAGGAGCTGGTCGTTGGCATTATTTACAATCCGCCGGCAAATGAGTTGTTCTCGGCCTGGAAGGGTCATGGTGCCTACTTGAACGGCCAGCGCATATACACATCCAAAATAACGACAGTAAGTATTAATAGTCAATGATTACAAAACTGCCGAAAACAAAGAAAAACGAAAGAAGAAAAGTGAGTAACAAGCATGATGATAAAGCAATGTCAGTATGTATAACAAAATACACGAAGTTATTTTATTTATTGTTTGCCTTCACACACACATACACGCATAACGACAAACAAAACTTTCCGCACACTGAATGAGCAATAGAACTTTCAGCAAACACACTCAGAGTGCGCGGAGAGTCTCTCTCCAAGTTGTCTATTCACTCTCTCTCCAAATTTACTACTTGCTCGCTCCCATACCTCTCTCATTTTCTTAGATCAGACAAGCCGTGGTTGCGTATGAGATCTCAATGATACACGCCGTTGGAGTGCGCGATAAAAACATTAAACGCGTTTATAAGTTGGGCTCAAATGCTACAGCGTAAGTGTTATAAAGAATATGCTGAGAGTCACAAATATCAACTCTTGCCGCTTTGCAGCACTCGCAGCTTTGGCAGCGGTGCGCTCGCCTTGTGCTATGTGGCAACGGGCCAATGCGATGTTTATCATGTTGAGGATCTTAAGCCATGGGATATTGCAGCTGGGGCTGTGATATTAACCGAAGCTGGTGGCTCCATCTACCATACCAGTGGTGGGAAATTTAATGTGATGAAACCCGATCTTGTGTGCGCAGCCACCGATGAACTGGCCAAGAATGCGATGAGTCTCATTGAGGAGGCCAATCAAATTACGGAATATACATTCAAATGAAACCAAGGATAAATTAATAAATTGAATTTATGAATTTATATTAAAGAAAATAGATAAAAAAAACATTACCAGCAAAAAATGCAGCTAAAGCTGAAGATAAAGATATATATTTGTACTTTATAAATATACTTATGATTGCTTCATTAAACAATAAAGAAAGTAAATCCATTTATTATTTTTTTGTTTAACTGTTTGAGTACCCCTTGCAATAGACAACACATGTATGTAAAAGATAAAAAAAAGTTTCATTTGTAGTCGCGTCAATTCAAACGAGAAAAACCGGAGCAAGAAGAAGCAAGAAGCAAGCAACAGATTTCAATTTTCAGTGCATCTTCGTACCTAACTGCTGTCTGCCAACCCACATATTACGTTTGTACCGTTTATTTATATATTTAGAGATCAATGTAAACAATGGTATGCGTGAGAGAGAGAGAGAGAGAGAGAGAGATGGGGAGATAAAGAGTCTCGCAAGCAACATACCGAGCTTTGTTCCAGTGATCAACGCTGATTTCTGATCAGTCGCCAGTTGACGCCAAGACGTTAACAACGAACGTGAAAGTGACGGAAGTGACGCAATTTGCATACAACAAAAGCAATAACAAGAACCGCGCCATCTACAAGATGTTAACGGAAATTGACGAGTTATACAATTTCATTCACCCACTGGCAATTAAAGCAGGCGAAATTCTGCTCGAGGGCTACGAGCGGGAAGAGAAGGAAGTGGCTATTAAAGATGCATTCTACGACGTGGTCACCGACTATGACAGCAAAATCGAGGAGTTCCTCATAGGCAACATCCTGGCCAAATATCCGCAGCATAAATTTATTGGCGAGGAGGAAACGGCCAAGAATCAGAACATAACGAAGGATCTAACAGATGCCCCCACCTGGATCATAGATCCCATTGATGGCACCTCGAATTTCATTAAACAAATACCGCATGTATGTGTTTCGATTGGACTCGCCATCAATAAGCAAATTGTGCTGGGCATAGTCAATAATCCTGTGCAGAAAAAACTTTACACGGCCAAGTTGGGACAAGGAGCCTTCTGCAATGGCAAACCCATTCATGTGAGCAACTGTGAGCGTGTGCGGGATGCCAATGTGGCGTATGAGGTGTCCCTGCTCCATGTGCACAATGTGGCCAACAAGCACATCAAACGCATCTATCACGTGGGATTGCATGCCAGGCGGTGAGTAAACAACAAATCTGGAATATTTAACAATTTCAAAGGCTGTTCCACGTTCACAGATTGTTGGCCTACTCCTGTGTGGTGGATGAGCTTTGCATGGTCGCTGCTGGCAATCTGGATGCCTTCTACGTTGAGGAAATGTATCCGTGGGATTTGGCCGCCGGCTCGTTGCTGGTGCGTGAAGCTGGCGGAGTTATTAAGCATCCCTTTGGCGGACCATTTGATATAATGAAACCAGATGCAATTTGCGCCGGCACCGAGGAATTGCGCCTGGAAATTGAAAATCTGCTGCGCAAGGCCGACAAGGAGCAATCGGTGGGTGGCAAAGGCGTGGTATAGATAAAAATATGCAAATTACAAAAAAAAAAAAATTAAGCTTGACAAACAAAACAAACTAGAGAATGCTAATAAAAATATGTATCTTGTGGTGAAAAAGCTTTCACTTTAAAAAGCTCTGAAGCTCTCTTTACACTGGAAATAGTGGAATTTGCAAGTTGTCGGCAGATAACGAATCAAATTGTTCTTCACAGTTAATATTATCTCAGAGCTAGTGCCAGACTTATTAAATGTTGTAGTGTACGGGTGTGGTCATACTCTTTTTCATAAGCTGGTCTAGTGATCGGCGATTTTGCGAATTTAAACGACATGCGTTTTGTTCGGGTTCGGATTGCGCACTCTCGCTTTGCTCGGTTCTAGCTCGCCGGATTGTCGGGGCTCTTTCTTGCCCAAAAAATACAATTGTACCCTGACACATTTAAACAGTGCGCAGTAACAAAACATAGTAACAACTTGTGTTGCTGAAATTAAATACTCAAAGCTTGGTGACGCTGACACGTCATATAAACAATCCTGAGCTACTAGATCTATTAGAGGGAACATAGGTGATGGTTGTCCCACCCTTTTACCCACCCTACCATGATCATCATATTACTTTTCTTAATTATCCCTTGGACAAGACTCTTTAAATCTTACCAGATCTCAAATTCACTAACGTACTTTCCGAAATTTTCAACTGCACTTCCACTTAATTTCCAATGTATATATATCTATATTATTAATATGCACCAGGCATATATGAAATATTCGGGTTGTGAACACGTTTGTTAATTAATTGCCATTTCGGCATGGAAACGTTTTTTCTGTCACAATAACCTTGACTGTTTGACCGCACCAAAGTTCATCAGTTTGAGTTGTAGGCATGCTGCAAAGCTTTTTACTTCAGCTTATTGACTGAGCATTCGACTGCACACTGCGTTTTGAGCTGTTCTTATCTGGTCGTCGCCTTACTCTTATCTTCACTGCCAATTTTTTTCTTTACTCGTTTGCGTGGGCGTCTAAATACAAGCAAACAAAATTTAAGGTGGACCCAAAATGTTAAATAATTGCACCAAAAAAATAATTTAAACAATCGGCTACTACAACCTATAACAATTTTAGCTGTAGATATGGCGAGCAGCGTAAGCGAGTCAAAGCTCAAGGAGTACTACGAGGTAGCTCTGGACTTGGTCATCAAATGTGGCCCCATCTTTGAGGAGGGCTACAACAAGCCGAAATTGGAGGTAATGGTTAAAGATGCCTTCTTCGACTTTGTCACCGTCTACGATCGTCGCATTGAGGAGAAACTAATCACGGGTCTTTCGAGCACCTTTCCCGAATCCCATTTCATTGGCGAGGAGAGTTTGGCGGGCAGCAAACAGTTGCCTGAGCTAACGGATGCACCCACCTGGATCATTGATCCCATCGATGGGACTACAAACTACATACATCGATTGCCACATTGCGGCATCTCGCTTGCGCTGACCATTAATAAGCAGCTGATGCTGGGCATCATCTATAATCCTGCGGCAAATGAATTGTTTACGGCCAGGAAGGATAACGGCGCCTATTTAAATGGAAAACCCATTCAAGCATCCAAAGCAACTACGGTTTGTGTTTGACGGATAAACAAAATGCGAGCTGTGAATTGAACCTAATCTTACAGATTGCCAGCGCTGTGGTGGGCAATGAAATTACGTTGATGAATGTGCCGCAGTTACGTGACTTGTGCCTCAAACGTGCCTACAAATTGGGTTCCCACGCAGCTGGGTGAGTTAGTTGGATTAAAGATTCCCCCCGCCCCAAATTCTATATATATTTCTATGAATAGGACACGTTGCTTGGCTAGCGCCGCCATGTCGCTGGCTTATGTGGCCAAGGGCACACTAGACGCCTATCATGTGGATTATCTAAAACCCTGGGATGTGGCTGCTGGTGTGCTGCTCGTGCGCGAAGCAGGCGGCATTGTGCACAATACAAAGGGCACTGAGCAGGAGTTCAATGTGATGAAACCCAATTTGGTAGCCGCTGGCACAGATCAGCTCGCCCAGGAGGTCATCGAGCTGATCAAGCAGGCGGATCAGATCAAAGACTACACATTTCCTTAGATTAGATTAATGGGATTGTTTTGCACTCACATTGGGCGGCATGCCATGCGTTTGATAGCCAAGCGGCGACATATTGGGTCCAGCTGGTGGCATCTGCATGCCCATGTGAGGATCTGTAAATGATTTGAAAGCAGTTAAGAATTGTGCTCAATAAAATTAAATAAAAAAAACTGTATTTGATGCGCATACTCATGCCCTGATGATGTGGCGGCATATGATGGCCCGGCGGTCCCTGAGGTCCGGGCGGGCCATGCTGCATTGGATGGCCATAGGGTCCGGCCGGATGACCCGGTGGCGGTGGTCCCTGCATATGTGGCGCACCCGGCGGCGGTCCCTGTGGCGGCCCTTGCGGTGGTCCCTGATGCGGATAGGGGCTGTGCGGCGATGGTGCTGGACTCTGCGATGGAGGCGCCATGGGGCTGGGAGCCTGCGGAGGCGGCATCGGACTATTCGCCGGCGAGGGCGAGGCCATTTCCACTACCTGTCTGTCTGTCTGTGTTTAACTCTCAAGTTGTTGTCGTTGTAGTTTTTCGGGCACTGGGCGCTGCTCCCCTATAACGAACGGTTAGCTAAAAAGTTGCGAATACGTCAATACACAGTAATTACGCTTAAACATTTTGCACAAAGTCCATTTAAATGTTAAATGTAAACTGTTTAAGTTGTATATGTAATCGGTTTTATTTGGCTTTGTTTCTTTGCCTCACAATTTTTGCACATGTCGCAAAAGCGCATAGACTTCGTGTCTTCTGCAGCCCACTTGCGTTTTATATTATCAGAGCATAGTTTGAACAGTTTTTAGATTGCAATTTTACCTAATTTGCACAATTTGAATGAGTTTTATGTTTCCCGATTTTTCACACTTTTCTTTTGGGCGATAGACGCGACAATGGCGGACGTCTCTGTATAACAAAACGCAAACTGTGGCAACCCTGTGCGCCGGCTAAAACTGGCTGCGTTCAGCACAATACAAATGTGTGTTAAATGCATGATACAATCGCAAATAGCTGTTTTAAATATACGTATTTAACATCCAATTTATCACTTCGTTGCATTATTTTTATAAGTTCGACCGGTATGTTTAAAATATTTATTGTATGCTGAACGCATGGGATGACACGTCATGTTTACGTGACCGGTGAATGGCAAAATTCTTGTCATTTAGTGAAAACAAGAGCAGAATTCGTCTCACGAGCAAAATAACATAATTAGTTAGTTATTATTAATATTTAAGCATTTAGAGGCACATTTAGCACGCTGCAATCTAGATTCAATCATGGGTAGGTAATGGGCACCCACGTCAATAAAAAAGAGGACAGCCCAACTTTGCAAAATACTCAGCGTTTATCAACTTGTCTGCCGCCTGTCACAAAAGTCACCACCACCTTTTAATTTAATTTCATTTTTTTATGGCTGCAGGTGGGGTGCTCAGCTATTTTCGTGGTCTGCTCGGCTCCAGGGAGATGCGCATTTTAATACTGGGCCTGGATGGTGCCGGCAAAACAACAATATTGTACAGGCTGCAGGTCGGGGAGGTCGTCACAACGATACCAACAATTGGCTTCAACGTGGAGCAGGTCACATACAAGAACCTCAAGTTTCAGGTCTGGGACTTGGGCGGACAGACAAGTATTAGGTGAGAAATGCTTACTTATCCTACGTGGTATTTAATTCGTATCAACTTTCTCATCGCCGTTCTTTAACTGAAAATATACTCAACATTTTTGTAGCTAATCTGCAAAATTGAGTTGATTTTCTTTATCGCGTTTTATTAGTGTTTGGTGACAGCTTTGCCCATATCTGATGTGTAATACCAGAGCATTATTACACATCAGACTGTGCCAAAACTTTTCTCTATAGAGTAGAACTAAATATAAAGAGAGCCAACCAAGAGATGAGATTAATGCTTAATCTGATAATCATATTAGGCACAACAGGATAACGTTGAAAAATATTGTTCGATGAATAAGGCTCGCTCAGATCTCAATTGCAATTGGAATGAGTTGTAAATGTAGACAAATATTAGCACAAAACTTTAAATTCCAAATGCATAAATCTCGCTTTGATCTCGACATTTAAAATTATTTAGAAAACATAATTGGAATAAGAAAAAAATTAGAAAGGTATTAAGACAAAAGTTTTAATTGTAGTTTCCATTTTATAAGGAAGAGTTAATTTTAATCTTGGGCAGAATATTTATATCCATATTAATATTAATATTAAATGCTTATTATTATATTAATTTATTTATTTTGCAGGCCATATTGGCGTTGCTATTACAGCAACACGGACGCCATAATATATGTGGTCGATTCGGCGGATCGTGATCGCATTGGCATTTCTAAGGATGAGCTGTTGTACATGCTGCGCGAGGAGGAGCTGGCTGGGGCGATACTCGTTGTGCTTGCCAACAAGCAGGACATGGACGGCTGCATGACCGTTGCCGAGGTGCATCATGCGTTAGGTTTGGAGAATCTAAAAAATCGCACATTTCAAATATTCAAAACGTCGGCAACCAAAGGCGAGGGACTCGATCAGGCCATGGACTGGTTATCCAATACGCTGCAAAGCCGCAAATAGTCATGCCCTCCTCGAAATGAGCCTGTGCCCCCTTGTAAAATTGTCCAAAGTGTACACCACCCATGAAAAAGAGAGTTGGAGTTGGAAGTTTCTTTAACGCTTGCGCAAATATCCCAAACACACACACAACACACACAACAACAACTTTGTAATAACTTCTAGTAATATAATTATTAAATTATAGGTTTATAATGTATGCAACTCTCTATGTATGTCGACTACCAGTCGGGCAGTCCAAAGCGACGCACCCGCTGCTCCTGTGCATCGAGTTCCATGCGCACCTTTTGCCGCATATAGAAAATGGGGCAATCACGATTGCAACAGATGACCTCCTCGTGCAACGAGCCCTGACAACGCTGGCACTCAGTCCAGAGCCGGGCAAAGGTCTGCTCCAAGCCACGCTTCGAGGCCACTTCCTTCTGGTACAATTCACTCATCTTGGGCTCACAGTGCGGGCACAGCGAAGCCTGCTCATAGCCCTTGGGCAGCAGCGATTTGCAGCCGAGACATGCCGCCTTCTTGGTCATGAAACCAGCTAGGCCACCCACCTTAGAAGTGACGACGGTGCGGGTGCGCGTATGCTCGCCCTTGAGCAGCACCGATTCCGCCTTGTCGCCCAGTATGGGCTCAAAGATGCGCAACAGCGGCTTGGACAGCTGCTGCTCCAGATAGTAATTGGCATCGATGGGCACACTGTTCTCCAGCACATAGAGCGGATCCTCGGCCTTTTGGTAGGCCGGCGTATTCTTCGCCGCGGCACAGATGACATACGGCACTCGATCCCCCAATTTGGGCGCTGTGCCCGCATCACGTTTCTTCATCTTGGCAGCCAGCTCAACATGTGCCTGCTTGGCGGCATAATCCGTTTTCGCCAGCTCCTTGGTGATGACCAGCTGAGAGATATCAATGCGATTGCACAACAGATCGGCAATGATTTGTTTTGCATAGTCGACGGCACCCTCGGGGTTGCGCTCGATGAGCAACTTTTGGAGGCAGGTATTTATTAGATTGGCCACCAATGGCGAGTTATCGCGACGCACTGTCTCAATGCCCTTGCAATCCATTTTGTCGTACTTGTCCGGCTTGGTGAAATACAGGCCCGCATAGCGTTTCTTATTGATCAACAGATACGGATAGTAGATCTTCTCGAACTCCAGCTTAATCGGGCGCACAAATTTCGAGCTAACCAAATCGGCGGCCTCTCGTCCCAGTTCCATGCTCCGCTCCAGCGTCTTCACACCAAAATTGACCATAACCGAATCTGTATCCCCGTAAATGACAACTGCATCATTCTCATAGCCATTGGCGCGTGTGTAATGCGATTCCACCTCATTCTTGGTCAGTTCAATCATGGTCCGCCCATACGCGGTGACACTGCCCGAGATCTCCAAGCAGGGCAATTTGCCTACTTGTGCACCCGTAAAACCATACACCGAATTGGCCGAGATCTTTAATGCAAGCTGTCTGCCATCCAGCACTTGCCGCTTGAACGGATCCGTTTCCACTTTCAAATCATTCTTGGCACGCTTACGTGCCGCCAGCAACGATTCCAGAATCTCGGGCAACAGACCCCGTCGCAAATCCGCCTTCACAAAACTATTGTTGGCCGGTGTGCGCTCGACTTGGTCATCTCGCAGGCCCATCTTGTCCTTGGTACCCGGCAACAACAGTGTGGTGTAGCACAGATTGTGGGCCATCATTATGCTGGGATACAGTGAGGCAAAATCGAGGGTGGTGATGGGATCGGCATAGTAGCCGCGCTTCGGTTCGATGACCGTGGCGCCCTCGTACTGCTCGTCAGAGCCACTCGATGTGTACGAGGGCATAATGAAACCCTTTGTCTTCGCCTTGCGCAACAGCTGACTCAGCACCTTGATCTGCTGGCCCCGGGTTAGCAGTGATTCCAGCGGCACACCCGTCACCCTCGCCATTTCCATGTAGTTAACAATGGCCATCAGTTTGCCCAGCAAACGCAGCGGCAAATACGCATCCTTGAGGCAATACATGGCCAGGCGACGACGCGTCTGCTCATCGCCATTCTGCAGATCTGTGATGATGCTGTGATGCACATCCTCCTTCTGCTCCTGCAGAAAATGATAGCTAACCGCATTCAGGGTGTACGAGCGCAATTTATAATCGCGCAGCAGCACAAAGAGTAAATCGAACGGAACTCTTCCCTCAAAGTTGACATATTGATTCTCCCGCCTACCCATCTGTTTGGATTGCAGCACCTGCTCCTTGATAACAGATCGAATGTTCCTGATGCGTCCCAGATACTCAAAGTTCTTCACCTTCAGATGGGCAGCGCGATTCAGCAGATAGGGTATATCGAAATTGTTGATATTATAGCCGGTGAGTATATCGGGATCCACTTCACGGACAAACGCGGCCCATTTGTCCAGCAGCTGGGTCTCCTGATCGTAGCACAGCACCTGGCTGCCAATGATCGGAGCGCATTGCTTCAGCGTGAATACATTCCGGATGAATGGCTCCTGTTCGCCCTGTCTTATGACCATATTCGCAATCTGTATAACTGGATCCATTTTTGCCTCGGGGAAGATACCTCGGCGTCCGGCGCACTCGATGTCAAAGCTCAGGATGCGCAGTGGCGCCACCTTGGACCACTCACCTTCGGGCTCATGCGATATGAACTGATCGTAGGCCACATCCACTTCTAGCTGACAGCGGGATTCGGGCGCCGGCTTCGAATTACGTCCACGCAGACGCCAAACGCCCGCCGGCAGCTCAATCCAATTGCAGCCCACCACACTCGTCTCGACCATGAAACGGATGTCGAAATCGATGTTATTCTCGAAGGCGCGACAGTCTTGAAAGTCAAACGCACCCATGATGACCTCATTCTTGAGCAGTCTTGATGCGGCGGCCACAAAACGTGGCAGAGTCACAGTTATCTTAATATATGACTGCTTTTCATCGCCCTTGTAGCCATGGATGTTGAGTCGCTGCACCAGCTCCACGGCCAAGACGGCCTCCTGCACTTTGTCCTTGTTACCGCCGCGTATGTCGGCGATGACCTTTCTGTCCAGCGCATCATGCAGCTCGGCACAGTGACGCTGCTCAAAGTTCTTCGGAGCCAATATATAGAAATAGGAGCAGTAGCCATGCACATGACAACAGACGGAATTGCCCTCCATGGTCACGCCAAACATGCGCACGACGGGCACCGGACCCAGTTGTGCACCCGGCATGCCCGGCAGTGCCTGGCCCACATAGTTCTCCACATCCAGCTGCTGGAATATTAAACTGTCGGTCAACGGGTTGAGTTGTGGCGGTCGTGCTCGCGACCAGCGTTCGCTGGTCTGTTGATTCTCGGGCCCCTCCCCCAACAGCTGCGATTGGTCTAGCATCGTCTCATCGCTGGCCTCAAAGGCGGCCAGTTCCGCTTCGAAGCCGCCGCCCATGTCATCGTCGTCGTCGTAATTTCTGTCAGTTTTATTGCAAATTTTAGTATGGTAATTCATTGCTAAAGTCAGTTTATTACCTGGCCTTTTTCGAGTAGCCATTGGCTGTGCCATTGCCATTAACTTTGCGTTTGTTTTCCATGTTGTTTGGCTTGTATAAAATAAATCAGATATAATCAAACTAATAATAACTCGCAAATTAAAAGCCGCAATAATAACGCGGTAACAGCGCGGGAAAACATAAAGAAATTGCGAAATCGACCAACTGTTAGGCCAAAATCAGGTTGGCAGCTCCGTTCAGCAAATGGTATATGCTTGAAGAGTATTTAATCGCTCGATGTGTTTGGTATTTTTCTAAAAAGTATTTAAATTTGATTTGTTTTTTTTGGTATTTTAACAGCAAATTAATATCTAAGGTTAAAAATCAGTTTATGAAGGAATAAAGGAATATTCAATGCTTTCGATGAGTATTTATAATAGCATGTAGTTAATTTAAAACAATAAAATGCAAGAATATTTAGTGCGCTCGTATTTATACTTTTCATTTGGCTATTTATTTCAAATGAAGAAACGATTTAATACCTAAGATTAAGAATCAACACTCTTGAAATAAAAACAAATAATTAAAAATTTGAATTTTTTATCATATAGTATTATTCTGCTTATTCTTCGTCTGCTTGTATGTGTATAAAGTATTTTTGTGGTTTAATTCAACGGTCACACTGACCAGCAGCAGATATTTTCGTATGTAAAACGCATTAAAAACTAATAGTTGTGTAAATATTTGAGAAGTTAACGGTGCGGTGCGCCCATGTTTGTTTCTTAGTACAGGCCTCATAAGCTGCTGCTGTCAATAATATGCTGCAAAATGCTTGACCTGTGAATAACAACCAAATACCTTCATTAACTGGCGGGGGTGTGTATGTGTGAGTGTGTGTGTGTGCCTGCGCGTGTGTGTGCATGTTAGGGATGTTAAGTGAATCACAATCACACACTTAATATACAAACGCTGGAAAAAAATGTACCAAAGCGCCTGCAATGCTGCCACGACCGGGTCGTGTGTGCCCGGTGCTGGCAATCAGTTGGACAACGATCGTCAGGCGGCGCTGATAGCGCAACAACCACCCACAGCGCCCGTGGAGCCCGACTACAGTGGCTTCGATATCGTTAAGGCCACACAGTACGGTGCGATAGCACGTGTCCGCGACCTCATCGAGTCCGGCTGGGATGTTAATCAACCAGACAGCGAAACGGTCACACTGCTCCATTGGGCGGCCATCAACAATCGGCGGGACATTATCAGATATTTCCTAGAGAAGGGTGCCACAGTCGATGCCGTTGGTGGCGAATTGAATGCGACACCTTTGCACTGGGCCACACGACAGGGTCATTTGAGTGCCGTTGTTCTGCTGATGGCCGCCGGTGCCGATCCCCGTATACGCGATGCCGAGGGCTGCTCCTGCATACACATCGCCGCACAGTTTGCCCACACCGCCCTGGTGGCCTACTTTATAGCCAAGGGCGTTGATCCCGATCTGCAAGATCGCGGTGGCATGACGGCGCTCATGTGGGCCGCCTGGAAGGTAAGTCGCTGTAAAGATAAAATTCAATTTATTTAATTGCGTTATCTGGTTACTGCTGGCAAGCGGGAGAAGGAATCCATCTAACAATGTTCAATTCCCACAAATTCAGTTATCGATAAAACATTAAATCAATTACGAAGAAACGTGCTGATAAGCTTAAAGAAATATTTATTTAACATTAATATTTTCTTCATATTATTTACTTTACACGGGAAAGGGAAGGGAATCTTATAAAAACTTGAATTTTTCAAGCATGAAGCGCTCTAATCTTATTTATCTATTTCATATCGACTTGTATCATTCGTCACGGAATAATATAAGTAAAAAATAAAAAATTATAATAAATAAAAAAAAAAACATAAATTTATAAGATTCCTGGGGGTGCTAAAGTGCAAATTGGTCCAACATTTGTTGCATGAATCAGACCAAAGCACTTTAAATCTCCATATGCATTACGTAAAATGGAGCATTGTTGGAATTTCACCTCCCGCATGTTACTTATCGATAAAACATTAAATGAATTATGAAACAACGTGGTTATAAGCGAAATATTCTCCTCATGTAAATTGTATTTTGGATATTTTATTTTATATTTATTTGATATAGTTAAAGGAATCTTTCAAAAACATGCAATGCTCTCTATTTAAAATCGACTAACAAAAAGTAATAAATGAACCAAATTAGATTAGAAAGAAATATTTATTCGATTTCTGGGGATATTTAAATGCATTCATATGGATTGGGGAACGTCCAAAAATAAACTCAGACTAAAAAAGCTTAACAAGTCTTAACTAATTATCCATTTTATTTATACCATTGATATACATATTTAATGAATTATTAATATTTGTGTTAGGTGTGTGCCCTGGATCCAGTGCGTCTGCTGCTGACACTGGGCGCCAATCCCGCCATGGTTGATTACACGCATGGCAACACCGCACTGCACTGGGCGATATTGGCGCGGAATGCGACCGCCATATCCACGCTGGTGCTCAAGTCGAAGGCTTCCCTGGATGTGCCCAATTTGCGGGCAGAGACGCCGCTTAGCATGCTGGAGGCACAAACGGGCGCCATTTGGATTGGTGCCAAAGTCATGGATCGGGTCAGGGAGGCATCGCTGACATCACAACAGCGACGATCTCTCCTCTCAAAACTGCGCCATGACAAACGCCTGCGATGGTGGTCGATGGCTGCCAGTCCATTCACCGCCTTCTATTTGGCTGGCATTGTGTTTACCCTGAACACGCTGTATATTATAAAATTTTTCCTGCTTGGTTGCCTCTATGCCATATTTCATACGATTGGAAAAACGCTGTTCGATGAGCATCTGATGGCGTTGCTGCCGCTCTCTGTGTATCTGGCGACGAAGGCCTGGTTCTATGTCACCTGGCTGGTGTATATCGATGATGCTGTCTCATTTCCGACCACAGTGTGCTTCCTAATCTGCTCGCTGGGACTGTGGGTCTGCTTTCTCAAGTCCTGGAAGGGTGATCCCGGCATTATACGACCCACCAGAGAGCAAAGATTCAAGGTGCGTTAAAATGGATAATTTGTTAATATCTATTGTGAATGTGCACTCCATTTGCAGACCATTATTGAGCTGTCGGAACGCGGTGGCATTGGCTTTGAGCCCGCCTCCTTCTGCTCGGGCTGCCTGGTGCGGCGACCCATACGCTCCAAGCACTGCTCCGTGTGTGATCGTTGTGTGGCACGCTTTGATCATCATTGCCCCTGGGTGGGCAATTGCATTGGTCTGAAGAATCACAGCTACTTCATGGGCTTTCTGTGGATGCTGCTGATCATGTGTGCCTGGATGCTCTACGGTGGCTCCAAGTATTATGTAAACGAGTGCAATGTCCGATTTGACGGTAAGTCTACGATTTATTTGACTCATTTCAAAATTGTTAATAATTTTGTGCTTTAGACTTCCTCACCGCCATGCGAGCAATTGGCAATTGCAATGCCTGGGTAGGCTGGGTTATGGGTAGCGCCTTGCTGCATATGTCCTGGGTGATTCTGTTGACCGTCTGTCAAACGTATCAGGTGATCTGCCTGGGCATGACCACCAATGAGCGCATGAATCGTGGTCGCTATCGTCACTTTCAGGCCAAGGGTGGACACAGTCCGTTTACGCGTGGTCCGCTCCTCAATCTAATTGACTTTCTGGAATGCAGCTGCTTTGGCCTGATGCAGCCGCGACACGTCGATTGGATGAGCTACTATGACTATGATGCGCAGGTGCATCAGACAATTGAGAAGGAGCCGCTGTTGCGTGTCGATTGCGCCGATGCCGATGGACTCGCCGGTGATCATCAGTATGTGTAGGATAAATCCCATCGGGATGCGAAGACGCTTCAAATGCCCATTGCGCATGTCTAACGATTAACATTTAACCGGACAATGCTTTAGATATGCCCCTCCCAATTATTACTAGCTTTGTATTAGTTCTCGTTACTTACGTAATTGGTACGCTCTGCTGCAGACAACAATAACAACGATTGAACAACAAATTAAAAGACAACAAACAGAAGACAGAAGCGTCATCGCTGACCGATATCGGATCGAGCAAATTGTGAGGAAATGCCTTACAAACACACACATACACACACACACACACAAAATATACATTGATATAAATACGTACATAGATACATTGAACATGTATTTTACCTGTAATTACAAACAAAACTCTGTACATTTTTCAGCACACTTCTTAATTTAACTGGTTTATGATAATACATTTTGTCGTCACCACTCTAAAGTATTTGTAACACCAAAAAGTAAAAACAAAAAAAAATTATAAAGCTTACACCGAACAAATTGAATGGATAAAAATAAAACTTGTAACTATCGCAAACAAAATCAAAAATGCCAACAATTTTCAAGTTGTGCAATATTCAAATTCTCCAAATTCAACTAACGTAAACTGAATGATTATCAAATTTGTAAAGCGCACAGTAAATACTACAATAAGAACTTTTTTTAATATGTATTCCAAATTATGTGTATTCTAAAAGCAAGATTATAATAAATAACAAATTATTTAGCAGTTGCCCTCGTGTCAGCTTGGAACCGCATACAAAAGAGATTAGGTATCCAAGCTCTCGCTTAAGCAGCTTTCCATGTACCAAAAGAACAAACACCAAACAAATACTTTAAAATGTTAATGCGAAAATACGGCAAAAGCAAAAAGCAAAAAACAAAAAACCAATTTTCATACTTGCAAAAAAAAGAAGTAAATATTCTAAACGCGATCCGATTCAATGCGCACTAGTCTAGTCAGCAATCATTTAAGTAAATGTTATAGTGCAAACAAATTCGATATATATATATATATATATATATAAATAAACAATATATAAAACAATATTGCATATTAAAATATACATACTATATATATATATATATACATATACACACATATAGTTATACATATAGTTATGAAATTATGTACACCTATGATCCAATTATCAATGAAGGAATTTCTAAAAGTGCAACAAACCTGACGAAACACAAAACAAACCAAACACGACACATAGCTAAACACAGAACCGTTTCTAAGTGTAACACGTTACTTAAATGCATTTAAATTTAAATAACAACTTTAATAAAACGACAAAATATGAATCACCTAATGAACAATTTCAACTAAATAAATATGTATGTATGTAATTATAACTAAAAAACAAACATTTTTCGATGTACTATTTTGTATTCGAGATTATACAAAAAAACGAAAAAAACATAAAACAAAAAACACAAAACAAAAAAAAAACAATAATGCGCAATTTTCACCCTGCGGTATTTGCTACGAGTTATTTGTTGAAACCTTTTTTATATATTCTTTTGCTTGCATTGTTAATACAGATATTGAAAACGCTTACAAAAAAAAAGACTACGACGAAATGTAATAAGTAACTGCGTATTCTAAGTGTTTTCGACCCGGTTAACAGCAAAAATGACAAAAGAAAACAACCAAAAATCAATTGCCTGTGTCTTTAGTTTAGCGACTAAGTTCAAGACAAAATATGTGTATTAAATAGTATGTAGAACGAAATGCGAGGTGTATGTGCGTTAAAATTTAATAATAAATAGAACTTTATTCCGTATTCAAAACAACAACAAAAAAAAAAAAACATAACTAATATTTTTAATTTCAGAGCACCATAAAAATCTTTTCCTAACTCGAAGACAAAGTTTAAATCGAGGCATGCTTTTTATAAGATATATCCCGTATTAAGATGTAATTTCATTAGACTACATTCTAAAATTGATGAAGAAAACCAAATAAAGTTCAGTAAAAATCGAATTGTATTTGGGTTTTAATGTTTTTTTTTTGTTGTTTTATTTTTGTTTTATGTTCTTTTTTTTTTGATGACATAATATTTTGTAGATTTAAATTGGTTTGATTTCTTTTCCAGACATTTAGGCATTACATTTATAGGCTCCTTTTAAAAATAGAATTTTTTTTTTTTAGTTTATGATAAATTAAGTGTTGCTCGGTTTTTGTTGCTTCCTGTTTGTTTTTTTTTTTCTTTTTGTTTTGTTTTTATTTAATTTTTGTTATTAAAAGTAAAACAGTTAAATATATATGCATTATTAAAATACGTAATCGCATTTTATACTTAAATTTCGCTTGTGATTAGTTGCTATCGTGTATTACAATTGTAGCAGCAGTGTAAATGATATACAATGTTATGAAATATTTGATTCTCTTTATTATTTTTATAATTTTTATTTATTAATTTTGCCTTATGGTCAATTTACTTTGCTTCAATGCAAATCATATGAGAATTGCGCGCGTTTGCAACGTGCCAAATTTTATTTTGCTTTAATTCTTTTTTTTTGTGTATTGATCAGTTAAAATATATAAAAGCTTACGCACTAGAAATGTGTGTTTGCAAAAACTAGCTGAGAATTAGTAGTAGTAGTAGTATAAGACTGAAATCGTTCGATCGGAAAGCCGTCACGGCACTGGTCGGTGTTTCTCTAGAGTGTGTGGGTAGCGTTAGCGTCTTTTCTTGTATTTCGTTTTGTTTTTTTGTTTTTTTTTCATTCATAACGGTATTTAGTCGCATACATATATATAATATATATATTTTTAGGTGGGTTGCGGCGTGGCCAGCTTGAGCTCAATATAAGTGTTTTATACGAGTGTGTTGTATATGCAGTTAGTAGTATTTAATATTACTTATTACTTGGTCGGAGTAAGTAGCAAGGGTATATCCAATATTCCAACTGTCTGCACATGAAACACGAAACAAATCCGCACGATACGATTCAAGAAGAGAAGGTTAAAGTTCAAGAAATATTGCAATGCGTTTCATAAGCGCACTTGGATCAAGAGAAAACAAAAAAAGAAAGAAAGCAAATACAATATAAAAGTACAGTTGTAAAACTAAAAGGTTGAAATGCTACGCTTATACGTGACCCAATATCATGAAGCTCAAAATTTATAGATTTGTTTTTTTTTTATTTTTTTTTTATTTTTATGTCTGATTTGAGGAACTTAAGCTCACAGAATTTGTTTTATTAGTCTGTAGTCTGGCGATAATGGATATGTTTTGTGCATATTTGATTTGATTGATGTGAGAAACCTTCGATTGTGCTTGCGAATTCGAGAATACATGATATTGTGCAGCGTATAAGCGAAGCTTTCATTTTGATTTTTATTTTTTGTATGTATGTAGCTAACTGCGTTCTTGCCGCAGCCTTTGGATGCCCAACAAGTGGCATATTCGCGATTCCCATTGGTATTTTTAGTGTACAAATTTATTCTGAACAAAGGTTTTATCTGTTTTTTTTTTTTTTTTTGTCATAACTGTGTGCCCTTGTTGTGCATGTGATAAAATTAGACAACGTTTATGCCAAGCTTCATATGCGTGATTAGCCATGCGACAAAACAAAATGAAACAATAAAAAAAATGATAGTTATTCAAATTTTGGTAGACTTTTCAGGGAAAAATCACGAATTGGAACACCCGCATAAACGTGGTAATAAAGTTACGAAATATTTATACATGCCTTAGCTTAAGCAAAATGTGTATACAGTTGCTTAGACTATAGATTTATATCTATATATATATATAAGATGTATATATATAAAGTTTTTTTAGTACGCGTACATTTCTTCTTTTTTTTTTTTGCTTTTCTTTTAAGTAGTGGTTTTTTTTTTTGTTTTTGTTTTTAATAAAAAATATATATATATAAATATATGCTATTTTGAATTTGATTTTATCTCTCTGCTCATATGTATAGTTATTCTTTTTCTTGTTTTTTTCTTATTATTCTTTTTGTTAGCTGCATTAGATCTTTTAGCTTGCTTAGATATTTCCCTCTGTTAAATATGCGCACTTAAATTATGTATATATATGTATATATATATATATATATAGGGTGTATATAAAAAGTTCAATGATTATTAGTTTTACATATATATATATATATATATATAATTTTTTCTTGAATGCGGAAAATACCCAGTATAATGGGTAAGCGTGGCCTTTCTTTGCTTTCGTTTATATAAAAAAAAAGTATAACACACGCACACACATACATATATATATATATATGTAATATGTTAAAAACAAATAACAAAGCCAAGAGCCAAGAAGGAAAGAAAATAAATCAAACAAAATAAATAACAAATGTGCCTTGTAAATAGTTTTACAAAAATAAAAACCTCGAGCTTAGCCTAGCAAAGGGTTAGTTAGATAGATATATCAATGCAATTACAGTTTTAAATAAGTTTAGCAATTATTTACTATTGTTTCTCTGTGTGTTTGTGTGTGTATATGTGGGTGTGTGTTAGTGTGTGTGGGTGTGTGTGTGTGTATATTGTTTTTGCAGGCTTTTGCTTGTTTTGCTTTTGCTTGGTCTCATAATATGTATAATTTTTTGTTTTATCATATATTTATAAACATTAATTCCCACTGATGTTACGTCTTCTGCAGCAGCTCGCTTTGTGGGCTGGGCGGACTGGACAACTGCAATTGTTGTTGTTGTTGTTGCTGCTGCTGTTGTTGCTGCTGCTGCTGTTGTTGCAGCTGCTGCTGCGGCTGTTGTTGCTGTTGCTGTACAGCATTCAACATGGTCGGTGCAGACAGCGTGCTCGCCTGTGTAATAACTGTTGTGGCAGAGATGGTTTGTTGCTGCTGTTGCTGATGTGGCGCCTGTTGCAGCTCGTGCTGATTGATTTGATTGTTTAGCGGCTGGTTCGAATTGCAGAGCACCGAATAGACGGAATCAACTTTGCTTAGCTTCTCAAAGAGCGGTATCAGCTCGCGCAGTTCACAGTCGGTCACATCATCGAACCACGACTTGACGGGAACCTAAAAACAAAATAAATAAATTATTATAGCTAATTGATTATCATACTTATTTAATACTCACCGCATTATCTGGATGAAATATATAACTGGCCGGTGAATTATCAACAATGACAATCTTTTGTAAATCCCTGCCCAGACGATTTAGATCCTTAATGTAATTACCCCTGTAATAAACGCATGATTCCCTAAACAGTCTTGCACGAAACACATTCCACCTGCAAGAAATGATTATTAAATGATTTAATATATAAATATAGATATATATATATATATATATATATATAAGTGTAGATATCACTCACTTGTCTAGCAGATCGGCAACGGGATCTGCGTATTTGGCTAGCGATGCTGTAAACAAAACGCACTCGTACAGTTCACCCATCTTCTGCAGAAACTCATCCACATGCGGTCGCTTTAGCACATAAACCTGATGAATGGTGCCATCGATTTCCACGGGTACTATGAAATCGGCATTAGGTATAGGCTATAAATCAAATACAGATACGACATATGAATTATCGTTGACTACTATTCTGTTACCTATAAACTCACCTTAAAACTACTGTGCACTAGAGTCTCATCCAAATCGATGACCATGCACTTTCTATGCATATCGGAGTGCCTAACCTGAGGTAGTAGGTACCTTTGTTGGTCCGGTAGGGGTGGCGGTGTTGTCGATCCATCGATCTGTGTGCCATTCTGATTGGTTTTCGTTCGATTTCGTCGCCAGCAGCAAAGTAACGATTGCAGAATACCTCGTTTTTGTGGCTTCAAACGATCCACATCTTCTAAAAGAAAACAAAAACGAAAGATTTCCCATTTAGAATATTGGTAAAATGCTTTGATTTACTTTCTACAAATAGATAAAATAGCCTTTGCTCTGCTCCGTCGATAACATTATCGACCTTAGTACTTGTTGCTAAGTCATAATTTTGTAAATAAATAAATAGTAGATAAAATAGGTAAATAATTTTAAGATACAGAACAGAAAGTGGTCTTTCCTATTTAAAGAATTGATTATAAATCTAGATTTACCCTTCCTACAGTTAATGTGAAGGTTTTCAGGCTTAAAATGTCATAGATCAAAATAGCATTTGCTCCCTTCCTTGACGTCAGACAGCTGCGTCGATTATATTAGAGCCTTTCATAAACTTATAATTAACTTCAATTTTAAAATCCAATAATATAATTATATCGATTCGAAGGCCCCGTTATTAAGACACTTATGCGTAGTACTCATTGATAAGTCATAATTTTATCCACAAATCACTAATAGATAAAATAGATTCAGCATTTTGATTGATTCGTCCAACATGAAAACCAGTTAACATTTCATATTTAATTTAAACTTAAAAAAAATTTAATTTTTTGTTTGTTTTGATTCTAATTTTTGCGGTTTGAATTTGACCGTGAATCAAGTTTATTATAAATAGAATATTTAATGCAAATTATCAACCACAAACTAAAAGTGTTAAACTAGCTAAATGTGCGATATTCTGTAATAAAAAGTGTAAAGCTTCAAATTAATCAAATTTACATTTTCGATATATTCTTCTATGTCTTGAATATTTCTTAGCAACTTGGACAATAAGGATGTTTGAAAAACTTTTACGTACTGATTACGTTGCCCTAGTCGAGTCTTTAAGACTGCTACAACACAACTTAACAGTAACAATAAATAGAATCATAAATGAAGCAATAAAGATATATTGCTTAGCAAACAAATGTATAAAAAATATATATGTATAAAGCTGATTTTACGCTTGCTTTTCACAAATACGCAATATGTTTTGTGTGTGTGAAAATGAAAATAGACAAATCGAATATCGCATAAAAAATGGAAAAACCCACGACAATCTTGGGGGGTTTTCACGGGTTTGTTAAATTCTATTCCATATAGAAACAAATTTAGCATATATGCTTGCGTTTAATCGATGGCAAATGATATAATTGCATGCAAACACACACACTCAAACGCACACACAGACAGACAGGGAGGCTCAAGAGACACGCACACCGACGCCAATAAGTAAGAAGGTCGCCGATTGACCTTTAAGCCGTGTGTGTTGTGGTCGCTTTTCAGGTACTCAGGTGCGCAATAGAGCAAAACAAGCAAACACCCCCCTTCCCTTGCTCTGTGTGTGTGTGTGTGTATGTGTGTGGAAGAAAAAAGAAAATAACATTCAAACAGCACTTGGGACAACATACAGAGGCAAAAGCATGAATGAAGTGCTGGCTGCATGTTGCATGTTGCATGGAGGATTGCAGCAGCTAAGCTAGACGTTAGTCGGTTCAGTGAACCGTTAGTTTGCGGCACAAAACTGAGCTTAGACAGCACTAATACACACACACACCCACACACGCATAGATATATGTATATATATACATATATTCATCCAGCAGCACTCAGAACGAACCCTTACATCTCTCGCTAGTGTGTAAAGTGTAACTGTACTTGGAATATTTTATGAGCGTTGCCTAACAACAACAATAAAAACGTGATAGAAGCACGCACACACACATAAGCATACACACAGTGGTGAAAAAAATAATGGCACCACTCGCACAAGAAATGTTTGCAAAGAACACGATTTAAAAAAAGCTATTATATAAAGTGCGTGAGTGATGCTATTATTTTTTTTTTGTACTTTTTCTAAATTAAAAAAAATATATAAATATATATAGAAAAAAATTCCAGGGGTATCAGTACTAACTTTAATTTATAGGAGAAATACTAAGTAATATATTAAAAATCGGCATTTGACAAGATAGCTAAACCAAGAAAAAAATGTTGTAGTGATGCTATTATTTTGTTCACAACTGTGTACATACTGTAGATGACTAGGCAGGTGAAAGGTGAAACGCCCGACATGTTAAAGGCTTAAAGTAGCCACGCTTCATACTTAAAAGCTTTGCATAACTTCGCATAATAGGTATGAGCAAGAAGGAGGAGACGGAGAGCAAGAAGGAGTAGGAGCAGGATAAGGAATCGTTGTCAATTTGCCACCTACTTGTTGAACTGACATCCGCAATATTTTGTCGTTATTGATAGGCAAATGATACATGCATAAACATGTACATGTGCATGTGTGTATGTGTACATGTATGTATATCTATATTTAGGTTTGTGGGTTCGCTGTGCGCCTGTCGGATGCGCATTCAAGCACATCCTCTCCCCTCACACGTCGCTCCTCTTACCCACTATGCCTACCTTCGCAGCAGGCTGTCGTTTTTTTTATTATGATTTTGTCCTATTTTTAAGGCTTTAAAATTGAATTATTTACTTTTCGTGTGTGTGTGTGTGTGTGCGCGCGTGTGTGTAAGGGGGAGAGTTCTTTTTGTTTATTTTTGCATTTTTTGGGCATATTTATAGCATCATTAAATGAGCAACAATCTGTCTGTACGCCTTTAATAGACACCAAATTTGGCAAGCAACTGACCGTAATAATCAATCGCTAAAATTGAAATCTGTAGGTGTTATGGGTATGTACACATGTATGTATGTATGTATGTATGTATGTATATATATGTATATGCATACCTACATCAAATATGAAAAAACTGCCATAGTCACGAAATCCGTGATTTGCACGAGCGGCTCAATTTGAAAATGCTGAGCACCTTTCACGTCTTTTCAGATCACCCACAATGTCTGATAATACACCTACATAACATAAATATGTACATAAATTTCTAAATAAATAGTTGATATCGTATTATATGTATCAATATATATCTTATTATTACATGTGTAAAAGTTAGCTGAGATTTAATTTGATTAAATGTAGCATTAAATTTGACTTAACACAAGACCGGAGATCTTGAACACGTCTAAGTTGGAATCGACTTGTTGACGCTGTTCAGTCTGCCATTTTTATATATTCACCACAAGTTCAAAAAGTCAACTGATTGTTAATATCAAAACTATATAATATATAAGTGCGATATTGATTATTTTTGCTGGCTTAATGATAATTATAATAATACAGATAACTGAATAGTTCAGTTCGAATATATTGGTAAATAAAAACGATTTTTACTATGAATTCTATATGATATAGTTGCCCGATCGCTTCGATGATATATACAGAAAACGCAATTGCTTGCTAAAAGTAATTTCCTAGTGTTAATAGGTTGGATATTACTATTCTTGCTGATTAGCAATATATATTTAAAAGTATAGTAATATATATTGAAAAACCTTTCGTAGACTATATATGTTTAAAATTGTGGCTTTCATTGCTATCGGAAATCGATTTGTATCGATATTCGCGAAACGAGGCGTCTTGGATATAACAAAAATATAATCGAGAA
Organism: Drosophila nr. perissopoda 5 BK-2023a; assembly: GCA_035044105.1. Taxonomy (NCBI): domain Eukaryota; kingdom Metazoa; phylum Arthropoda; class Insecta; order Diptera; family Drosophilidae; genus Drosophila; species Drosophila nr. perissopoda 5 BK-2023a. The sequence continues at coordinate 2,107,699 of JAWNMK010000122.1, forward strand.
ATTCTATACTCATCATATAGTCTCTGATACATGCCTATATCAACTCGGCTGGTAATGCTGCTCAATAATATATATAATAACTATTAATTATAATTAATTATACTATTTGAACATGTACAATTTGATAAATGGATGCTTAACATTTTTAACAGTTGCCTGTCATATTTGATATTAACTGCTTAATATAATCAAAAATGAAGTGTGTTTAAATGTGCCAGAAATTGTTAGATATAAACACATACAATTTGATTACGGAATCAACAAAATATTTATATTGATTGCCAAAAATGTATTGTTGTTTATTTTTAGTTTCTAGCGAAATTAGTTCATTAATTTCTTAAGCAAAGCTCGCATAGTCCAAGAGCTAGTTCCAAACGATGGGTGTACAAATAAATACATGAATATGTACATATATATCATACACAAATTCATACGTACATCGTAAAAAGGTATTCGCAAAAATAGCAGCTGTTTGCATCTGTAGCAATTTTTATTTTTTCTGTGGCTCACCATTAAATGTGAGATTTATTTGACAAACAACCAAAAATTGAAGAAATTTGTTGTTGCATTAATTAATGCAAATGTGAAATTCACAGCAGACTGTTAAACGACCTTACGCGTAAATTGGGGAAAAAATATATCTGTATGTACAACATTTTCGCAGCGGAATGGCAATGAAAATGACAAGCATTTCTTTTGTTTCTATATTTTTATGTTTGCTCTTGCAACTGATTTTATTTTCTTTTCTATTTTACATCTGCTTGCCAGAAATTAACAGACACTGACAGACATATGTAGGAATGTGCGCATTTGTGTATATTTTTAATAATAATTAAGTTAAAGCAAATTGACATTCAAAATATATCGGATGAGAATAATGCTTCAAGAAAAGAAATAAACAGCGTTCTCAACTTGCAAGTATAAAAAACATATTTTGCAGCCCTTATCTAATCGGGCATTCACAATGTTTGTTATCTTAGCGTCCGCCTAAATATGATATCATTCACAATTAACAGTTCTCAGTTGTTGGTTCTTTTGCGCGCTGGCTTTAAGTAGGCACCCATCAGCTCGACCTTCAGCATACATATTTGTTAAGCTTTTCAAAAGTTCAGACACTCACACAGACAGACATAAAAAAAGCGACCGACCTGTAAACAGTTCTTATTATTTTTTTTTTTTTTCGTCTTTGCTGCACGTGATGTTTGCACAGGCTGGGAAAACACCTGCTTCAAAAGCAAGAACGAGAGAGAGAGAGAGAGAGAGAAAGAGAGAGAGGGAAGCAGAGCAGGAGAGCAAAAGCTGACGACCCTTTTGTGTTGCATTTGCACAAAGATGTCGCGCTTTTGGGGGTTGGAATTTAGAAAAGCACAGCACAGCACAGTGCAAGGGTCAATGAACCACCCCCGCCCCCTACTCTCACAAAACCCCCACACACTTTAAATTTAGATGGTATTCTTCAGACATCATCAATGACAGTTGGTTTAATTTGATTGCTGCATGGATTAAGAAGGAAAGCTCCAAAAATAAATTAATTATCGCTTTTTCAGCAGCTGTATACATATTAATATGTATATATTTATTTATTTATTTATATATACGTTGTATGATGTAGGAAATGTTTCGCTACGAAGGCCATCAAAATTTTTGCACAGCGTGCGGTACGCATATATATTCCTATCATACCTAATATATATATAGATTTATACATATATATATATATACATATATATATATCTAATGTAGATATGCACAAACAAATTCTTTTAAATTATTATGCATTGCAGCAACTAAAATATGTGCAAATCTTTGTATCTGCTTTAGATATTTCAACGCATAAGCAAAAAATAATTATAATAATGTGCTTTGTTTTTATGAATAGATCTAAATTAAATGAAAATAGAGTAATGGTTAAAATTTAAATTTGCTATTATTTTCAATGAAAATATAATCAACTTTAATCAATTTAATTGAATTTAGTAATATATAAAAAAACAGCTTTTAATTCACATTATAAGGATTAAGGGTATGTACATTATTTTAATAAAATTGCGGTAAAGGCATATTAGCTGTTCTATTCATACCAACAAAACATTTACTTTTTTCTAAACGTGGCCACTCTTATATAATTTATTTGTACACATTATCGTTTAATGACTTCCTCTTGACAATTTATTATCTTGATCACCATTTTCAATAGAAACCAATTTGTTTGTTTACATTGCAAAACTAAGAAAGAAAAAAATAAATAAACAGCTGTTTGCCATAGCTGTTAAAATGCACAGTTATTTCAAACAAAGCAAACACATCGCTTTTATTAGCTCTTCTTTGCGAGAGAGCAGAGCAAATGAAAGAGTGAGAGCTTTTATATACGAAGAAGAGTCGGCAAATTGCTTTGATAGATGATAAATCAAAATTGGTTATAATCAAATTATTATAATTATTCATTTTTTTTTATTTAAAATAATTTTAACACATTCGCCTTGACAAATTCGAACATATGCAAATACTGTATAATAATAACTTTTTTTATATTTTGGAAAGGGCAAAGCGTGCGCTGCTACTCATGTGTGTTGTGTGCGTAAGTCATTTGATTTAAAGACCTTGAGAAATTGAAAATCACAGGCAACGAGAAATGAGATACTAGAGCGGCATTTGGCCATAAAAGCAAAATATATGTGTATTTGTACACACATATTCATACATACTTAACATATATAAATGAATCTATATAAATATTTACAGGCAAACAGCACTTAGGCGGCACCCACTGAGCAAAAAGAGAAGAAAAAACAGCAACAACAACAAAATATATGTATATTTCGTTTGTCGCCGGTTCTAATGTTTTGCCCTCTCCTTCACACCCACACATACGCAGCAGCAAGCAATGATGACGTCGTCATATCTTATTGGTCGCAAAGCTCAACAAGTCAAAGAGTGAGGCAAAAGGCATGCATACACACACACACACATGTACACGCATATGTATGTGCATGTGTACAATTGATATGCACACGGAAGTGCTTCATAATGTAGATAAAAATTTGAGTTATAGTTTGAGTTGAATTGGCAGCACTGCTGTCTGTTCTATAAATCGACTCAAAAGTGAGCAAACTTTTTAAGCAAGCAAGCAGCACAACGAGAGATGTCAATTAACAACCAAGCGCAAGATTTTTGCTTAGTTTCTAAATGCTCTGCCATTTTAAGTATATGTATACATATTTATGTGTATAGTTTGTCGTCTGTTTTTGCGACCGCAGATTAGATTAAATTTTGTTGTTACTTTTAAGGCGGCGTTCGTCTTGTCTCGTTTTGCCGCCCAATGCCGCACCCCGTATTGCAGTCGAAGTAAAAAAAAAAAAAGAAAAAAAAAAACCCACACAATCATATGTAATTGTGCATACACACATATGTGCAAGTGTGCATTTTTTTTTTTTTAAATTTTGCGCCCTCTTTCTCTCTTTCTGAATACTAAAGCGCGCTCTTGGCAACTGTTCATTCAAGCTTTTTTGTAAGCTACGCTTTGTTTTTCGTCTGTTGCTCTTTGTGCTTGTTTGTTTGTTTTCTTTCACATCGAAAACTAGTCGTTGTCGACACTGTCAATACCGGTTTCGCCTTCTTCCTCTCGCGCTCTCTCCCTCTCACTCACGCTGTTTATCTTCATTTGTGTGTGCAATTTAATTGTGGTTTCAATTGTTCGGCATGTTTTCTCCTTCTTCCTCTCTCTTTCTCACTCTCTGGCTTTAGGACATGCAAGGGCAGTGCAATTTGATCTAAATTTATTTTGGTGTTTGCGTGCACTGGTTAAGTGCATGACGTCACCGACGTTGATTACAGGTGGCGCTCGAAAAAAAGTTGCAAGCTGGCGACGTCAGAAGCGCTAGCAGCAAGTGGTTAGATCATTCACAATAGGCACGCAAAAACAGCTGCGCACAATAAAAGAGAGAGATAGAGAGCAGAAGAGAGAGAGAGAGAGGGAGTTAAGTCAATTTTATTGGAGGGGGGTGGGGTTTTTGACTACTCAATAATTACTAAGGTCAGAGGGGGAGGGGTGAGGTTCGTCCACTTGTCCTTCGAGTATTTTTATTTCGTCTTTGTTGTGACGGCGATTGGGCTGCCGTTATGACTCACTGGGGGGGCATGCTCTGCATAGTGAGCGTGTTGTGAGTGCTTGTTTGTGTAGTTATTGTTATTGTTGTCTCTTACCTCCTTTGTCGCTTGGATAGACATTCAATTGTTCATCATCGCGTGAAACTTGCGTTATTATTGATGTTGCATCCATTACACGGCGTGCTGTTGCTGTTGTTGTTGTTGCAAGTTGAACGCTCCTTGTTGCTTGTTGCTTCTTGTTGTAGTCCTCAAATCCAAATAAAGTTCACAGTTCAAGTTGCGCTGCACAAAGAGTAATACACACACACACATATACAATTATTATTAAAACATTTTACATTTCGCATTCGCTTAGAAAACTTCATGTTTTCTTTACACAAATACACATGCATATATAAAAACGCACACACACATATATATTGCATATATATGCATAGCAGACTGCGACGTCGACTGCGACGGCAGACAGTGGAATTTTACAATTACGCTTTGACAGCCTCATTCGTCGTCGTCGTCGCAGAATGCAAATGCTTTTCCCTCGCGATATTCACCTTTTGCAGCAGCAGCAAAATACACACACGTATGTAAAAATGCACTTTCGCCCTTACTTTATTTAAAAATTAATTAGAAATGTATTAGAAATTCAATGGAAATTCACGAAAAAACACTTTCTTTTCTTGCACTGTTGTTTTTGGGCACATTCTTTTTTTTATTTTTCTTGGCGTCTACTTTTTGCACGCAGCTTCTTCTTGGCGTTTTATTTATAACGCACTCACTCGACACACACACACACACACCAGCACACACACGACACACAGAAAAGAGATCAACACAGAGCACAGCAAGCAACTGCTTCTCACTTCGCTTTTCACTGTTTGCTATCGTTATTGTTGTTGTTTATTTCGATATCGCACTCATTTTGTGTAATTTTTTAATGATTTAATATTAATCGTAGTTGAAATTACGCGCAAAAAAACAGAACGTGCTCTCCTCGAAAAAAATCTAGCAAGACTGTTTCTCTTAGTGTTGGATAGTGAGCGAAACAAAAAAAAGAGTTGCTCCCGAACACCAACATTTGCTGTAATGTTATTAACATTACGCACTAAGTAGTATCTGTTAAAGCTGCCGTTAGTCGTCACTCAGATTTAAAAACCTCAGAATTTAGCTGTATACTGTACTTTTGTATAAACATATTTTTAAGTGACGGATAGTGTAAGACGAAATTGAAATTTATTTTGGAAATTTAATTACCCACTGCTACAATTAAGGAACATTTTTGACACAAATATAGAAATACAGATGTTGCTTAACATTATCTATCGATTATTTGCCAGCAACTAGGGCTGATACAATATATCGATACTCGATTCCCAAAAGTGTCAGCCAACCGGCTAGATAACAAAATTAAATATTTTATGTAATAACAATTTAAAGTATAATAACACAATGCCGCGTAATCCGAATGCCGAACGCGACAACCCATGTCTAAGGGTAAGTTTGCTATTCACTGCTCCAATACTCAACTTAAAATTTAATTGCAGGAACATGAATTATCATTAAACTGCCTAAACAAAAACAATTTCGATCGCGACATCTGCGAAGTTTACTTTGCCAACTACAACAACTGCAAAGAGTTTTGGGTAAGCAGCTGGGGATTATCTGTATTCTGATTTTATTATAAATGCAATCTACTTTAGAACAAAGTGCGCAGTGACCGCCGCGCCAAAGGAATTGAGCCTTATTTGCCACCGATCGAGGAGCGTGCAGCAATCAAAGCTGATTACATGAAAACCAAACCGACCAGCAAATAATTGTGATATTTTTATAAATAGTTAAATAAAATCATGTGTTTCAACAAAACTTAATGTATGCTATCTGCTGCTATCACTTTGATCGGCGCCATTGCCAACTCCAGCATGGAGGTGGCCAATTCCATTTCGAGCGTCTGCTTGGGATCGTCAATAATCAGGAGCTTCAACTGCGGCAGTCGATGGAGGCATGCCAATCCTTTTTCTGTTATTGCCGTGCCCGACACGTCCAGCACCTCAAGGTGAGGATAGTCGCCGCCCGCAACACGATCCAGACACCAATCGTCAAAGGTGCGCACATTGTGAAACGACAAGAACTTTAGGTGCTCCAAGCAACGCAAATTCTCCAGACCCTCGTAGTAGAGCGTCATATTGTCACAGCGCAACGCCTCCAGCTTGTAGCCGGGTTGAAATTTGTTGGGCAGATTAAATTCACCATCGGCGGATGCGCGATGCCAGCGCTGATCGTTCAAGAACTTTGCTGCACCACCTCGATACAAAATGAAATGGGCTGCGGCCAACTCGGGCCCCAGAATCTTGTGGCGTTCGGGTATAAACTGTTGCATGTGGCGCTCGGTGCGCTCCTGCCGCTTTGCCCACCATTGCTTCATGTTGGTGGGGCTCAGATCGATGGGTCGTTGCATCATCACAATAAAATCGGATGTTTGCTCCGAGTTCGAGAATAGTTTCAGCTTGCTATTCCAATCCTCGGGCCGATCACCAATTGGCGTCCGCCAGTTCAATTGCTGTTTATCCTGGGCGAGTTCCTGCCGAATTCGCTTTACAGTCGCACTGAGTTCATCATCGGCTTTGGCGCTGGGAAATGTGCTATTCGCACAGCGTTGCACAATGCCAACGACGACTCTTGGCTGCCAGCGACGGAGGCTGCCAAACAATATCATCACTTCTATTACTCAGTAATTTGACACAAAAAGTAATGGAAAAAATGTGCCGAAAATTTTTTGAAAAAATCGCAGTCAGCTGTGGCAACAGCTGTCAGCTTGATAAGTTATTTTTAAACAAAGTGGCAATGTTGGACAGACGCCATTTTTTTCCTGTGTTGTACAGCCCTGGACGTCTACTGCGTGAAAAAAAACGTTTGTGCTATTGCAAACGTTTGTAATTATTTTTATAAAAAAAAACAAAGAAAAGAAAAAAACGTAATATTCCACCGAAAACCCAGTTGAAGGTCATCAAACATAAATGTACAGAAACTGCACGCCAAGATATTTGGCATAAATTGCTACTGCAAATTACTCGGGTGAATCAGCTAGAAGAACAGGAGGGCAACGCAAACGTCTGTCTGTCACTAGAGCCACAATCACCATTTAATAACCAAAACACAAAAAAAAACAACACTAATCGCAAAATGGTCAATACATCGGGCAGTGAAGATGGCCAGCTACGCAGCCCCAACGACGGACACTACATCAGGTGTGTTAAAATGAAATTCTATTGAAAAAGCACATAAAATTGTTGCTGCATACACGCATCACACACATACATACGCAGACACACACACTCACACAGCTGCTAACATAACTACATTCATATGCATGCGCGCGTGCCTGTGCCTGTGTGTGTATGTGTGTGAAAACTTTTGTGTATTGACTGCGGCAGCTAAAAATGATTCTTCTATTTGAAAGCGTTAATTTGTAATACTATTTACAAAACAAAATACAAAAAACTTGTCAATCAAACTGAAAAACCAGAACCAATCCTGCACGGTTTAATGATCGAGAGGTTGTGCAGATCGTTATGCTGATAAACTGCTTGTGACGTCACAAACTCAATTTTTCCTCATGCTAGAGATGCTTACTAAACAGCCATAATTTGCATGTTATTCTGAGAAAAGTTCGGGCACATACCTGTCGATCATTGAATCGTGGACCTATCCCCCCCTGCATTCTCGCTTGCTTAATACAGTATTATGTATGTATATATATGTATACGTATATATATATATATTTATATATATATATATATGCAACAGATATGTACTTATATTATTGCCTACCAAATGTTGTATAATAACAAAGAATATATAAATATATATCCAAATTGACAACATTACCAACATTTCTTTTTAAACATGTACCGTTTAATTGACTTGAGTTTTTTCATTGCAAATAGGCCAAAAAGTGTGTACTTGTCCCAAAATGACCGAGGCGCGCGATGGCCAACAACTAAAACTAAACTTAAAACAAAAAAACCAAACAAATAAAAAATTAAAACCAATAAAAAATACCGAAAAACAAATACAAAAAATTAATAAAATTATAAAAGCCGAACGCAAAAAATGAAATTCACATTTAAATAAAGTGTGCCCAGCAGCTAATGTGTATAAAATGGCAAAATCGGCAGGGAACTGCAGGCCCGCAGGACACGGCCCCCTCCGCGAAACAATATGCGAAAGCAAGCAAAAATCTTCTTTAAATGAGAGAAAGACAGGGAGAGAGAGAGAGAAAGAATGAAACCGTGAGAGAAGATCTCAAAAGCCTGGTGGTAAATCGAATACAAATTTCTGTTTAAATAACAATGCTAATGCCTTTCAAAAGTCCTGTCATCTATATATGCATATTCTTTAACATATATAGACATAAAAATACATCTATATATACATATATATATATAAATCTCTGTCTTTTGTCCCACGCAAATTCCAAATGTGTATTTCTAGCAGAGTTTTGCAGTCGTAAGTTTACATTTTACAGCCCTTCGGAGCTCAACTCAATGCCCCATGGAATTGTTGTTTTGTATCTAATTGCCATATTCAAAATATGCGGTTGATCACACAGGTAAGTAATTGCGAACAGTGGAACCTTGATTAACACGCACAACTCAATTACACAACTACTCAAATATGTACATACACTAATATATATATGTATATATATATATATATACATATACTTATCTATATAAATAATGTTAATTTCTTTGCCGCTTTTGCCTGGATTCAAAGTGTGTGGAACCAACGAGAAAGTGAGGAACACCAGCAAAACAAATTAAATATATACAATTTTACAAATATGTAATAATAATAATAATAATAGTAATAATGGAAAGCCTCTCGATCAAGCCTACCTACACTTAGCATTGGCTCATATACATATTGATCATGATATAATGATTAAATCATTTCACTTGTTAAACTTAATTACAGTAGTTACTTGAAAATTGTAACCGATCGATTGAAAATTGAATATTATGTATGTATATTTGTTTAAAAAACGTTATAATTTTTGATTGACTAATGTAATTATGGTTTTTGTTCAAGCAAGGATTTTTGGTAAGAATTAAGCGTATTAATCAAGGATCCACTGTAAAAAAGAAATGCACCATATATACTACTTATTTATTATAAATGTATACTACACCAAGTGTTTTTTTTTTATATATATATATTTATATATAATTGTCAATTTCCATCATGCAATAATTCGCTTTAGGTCTATTTCAAAATGCGGCCTTGAGAATTGAAACCGATTGGGCAACGTAAAATGTAATCAACGACTTCAAATGCACTGCAACAAAAACAACAACAACAGAAACAGAAACAACTGCCTCAACTTGAATGAATAATTAATTAAAAATCAACTACAGAACTGCTTGAACAGTCAGTCGAGTCAGAGCGCGCCTCGCAGCCATCAAAAATGGGAACAAAACGAAGCAATTCAGAGAATTTAGTTGCAATTGGCAACAAGACAAAAAATGTGTGTAAAATTTATTGGTATTTTGTTTATTTTAGCTGTGATGATGATCATGAAGCGGACGATGGCCTCTATATACAGCCGCCCCAGGCGACCAGCAGCACTCAGCAGCAGGCTCGAGCTGGAGGAGAGGCGGCGACGAGTACGCGTCGCGAAAAGAAGAAACACTCCAGGGATCGACGGCACAAGGAACACCACACTCTAGATGGCATCGAACGGGATCGCGAACGTGACCGAGAAAGAGATCGTGAAAGGGAGCGGGAGCGGGAAAGGGAACGCTATGATTATCGGGCAGCACGGGATGAGATGGAGCAACGTTACCATCCGCATGCACATCCCCATCCGCATCAGCATCGCAGCGAGCGTAAGCATCACTTGAGCCATGCTGCCGCCTATCATTATCAGCAGCAGCTGCCAATGCCGCCGATGCCGATGCCGCCACAGAGCTATGTACATCATGCGCACCATCATCATCATCATCACCAGCAGCAGCAACAGCAACAACAGTCAGCACCTCAACTAATGAGCTTATCACGTGGCGGCGGCGGCGTAGGCGGAGCACGTAGCGATTATTATCACAGCAGTCGGCATCATGTGGAGTATGTGGATGTTGTGGAACAGGGGCCGCGACGTGCAAGCAAGCATGGACATGTCTACGAGCAGGTCAAGGATGCCGAGAGTCTCGAACAGGATCTGCGCTCGCGGCTGCTCAGCAAGCGTCATAAATACGTCAAAGACTATGCCACGGATGAGGGCTATGAGCAGCAGATGCAGCAGCAGCAACAACAACAACTCCAGCAGCAGTCCCAATCCCAGCATAGTCGCCGCAAGGAGCGCGAATCGCGACGCGCCGGCTCCACCAGTCACAGTCACAAGCTGCGTCACGGTCAGGTCATTGAGCTGCTGGACAGTCCCGAGTCGCATGCAACGCAACATAGGCGTAGCAAGGAGCAAAGACGCGCTGCCGAAGCGGAGGCACAACTGCAACAACAACAGCAGCGACGCACTGCATCTGCCATCGATCCGGAACTGATGGCGCGTCGTGAGAAAATCTTGGCTGCGGAACGCGAGAATCGCAAGCGGAAGCAGATTGCACGCGAGCAGCTGGAGGCGCGTCGGGAGCAATTGCTGCGCGAGCGCAACGAGCACAGTGATGCTCTAAGCCCCAGCACTGTGGCGGCCAGTGTCACCGCTGGCCTTAACATTGTTAAGCGGAAGCATAAATCCAAGTCGGGTGGAGTCGAGGAGCATTATGAGCATCATCGAAAGCGCAGCAAGCCAACAAATGAGGAGCAGGCAAAGAAGAGCAATGCCGGTGACGATGATGATGATGAGGATGCTAGTAATGAGAGTGATGCAAGTGAATCTGATGAAGACGACGAGGATGATGATGAGGAGGATGACGATGAGGTGGAGAGTGCCAGTGCTGCAAGTGGCAGCGATACGGCGGAGGAGAGCACCTACGAACAGCAGCAGCAGCAGGCAAAGTCAACGCACAAGCGAAACAAGAGAAAACGAAAGCAAGAAACGCATCCTGCTGGTCGTGAGGATGAGGGTGAGGATGAGGATGTGCCACTGCCTGACAGTCCATTGAGTGTGGGTGCTCTCTACAAATCGCCCCAGCAGCAAAGGCCGCTCTCCCATTCCGTCAGCTCGAAGAGTTCCAGGCGCAGTCGCAGCAGCAATAAGAGTCGGAGTCGATCCCCCGCCAGCAGCAGTGTGGATGAAGGGGAGGAGCAAGTGAATCGTCAACGTTCGCGCAGCAGCAGCACACGCAGCGAGGAGCGTGGCATGGTTGGTCAACAGCAGCAGCAACAGTCGGACAATAACATTCCCATTGAGCCGACGCTGGAGAAACTTGCGAAGATTGCCGTTGAGGATTTGCCGCCATGCGATGACAAAGGCGTGCCGCTGCCCAACTATTATCCAGGTGTGCAGGGCTGTCGTTCCGTCGAGGAGTTCCAGTGCCTCAATCGTATCGAGGAGGGCACCTATGGCGTTGTCTATCGCGCCAAGGATAAACGCACCAATGAAATCGTTGCCCTCAAGCGTCTCAAGATGGAAAAGGAGAAGGAGGGTTTCCCCATCACATCGCTGCGTGAGATTAACACGCTGCTGAAGGGACAGCATCCGAATATTGTGACAGTGCGTGAGATTGTCGTCGGTTCCAACATGGATAAGATTTTCATCGTGATGGACTATGTGGAGCATGATCTGAAATCTCTGATGGAAACGATGAAGCAGCGCAAGCAGAGCTTCTTTCCGGGCGAGGTCAAGTGCCTGGCCCAACAGCTGCTGCTGGCCGTTGCCCATCTGCACGACAATTGGATATTGCATCGTGACCTGAAGACCTCCAATCTTCTGCTCTCGCACAAGGGCATTCTCAAAGTGGGTGATTTTGGGCTGGCCCGCGAATATGGCTCCCCGCTGAAGAAGTACACCTCGCTGGTGGTCACGTTGTGGTATCGAGCGCCAGAGCTGTTGCTCTGCTCACCAGAATACTCCACACCGATTGATGTGTGGTCCGTCGGTTGCATTTTTGCCGAATTCCTGCAGATGGCACCCATCTTTCCGGGCAAATCGGAAATCGATGAACTCAATCGCATATTTAAGGTGAGTTCCCATTTAAGATTATTATTTTCATGCGCCAATTTAACGCAATCCCGTTTCATCAATTCTTTGCAGGAACTAGGCACTCCCAACGAGAAAATCTGGCCTGGCTACACGGAGCTGCCGGCCGTCAAGAATATGCTCAGTCAGAATTCCCAATTCACCGATTATCCGGTGTCGCAGCTGCGCAAGCATTTCCAAGACAAGACCTCAGATGCGGGCCAGGGGCTGCTGCAGGGCCTGCTCACCTACGATCCGAAACAAAGACTGACTGCTGATGCGGCGCTGAAGCATGGCTACTTTAAGGAGCTACCCTTACCCATCGATCCATCCATGTTCCCCACGTGGCCGGCGAAGAGCGAGTTGGGCGCACGCAAGGCGCAGGCCTCATCCCCCAAGCCGCCTTCCGGTGGCTCGCAATTCAAGCAGCTTGGACGCGATGAGCCCATGGCAACGACGGCAACAGGTGGTGCAGGTGTTACAGGTGCTGGCGGCGGCATCGGTGGTGCTAAGCTTGCCTCCGGCATCATAACGGGCAACAAGAAGAGCAGCGGTGGCGCCTCAACGGCGGCCAGCACGGGATTCGTACTCAATGCGGGACTGACGCAAAGGCAACTGGCAATGGGTCCGGGCTTCAGCCTGAAGTTCTGAGACAGAGTCAGAGTTGGAGACGTACCCGGAGATGGAATGTGTGTTTACAGATTTTTAGCCAATTCGTGGATTAATTGTTATGTATAGTGTTTAGCATGTAAGATGAAAGTAAGCAAGAAAACAATATCGTTTAATGTATGTGTACAAATATTGTTCCAAATATAATTTAAAAGCCATACAAATCACACACAACAGATCCAAGAGAGATCTCTCTCTTTTTTTAACAATTGCCCGCTTATCCATTTTAAACATTAAATCTTAACCTAAATCGGGGAATACTCGGATGAAATCTCTCATGTGGACCACAGATAGAAGTAAGTGTCCTGCCACTGGGGAATGTAATCCATTAGTGGTCCGGCGACCACTTTGGCCAGTGGCACATGCTGCGCCACAAAGCCCAAAATTCGTTCGATTCGCGTCCTGGTGTAATTCTCATAGAACGGACTCCGCACCAGGAAATACAAAAGATTAACGCATCGGCGGCTCAGCTCCATTTTCTGTTGCTTGGACATCAAGTGGCGTTGCTGGCGATACAAATGAACGCTATACAAATCGAAGGACAACGCAACCATATATTGCTTCCAGCTGCGCCGACCAAACAGACCCATCGCAGCTAAATGGACCAGTGGCTTGGCAATGTACAAATACTCCGCATGGACCAGTTCGCGTGGAATTTGCGTCTTGGCCGCATCCGCACTTTCAACGTGCAATTTGAAGTCACGATATTGCATGGGCGGTGCACCCTCCACTTTGCGGATGACGCGACCCGAACGTTTCAGCTGAAACGTTATGGAATGCTCCGATTGAGTCAGGTTCTCTGTCCCAGCTGCATCCGATTTGCCGGGTTTGCTGAGCGTGCGCCGATTGAGAGCAGCGATCGGTGGCGATGTGATTATGTCCGATGTTGAATGCTTGAGCAGGAACAAACGGCCGCTGGCCTTGAAGAGCTGGATGAGCGTTATCACCAGCCACTTGCCTTTTTGACTGAGGAAGCGTCGTGCCGATATTTCGATAAAGACTTCGCAATATTCGAGTGTCGTCAGCGTGACCTTTAGACGGTAGCAAAGGCCAGACTGCAGCCGGAGGACGGCGTTTTCGTTGGCGCCACGTGCCTTGTCGATGATGCGATCGTTGTAGAACACCAGCATGTTGGACAACGTGTACACCAGCTCGGAGAGCACATTGGAGTTTGATATGCGACCTAAAATCGAAATTCATAGTGCAATATTGCATCACCAAACAAATTGTTCTTATCAAGCGACTGATTTACCTGCCACAAAATATGACACCCATTTGGCTGTCGTCTCAAAATCGCCAACTACATCGGGATTTTTGGCCACCCATGCCTCATAGGACTTCAACAATACTTTTAACTGCTCCATAACTAAATAAAAACAGCTCCACTTTAAAAGAAAATTGCTCTGCCCTTGCTTTGTTTTTTATTGCGGTGTAAATGCACCGTACGTTTGCCATTCACCGCGAACAGCTATTTCGATTGCAAACATCGATATGTTGTTAACTGCGCTTGGCGCCATTGTGAATGAAAACGAGATAAAAATCTGATTTGCACCCTTGACCAAAATCACAACAACGTTTATTAACACATTCAGCTTAAGCCTTAAAATTATCCTTTTCCTTACGCAAAGCACCCATGGTCAAAATGGGATCTTTCTGATCGCCGGCATGAAGCTGCACAGTGGCCTCATTCACGCGCATAAATGGATTCCACGACTTCTCCTCACCAATTGTCGACGGCACTGTGGGATCTTTGGAGGCGCGACGCAATTTGGCCCACTCAATGCGATTTTGTATTAGCTTATTGTCGGGCTCCACGTGGCGTGCGAAGCTCATGTTCTGCAGCGTATACTCGTGGCCACAAAAGACTTTGGTGTCGTCGGGCAGCGCGGACAGCTTGACACCCAGGGCATCATACATTTGTTCGGGAGTGCCCTCAAAGAAACGGCCGCAGCCGCCCTGGAAGAGTGTGTCACCGGTGAACACAGCGCCGGCATTCTGCCCATTGGTGACATGATAGCAAATGTGACCGGTTGTGTGGCATGGCGTTGACAGACAGCGCACCTTGAGTTCGCCAATGTTGAAGGTGTCATCTTGGCTAACTTTGTGATTCATTGCATCGATCCGGTCGTCGCCACCGTACACCTGTAGTTCACCGGACCACAATTTGACCAGTTTCTCATTGCCGCCGGCATGATCCCAGTGATGATGCGTCGTCAGCACCTTATTCAATTTCACATTCTCCTCCTGAACGGTCTTGATGACCAGCTCGGGATCAACGGGATCCACAATCGCCGCCTCACGCGTCTTATTGTCCACAATCAGATACATGTAGTTGTCCTGCAGTGCAGGCAAAATTTTCACCTGCATGCCCTCTAACTTAACATCCTCCAGTGAGCTATGCATGCCTCTGACGCCAACTGTTCGCAACTTTTGTACTGCATAAAATGAAAAACAAAAATAATAATTACATTAAAATACAATGGCAACAACAGTGACATGCAAATAATAAAAAAACAGCAACAACAAGCACATCAAACACAGATAAGATTAAAGAATAATAGTCGTAGATTACAATTGACGTGACAGTTTTGGACACCCAGAAACCGCTTTAATGATCCACCACCAGCACCAGAGGAAGAATGAGACACAGTGACAGCAACAGCATATCGCCTGGCTGCCAATTTGGACGAACCTCGAAAGTAATAGGAAGTCAATTGTGTCTCAATGCTGGTCGCAACACTTTTCCAGACTGACGACAGCATTTATGCACTTCAGATGCTAAGCTTTATATATATATGTATATTTATGTATTATAACTTAAGGCACTAAATACTATACATTTACAGTGAGAATTTGTGACCAGAACAATGCCGGAACAAGCGATGAAATATATGTAAATTTTTCTTCTTTTTGCTGTGATAATCTGTCAAAGTTTGCAAAGCTCGATAATCCAACTATCGATAAGCGTTCGACTATTTTATGTTAGAGTGACACGAGCCATTATGAAATTTGTTGTAATTGGAAATTAAAGCTGAAAATTGAATTTTAAATTAATATTAAAACCGTTATACAACTGAAACATGTAGAACATTTCAAATAAATCGTAAACAATTGGAAGTCATCTGCGTCAACCTCAAAAGATCAAACTATCGATAAGTGTTCGACTATTTTGTGATAGAATGGCACGAGTCATTTGAAAATTTGCAAATAAAAGTTGAAGAATGAATTTAAAAATAAAATATAAATTAAATTAAAATAAAAATAGTTATGCGACTGAAAAAATGTAGAACATTTCATAAATATGTCGAACAATTTCAAGGTAAGCCGTGTTAAGTCTGTCAACCGAAGAAGCTAGGATTATTTGCGCAACTTGTTATTTATTGTTGTGAATAGGTAATGTCTGATGCTGGTGATCACAATTCAACGCAGTCCCAATCCCAACTAATTGAGGTGCAAGTGGAGCATGTGGGTGTCACAGCCAAACTGCAATCACCCTTTAAAAAGTGGTTGCCCCAATTGAATAGCTCGACGGATGCGGAACTGTTCGAACAGACTACATCTCAATACAATATGTTTCAAAACGATGCACAGGGCGATGCAACGACGACGACAACGGCCTTATCTAGTCCAACTCAGGTGCTCTACGAGATGCATGCGGAGCCGGCAAAGCAATTAATGAATCCAAATCGGATTGAGTTTCAGCGCTACAACAAGACCAAGTATCCCAGATTTGCGGTGCCTCCTCGTCCACATCGAAGTAAAACCAGACATCACTCATCCAAGGCGAGACCATCCAAGGAGGAGAAGCACCCTGGTTTCCTGGCGCGTCTTGTCGCCTCGCTGGACAACATGTGCACGTGCCAGCCGCAACATGCCCACAACATCATCGATGATCTGCCCTCCCCGCAGTGGAACAAGAAGGCTGCAGCTCGACACACTTGCATTGGCATCTATCCCTTTGAGCATGGGTGTGCGGATTACCTGAGCACCACGGATACCCATCCAAAGATCAACGCAATTGTGCTCGCCGATCGGGCGACAACCTATGCGACACATTTTTGGGCCGAATTCTTTGGACTGTTGCACATTGGTGTCGCCTTTGCAGTGGCCTTCGTCCTCCAATGCTATCGATTTGTCCTCTACTCGTTGATCAATACCCTAATTGTGGGATGGCTCCACATGACATCTGATTATCTGGTCAAGCCAGCGTTGACTGTAGTATTTAATGGTTTTCTGCAACCATCGATGATATTTCTGTATAATGTAATGAGTTCCTTGCGAGATATTTTGGAACCGCTTTCAGACACCTTAAACAACTTAATGAAACCATTGGCCACGCTGGGAGAGAGTGTGCGTCTCATCAATGTCAACTATCGCAATGTGCGGCGACTGGAAAAGGATGTTTGATTTCCTGCTAAATCTTGATAAAATTTGTTCAGCTTCTTTAATAAGTTTGATTGCCAATAAAAAATAAAACCTGCCTGCCTGTCTGCCTCTGGTGTGTTTCATTCCATAGTGTTTCCCGTGGGAGGAGCCACAGTTGTGGCAGCAACCCTAAACACCAGCTCTCTTTCTCTCTCTCTGTTACTCACTCTCTCTATCTCACTTCCAGCTGCTCTTTGCAGCAACAGGATTATATTGGGCAATATACCTTGGATGGTAGACAATCTTGCGCATATAAAAACCATATCGGGTTACATTGTTTTCTCTCCTGTTCGTTCATAGAACTCGTAGTGTTTGTAGCCATAACGACCTGGGGCCTGTTCTTGTTTTCTGGTCTCTGGTTCGGGGGTATTTAAGGGTGGCTCTGCGCTGCGAGGGGTGTGAGCACAATTACGTTGAATGAAACATTTATGATTTATTTGCTCATTTTGTGGCTGCAACATATGCCCGCAATACTCCAGCGATTGTTTTAAAGCGACTAATTGTATCCCACGAGACTCTTTCGGATATGCTTAATAATTTATAATTTATCTAATGAAGGCGTTAAGAAAAAACTGCATAGTAAACACAAAAAGTAAGTCTTTAAAAAATCCTTCATAGTAAATACAAAATAGTATATAAAAAGTGTAAAATAGGTTTTGGGCGCAGAAAATTTCCATATAAAAGATTTATCAATAGCCTTGCTTTACTTGGTAAAGTGCTGCATATACCAAGAATTTTTCGAACTCAAATCAATTTAACAGATCTACAAATGATGTTTATCAAGGGTCTACTTTCTTTGAACATCCTGTAGACTTGATGTTTACAAAGAAATCGTAGCAGAACTGTAACCCCATCCTATATATATACCTTTAATAATATTTATCCGTTAAACGTTAAACGTTGAAAGTGTACGAATACTATGAAAACAATTCAAACTCCTAATGTATACAAATAGTTTACATACACATAAAAAAATTTTAATATATATATACATATATATATATAGATATATAGATATATATTATGTAGTAAATGTAGAAAAGTTTTATTTGTTATTTGGGTAAGTGGACACCAAGTCTTGGCGACGCTGTCAAGAAGCTTTATTAATGGGAATTAATGAGATTGTTGGTCTGTGTGTGTAAGTGTGTGTGGGTGTGTGTGTAGAGACCGCTGACTAAGGATCGTTTTACAGCGCACATTCATTGAGCATTGGGAACAACAACAACAACAACAGCAGCAGCAGCAAAACAGCCACCCACAATACAACCCTTTTTGTTGGTGTGTATCCAATTAGCTGTAAAAAATATATTTCTTGACATATGTTCGATATTTGTGAGCACTGATTGATTTCCGTTACTAATTGGTGCACACATTTCGAACACTGAAAACGGAATATTATTAATTGGTCGTGGTTTTATTTTCCTGGCGTTTCTTGTTCTGTTTTTCTTTTCTTTGCCGTGTGTGCTTGCCCCACAAAGACATTAACATAAGTATCTAATTCCCCGCATTATTTCTCTATTGAACAATTGACGACAAGGTGCGAAAATCATATACGCAATAGACCAATATTCCTCCTAAACACACACCCACACACACACATGCATACAATACTAATGCCCGAGTTTGCCCATTATTGTGCGATCGACAAGCGGATAAAGGATAAATGCAAACAAAGGCACACAGAGAGAGAGAGAGAGAGAGAGAGAGGGAGAGATCAGACACTGTGACTACAATTCATGAATGGCACAGACAGAGCCAGTGGACATGGGACGGTCAAAAAAAACACTTTGCAGACGCTTTGTTTTCTTTTGGGAATTTTTGGATTACAGCTCTTAAGCTGTTTGGTGGGCTTGTCGCTTTGGTTGCTCTATTTTCTGGGCTATTAGACTGGGATTACAAACCATAGACAGGTTATTCTTTCGAAGGATTGTTGCATGGATCTGAGCATGACGTTTGCTAAACTTATATTTTGCCAGAAGTTAAGCAATTTGTGCCTCTTTGCAGACAATGGCCAAAAGTAAACGGAACAATCGATGCGTTATGTAAGAAGTAAAAAGTAAAACGTTCTCCAGCTAAATGTGAAAAGTACTTAAAAAGGGAATCAAGCAACATTGCAGATATTTAATAGTTCCAAACAAGTATTTCATATATTTATGCATTGAAACATTTCGAATTAGGTGGAATGTTAATTTGAGTAACAATGTAATTTATTATTTTTATTTTTTATTATGAAAATATAATAAAATAAGAAGAAAAAATAAGTAATGTTAATTGGCAGAAAATGCTTAGACGCATAAAATTGCATCAGTGCTGCTAAAATAACAGATACACAACAGATCCTCGCTTTCTCATTTAAGTGCATTTTCTGTGTTTGCGATACTCGCTGCATTATTACGAATCGGACACCGAACTCGGGCAAAAATCTGCAGTGCTCGGCAAAACATAATAGTGTGGGAATCAAAGCGCGCTGCTTCGCATGGCTTCAGAGCTTTTCTTCTCTTTTTTTTTGTTGTGGTATTCGTTGCTGGTGCTTGGCAGCTAAGTCCTGACACGTGATTGTAATAATCGTATAAAGAAAATTAGCGTAATGCGATTACAACCTTTTTAGTGGTCAATTAGAGAACAACACGCCAAAAAAAAACCCACCCCACCCACGACCAGAGTTGCCAACTAAGCCTGCGGCGTTGATGCCCACGCTCACACAGCATGACGCTGCTTAACAGTTGCAGACCTCCCATTGCCATTGGCAGTGATCGCATGGCTAACAGCAACAATACGAAATGTTAAGCAAACATTAACAGGTGCCTGTTGTCGAGCTTTTTGATCCTGTTAAGCGCTTGTTATTAGCGATGAGCAGCAAAATGCACCTGTGGCAATGTCAAGACAGGGTTGCCCCCCTCCCGCTCATTTGATCGATCAAAGGTGCTAACTGAATGGTGTGACAAATTGAAATTTTTCGTGTGACCTAAAAATTGTGACAGGCTCAGAGACAGGGATTTTGACAGTGTGACGAAATTGTCAACCCTCCTAATTTCAGCCTTAATAAATTCTTTACCAAAAATAATACCTATGTTGTTGCTGCTGCTGCTGCTGCTGTTGTTGTTGGCAACCTTTTGTTTAGCCTTTTTGTGGATTTGCTGCTGCTGCTACTGCTGTTGTCACCTTTGTCATGTCACTATTTTATCACACACCATTCACAATTGAAGTGGCGCACTCTGATTTTAATGCTTGTGAATGGCAGAGAGAGGAAGAATTCTGTAATTGAAATTTGATGCCATTAGATGACAACGTAGACAAGGACAGCAATAGCAACAGCAACAGCAGCAGCAATGTGTTTTTTTTTTTGCATCGCGCCCCTTTATCGAAAGGTCTTTGTTTGCCTGTTGGGGGCATCATGTTGCAGCGAGTTTTTGGTGACTTTAAAGACGTTGATTTTATATGCAAACTCCAACAAAAATAACATTAAGCAATGTCAAAGAAATATGATGTAAATTCTGCGAACTGCACACGGCATTCATTAGATACTCGTACTTAATAAAAACAAAACAAAAAAACGATTGAGGTCAACATACATACATATGTATTTGGTTTTCAATTGAAATTTTATGTTGAACGTTAGAAAACGTTTACACACACATGCACATGTACCTGCCTTGTCATTGGCAATTTCAAAATGGCGTTTGGTTTGACTAGGCAACGCCCACTAGGAGGACGCAAGGCGCTGCGAATAAGCCACCCCTAATTAGCGCACTCACGCACACGCACATAGGCACACACACACACACACACATAACAGCCAGCAGGCAGACAGGCAACGTTTACAACGTTCCATTGCCAAATGTTTCGGGCCGCAGGCAGGCAGCAATCGACTCAGCCTCAGCCTTGAATGCAGTTCCATTTTCGCTCGTGTCTTCGCTTCTTGTCGTCGCTCTCATTTGCCACTTGCAGTTGAGTTTGAAAAGCGAAAGCGTCGCGTTGCCCACAACGGGAACACAAACGAAAATCCAACAAAGAATTTGATTGAAATATTACAAATGATTGATGGAATACTAATTGTTATTCATTATTATTTCAATGGCTAACTTTAAATATTTGTGCTAGAATATTAAAAAGAAGAAAAAAGGCAGAAAACAATAGAAATAGTGCAGTGTAAAGTTCTCAATCGGAGAATATGTTTGATAAAAATATGGACAGCACAAATCTGTCAGTGTCCATCAATGGTGACTTGGATTCGACCAGTTCCGCCGGCACCGCATCCGATCATTCAGCCGTGCAACATGATCACATTAGCTCGCCCATGGCCTACGGATCGCTATTTCTGCCAAATGCTGGTAAGCCAATAGCCAAATAGCTCAAGAAATGCCTCAAGTCTTATCAGTTTGGCTGGCCAAAACAACGAACCAAAAAAGAAATAAAAAGAAACTATATCAAATTACATGAAACAGGCGTCAATGAGGCGCTGCATAAACAATTAAAGCCTGAGACTCTTGTTTTATGTATTAATGTTATTCTTTTCTCTCTTATTTCTTTTTTTTTTTTTTTTTTTTTGCTGAAGATTACACATTTTTTAGCCACTGAATGAGCTCGGAAATATGGTGTAATATAATTTGCAGACTGAGTCCAGATTTTTGTAAATTACGTACAACTTTTCTGAGTAAGCTATTCTTTAAAATGTTTTAGAATCTAAACTCAAAATAATTAAATTTCAATGAACAAATATAGCTATCAGGGAAATGTTAATTCAGTATTTTCATTTTAATTGAGAACAATTTTAAACTTTATTTCTCATCTTTTAAACAATTGGAAATGATGGACATATGCAGTCTTTTCAATAGGAGTTATGTATTCTAGGGTTCCAATATATAATTGTGAATAAAATTGTATTTAATATTTAATCCTGAAAATTGTTAAGGATTTTCTTAAAAATCCTCTTGCTAAGATATTCTGATATCCAAATGGCTATAACATTCTTCGATTCACTTGCTGCCCAAAGAGAATAGCGAATGCAATGTTTTATGATATTTACAGAACGATAATTATGCGATTATGGATGAATACATATGTACACATATGTGTATACAAATTGTACATATATGAATGTATCATATGTCGTTGGCGTTGTGTGTATATTTGCATTATGTCTCTTTCTGGTCAATATGATATGATATTATTATTATTATGCTATGTCTGAATTCTGAGGTCTCTGTAAGGTGTCGAAAGTCAGCAATAGCGTTGCTCATGTGCACAATTTGATTAGTCACATGCTTTTGGGACAGACATTGCTGATACAAGAAGAGGGGTGGCCAACGGAGGGGTTGGCAGGTGGCAGTTGCACCTACTGAATAAAAGTAGCACGTGAGAATGAATTCTCTTGCGTCAAATGCATATTAAAAAAAAAGAAAAACATAAACAGTTTCTATATATAAACAGTTTAAAGTTGTTGTGATTCCACGTGCCAGATATAAATACTTCTAATGATACCAAAATATAGGCAGTAAAATCCTTATCCCTCTCTCTCTCTTTCTCTCCGGCAGGCTATCGTAGCAACATTTCATGCAAAACAGTTTTACAACTGGATAAATTTGTGCCGTACGAGTCCCAGGAGAAGGATCTGATCGAGCGACGTTTCCAGGACATAACCAATGATTATGATAAATCACCGCCGCCCACAGCGGCAACCACGCCCACTCACTACCCCACCCTCAACAGCATCATCTTTGAGAATGGCAACGGCAGTCTGGGCGATCTCAATGGCAATACCAAAACGGATGGCATCTGTGCCGGCCTGCAACGCTGTCCCACTGGATTGAGTGGCACCGGGGCGTCCAGTGGTGGTCATCTAATATCAAATCTAACCGCTGCTCATAACATGTCCGCTGTGGGCAGTTTTCCCATCGATGCCAAAATGCTGCAGTTCTCCACGGATCAGGTGAGATAAGATCATAAATTTCTATGTATAGCATTTATAACAAATACATTTCCCATGCAGATCCAATGCATGTGCGAGGCACTGCAGCAGAAGGGCGACGTCGAGAAGTTGACCAACTTTCTGTGCAACCTGCCGCCCAGCGAATTCTTCAAGACAAATGAGAGTGTGTTGCGTGCCCGTGCCATGGTTGCCTATAATCTGGGACAGTTCCATGAGCTCTACAGTTTGCTGGAGACGCACTGTTTCTCCATCAAATACCATGTGGATTTGCAGAATCTGTGGTTCAAGGCCCACTACAAGGAAGCGGAAAAGGTGCGCGGTCGCCCGTTGGGCGCTGTGGACAAATATCGATTGCGTAAAAAGTATCCGCTGCCCAAGACAATTTGGGATGGCGAGGAGACTGTCTATTGCTTCAAGGAGAAATCGCGTAATGCTCTCAAGGATTGCTATCTGACCAATCGCTATCCGACGCCCGACGAGAAGAAAACGCTGGCCAAGAAGACGGGCCTGACACTGACTCAAGTCTCCAATTGGTTCAAGAATCGACGCCAAAGGGATCGTACTCCGCAGCAGAGACCGTAAGTTCACTGAGCGATTTCCTATTCCCAAAAAAAAACTAATTACAATATATGTTTTCCACATAACTCGTAAAACAATTCATTCAACGCTTGCGAGTGCTTATGTCCCACCAAAAGAAACAGAAAAACTCAATTGTTTTCAAAATTGGCATTAAGAAAAAAAAATTCATTTAAGTGACCGTAAAACACTTGCCTCAACGTCCACTTCTCCTTCACATGCCGATGCCCATTTCCATTGCCCATTGCCAGAGTACGGTCCGATTTTTGTTCTTTTCTAAAAAGGCACTTGAGCGTGTTTTATGTCCAATTTTGCAGCTCCTTGTGCACGGTCCTATGCATATTTATAGACCTCATCGGGCTCTGGTCGCCAACGTTGACGTGCCCCGATGCCTAAAACTGAGCGCATGCGTGTAGCATGTGCCTCAAATTGTTGCCGCACTCCCCGCTGTGCTCTGCTTGATCATTTACGGGCGTCAAATTGCACACACTCTCTCTAACACACACACATACATATGCGTTTACTTATTTGTCTCTACATGCACACATTTTTCTTTTAGTGATATAATGCTGCCTGTGGGTCAATTGGATGCCAATGGTTTCCCGCGCATGTTCAACGCCCCCAGCTATTATCCCGAATCCATTTTCAATGGACAGTAGAGGAGTGTGTGAATAATGCGCAGGCGCTGCTTTTGTACATATATACAATTTTAATGTTAAATCTTTGGTCATCAAATGGCAATATGTTTTTAGTTCTAGACTTAATTATAATTTGCTTTATGTATTGTACAATAATAATAATGCAATCGCAATAAATAAATATAGTAAAACAATGTTTGAATATTAACGTTATATTTCATCGCTGGCCAGCACTGGTTGATCTTTGTGCGCCATTTGCTTACTGATAATTTTATAGTATCGATAGTATTTTACACTTATTGCGATCTATCGATATCAATTCACTGTGGCTATCATGTTTTGATCAGTGCTGCCAACTTAGCATTATTCCCACATTGAAGCTAACCGTTCGCCATAAATTATCGAATGTGCTAATTCGAAAAGTGTCTTGAATTCTCGATAGGTCGGAGATTGTCAAAAATAAAACAAGCCACATTTAAATTTCAACGGTTTGTAATTGTAATAACACTTTTTGGTATTTGTATTTGCGATATTGCGATAGTTTGAGTATTGTCAATAATATAAGAAGAAGCTTTTTAAAAATGAGCATCGCGCGTTGTTTTTTAATGCGTAATTTTGTATTTTATTCATATTAAATAAAAAAAATTGTCACATAAGTTCCTTTTTAAACACACATTTATTTTCTGGATACGATTTGTGCCACTCACCATCATCACCAAAACAGAATTAAAATTAAATTAAATGTCAGATTGTGAAAGCACCAAAGCATCGCACGTTGTCAATGCACACTGATGCGAATAGAGTTATTTAGCACACTATTTCCCCAAATAGTAGCAGAACTTTAGCGAAATAATTAACCTAAATACCGCAACACTTTCAATCAGTCTACAAAATGCAACTCAAATGCTTTGTCGTCAACAAAGAAAAAATAGATTGAATTTATTACTAAAATTTAGTAATGGATTTTAAATGCTGTATATTATTAAAAAAGCTAAACTCATTTCAGTATTATTACTTGAATAGCATGATGAAACAGCAAAGAGTTGCTTATTGGATTTATTCTACCATCTACTCGAAATTATTATCTCCAAACACAATATTCCAGAAGTATAAACAATGTTCTAGAGGTACAACTGGTATTCGTGCACTCCAAATGAATTGAGGCGGAAGTCAACCAGAGACACGTCAACGAGACTCTCAGCAGGTTTAACGTTCTTACGAAATTCTCTCCCGAATTTTATAATATTATATGACTAAAGTACATAAAGAAGCTTTGTGATACGTAGAAGTAGTCACGTCGACACTACGTTGCCTATTGCGTCGTAACTAAAATAGTTAATCAGTTTTATTTATGCCTACCTGTATTTTTAATATGGAAATTTTATTAACGACTGTTACTATATTCCATATGTAAAAATAAGCTGTGTGTATACGTTTATATATATATATTTTTTATTAAATTATTTATTTATGAAAAATGGAAAATTTCCCTTGTGATTTAACATTTTGGAGTAATTCTAATATATCAATTTTCTTTATGATGTCCAAAGTTCAACTATATATATAACCACTACATACAACATATACCCTATATATCATACGAGCACCACGTTAAAGTATATTTCTGCTCTGTGGCATTGAAAACGCAATCTCATTCCAGTAATTACTGATAATTTTTATCAACAGATTAATTTGTCCCACGTGTAATCTATTCGACAACATTCCTCTGTTTGAATAAGTATCACTGCAAAAACGTGCATATCAAATTTGTATAGCCCTATTTTTAAGGGAAGCAAGATAAAAAAAAATCGTTTCTATCTCACATTCCTTAGTGGTTTTAGCATCAACTAAAAAACAAACTACAGATAATAAAGCTTATCTATCTAATTTCATCAAAATCAGTTCCAAATTATTAATTAATCTGCTCATGGGTTATCTGTATTCTGAGAGATTAGAAACAAAACATGAAAAAATATAATCAAAAAGTATTTCCAATCCTGTATACCCTTCCCTGCTCAGCATATTATTTAGAGAGAAAGAATAATATTCATAGTAAGGAAATAAAAGATCACAATTAATAATGTTTTAAAGTGAGATCAAAGTCTTATGTTTTATTTGTTTCATAATTTTCACTTTTAATGCTATTTTCATTTCGTAATATGCAAAACTTTAAAAAAAAGATAAGAATTAAATAATAAATAACAATTTGCATTCGTTGCCATTGTAAACATTGAAAAATAATGCTTTCTATCAAATTGAAAAGAATATTAACAATTTTAAAGCAAAATTTTAATTTATGTATTGTACATAGGTTTCTCATTTAGGAAGAATCAGTTACGAGGATGCTCCTCCTCCAACATGTGTGTGAAAAACTATACAGATTAAGAATTCTACAAGTTGAACGAACAAAATTCGTTACACTTTTGGAAGGCAGTGAGTTTTTTGTATTTAGTGTGTGCGCGATTGTGTGTGTGAGTGTGTGTACATTTAAGGTGAGCGAGGCTACAAAGTCTTTTTTGTTTTTTGTGAGAGTTTCCTCCAGGAGAATGATGGTGTTGATGATGATGACGTGGAGAGCGCCGGCCGCCTTATCCTCGGCCATCGTCGTAGAGAGCGGGCGCAACTAATCAATGCGCAATGCGCACCTTGAGGCAAGACAACAAGGTCACGCATTGAATTTCAAAATCTCGAAGAGCTCAATAAATCGAGTCAACGAGATCACGCGCCAGCGTTTACGACAATGAGAGTTTCCAGTGGCACTTGCGCACGGCTCAGGTTCCGGCCGTGGTCAGCCCATATCCTCATCCTCGTCATCATTGGCAGCAGCATCTGCAGCAATTGTCGTTTCGTTGGCGCTGCTCAGGGTGGTGTGCGTATAGTCGAGTGGCTCCACACCAATATCCTCATCGTAGCCAACATGATTATGTTTATCACTCGGCAGATGGCACAATTCGGTCTCCTCGCCGCCAACGTCCATGCGCTCATCGAGCTCATCCCCATCCCCATCGCCAACCCAATCGTCGTCAATTTGCACATTGACCGGGAGATATAAATGAAATGGTCGCTGCTCCTTCAGCCAGGGCGTGAGGAATATATGCGATGCCGTCATTCGCTCCGTGTAATTCTTGCGCAACAGCGACAACATTAACCAACGCACCGATCTGGACAGCGCCATCGGTATTTGAACATTGCCATGTCGTATCACCGTTATCAGATTGCAATTGGCCTTCTCATAGAAGGGATACTGGCCGACGAGCATCGTGTAGAGTATCACTCCCAGTGACCACATATCCGCCGGTTTTCCCTGATACGTTGGCTGGGGACAGAGCAACTCCGGTGCGGTGTACAGCGGACAACCGATCTTATCACTCAGCGTATCATCAGCGCCATCGAGTATCATTGAGCCCTCCAGCGATTCATATTGCAATTTAGTTCTGTAAATGGAAATGGAAATACATTTAAAATTTAGTTACAATTCGCATTTCACATTTATTACAGTAAGTTGCAGAGTTGCATAAAACTACAAAAATTACTAGTGATGCCATTACAACATAGACTCACACACACACACTCAAACTAATCGATTGGAATTGCGTTGGCGGCGTTGCCAATCTAAGTGAGTCGTGAGAGCATTTGTAATTGATATAACACAATAAAAATGGAAATGAAAAAGAAAATAAAGAAGACACCGACAGCGACTCGTGCCCCGATCTCTGACAGACAAAGCTGGCGACCCCAAACACCCAAGAGCGCTGACACCATGTTGACATTGGCCTACTTTTTGCATGCAAAAAAGCTTAACAAGAGAGAGAGAGAGAGAGAGAGAGAGAGAGAGAGAGACCGAGAGGGACAGCCTATAAGTGTTGCTTTGCATTGCAGCAACTCCACCTACGACGACTTCAAAAAGCTTCTTGTTGAGAGACAACAATGACAACAGCTGCCAAACATTGATGAAACATATAAGAAAAAAATAAATAAATAAATAACAAAAGCCAAAAGATAATTAAGTGAGCAGCAAAGAAAAACATAAAAAACAATTTGGTTGATTGTGCCATGAAACAAACCAAAATACGCACATACAATACCACACATTGATAAATACATGTGAATGTGAATGTGTAAGTATTAAAAACGACGAACTCAAAAGCCTCGAGTTGACCCTGAGCAAATAAAAAAGCTGAGCGCGCCTCTTGCCAGCCATCAAACAAAAATTACAAAAAGAGAGAGAATGAGCTAGAGAGAGAGGAAGATCCGGAGTGCGAGAGCAGAGTCGCTGTTACAACAAGCGACCTTGTTGGCGACTTATAGGTAAAGTGTGAAGGGGGAAACCGCTCATTGCGCAGCCCGTTCATTTGAAGAGCGCATACGATTGGTGGCTGCGTCTCTCTCTCTTTGCTGTTGCTATTTGAAATTAACAAATTGTGTATTTTCCAAAAGAGACTCACACACTCAATTAGCCAGCCACAGGGAAAAGAGTAGTGGAGAGGTGAGCTGCGTTCATACGTGCTGCTAATTTAAATGCTATTTAAATATCTATACGCAAACTGAAAAAATAATAATACATGAAAATACACAGAAGATCAGAGTCAGGGCCAAAGCGCAATTTGACCTTACAGACAAATGACTTACGTGTGTCAGTGTATGTGTGAGTGTGCGTATGCGTAAGAGGTTTAACATTAGTGTGTATATAAGTGTATATGTATGTATGTATGTATGTACGCATGCACGTTTGCATGCATGTATGTATATTTGTATGTATGTACGCATGTATGTATATATGCATGCATGTGCACATCAATAAACGCTTACCAAAGATTTTAAGGCTGGTATGCTGCGATCGTTAATTGTTTTATCAAATGCACATTCACAGCATAAAATTATAAGAAAACAAGGCATTGCCGTAATACATATTACAAGGAGTTTAATTTTAAGGACAATATACTTATATATTATCGGCATGTTTGTAAATCCATAAAAACGCAGATATATGTATATATTTTCCAGCGAACAGAGAAAAACGTGCATTCAACTCATAATGCATTCGATGACCTTTTGTATTTTTCGTGTACATACACTATGTCAAGAAAGTATTGGACAGGAAAAATTCATATTTTCTAACTTCTTTTCGAAAAAAAGTATGTATTTTATTACTGACTTTTATTTTTTTCTTAACTCTCTACTACTAAGCGGACTTTTATTACAACCATTTAAGCAATTGGGAAATTTTAAAAACCAAAATTATACATTCTTTGGACTGCTTGAAAGTGTTCCCAATTTTGCAATTCACTTTTCGGTCGATCCCGTTAGAAATGAGGGATTTTTCACAGACAAAATGGAAGTGAAAAAAACTCGCTCATTTCTAACGGGATCGGCCGAAAAGCGAATTAACAAAATCGAAACAGCGGTTGTCCGAACACTTTCCAAAGAATGTATAATTTTGGTTTTTAAAATTTCCCAATTGCTTAAATGAATGAATCTTCTTAATCTTTTTTGTTCATAGTACTAATAAAAGTCCACTTAATGGTAGAAAGTTAAGAAAAAAATAAAAGTCAGTAATAAAATACATACTTTTCTTGACATATTGTACATTTTTTTTTTTCTAATTTTTGACGAGATAATTTGAATGTTCGTCAAAGGTCATAAGATGCAACTACCATGAAAATTAATAAAAACCATTGACAATAAGTCAATATATGAAAAAATAAGTCTTGGTACAGTCATACAAATCTTGGCACATTTGTACACGTTTATGTACATACATAATTATTTTTAAAAATGATCAAAAAACAAAAATACGTTAAAAAAAATGTCAAATAATAACAATTCAATAAGTTGAACAATAATTATTTCTCTTATTCATACCAAACAGCTGAATATAATTGTACATCAGTGTCAATTGTATATTGTGTATACAAATGTACCTTGCTTAAATAATAAATACACAAAAAAGAAAAAAAGTAAGTTGGCAACACTCGGAAAGCGGAAAGCGACGAATGCAACAAATTTGCTAATTACATTGGCAATGGAAACGTGAAACACAAGACAACACCAAAAATTAAAAAACATTCAAAAAAGTATTTCTTCATTAAAAAGAACACAAACACATACACACACATATATATACATGCTAAGAGAAACTAATTTGCTCTCCGAAAATCAACAGGTACAGCAAAAGAGTCAGCAAGGTAAAAACAGAAACGAAAAGCAAGATTAAGAATATATACATACGTATAAATATACTCTGACGTATGCACATTGTAGGTACACAAAAAATAAAAAATTAAATTATTTTGCAAGCAGCACTCGCTACAAATTTGAAGGTGAGCCTAACATTTCGTCGTGTACTGTACACACGTATGAGTGTATACCCACATACACACATGCATGCCTAAACACATAAACCGCAAACACACATGCAAACGTAACCGTGTAAATGAGTACAGAGTAGGAATCTTACTGCGAGCACTTTGTACGCTCCAGATATACACACATATACATGCATACATATACAATATGTACGCATTTCTTGTTGTTGTTGTTGCTTTATTATCAGCACTGCGTGTACAGTATTGACCAAAATATTGAGTACGCAAACGTTTTACATAAAAGAACGCAATATTCTCTTTCTATCGAGAGCTGTATTTCATCAGGTACAGTAATTTCCGAAACAATGTACACGCATACATACATACATATTGTCGCTGTTGTTGTTGGTGATCTATTCGTTGTTATTTTATTGCAACACTTCTTAAATGTTCAATGTTACCCACTACAACTGGCCAACAAACACAGCAACAACAACGACAACCGACGTCGGCCAATAACAAGAGCAACAATTGTGGCACCAATAACACCAACACAAAAAAAAAACCAAGAAAAAACAACAACTGTTGCTCATAACGAGTTTTTATCGAATTGCAAAATAAAGATATGCAACCAGTACAGAGGCGACCAAATGTGTGTGTAGTGTTAGTGTGAATGTGTGTGCGTGTATTTTTCGGTGACGGTGGTGAGTATATCATGCGGGTGCGGGTGCAAGGGAAGCAGGGGTCACCAACAATCGATTACGACAGCCAGCTGCATATGTACACTCACACTCGCATGCATATAATTATGTACGGTAAACACAAAAGTATATCGGGCTAGAATAAGTACTAATAAAATGATTCATATGAGCGTTAATAAACATAATAATTGCCCGTAAGAGTGGGTGACGAAACGCGTTTGCAGCCCTGCAGTTCACTTAATTTGTTTGATTCTGGAAACATGTTCATATTTAGCTCTTTGTTCACTGATCTTTTGCAACTTTTAATTGCGCAAAGAAGACAAACATAGGAAGCTCTTTGCAATCGAATGGGCTATTTTTTTTTAAATATATATATTTATATTAATGTTTTTATATTTTGTTTACTAACCTAGCCTCATCGATGAAGTAGAAACGCTTCAGTTTGAGATCGCGTAGAATGATCCCGTTGCGATGGCAAACCTGAACCGTCTGACAGATCTGATGAAAGATCGCCCTCGCCTCGGCCTCGCACAGACGCTTCTCGTGCCGGATGTAAGTGTGAAGATTCTCATAGACACGCTGCTCCCGCTGCTTGGAGTGAACTGGTGCAATAATGATGTAGGTGCGATTCTTGGACAACGGAACTAAATCATGAACACCCCGGATGAGCGTATGGCCATAGATGGTGCTGCGACAGAGTTGCTTCTCGTCCTGCTCGAGTTGGAAATAGGCGCGTTGCACTTTGTGCAGCGGCTCGTTGATGATTTTGCAGAGAAAGTGTTCACCGGTGAAGACGTCGACGCACTGCAGATTCGACGATGTCAGATCGATGAGGTGGCGATAGGAGGCAGGTGTTTTAGCTGCTGCTGCTGCCGAAATCGAACTTGGCTGGGCACTGATCAAATAACGGCTCTTTATCACTCTCACAGGCTGCTCGGCTCCAGCACCAGTTCCAGTTCCAACTCCAGTTGCAAGACTCCAACTGCTCGTCTGCTCCGCAAAACTGAGCGCAGTATGCAGCTCACAAATGCCGCCGGGGGGAGTACGCAACAGCTTTTCCCTTATAGTGCGCAGCATTTGTGCATTGGGAAATTCTTTCGTTGGCGTGGACATGGAGTGGGTGGAAGAGGATGATGAGGAGGGGGTGGTGGGTGTAAGAACAGCGGTTGTTGTTGTTGCTGCATTGTTGTTGCTGCTGCTAAGTTGAGGCAGCGCATAGTTGACTATTTTATTAGCTTCGACTGTGTTGCTGTTATCCATTTTGTTATTGATTCTTTTTTCGTAGTTGTTGTTGTACTTATGCACTAGCTGCCAGCTCACAATTATCACAGTTCTTTGCTTGCTCTTAATTCTTGCTTACTAAACTGTTTGTTGTTTCACTTTAGCTGCATTTTCATTGTCTTTTCTTTTTTGTACGATCTATCGATAAGTGTGTGCGAGACGCCAGCAAGTACACTTTGTTTTGTTTTTCGCTTTTGTTGCCGACTTCAATTTCACTTGGTTGACGCAATGCAGCACATTTGTTGCGAAATATTTGTAATAAACGAATATTATTTCGTGTTGGTTGTTGTCGATTTTAAAACAAATCGAACGATACTCAAAATTCAGTTCACTCACGCGCACACACGAAACGAAACAATACGAAGCGCGCCCGTCAGTCTGCTTTGATCTCCGAATTGCAAATGGTTTCCTTTTTACTGTTCGTTTCGTTTATGTACGCTATGCAAGGCAACATAAAGAGAGGTTCGCCACTCGCGAGAGAGATTAAAAACGAACAGTTCGTGACGTCGTTCACTCAACTATTGAATGTGATGTCGTATATCATTTACGTAAATATATATATTTTTTAAAAGATTAAAAAGTTTTAAAAGTTGTTGTATGGGTCACTTAAATATATGTAAATAAATATATATATATTAATGTAAATATATATATGTATGTCTAAATATATAACATTATGTTACTTTTACTGCTGTTCAATAGATTTGCTTAAATATAATTTCCATTACGAATAAGCTAAATAAAAATATTGCCCTCTTTATTTTCATTATTTTTCACAATTCTTAATTTGTGACGTCACTCTAAAATCTATGCTGAAACCAACAATCATCCATGCTAAAAGAGCGCATCTTAAAGCGTGCACAACAATTGGAATTGAAACGGACCAGGGCTTCGTTTGCTTAACTTGCATTGGTATGTGTGAGAAATTTGGCTCTTGTGCGACGTTATTTTCGAATACATTTGCGAGGAACGTTGAAATACTAGCCTTTGCCTTCACGCTGCAAGCCGCCTGTACATTTACGTTTTATTATTAAATGTATACGGAAATTCCTGATTGAGAATGAAACGTTGAAACGTTGATTTTGAATGCCATATGCCGCGTCGTTTTTTTTCTTTTTCTCATTACAATGCCTCAGAAACCACCCCTATGTGTCGCATACACACATGTATATATATATATACACGAATGTCTATGCTAGGCACTGAATGCCGAAAGATGCTAACTGTATCAGTCAGCTTAAGGCGATCGTTTTTGTTTTGTTCGTTGTATGCCTTTGATTTCGAAAGAGTATTTTGATGAATGTCGAATTGCGAAATGATGAAAAAATAACCTATCGGCAAATGAGGCGTAAATAGAGAAATATCGATATTCTTATGTAGATAAATATAATTGTATGTATGTGTATATGTATTACATACGTATGTATGTAATTATGTATATGCATGCAATAATTATTCGATGTGCTGCGCCGCGCATTTTATGATTTCGCTTGAGCAGCTGCGTCTCAAAACTAAAGATCATTGGCCTACGCAGGAATTATGCCAGAGCACAGCAGATTGCGCACAATCATATTTGTATGTGTGTGTGTGTGTGCAGGTAAAGACAACTACAACTACAGGTAGATTTCCATTTACCAAACTCCGCGTGTGCATCATCCCCTAAATTGTGAGGGATGGCTGTACTGGCTGTACTACGCGAAGGATGTTGCAGCTGTTGCAAGGTGATTTCCAAGTATACACACACACACGCATACAGCATGCATTCGAAAGATATATTCATGTGTGTGAGTTTCTGTTTCATCTGTCGCACTCGCAGTGCGAGGTTAGATCGAAAACTAATGCACATTTACCTTGTTCGAAAGAATTTTAACAGATGCAGTAAACGAACCTAAATCATTGTTATTTTTTTTATTGCTTTATATGTTGTAATTTGTTCAGCATATTCCATATAATCGATTGTTTTTCCTTTTTTATTTCGTTTATTTTGCGTATTTACACAATTTATATTTTTTTTTCATAATTCGATGCGTAACTTTCAAGTCACACCTCGCATGCTTGTTTTGTGCACTTTGAATTCAGCGCATTGCTTTGGTTTTTGGTACATCTGCTTCTTCTTCTTCTTGGTTTTTTCATAATATTACATTTTTCGAACAGCCGGCACCAGCCTATCACCTTGGACTGCTTCAATGCACGATTCTTCTGCTGACAGAGCCCGAAACTTGTCAATGGCATTGCTACTTGGTACAGGCGACTCATAGATTTTATTTCATTTTGGGGGCAGCCGGAAGACCACTAAAAATCATATTATCATCAGTTTCATCAGTTTCATTGTGAAAGTAGCTCACTTTCATATATGTCGTATATTTTTGACTGATTGAGGAAACCGAAACTGTCCGTTTGCCCACTCAATATGCACGAACACAGGCACATTTTGGCATTCAGCAATACAGCCTCATGCCGTACGTTAATTTTTGAATTTAAATTTAAAATACAGCGACGATAAGCTCCACTGCCAACGGACATTTTGCGCTTGCGAAATAGCATCAAGTTTGTTGTCTCTTTTGCTGCTCCATCAGAAAAAAACTCGTTTTGACTTTGAAACGAATTCTAGCTACAGATTTTTGTTGTTGCCATGCTCGGTAAGCTCTCGCGGTACGAACCGCTTTATCGTCTTTCTGTCTCAGGCCTTGGCTCGTGTGGCACACACACACACACACAGACTAATAGAAACACGTGTGCGCACACACACTGACACACACATGAGCTTTCGCACTTTTGTTTAAATTTTTGTTTTTTGTTTGTGATCTGTTGCTGCATGCGTCACCATGGCTGCGTCATCAAAATAAGAACTTGTTTACGCCGATGACGATGTGGCGCCCCTCCCCTCACTGCCTCAAGCAACGCACTTCCATGAAACTTTCCTTCGATAGGCATTCACTGCTGCGACATTCCACGCTGTCATTTTTGCCAGTCACACGTTTCAATCTCGCACGAAATGTATAAAAACTTCTCGACTCATATTAATTTCCGCAATCTATGCACGCAAAGTTCACACATAATGTATACACAATTACAGCACTTGCATTGTGCTTTTCGAATAGAGAAAACTGCTTTGGATTAAAATCAAAATACATTTTCATGCCGCTCGTTTTTCACAAATTTCCAATGGAAATCATTCATTAAAAATTTTGTGAAATTATTAAACACTTGTTAAAAGATAGGGTATCATTTCAGTAACAAAGCTAAAATGTTAACAATAATTTCATGAGATCATAGATATTTTTGAAAGAGATTTTAAAAGGTATTACTTCAGTTCCCAAGCTTCAATTAACACAGTAGTTTCACGTGATTGAATTAATACTTTTTTATCAGCAGCTTTTAGCAAAGATTAGCGATAGACGAAAGAGAGATAGAGACAGAGAGAGATAGAGTTGTTTACTTTGATATCCATCTTAATTGTTATTCAACAAGATTAGATTAAGATTTAAATGTTTACGATGATATTGTTATTCATCACTCCAAAGCTAGTCAAGAATTTTATATGCAAAACTGATTTGAAATTTTAATAAAAATACTTTGCTCAAATATATTTCACATATTATGAAAAAGATTGATAAAATTTAGTTTATGCTAAACTAGATATAATTAGTTGTATCATGAAACCCCTTGTAGAAACCCAAAGTAAATCAATTGAAATCATTGTTTTAATATATATTTATTTGTATACATATAAATATTTATACATACGCATATCAAACAATTCAAATACATATGAATATACATCTTTAATATTTTTGAAATGACTGTTCATAAATCTTATGTATACAGTAATAGGCTTGTACACTAAGACAGTTTGTATTATATATTTATTCTGTTAGGTAGACACATTGACAGTTTGATGGTAGTAGTACATAACAGGATTTAGAGGTACTTTTTTGTATTAACAATTGTTACGGGCAGGGCTATCCATATATTTATATATTATATATATTTATATATACTTTGCATTTAAAATAATTATATATTTTCGTATGGACATTTAGAAGTATAGAACATGGGCTGAGATTAACGTATATATAAGTATATGAGTACATCGATTACCTTTATTTGTGTTCTTCGGACATTTTCCATTTAACGAGCAATTAATAATGTTCAATCAGGTTTGCGTTTGTATGTATATTGGATAACAATTTAATAAGTCAAGGATGTTTCTTCACAGACCGTTGTGCTTTGTGCTAAGTACGCCAGATACTATATAGGTAAGTGGTTTGTATTGTTTTTAGTTTGGACTATCTGCATTCTCGTAGTCCTCTTCCTCGACAATTGGTTTCTTATCATCCAGTTTGCTGCGACCCATGAAACGCTCAAGTACCGTATGCTTTGCAATGTTCCTCGAACCCTTGAACGAACCCCAATTCAGTTTACCTGCCTCCGATGAGGTCATCAGTATGGAGTACGATGAACAGGCTTCCCCCTCCTTGCTGTGCCGGATGCCATACAGGAAGTAGACAACCATGCCGATCGTAACCCAAACAAAGAAACGCACCCAGGTCAACGCATCCAAATGCACCATCAGCATTATGTTGCTAAAGATGCCCAGGGCGGGCACAAATGGCACCAATGGCACCTTGAAGTTCAAGCCACTCGTATTCTGATTGTGCACCGCCATTATTGCCACACAGGTGCTGGCCGCAAAGATGATGAATCCGTAGACGAGCAGAGCCCACCAGGTGCCCGTATACAGTTCCGTCCACGACACCTTCAGCTCCAGGCAGATGGCGAAACTCAGGATAATGAATAGCAGCACCGCCACAGAGACCACAGAGCCGGGTGCAAAGCGACCCAGGAGTGGCTCCAACCAACGGAACTGTGGCTTCAAACGTCCAGCGAGAGCGCCCTCAATGAGATCACTTGTCGGTGATGCTGTCTCAATGCTCGATTGGGATTCCGCGTCCTCGTCGTTCTCATCATCCGGCGTATCCGGCGCATAAACGGGATTGGGACTGCCCACGTGGCTCAGGGGACGATAGCGTAGTATTATAACACTGGCAGAGACAATGGTGTAGGCCAGTAGAGTACCAATCGACATGAACTCCACTAGCTTGGCCAGATCAAAGACCAATGCCAGAGCAGCGCTCAACAGTCCCGAGACAACCAGATTCAACAGCGGCACCTGAGTACTCGAATTTATCCGACCAAAGCAGTTGAAGAGCAATCCATCCGAGGCCATTGCATACATGCAACGGGGCAGGGCATAGAGGGAACCCAGCAACGTTGTCGTCATGCCACACAGCGCTCCAATCGATATGATATACTTGGCCCACGGCAAATTCAACTGTCCAAATGCCTCGGGCAACGAAGCCGCCGGATTAATATCACTAATGGGTATCATTAGGGTCAGGGCGGCGCTCACCAAAATATAACCACAGGTGACAACGCATAGCGATATCATCGTCGCAATCGGTATGGAGACCGATGGATTCTTGGCCTCCTCCCCGGAGGTGGCTATCGAATCGAAGCCAACGAAGGCATAGAAACAGGTTGCAGCTCCAGCAATAACCCCGCCAAAACCATATGGCAGGAAGCCACCCTGTGCCTCGGACCAGTTGTTGGTGTCCGCAAACCAAAAGCCCACACTGATGACCACAAGCATCACTCCAATGTTGACCAGGGTGAGGATGCTATTGAATACAGCGGTTGCCTTGACACCGCTACCCAATGCCGCCGCATACACAATACAGACGAGAAAGGCCAACACATCCGGATATTGAGCCAGACCCGGCTCATGAATGCCACCCATTAGCGTGAGGGTTGTATTCGCAATCCAGCCACCCAACATCGAGTCCACATAACCGCTCCAGGCACGGGCCACCGAAGCAGCGCCCAACATATGCTCCAGCAGTATATTCCAGCCAATGACAAAGGCCCAAAACTCACCGATCGATATATACGTGTAGATATAAGCGGATCCGGCTTTAGGCATCCGAGTGCCAAATTCCGCATAGCAGAGAGCAGCCAGCATCGAAACGAATCCGGCGAGCACAAACGATAGAATGATGCCGGGACCAGCCATCTCCTTGGCCACAGTTCCAGTTAGCACATAGATGCCAGCACCAACCATATGCCCAATGCCTGCAGCGAAACAATTGTCAAATATGCTACCAATAAATATACATTTTTCCATTCCATACCCAAAAGAGCTATATCGAAGGTGGTCAGACATCGTTTCAGTGGTGTCTCCATCACATCCGCTGGCACTGGCTTCGTCCGATTCATTTTGGAGCACAGACCGGACATGATGTGTCCCAAAATGGCACGTCTTGAGCTCGGCATATTGATGGACCAAAAATTGACTACTTTGAAAAATAAGATTTGCTCTATTGCCACAAGAATCGCAGCTCAAACATATGCCACATAATATCCTTAGGTCAGCTGCCTGATTGTAATTGTTTCCAACAATTACCGTCTATGCTTTGAATTATTCTCAATATTGATTGTTTTTTGACAGCTCGATATGTGTTTATGTGGCTGGGTGCACTTTGACTTTCACTTTCAGTTTTTCAATTTTTTCCGGTTTTGCTGTGGCGTTTCACTTGTTGTACATGAACAGCTGTGACAATATCGATTTTTCCTTAGGTTCCCCCTTTAATTATTTCAGTTATGAAAATTTTCAGTGTTGCCAACACTGCCCACGCAAAAGTGCAGTTAGGCAGTGTTGAAAGCTTACGTAATCATTCACTCCCAGCTACCATTTTCAAATAGAGAAAAGCTTTTTGCTGTTGAGCTTTACATTGATTTTTGAGTTTGTTTGTTTTTTCTTGCACTTTTTACAGTTGTAAAAGAGAACTGTTAAAATGACTTCAGACTAATCCGACTATCTAAGCTCAATTAAAATCTTGTCTTTAGCCAGCTAACTAGAAGCACAAATTTGTATAATGATTTTTAACGATTTGAGCTCCAACTAAACTGCAAAATGTTAATGACCATTGAATGGCAAGGCTTTTTAATAGTGCCTGTCCTTGGTAATAATCATGACAAGTTATTGACAAATCCACATGACTTGGATGCATGTTAAGATCTTCAAACTTTGCGAGTACAGTATTCAAAGTTCCCCAAACTATACCTGACATTTGCACATAACAAAATGTGTTGTATACTTTCAGGCACGGACAAAATATTATTTTTTTAATTTACAATTCCCAAAAATCAATTCATATTCATAGGTCTGCTCTCTGACATTTAAGCGTATTTGCTTTTATCATCTTGAAATGTTTGGGATTTGAAGAACTAGTTTGGAAGATTGCCAAATGATTATTCTTAGCTTTCGGAATCCCCACGTTAATGATTGATTAAAAATCAATAGCAATTAAGATAATTGATTAAGAATTTAAATCAAAAACATTTTACAAATTTGACAATGGTATTATTTGAAGCATAAAGGTTATTCAATAACAGAAAGAAAGAAAAAAACTTCAAATATTTTGAAGAGACGCTTTTATGTGTTGGTGTACACGCAATAAGTGAGTTAGCATTAATGCACAGACTCATTTCGTGAGATCTTCATGATGTATAGCGTTTTTATGTGAAAGATTACAATAAAGTGTATTATGTATTTATTTCCAACGGAAAAGATAATAATACACTAGCTGGTAATAAATGGCTTTGGCGCTGACAAGTGTTTGTTTTTTCTTCTCTTCAACTCCAGCAATTCGAAATTTTATGGCCTTGGAACTACATTTCTCGCTAAACTGTTTGAGATCTGTGATAAGATGTTGGCTTTTAAGGATTGGATTTAACCAGATTACTTCTTCAGCTTAAACGAAAATGCTAGTCAATGCCAATTGAATGGGTATATTTAGTATTAATTGGTGGAGCGTCCTGCTGTTTTCCATGGCTGCATCCTAAATCTCATCCATAAGCATTTTCTGGCCTGAAGGCTACTTCAAATCAATTTTTCATTATTTATCTCATTTATTTTGTTTTTGGTCTAATCTGAGGTGGCCTTCAACGCCTTAAGCCATGTCTGCCAAAGACGTAAATTGAAAATACTGAAGCTTTAGACATATTTTACGACAATATTTATTTTTTCTACGATTATATATTAATTAGCAAGAAGTGGTAATTAACTTATTGTTAATATATGTAAATATGAATAATTGAATATCTGACCAAAGGTTGTATGAATGTCCGTGAGTCTAGGGTTAAAAAACAAAGAAAATAAAAAAAGAAACAAACCAGACGAATAGTATTTGTTTTTATTTGTAATAACTGGCACGTACCAGCAACTTCAGCATCACATAACTATCCATGACTACGATCAACAAAGGTACAGTAATCACCCAACGCCATCTATATCGCCATGACCACTTGGCGTCTGTCACCACGAAGCACGAAGCGGACGATGGGCACCCAAAAACCCAGTCTGAGTTTGAGTCTGAGTCTGAGTCTTAGTCTGGCTATGCATGTGGTATA
The DNA here is from genome assembly GCA_035044105.1 of Drosophila nr. perissopoda 5 BK-2023a. Classification (NCBI taxonomy): domain Eukaryota; kingdom Metazoa; phylum Arthropoda; class Insecta; order Diptera; family Drosophilidae; genus Drosophila; species Drosophila nr. perissopoda 5 BK-2023a. The sequence continues at coordinate 2,148,933 of JAWNMK010000122.1, forward strand.
TGATGATAATACCTGTTCGGGATGATCGGGCCTTGCAATGACTATACTCGTCACACATACTAGTTGCATGACCGGCTCTCGGTGATGATGTTGAAGCCGGCCACGATTTCAGTTACGACAATGACGGATTTTGGCATTTTGGCCCTAAAATACATACCGAGGTGTTAGCCATTTGACGTTGCGGATCTTTCAGCTGCAGTTGTCGTCGCTGCCTGGGACCGGGTCAAGATGAAGAAGACGTCGCATCGTCGTCGTCGAGCGGACAATGTTCGGCTCACGCGACTGTCTGTCGCACAAATAGAAATAGAAATGAAAAACAAATCTGGTTTTGATCGCGAACCATCGTACACCCTTTCAAGGTATTATCTTATTGGCCACAAGCAAATAAAAGTAAGAGTTCAACGCATCCATACCATACAAGCATACAAATTTAAATACATTTATGAATATATTTATTTTTAGTTTATTTGATTTTAATATTTGATTGACGGAAAGCCATTAAATTTTTGATTAGTCGTGACGAAAAGGCAAATAGCCATAATTAATATTCGATACTGCAAAATAGAATTCTGCAAAAATACTTTGTGACTTTTTACTTTTACTCGTTAATTTGGATCTTTTGTATAACTGAAGGTCCACTATAAGCGTGCAAAAAAACAAATGGAGTTAAGGAGACAAAGGAACGCTAATTAGGAATAGCATTCTATATAATTGCAGAGCTGTCGATCTCTGTGACAAAATCCCAATAGACTCCCACTGAGCATTTGGATAGTGTATTTGTATGCAAGTACGAGGCGTGATCAAAAAGTAATGGAAATATATGAATTTCATAAGGTGTAGTCACAAAAAAAAAAAAGCCCGAAAAAAAACGCCTTTGCAGATTTATTCAGTTGAACACTTGAAAATCGCTTGCCACATCAAAGTATAAATAATTTGTAAGCGTATATCTAAAAAACATCTGGAACGAGCCTCGGAAATATAAAAAAATAATTTTAAAGTAAATAACTCTTTTGTGGTTAGCCGAGCTGCTGTTTTAGCTGCTCTTTTAGCTGCTGTTGCTGTTGTTGTTGTTGTCGTTGCTGCTGCTGCTGTTTTTTTTTTTTTTCATTTGCTGCGCCTTTGGGTTTTGAAAGCAGTGTTCCAAACGATTTTTTAGTTAAAACATGCTACGTGCGAGTATAAAAACGAAGACGCGTCTTTTCGAAGCTTAGTGCGACAGCGAACTCTTAACCAGCCGGCGATCGAAATATATTTTCCCAAGCAACGATCAGCAAGTGATTTCAGTAAGTTTCAGCAATTAAGTGACAATTAATCTTAGCTGGATTTCAACATTATTCAAGACCATCATATTGTTCATCAGTGCTGTGCTGTGTGTAACCAAAAATATATCTTTTGGCATTTAAAGTAAAAATTGCAAAATTTGTAACTGTGCGATTGACAAAGAGGAGTGGGAGTAATAATCATAAATTGTGACATTTCTGGACTTCTTGACAACTCCCAAATATATTTTATACGAAAATGCATCTTTGTTCATTTTTTAAATATGTTTACATACTAAATGCGATCTTGTAAGACTTTTACAAAAAATGTATTACAAGTGTAATCAATTTCAGTTTTCATTTATATCTCATAAAAATTGCATCTTTGTTAGTTTTCCTATTTGAGCATTTTAATATTTTTACTTGTGTAAAAAATTTATTCCAAGTTTAATCAATTTTATTTAGCGTTTAAATTACCTCTTAGTTAGATGAGTCTTTGTTAATTTCGATATTAACATTTTTGTACAACCCAAATGTGATCTTTTAAGCCCTTTTTAAAAATGAGTTACAAGTGTAATCAATTTCAGTTTTCATTTAAATCCACACTCAGTTGAATCCATATATTTTGGAAAAAATGGGTGTTATTGATTTAGCTATTTAAAAGTTTTAAATTTAAGCAAATCAATGCCAGACAAAATACATTTTAAAAAATGTCTTAGAAGTGCTATCGATTAAATTTTTGATTAAAATCCCCACTCAGCAAAAGCTTAATCAAACCATTGTTAATTAATCTGTGTGAATTTAATAAAAGACGGATAACATTTTTCATAAATGTTAGATTTAATTACGGATAAGCCGAAGATTCTTCGGAAGGCCGAAACAAATCAATCAAATTGCATCAGTGCCGGAAAAACGCTTAACCCAAACAAAACCAGCCAAAGACTTTGGGCAATGATTTCTGGGTCTTCAGATAAAATAATCATCAATAAAACCTAATTCATAGATATTTTGCTTAGACTACTGTGTGGAGATAGTGTGAGCATTAAATATTCCTGGACTAGCCTTGAGCATATGTAAATGAGGATGAAAGATTGCAAGCCACAGATTGCGTTGCCGATTTTATGGTGGCAATCATTTTATCCGAAACGTTTTGAGATTTACGATTGATCAACATTGAGTTTGAAGGCACAACACAAATCTGCCCTAAATTGACCGCCCTAAATGTCAATGGCTATGGCTATATAATGAATGAAAAAGACTAAATCAAGTTTTGGCAAGCATCACATTTTACATACCCTCTCCGCAAAATTGGGGCATTATTAGTAACGCCGAATATTGCAAAAAGCATAAAAAATTGTACGATTTGGCTTAAAGATTGACTTCATTAAATCCAACTCCTCATTGACCTCATGCATTTCCACTGGCGACAGATACAAAGCAACACAAAACCACACGCAAAACAAGAAAAAAGAAAGAGAAAAAAAAACTAATGCGAATTTATTTAAAATCGGTTATTATTGGCCCACCTTTTATTTGTTTATTCGCGAACAGCAGCTTTAGATACTTACTTATGATTAACATTTGGCAATATTGTGTGTATAAAGATTAGGCCAACAAACCAGCAATTTCACTAATTTGTTGGTTGTCCAAATTAAGCACATAATTTTTATTATAATATAAAAAGTCAAATTGCCGGATTTGATGTCCGGTTCAGGTTTCGATTAATTCAGATCCATCGATTAAGCTACGGCATAAATTACCGTACGAAATGATATACGGCTGTGGATGCATATTCACAATTATTCAATATTCTTGGGCTGCAGCATTAGATAAACACAATATTACCACCGGCTGACCAGTTCCAATACGGTGCACAGTGCACGCCCAGTTTGATGGCTGCTGATAGGTGGGTGCCAGTAAAAAAAAGATACACACACACACACACACACACATACCTTACAACACTTGGAGTATTTCGATGTATGTACACGATGCGTGGCTGTGACGGCGTCAAAGCCTGTTGGGTAATCACTTGCTTGCCATGACAAATACGAATACGAATATGAATACGAATATGAATACGAATACGAATACGAATACGAATACAAATACAAATACAAATACGAATAGGAATGCAAGCAGTTTGAGTACAAGCGCCCATTTGTGTGATGTGCCCAAATGGCAAAAGTTCACGGCAAGATCATCAATGTCCAAGTTATTATTATTTATCTAATTTTTGTAACCGGTCAATAAAATCTTTTTAAGCCCGCCAAAAGGTATGCAAATGCTGAAATCGGGTTCGACTCATTAGTTGTATTGAGAAGAACTCGTTAATTTCAATAGACAGCCATAAATACAATTGCACACATTAAAAATTTAAGCAGAAGTATGCATTAATTAACATACTCAATGAAACCCGTACAATATCCGTTTTATCTATTTGCTCTCCGTTAATGTCAATTATCTGTTTGTTCACACACAAAAAAAAAACAACAACAAAAAACAAAAAACCAAAAACAAAAAACCAAAAACAAATTTAAAATTTATCGAAAGTAAGTTGAAGCTCACATCAGTTTACGGTTAATTGCATCAACACTTTTATTGCGCACAAAAATCAAGAAACAAGAAGCAATAAACCAGTCAAGAAATATCAAAATTTTAAATTTTAAATCTAACTGGTAAAATCCACTGCAAATACAAATACTATATGAACAAAACAAACAAATTGCGCAATGATAATTCAACATAAAAACAAAAAAATATGATAATAAAAAAATTAGGGAATCCAAAAGATTCAAGGTCATCACCATCGGCACTCTTGAATAAATATCTACAAATGAATTGTATTCATAAATATGTAAAAAAAAAAAAGTGGCATATATACCGTCTTCAGAAAGTTAGGTCATCTTCGAAAACGCATATGTATACGTATTTGTGTTTATATATATTTATTTTTATATATCAAAACAACTATCCGGTCTTTCGTGCTTGCCACATTTTACTTCATAAAAAAGCGCCTTTTTACTGTATTAATGACACTACACTTGTAGTAAAGAAAGTTGAGCATCACCTGAAACGGATCTCAAGTCAGATTTGTGCAGTGTCTGACCTCATTGAAGACGTGCCTGGACGAATCGAAAAGGGATATTGCACTGAAACATACTAGAAGAAAGTTATTTAGTTAAAGAATAATAATTAAATCGAAGAAGGTTTACAGTTAATAATTTTAACACTTTCCCAATTCCGATTCTTAATGTAGCATTTCGATCATAAAGTGTGTTTTCAAATTTAGGTGTAGCCATTAAAATGTAAATAATTTATATCAAAATTCTTTTCTAACTCATTGTCGGTTAACGGTAAAATAACGGGTTTAACGGCTGATTGTATTTGAAGGTAAATGCGTGCAAATTTCGATTGCTTAAAAGCTATAATTACTTAAATTAAATACTGGAACCAATTAAATTTGTGTGGTTCAAAACTGCTATTTCGAGTTACTTACATATGTTTATAGCCACGAACACAAAATAAGTTATATAATCCTATTGTTGCGAGAATAAGCCGTAAAGCACATTGATTTTTATTCCCCAATTAATAATTTGAAGAACAATAATTCTTCGTCGCTTATTCTATTATTCGATATAAATATGCTAATTTAAACCAGTCGCATCCCTGACATACAAGTACATAAATTAATTCTACATATATAGCAAACAATTTTAATAACAATTACGTTCCATTTACAACAGGTTTCCGATTGAGCGGCAATCCAAACAAAAATGGTCAAAGCTGGCCACATAATACTTTTGACTCAGCTTTTGGTATGCATTTTGCAAAATAACGTAATAAATTCTAGCTAATTGTTAATGCATTTTCAAGGTCATTGCAAATGGGGCAGAACTGAGCAAAGATGGCGATTATGTCCAAAACGAAGTCAATCCAGCCGAATCGGCACTTTCGTTCCCCAGGGTATCTCGAAAGGCATCGTCACTTAACGGCAACATTGAAAAGATCGATGTAAAATGTGACACTTCAAATGGGATGATAGTCGAAGTGGAATTTGCTGAGCCATTCAACGGGGTTATATACAGTCAGGGATATTACAACGATCCCAAATGCAAGTGCGTAATATAACCCAATAATTTGATTATAGCAAACAAACCAACAAATTTACTTTTACACCTCTTTAGATATGTGAACGCTGGCAACAATGAACACAGATTTGTATTTAAAGTGCCATTTGATGGCTGTGGCAGCAAGCCTTCCTGCTCGCTGTGTGCATCTGTTGATAACATTCTTATCATTCAGAATGACGAAAGTATTCAAGAGAGCTGGGACACAGCGCGCAAGATAACATGCAGTCGCAGTGATGAACAGGAAAAAACTGTTTATTTTCGGCCATTCGTTGTCGATATGCTGGAAGTCATTTCAGTGGAGACGCCAAGTGGTCCCGTCGAATGCTGGATGGAAATTGGAACCGGAATTCCTCCGAATATTAAACCAATTAATTATACCTTAAAACTGGGCACGGATATCACATTTACGATAAATGTTAAGCAATCTCCTCAGACATGGGATATCAATATTTTACAATGTTATGCATCCGATCATCCAGAATTTGATGCCAGCACTACGACAAAATTGCAACTTTCGGATAAAAATGGATGCTCGTTAAAAAGAAAAGTGTTCGGGGAATGGATGAAATTAGACGCGCGCTCTGGACAAACACTAACATACTATAATACGCTTAAGGCTTTCAAGTTTCCCGACCGATCTCAAGTTTACTTAAAATGTGATATTGAACTGTGCAATGGATCCTGTGAGCGAGACTATACCTGTGGTGGAGACTATCTAGACCAAGGCATAGCAACAACCAGCCGAACACTAATTGAAACTCTGCAGCCAAATTGTTATCCGGGAGCAAAAGATCCTCGTTGTCAACAAGGATCTAGGCCAGGCTGCTCTCCTGGTTCAACCGATCCCCGTTGCCAGTCAGAAACGACAGATTCACCTAACTGTTATCCTGGCTCACGTGATCCTCGTTGCCCTCAAGAACCGAAAACTACTTCGAAGCCCCGTTGCTATCCTGGCTCAACTGACCCCGATTGCCAACCAGCCACCTATTTACCACCAACAACAGGTCAACCACCAAGAACTTCTCCTAAGCCCAGATGCTCCCCAGGATCCACAGATCCTCGTTGTCCACAACAGCCGAAGACGACTTCTTCACCTGATTGCTATCCTGGCTCAAGCGATCCTCGTTGTCCACAGGAATCTAAAACCACAGTGAAGCCCCGTTGTTATCCAGGATCTAGTGATCCCCTGTGCCCTCAGGAAACGAAACCTACTTCGAAGTCCCGTTGCTATCCTGGCTCAAGTGACCCCGGTTGCCAACCAGCCACTTACTTGCCTCCAACAACAGGTCAACCACCAAGAACTTCGCCTAAACCCAGATGCTCCCCAGGATCCACAGATCCTCGTTGTCCACAACAGCCAAAAACGACTTCTTCACCTGATTGCTATCCTGGTTCACGGGATCCTCGTTGCCCACAGGAATCGAAAACCACCAAGAGGCCCAGCTGCTATCCTGGTTCAAGTGATCCACGTTGCCCACAGGAACCCAAAACTACTTCGAAGCCCCGTTGCTATCCTGGCTCAACTGATCCCGATTGCCAACCAGCCACTTACCTACCTCCAACAACAGTTCGACCAACCTTAACAACGTCTAAGCCAAAGTGCTATCCGGGCTCAACTGATCCCAGTTGTCCACAACAGCCAAAGACAACTCCAACGCCTAACTGCTATCCTGGATCAACTGATCCTCGGTGCCCAAAAGAACCTATCACAACAACCTCCACTCCTTCATGTCGACCAGGATCGAGTGATCCAGAATGTCTGAATTGTTTTGATGGGTCGCCAGACCCAAGATGCCCCAATGTGCCAACTACAAGAAAACCAGGCTGTTTTGATGGATCGACCGATCCAAAATGTCAACCAGCCACTTACCTTCCGCCAATAAAAACAACAAGAATTCCAGGCAATCAGATAACGCCATCAAGACCTTCTTGCTACCCCGGATCAACAGATCCACGTTGTCCACAACAGCCAAAAACGACGTCTTCACCCGACTGCTATCCTGGCTCACGGGATCCTCGTTGTCCACAGCAACCCAAAACCACCACGAGGCCCAGCTGCTATCCTGGATCAAATGATCCACGTTGTCCACAAGAACCGAAAACTACTTCGAAGCCCCGTTGCTATCCTGGTTCAACTGATCCCGATTGCCAACCAGTCACTTACCTACCTCCAACAACGGTTCGACCACCCTTAACAACGTCTAAGCCAAGATGTTCTCCTGGATCTCGTGATCCTCGTTGCCGTCAAGAACCGAAAACTACTTCGAAGCCCCGTTGCTATCCTGGCTCAACAGATCCCGATTGCCAACCAGACACTTACTTGCCACCAACAACAGGTCAACCACCAAGAACTTCGCCTAAGCCCAGATGCTCCCCAGGATCCACAGATCCTCGTTGTCCACAACAGCCGAAGACGACTTCTTTACCTGATTGCTATCCTGGCTCACGGGATCCTCGTTGCCCACAGGAATCGAAAACCACCAAGAGGCCCAGCTGCTATCCTGGATCAAGTGATCCACGTTGCCCACAGGAACCCAAAACTACTTCGAAGCCCCGTTGCTATCCTGGCTCAACAGATCCCGATTGCCAACCAGCCACTTACCTACCTCCAACAACGGTTCGACCACTCTTAACAACGTCTAAGCCAAGGTGCTATCCGGGATCAACCGATCCCAGCTGTCCACAACAGCCAAAGACAACTCCAACGCCTAACTGCTATCCTGGATCAAGTGATCCTCGGTGCCCAAAAGAACCTATCACAACAACCTCCACTCCATCATGTCGACCAGGATCGAGTGATCCAGAATGTCTGAATTGTTTTGCAGGATCGCCAGACCCAAGATGCCCCAAAGTACCAACTACAAGAAAACCAGGCTGTTTTGATGGATCGACCGATCCAAAATGTCAACCAGCCACTTACCTTCCGCCAATAAAAACAACAAGAATTCCAGGCAATCAGATAACGCCATCAAGACCTTCTTGCTACCCCGGATCAACAGATCCTCGCTGTCCACAACAGCCAAAGACGACTTCATCACCTAAGTGTTATCCCGGATCAAAAGACCCTCGTTGTCCACAAGTACCTACTACAACGAAACCGAATTGCTATCCGGGATCTACCGATCCTCGTTGTCCACAACAGCCAAAGACGACGACTTCACCTGATTGCTATCCTGGCTCACGGGATCCTCATTGTCCACAGCAACCCAAAACCACCACGAGGCCCAGCTGCTATCCTGGATCAAGTGATCCACGTTGTCCACAGGAACCAAAAACTACTTCGAAGCCCCGTTGCTATCCTGGCTCAACTGATCCCGATTGCCAACCAGCCACTTACCTACCTCCAACAACGGTTCGACCACCCTTAACAACGTCTAAGCCAAGATGTTCTCCTGGATCTCGTGATCCTCGTTGCCGTCAAGAACTGAAAACTACTTCGAAGCCCCGTTGCTATCCTGGCTCAACAGATCCCGATTGCCAACCAGCCACTTACTTGCCACCAACAACAGGTCAACCACCAAGAACTTCACCTAAACCCAGATGCTCCCCAGGATCCATAGATCCTCGTTGTCCACAACAGCCGAAGACGACTTCTTCACCTGATTGCTATCCTGGCTCACGGGATCCTCGTTGTCCACAGCAACCCAAAACCACCACGAGGCCCAGCTGCTATCCTGGATCAAGCGATCCACGTTGTCCACAGGAACCGAAAACTACTTCAAAGCCCCGTTGCTATCCTGGTTCAACTGATCCCGATTGCCAACCAGCCACTTACCTACCTCCAACAACGGTTCGACCACCCTTAACGACGTCTAAGCCAAAATGTTCTCCTGGATCTCGTGATCCTCGTTGCCCTCAGGAACCGAAAACTACTTCGAAGCCCAGCTGCTATCCTGGCTCAAGCGATCCTCGTTGTCCACAGCTAAAGACAACTGCTTCGCCTAACTGCTACCCAGGATCTACTAATCCTCGTTGCCCACAACAGTCTAAAACTACTTCGAAGCCCCGTTGCTATCCTGGCTCAACAGATCCCGATTGCCAACCAGCCACTTACTTGCCACCAACAACAGGTCAACCACCAAGAACTTCACCTAAACCCAGATGCTCCCCAGGATCCATAGATCCTCGTTGTCCACAACAGCCGAAGACGACCTCTTCACCTGATTGCTATCCTGGCTCACGGGATCCTCGTTGCCCACAGGAATCGAAAACCACCAAGAGGCCCAGCTGCTATCCTGGATCAAGTGATCCACGTTGCCCACAGGAACCCAAAACTACTTCGAAGCCCCGTTGCTATCCTGGCTCAACAGATCCCGATTGCCAACCAGCCACTTACCTACCTCCAACAACGGTTCGACCACTCTTAACAACGTCTAAGCCAAGGTGCTATCCGGGATCAACCGATCCCAGCTGTCCACAACAGCCAAAGACAACTCCAACGCCTAACTGCTATCCTGGATCAAGTGATCCTCGGTGCCCAAAAGAACCTATCACAACAACCTCCACTCCATCATGTCGACCAGGATCGAGTGATCCAGAATGTCTGAATTGTTTTGCAGGATCGCCAGACCCAAGATGCCCCAAAGTGCCAACTACAAGAAAACCAGGCTGTTTTGATGGATCGACCGATCCAAAATGTCAACCAGCCACTTACCTTCCGCCAATAAAAACAACAAGAATTCCAGGCAATCAGATAACGCCATCAAGACCTTCTTGCTACCCCGGATCAACAGATCCTCGCTGTCCACAACAGCCAAAGACGACTTCATCACCTAAGTGTTATCCCGGATCAAAAGACCCTCGTTGTCCACAAGTACCTACTACAACGAAACCGAGTTGCTATCCGGGATCTACCGATCCTCGTTGTCCACAACAGCCAAAGACGACGACTTCACCTGATTGCTATCCTGGCTCACGGGATCCTCATTGTCCACAGCAACCCAAAACCACCACGAGGCCCAGCTGCTATCCTGGATCAAGTGATCCACGCTGTCCACAGGAACCGAAAACTACTTCGAAGCCCCGTTGCTATCCTGGCTCAACTGATCCCGATTGCCAACCAGCCACTTACTTGCCTCCAACAACAGTTCGACCAGTAGTAACGACGTCTAAGCCAAGCTGCTATCCTGGCTCAAGCGATCCTCGTTGTCCACAACAGCCAAAGACAACTGCTTCGCCTAACTGCTACCCAGGATCTACTGATCCTCGTTGTCCACAACAGCCTAAAACCACATCGAAGCCTCGTTGCTATCCTGGCTCAACAGATCCCGATTGCCAACCAGCCACTTACTTGCCTCCAACAACAGTTCGACCAGTAGTAACAACGTCTAAGCCAAGCTGCTATCCTGGCTCAAGCGATCCTCGTTGTCCACAACAGCCAAAGACAACTGCTTCGCCTAACTGCTACCCAGGATCTACTGATCCTCGTTGTCCACAACAGCCTAAAACCACATCGAAGCCTCGTTGCTACCCTGGCTCACCAGATCCCGATTGCCAACCAGCCACTTACTTGCCTCCAACAACAGTTCGACCAGTAGTAACGACGTCTAAGCCAAGCTGCTATCCTGGCTCAAGCGATCCTCGTTGTCCACAACAGCCAAAGACAACTGCTTCGCCTAACTGCTACCCAGGATCTACTGATCCTCGTTGTCCACAACAGCCTAAAACCACATCGAAGCCTCGTTGCTATCCTGGCTCAACAGATCCCGATTGCCAACCAGCCACTTACTTGCCTCCAACAACAGTTCGACCAGTAGTAACGACGTCTAAACCAAGCTGCTATCCTGGCTCAAGCGATCCTCGTTGTCCACAACAGCCAAAGACAACTGCTTCGCCTAACTGCTACCCAGGATCTACTGATCCTCGTTGTCCACAACAGCCTAAAACCACATCGAAGCCTCGTTGCTATCCTGGCTCAACAGATCCCGATTGCCAACCAGCCACTTACTTGCCTCCAACAACAGTTCGACCAGTAGTAACGACGTCTAAACCAAGCTGCTATCCTGGCTCAAGCGATCCTCGTTGTCCACAACAGCCAAAGACAACTGCTTCGCCTAACTGCTACCCAGGATCTACTGATCCTCGTTGTCCACAACAGCCTAAAACCACATCGAAACCTCGTTGCTATCCTGGATCTTCCGATCCCGATTGCCAACCAGCCACTTATTTGCCTCCAACAACAGTTCCACCAGTAGTAACGACGTCTAAACCAAACTGCTATCCTGGCTCAAGCGATCCTCGTTGTCCAAAACAGCCAAAGACAACTGCTTCGCCTAACTGCTACCCAGGATCTACTGATCCTCGTTGTCCACAACAGCCTAAAACCACATCGAAGCCTCGTTGCTATCCTGGCTCAACAGATCCCGATTGCCAACCAGCCACTTACTTGCCTCCAACAACAGTTCGACCAATTGTAACAACGTCTAAGCCAAGATGCTATCCAGGTTCAAGAGATCCTCAGTGTCCGAAAGAACCCACCACAACGACAGCAGATCCTTTATGTCATCCTGGCTCAAGTGATCCAGAATGTCTGAATTGTTTTGCAGGATCGCCAGACCCAAGATGCCCCAAAGTACCAACTACAAGAAAACCAGGCTGTTTTGATGGATCGACCGATCCAAAATGTCAACCAGCCACTTACCTTCCACCAATAAAAACCACAAAAATTCCAAGCAATCAGATAACGCCATCAAGACCTTCTTGCTACCCCGGATCAACAGATCCTCGTTGTCCACAACAGCCAAAGACGACTTCATCACCTACTTGTTATCCTGGATCAAATGACCCTCGTTGTCCACAAGTACCTACTACAACGAAACCGAGTTGCTATCCGGGATCTACCGATCCTCGTTGTCCAAAACAGCCAAAGACAACTGCTTCGCCTAACTGCTACCCAGGATCTACTGATCCTCGTTGTCCACAACAGCCTAAAACCACATCGAAGCCTCGTTGCTACCCTGGCTCACCAGATCCCGATTGCCAACCAGCCACTTACTTGCCTCCAACAACAGTTCGACCAGTAGTAACGACGTCTAAGCCAAGCTGTTATCCTGGCTCAAGCGATCCTCGTTGTCCACAGCTAAAGACAACTGCTTCGCCTAACTGCTACCCAGGATCTACTGATCCTCGTTGTCCACAACAGCCTAAAACCACATCGAAACCTCGTTGCTATCCTGGATCTTCCGATCCCGATTGCCAACCAGCCACTTATTTGCCTCCAACAACAGTTCGACCAGTAGTAACGACGTCTAAACCAAGCTGCTATCCTGGCTCAAGCGATCCTCGTTGTCCACAACAGCCAAAGACAACTGCTTCGCCTAACTGCTACCCAGGATCTACTGATCCTCGTTGTCCACAACAGCCTAAAACCACATCGAAACCTCGTTGCTATCCTGGCTCAACTGATCCCGATTGCCAACCAGCCACTTACTTGCCTCCAACAACAGTTCGACCATTAGTAACAACGTCTAAACCAAGCTGCTATCCTGGCTCAAGCGATCCTCGTTGTCCACAACAGCCAAAGACAACTGCTTCGCCTAACTGCTACCCAGGATCTACTGATCCTCGTTGTCCACAACAGCCTAAAACCACATCGAAACCTCGTTGCTATCCTGGCTCAACAGATCCCGATTGCCAACCAGCCACCTACCTGCCTCCAACAACAGTTCGACCACTAGTAACAACGTCTAAACCAAGCTGCTATCCTGGCTCAAGTGATCCTCGTTGTCCACAACAACCAAAGACAACTGCTTTACCTAGGTGTTATCCTGGATCTACTGATATTCATTGTTCGCATAATCTGGTGACTTCAACTTTACCGCCTACAACGACTCCATCTTATTGCTATCCAGGATCTGTAGATCCCCGTTGTCCTGATACTTATAAGGGATCAACGCCTATTCCTGCCACTTACTTGCCGCCCTTGAGCGACCCTGGTTTCGACAGGACCATCAGAAACGCTAAGACTACTTTCTTTAACGAGATTAACAAGCTCGCAATCACAAGCGACAATATTTTTGAGTTAGACGACGATGAGGATAGTGAACTCAGGAGGAGTAAACGTGATCTAAACGACAAAGATATAAATCCAATAACAAGTGCTGATTTGAGCGAAGACCTTTTATCAAGAAAGATAATGAAGCGTGAGTTTAATGAGCGACCACCTGAAAGGGAGGTAATTTCGTTTACCCTTGGCATTCGCACCGGCATCGTGGTGAATTAGCCAGTGTGGTAAAGTGTCAAGAACGTAACTCGCTCGCACTAAGTTTAAAATGTAAACATGTCTTATAGCTACATATTTATATCTTACTATTAAAGCAATCATTCGCATATACTCGATAAATAGTTTGTAACTTATTTTTAAGTACGACCAGCTTGTAACGAATGATTTATGTAAATGCTTACTCTTAACTCAATACAAAAAAAATATGAAAAATTGAAAAATATTACTGATTACACAGTATGAGTCATACAGACTTACAAAAGGATAACTTTTGATTGGCGCGACTGATGACGGATTTATTTCTATATTTATGTATATTTATACATAGTATAGCAGACAAAGCAAAACTGAATAGTTCTTACAAACACGTCTACTCACTTCTCTTATTCGTAACAATCTAAACTCATCTCCTTTAAGTTGGTGACCGCAAATCGATATCGTTCGGCATCGTTGTGGCCGTCTCTGTTTGTTGAATTTCCCAATGGCCGTTTTCGTTGACGACAATTTGACGTCAGCCGCCTTCGCGACTGTTGTTGTTGTCCGCTTCCTCCGCAAATTCGTCTTCGTCGTTATAGTTTAAAATGTCTGCTGCTGGCGCCTTGCAAACGTAGCTGGTCACGCACGTATTACACTAAAGCTATTTCACCACGTACCGTGTTCAACTCCAGCACTGCGGCCTTGGCGCCCTTCGTCGAGAGTCCCAGAATAATTAAACATTTTTTTAGAGTAAACGTTGTTGTTAATTTCCATAGCGTCTAATTTTTTTTTAAAAAACTTCTGATATTTGTAGAAGACAATGCTAAATTGAATAGTTCTTGCTGCTCAGTTCCTTTGGTCGTAACTTCCTTCAAGCTGGTTATCGCACAATCGATATCGATCGATATGTCACGTACAGTGTTGCATGTTGTTTTACAGTCTGAGTTCTACGTCAATAGTGGTCTGTTAACCACATTACTATTGGCCTGTTAAAAAAGGAGGTGATGCACCTCATAATTATAGACTTGCCTATCCCATTTGTGAAATTGTAGTCAGGCACATTTATTTTGGGATTGTTTTTGTGTTAGGCTAATTAAATACATTGATATAAGGATTCGAGTTCGGTGACCTGCTGATACTGATGAGATTGTGATCGATATCGCAGATATCGCTGTTAATACAAGTTTCCGATAACAGAATAATTATAATTTTAGAATTTTTATTAAGAATGTCAGAGAAGTAGAACGTAAAACAATCGTCTATAGAAAGATTTCATCTACATAATCGACCGATTTATTTATCTAAGCTTGAGCAAGCAATCGCAAAATATAAATGCTGCTTAATAAACAGTAAAATAATAATAGAATAGTTAATTTACGACTCAGGATAACGACAATACGAGTTGCTTTCGATCGATTCATGTGATATCCATTCCTCATATAGCGGCAAACGATTCTTGAGGGCTTCAATTTCACGCAGAATCCGCATAACATTGCCACCAACCAGCTTCTTGATAGCCGCATTACCCCACACCCGATCTCGAGCTAGCTCGGCCAACAGCAGCGAATAGCTTTTGGGTGCTCCACCCAGTCCAATGTGATCCACACCAGCCACCTTCCGCACATAGTTAATGGCGAGTATCGCTTCCCGTACACTAATTGACCGATCACCACAGCGCTCCAAGTTTAGCAAAATAACTCCACCATTTTCCGGCAACAAGCTGCAGAACATATACAAATTGGTTTAAGTAAAAGAAACAAATTAGAAACCAGATACAAAAACACACCTGAGCACATGATCCGGTATGGAGGCGACATTGCTGCCATTGGTGCACAAGGATAACGGAGCGGCATTCATTAGCAGCACAGGTGCTTTAGCGGTGCGCAGAGCTATGACCATAGCCGTCTCGCTAAGCTGCGATATCTCCACCAACATGCCCAAGCGGTTCATTTCGTAAAGCATTGTCTGGTTGTATGGTAAATGGTATAATCTATTGAAACTCCTACTCCCATTATTTTAAATACCCACCTTGCCAAATTCGTTTAGAGAATTGGTCACATTCTCCTCGATGAGGTAATCCCGTCGCCGTATGGCTGCAGCAGCCCAAGGTGTCGTGCATTCTAGGCTCGTAATTGAAACGAAACGAGCGCCCAGGAGATAGATGGAGCGTAGAACCGCTAAACTGGTGCCCAATGCATGACCACCGCCGATGCCCATGAGGACGGCCACCTCACCGCGAATGTGGGTCTGCTCCATCTCATCGGCCGATTCAACAATGTGCATCGAGTTCGTGGCAGCCGTGATGCGTTTCGCCTCATCGATGCCCTCGAGAACGAGCTGCACTGCGTCCAGATACTGAGCACCACAGTGCACAGCAATGGGCCACAGAACGGCACCAATATGATTTTGCCGTATTTCGGCCATGCCACTGCTATTGGTTTTAATGTCGCTCGGCGGCTTCCAGGAGCCCTCGATGAGCGGCGATTCGGTCAACAGGCGTCGTATGAATGCTAAACGTGCCTCCAGCAGCGAAGAGGCTCGCAATTGCAGTGCCAACGGTATCCCGCCAGCCATCGCAATACAGACCAACACCAGGCAAACTCCAATAAGAATCTTGCGGCCTCGGGTTCGTCCAGGTCGCTCAACGGAAGACTCGCTGCAAGAGTCCTTCTTGCAATTGTATGTCGGCAGGCCGCCATTGGAACAGCGCAATTTCTCATTGCCAGCACCGAATTTGGTTATCTCGGCTGGCAGCTCGATATCGGCGATTTCAGTGAACACAAAACATTGCTGCTTGCAATGTGGCTGATGCTGATGCAGCGGATGCACCTCCATAAAGTCACGATTTGGCACTGGGTTCATTGCATCCTTTTTATGATGCAACAATTGAGCTACTACTTAATCCCAAAAATTGACTAAAACGGACAAGAGCGAAATATTTGTAGACTTGTAGCACAGCAGAACCTTAGCCTATTGATTTTCCAAGTCAAATCCTTTTTTATTTTCTCGCACGTAGGTCCTGCGCAATGCGAGATTCCACACATTTAGGTTGTCTGGCAACATATGTACGTATTTTATCATTTTTTAAATTTATTTATTTATTTATTGCATATCTTATAATCAATTAATAATAAGAGTTGTATATTATGGGATGGATATCATTTTCTCCGAGGCTGAAATTATTTTTGGGAAGAGTGATATCATATGCATTTTTAAAGTCATATTACCATAAAACTGCAAAATGAGGCAGCTTGGGAGATTCTGCTTAAGAAACTCAATTATTAAGGCATATTTTTGTGCAAAATAATTAAATCTGTGGAGAATATAAGTTTTGAAAGCATACTTTCAGATTGAATTCAAAGGATATGTCAATGAATTTTCAGAAGAATAACTAATGTGGCCATTTCGTTAGATTTTTTTAAGAACATAGTATTTAGGAATCGCAAAACAAAATTCTATCGAGTTATTCTAGTTTACAGATAATAATCAAACACTTGAACAATTTCAGTCGGAGGACGTATAAAATGGAATGGAAAATCCCCTGATAGCTGACGAAGTAACTTGATGTACTGATTAGTTCCAGTCCTATGACATGACTAGTCCTTATTTTGACTTATTTTAATTTTACAAATTGTAAAAATCCTTGTATTAAATATGCTTAGGAATCAGGCCGAGATATGTCTATGCAAAATAATAAATGCAAAATGAATTTACAGTTACAAATGAGATACTTCTTTTATGTATTAATATTTATAATTTATTTATTTAATCCGTATTGGAAGTTGTGTTTATTTATATGGATACTCATATTTTCTTATGTCATAATTTTTTGTGCGTTCCCAACACAATTTTCATGAGCTTGTGCGGCGGCAGTGTTTCGAGAACGCAAAGCAACTGAATCTGATTTGTAATGCAATTGGAGGATAAAGCGATTTGCACAGCTTGAGCGAAGCGTTCCATACATTTAATATACGCGGGATCATCATCGGGTACAACGTTGGCCTCGGTCAAACGAGCGCAATACTTTTGCAGCGATGTCACAATTTGCTTCAAGTCCTGGGCATGCAATGGCGTCGCGTCACCGCTGTTGACCAGCAGGAGCAATGCGTGCAGCAGTGACAAATGTAATTGGCTAAAAGCCTGGCGATTTGAGACCAAAGGGGCCAGCACCACCCAGCGCAGCAGGCCGGCCAGTGGAGTGGCAAATGGCATTGCAATGGCGCCTGGAGGTAGGACAAGGGGCTGCTGAGGTGCCTGGCAGAGCAATGGATTCTCCGTCGTCCATTCTGTTATCGCATCGAGGAGCGCATCTGGCGGTGGCGTCAAAACACCACCACGCATCTCATTCAAATAGAGATCGGCCACGGCAACCATAAAGTTCGCTGCAAAATGAGGACCGACCATTGGAAGTTGCTTCAATTGTTCCGGTGTTTTACGCGAAAACGAAATAAAATCACTAACTATATTCTGGGCAACTTCCAAGCTCGGCGCTGTCTTGCAGCCCACTTGTTGCATCCATGTGCCCGCCGATGAGAGCAGCGGCGACACGGAAGCTGACACCGCCGTACTAATCAGTCTCGATAGCAGCCGGGAGCGACGTGGCGTCAAATGACTGCCAAATAGCGAGAGAAATATCGCATTGCGTGTGGCATCCCGACCGGGCCTGGAGAAGTAATCAATAAGCGTGAGTATCAATTGAAACTCTTGATATATATTCATTTGGCTATCCTTGCTACGCTCCAAGAATATGAACTCCGAAATCATTTGCATTGCCAAGTTTTGTTTCACGCGGCTTGCAATGAGGACCTCTGCAATAACAATAAAATTAGTCTCAAGGAGAGCTTGAAAATGTTATATGTAAACCAACCAAGTCGAGAAAGTGCCTCCGCGGCACACATTGGATAATCCAGTTTCCGCAGACTTACTTTAACGTCGCTGGAAGACATTTCTGTGAAATGTGCTTGAATAAAAATGACTTAAATGTTTCTTCTCTGCTCGTCAAATATTTGCTTTTAGAGTTCAGTGTTAATACTGTGTTTAGTGGCAACTCTAACAACTATCGCATTGCGACGCTAAATATATCGATAAATGTATCATATAGAAGGCGCCCATTTTTAAGATTTTCATTAGAATTAGGCTATTTTTCGTACGTTTGCAAATTGGGAAAGGACTACAATTGTTATTTATTTTTATCAATGGCAAAAAAGTTTCGTTTTCCTAACGTATTATTACCAATCAGCTTATAATCAAATTTTAATTACGTATGTATGTATGTAGGGCTATCTTTATTGCATGTAATGATTATAACATAAAATTGGGGTTACAAAGGCCCGCTTGTTATATCGGTAAATTTAGTTACATTCTGAAAAGATGCAAAATGTTAAATTAATAAAAAGCGAACAATTAAAATTTATTAAAAGCCCTCATGCGTAATATTCAGTTAAAAATGTGTCGCATCAATAAACTAAAATTATTGCTGAACTGATTCGGTGTAATCCAAACAATTAAAACCCGAACGCAAAGCAATTTTCTCGTAAAGTCGAAGAGTAGACAAAATTATTAAAAATGGCAAATGTCTGCAGAGTGTTTCGTGTCACACATTTGCAAATTTGATAAAAAAAAAAAACGTGAAGCCAATACACAATACATAGGCATGTAAATAAATACACATACATGTGATTAAGAACTTTTTTGTTTTTTAAAAAATACTAAGGTTTTTTTTGTTGTTGTTTTGAAAAGCTTTAAACATAATCCATACATACTCGCATCGTGCGTTTGTTGTGTTTGTGTCCGATTATGTGTGTGTGAGACAATAATGTCAATTTACCTTATATAAGTTTAATGCTAATTGTAAGTCATGCTGCTCATACACGTTGTATTGTAATGGCAGTCTTGTGTTTTCGCCGTCGCTGCAGCAAACATATATACACATATTCATATATATATATATATGTATAAATGGGGCTGCAGAGACATGCGCACCACGTTTAGATCGACATTGGGAGTTTTACTTACGAGCTAATTCAGAGTAATCACGTACTTATTTTTATGTATGCAGATACTATACGCATTAGAGGGTCGCCTGCCACACACAAAGAAATGAAGAAAAAAATGGAGAACGGACAAAGAAAATATCATAGGAGAAATTAACATTGATCGAAACCTGACGAAACTTATATTGGATGTGATTAAAATCTGATGATGATAGCGGAAAAGTACTATTGCAATATTTAAATACAACTATATGTATGAATAGATTGATATATAGGCTATACGACCTTTGACTAAAACAATAAAAAAGAACCACCTCAAAGTGCACACGACAACCCCCGCAACGGCATCGGTATCCACCACAAAAATAAATCGGTATGAAAATTGCGGTTTAGGTCATGTTCCATGAGGAGGACGACGAGCTGGACGAACAATCGTCACTCTCTGTCGTTGCACTGCTCCCAGTTGGTTTCGGCCCCCAAATACGAACGGTGGCATCATCGCTAGCGCTGGCTAGTAGGGACGGATAGACTGGATTCCAGGACACACAGTTAACCGTCTTGGTGTGACCGGCCAGCTTAGCCAATGGCTCCTCGCGCTTCAGGTGCCAAATGTACACAACCTTGTCCTCGCTGCCGCTCGCCACGAAGCTCTCGTTTAGGCCGCCAAAGCACGAATGAATGGCAAAGTTGCTTTGTCTAATCCCTTGGAAACGTCGCACCAGGCACTTATCCTCTATGTCCCACAGATGCAGGCCCTGATTGGACACATTCAACAGAGCCAGACGATCAGCCGCATTGATGCTAAACGTCATGATTGGATGCGGTTCCCGAAGTATATCAAAGTCCGAGCGTGGATTATCGAAATTGTAGCTGCAATTTCATTTCACAATTCCACAAAAATTAGTTTGGTCTTTGGCAATATGTTTGTCAGGATGCTCACCCTCTTATGCGATAGTGATTATCGGCCGCTAAAATGGTTTTGTTATCCGCCCGGAAGGCGACGCTGTTGACACGCACACCCTCCCAGGAGTCGATTAGAGTACCGTTTAGATCGCACAGGTAGAGCTGGCCCTTTTGGCCGCCGCAAACGAAATGATTGCCATCGCGACTGAATGTGCCGCACGCCAGACTATCCTCCAGGGATTGGGAGAACTTCACCACCAGCTTGCCATCGTCCACATTCCAGATGAATAACTCGTGCGAGTCCTCAGTGCCACCCACCAAGATGAGCTTTGAGTCTGGACTCCAGCTAACGAAACTCACATTCAGTTGCGCCTGGCCGTCGAAAACGCGACGATGCTTAAGCGTCAGCTTGTACGGATCTACATCCCAGATGATCACAGTGGAATCTTTGCTGCCCGTTGCGAGTTTGAGGCCATCGGGCGAGAATTTACAGAACCAGACCTCGTCACAATGATCGGTCAGCACTTGTATTGTCTGCATGGGAAACCCATCTGTGGTGCAACAATGATCGGTGAGCAGCGAGACCGTTTGCAGGTTCGTCTCCCAGGCCATGTCATGGCAGGGACAGTTCTGAGTTTGCAGGTCGACCGCCTGCTGCAGCAATGTGCGCAGGCGACGGGGGGACATCATCACCGATGGCGGCATAAATGTCTGCAGACGCTCCATGACAAGGGCACGCGAAGTGATCCCCTTGCCATCCCATTTGGCGCGCTGGTAGAGGTCGTGGTTGGTCGAACACATCATGTACGAGGTCAATTGATGCACACGCGCAATATTATGCTGCAGTGGCGTCAATTCGCTGCGCAGCACATGCAGTGCATCCAATGGATTGCCATCATCCAAATGCTCCAAATATTTTTGTTCTAACAATATGAACTTCATTTCGGTAATTGTTGCGGTTTTCCCATTGTCAATCAATGGCTCCAAGTCCTGCAAATTATAATTTTCAATAGTTATGCAATTCATAAAAATAAAATCGACAAAAATTTATTCAGCATTGATTTACCTTGAGATCACCATCTGCCTTGCTCCAGTCGCCCACAAGGACATGCTCCCTAAACTTCGTAGCCGATGGATGCTCCAGATAGCAATTTGATTCGCCCATTAGCGTCTTCACCGACTTCTCCAGGCCAACGTCGTGCAGATATTGGCCAATCAGGCGTATTATCTCCTGATTGGACTTATCCAAATGCACGCCCGTATATCCGCCATTATTTTCTCGATTGTTCTCGCCATCCAGAGCACAATTGTTGTTGCTGCTGCTGCTGCCATTGTTGTTGGGAGCAAAACCATTTTGTTTGACATCGTGACCGTTTGTAGTATTATTGCTATGGCCACTGGATGATTGCTGGACAGACTGATCGGCTGGTCCATCACCAGCACCACCACTGCCGCTGCCACTGCCGGTAGTGCTGCTGCCAACCACTTGGGTAGCTTGGTCGCCATCTGTGGGTAACTCCACAGTGGAACCAGAACCGTCTCCGGTTGCTGCGGAGCCTGACAACGCAGTCGTATTCTGCATACTCATAGCAGAATTGCTAGAACTATTGTCGATTAATCTGTTGCTATTACTAGTGTTGTTCGTATTGGTGTCCGTCGTGGACGTCGTACAATTCTGTTGCAGTCTATTTGCCTCCGAAAGGCTTTTCCGACTGGACTGTGACGATTCAGTTTTCCTTTCAGTTGCACTCGAGGTCGAGGACGAGGTGGAGGACGAGGACGAGATTTGCTGTTGCGCCGCTCTCGACGTCGACGCTGCGTTCGAGTCTACGGCTGAAGATGAGTTAGATCCTCCGGAGCGACGTCCCTTTTTGCGCGGCGGCTGGTCCCCGGCTGAGGCACCAGTTGCAGCAGCCTTTTTGTTCTTTCTATCAATTTTGAGTACTTTTTAGGAACCGCACGGCAACAAGTAGCCTTCGCTCGCCTCTCTCCGTCGTCCGTCTATCGACCCGGCCCGTAATTATCCGTATCGGCCCTCGCTTATTATCTCACTCACCCTCCACTCTGGCGTTCTTGGGGATCTTGGGATCGTCGATAATAATTAGCGCCAATCACCTGTCGACTGTTAAACAAAAAGACTTTCATAAATAAACAGGCAAAATCTTTGATAAATGACACAACACGCATTTATTATTGTACCGATTTTTGAGTTTATTGAATATTCATATATTTTACTGTGGAAAAGTGGTGGTTTTTATTTACGCAGTTGTCTGTAGAAATGACAAGTTTATTTTCTTTCTTCCTTTCTTTCAGTATGATCAAAAGGTATTTTCTTATCTAAATCCGTAATTATCTTACAGCAAACTTTGAATATTTATTATCAGAAAGATATGGTTGAATTGCTTATAGATTTTTTGTCAACCAGTTTTGAAAGTCACATAGAAAGATTTGAATGCATTGGGCTATGTCAACAAAACTATATACATATATTATGTATATACATAAATAGCAATATTAAGAAATTCGTAATTTTTTGAATAAAAATACGCAGTTTATTTTCTAAAATGAAAGAGCAGAGTTACATACATGTATGCATTTATAAATATATTAGTATTTGTTGATGTATATATGTTCATACATCAGTGATGTATAAAAATTACCCCAATCTTGTGAACACTAGAGCACACACACACACGGGCACGCATACATATTGTACGCATGTGTGTGTGTGTGTATGAAAATGCATTTACTATGTGGAATACAGGTTCGGGTCTCCATAGCCCAAAATGAGCCCGAGCATAATCGGGTTTTAAACACACAGACACGAGCCGAGAACTAGTTAAATGACAAAGAGAGTGTGCGAGAAAGGGAACAATTGCATTCAAAACAAAAACAATGCTGAAACAAAGCTGTCGTTGGTGAACACTATACACTTGCACGGATTGGTGACTCTTCCATGGCACGACCACGATGTACATGTGTGAATATATATGCATGTTTGTATTTATGTATATGTGTATATGTTAATGTACATATATTTACGACATCAAATGCAGGTTTAAATTTCAATTTCTTGGCCACACTCTTCCCGTTACTGCTGAGTTATTGCGTTAAAACTTCCTACTCTTTGTGTCCCACACACACGCACACGCACACAAAAACCAAAACGCACTGCCACACATGCATACATATTCAATGTGTATATGTATGCATATGTATGTGTACGTACATAAATACAGCAAACTGCATACATATACAGCTTATCTATTTCATTTTGCATTTCTATTTAACGTTCTATGTGCAGACATTAGTATATATTTTTCTCGATTAATGTTAGTTTACAACGAATGTATTGCCTTTACAAATCTATATGATTTACTTCTTATATGCACTTTCAACTAATAACAACGACAAATGGTCACACAATAGATAAAACGAAAAAAACGTAGTTTAAGTGTGACCGTAGACCTCGAGTGGCAAATGGCAAATTTGGTATTTCAAATATATCAAAAATTCTACAAATTATTATTATTAACTATCGCAAATATTACATAAATTTTGCAACCTTTGAATATTTACGTTGCTTCAACATTTTTACATGTATTTATTTATATTATATTGATCTAACTATTCGTATTTTATTCTGCAAAATCAATAAAATTACTTTCCTGCTTTTTCAGCTGTTATCACATTGAATTCAGAGTATTTCGCAGTTGCTGACGTCGAACTGAAAAATTCTGTTTTATTTATGTTATACACTAAAATTTTTAGCTATAACAAAAATGTATTTAACAATCGTTAACAATTTCGAAATACACATACAAGCATTATAATTTCAATTAATTCTAGTTTTTGTTTTCATTTAAACTGACTTCCTTCGATTTGCCAATATGCTCGTAATAAAGAATTCTCCAGCTTTGTAGGAGCTTCGCACAAGTGGCCCACTGGCAGTATATAGAAAACCGAGTTCATTGCCGCGCTGCTCCCAATGCTTAAACTTCTCGGGCGTCACATATTCGATGACTTTGAGGTGCCTCTTGGTGGGCTGCATGTACTGACCCAGGGTCATGCATTCAACGCCTGCTTCTCGCAAATCGAGCATTGTTTGCTCAACTTCTGCATCCGTTTCACCCAAACCCAACATCAGGGAACTTTTCGTTATGAGATTCGGATTAAATTTCTTCGCTTCGCTGAGAACCTTAAGAGTTTGCCTGTAGTCGGCACGACGATCTCGCACAAATGGCGTCAGTTTCTCCACCGTCTCAATATTGTGGGCATAAACATCAAGGCCGCAACCAGCAATCGTATGCATACACTCCAAATCCCCGCGAAAGTCGGGCACCAGGCACTCTACAAATATGTTGGAGTTACTAAAAGCAAAAGTTATTATTATATTATTATGGGTATAAGTGGAAAATGCTAATATTCCACTTACCGTGCTTTAATCTCACGCACAGTCTCAGCAATATGCTTTGAGCCACCGTCCGGCAAATCTGCAGGTTAAATATATTAAAATTATCATATTTGAATTTAAATACCATTTATATTTTTATACCATCGCGATCAACCGATGTCAAAACTATGTAATCCAGGCCCCATGAGGAAATAGCTTTGGCTGTGTTCACAGGTTCGTTGACATCCAAAGGCGGCGGAGCACGTGCAGTTTTCACCGAACAGAAACGACAGCCGCGGGTGCAAGTATCCCCCATGAGCTGTAATCAGTGAAATAGCCGTCAGTGGTACTATCAGCACAGGTCAAGCAGGTCTCACCATAATTGTGGCTGTTTGTGTGCCATGTTCGCCACCGCCCCAACACTCGCCGATATTCGGGCATCGTGCCTCCTCGCATACAGTGGATAGCTTTAAATCTCGCAGTTGTGACTTGATTTTGGCATAATTCTTTCCCATTGGAATTGTCGTTTTTAGCCATGGCGGCAGGCGCAATTGTTGAGTCTCCCCCTTTTCACGGCGCAGTTTGCCATCGTAATTCTCAAAGTCGTCCTTTGAATTGTCCGAATTTTGTACAAAATCTTGAAAGTTTGGTCCTTTAGATAATCGTTCACGGATCTCTTCCAGCTTTTCGGTGCGTGTTGACGCTGCTCGCTGCAAATTGAAAACAAACTCTAGTGTATATTAATCTATTCCGAACAATTATAAGCTAATGATTAATTTAATCGTAATCTCCTTACCACCAAAATTGCCGTTGGTGAATTTAGTTTTCGCAACATTTTATATGTAATAATCAATTTTTAATGTAAAGACATCAGTTATTTATCTTATGAAATTAATGGCCATCAAGAAACTGCATAACTATCGATTGCTATCGATATTTTGTGAGTTGCTGGAAATTAAATACTTAGATTTTTGGTCGATAGTGCAATATATACCACCGTTTTTTTGACATCGCTGACGAATATAAGTCCGCATTTTAAAAATCAACTTAAAATTTTAGAATTACGAATTGACTTGACTTTTTAACAATTGTTATTCTTAGAGCTGTGGAATATCACAATCAGTTTTAGCAAAAGCTCTGTTAGATGCCCTGTTAAAGAAATGTTTATTTACTTTTTAGACATACATGTAAATTGAAATGTTTAAAAAGCAGCGTATTTAAAATTCTTTATTTGAATGTAAATATATACATATGTACGTAATTATATGAATATCAATGAGCTTGTACGTAAACTACTACAAATATTTCAATGATTTCTTACGAGCTATAAGAAAAGAACAGAAAAAACACATATTCGCATGAAATTACTCAAAACAAATTAAACATTTCCCAATATTCAGCAGTTAAGTGATAGCAATTAATATAAAATAAGTATTTGTGGACGGAAAATATATACTTCAAGTTCATTTATTTGAATGAACTGGTGGACATTAGATGGTTAAAACTAGAAATTCTATTGATGGTCTTAGCGTTTACGTTTTTGGAAGGCTTTCACGGTGGAAGAACAAAAAACCCAAATTTAATGCTGATAACAAATCACAACGGATTTTAAATAAATACACGACGATATACATGTTTATAAATGGGTATCTTTGAATGCGTTTGCTACTGGCCTAAATTTAAATTAAAGCAATAAATTAACATAGAGAAAATAATGGAATGATATAGAAATGGTTTACATTTTAAGATTAAAAACAAAATCTTAACGATAAAGCGGATTTTTCGTTGCATTTCTGTGTCCTTGTGCTCAATTGTGCCAACATGTGATTATTGGTGAAGCACACGTTAAATATTTTCTAGAAGCGATCCTTGGATGTGGCGCTATATTCTAGTTCGTTTAGATTTTGTATCTCCTGCAATTCCTGGAATTTTTCATGATCGCGAATGTGCGCATAATTTGCCGAAAGACACATCAAATAATGCACAAGACTGAGAATGACTAATAGAGTGGAGAGCGTGGCAAGAATAAACATGACCTCAGCGTTCTCAACGCCATCCTTGCAAAATGCCTTTATCTCGTATTTTTCGCAAACCTTCATGTCCTCCAGCTTGGTATTCGGCGGAAACATGAAATCTAAAAAAGAAGACAGTCAATTGGAGATGTGATATTTGTTGTATTTTTGTTGACATACGGAATTGTGTTAGATCAATGCAGCTGAGGGATTGCTCGACACTGGAGCACATGTTCCAGAACATGGTGTAAATGAATGTGACAATAACCAAGAAACATAAAATCAGCGTCCACACAAAGTTAAGCAAATAGGTGATGCCCATTAGCACTGCACAGGAAATGCGACCGCCGACGCGTGATCGCCATGCCCGGTAAACCTTGTAGCGTGTGGCGCCCGTTGCCAAGAAGCCCACAAACAGTATCATAAAGCCAAGAGCAGCCATGCCAGCGGCAATTATTACGAATATCAACTGTACTGCCTCGATCCTGTTTAGGTTAATTGGTTAATTAGTTAAGGCACATTTAATTTTATTTAAGATATCTTACCAGATTAGGCGCAGGTGGAAGACTTGATCCATCATAATAACCGTTAGCGAAGCACCGCGATACATGGTGCCACAGAAGATGCCAACGCCGAGCAGACACATAAGTGTCGCTATTAGCGTCGCATATGGAATGCGTGCCATACATGACTGGAAACACTCGGCTGCAAAAATATCAATTAAAATTATATTACAAAATGTGGTAACATTTATGAAAGATAATGAGAAAACACATAATGTACACTTATGTTGCATGTAAGAATCTGAGTGGCAAAGTGGTTGTGTTTTATATATTTATATATATACTTGTTATATTTATTTTTTATATATTTGTGTTAAAAAACATATATATAATACGTTTCTTAAATATATATTCTATATTTATAATATTATATATTATTTTATATTTATATATGTTTTATATTTAATTTTTATATATTTATTTATATATTACTTATTGTTTTATATGAATATATATGCTACATACACATAAACAGAAACATACAACACACACACACATATACTACACACAACACACCTGTTTACAGACTAGATAAGCGCTGTGCATTGTGATAATTATGAGTGGGGGACAAATACGAACAGAATTGTGCTTAAGCTGTTATGTGCCTGTTGCATGTTTGTCGTCGTACCTTCGCCGCCGCGTTCAGTGTACCTATCCAAGGAGCGTTCCGATTGGTAGGCACTCTGTCGCCGATTTTGGTAGGGATTATTGTTGTAGGCCCGCGTGAGTACGCCGCCATCGTCTTCAAAGTTCGTTTCGAGCAGAATTTCTTCGCGCGGATCTCGAATGCGATCGCGATTATTGCCTTTGCCAGACATATTGAACAACGGCAGATCGTCGACCGAATCGAGTGCTTGTTGGGTTAACAGAATTTGTGTAGTTTTTATTCGTTATTCGATTTGAAGGCACAATTGGGAACTAAATTCAATGCTCATTACGCGCCTACTGCATGTTATTCAATGATACAAAAGTGATTCACACTCATTTGTTCGGTTTGCCGTCATTAAATATCAGTCATAGCAGAAGCGCTTCTCTTAACGTTTTATGTATCTAGTGAGCCCTTCTCACTTAACAGCCACATTCGATTTCGACTCTGCGCTCTCTTGTTAACCAACTGCTCCTGTATTGGTGTGTTTACTTCGATTTCGAATTTCGGGCTGAGCAATTTAACGTTCGTTGCTGCCTTACTTGAACT
The DNA here is from genome assembly GCA_035044105.1 of Drosophila nr. perissopoda 5 BK-2023a. Taxonomy (NCBI): domain Eukaryota; kingdom Metazoa; phylum Arthropoda; class Insecta; order Diptera; family Drosophilidae; genus Drosophila; species Drosophila nr. perissopoda 5 BK-2023a. The sequence continues at coordinate 2,177,581 of JAWNMK010000122.1, forward strand.
GAGGTGCGGTTGTAGCCAGCAGTATGTTTGACCAGAGCAAGAATAACTTATCACACACACACATACACCTTTATATGCATCTCTTTTCTGGCATGGCGGAGAGCAACAGCACTAAGAGATCTCTCAAATGCTGTTAACCAACTGCTAACCTAACAGACTTATTTACATTCGAGTTCGAAATTGCACTCACTTCTTATTGAATTGAAGTTGTCGTCAATTAAGAGGTCAAATAGCATGCATAAGTAGTTTTGTACTTGGTTCAATTAGACAGCACAAGAATGGAATCTGATCGAGAGAAGAGGGCTAATTGTGAATTGGACAGAGCATTTCGAGATTGACTTGAGTTGAATCATAAGATCAGAGTTTTGGAATAGCTAGCTAATGACTTAGCGATACTCTGTTCTCTGAGCGGAAGTTGGAGTTTCAATATTTAATAATAAATTGAAAGGAACTATTAAGATATGTCATAAAAATCTGGCTTTCAAATTGCGAGAGATTTGCGAAACGATAGCTGTGTAATTTTATTAGTTTAATAAATAAGCTTGAGCTAAAGGTAAAATTAAACGATTTCTATTATTTACAAAATCTAAGTGTTAGAAAATAATTTGTAGTAATTGTATTATTAATTAATATATTTAAAAGCTAACAACCTGATAAAAGTTAAATATATTTGGGGCACGAAATCTATCTCTTCCACAGTTTGACAGTCTTTGTCTTATACGAAGCGAGTATTGCGCGGTCACTATATATTCCCATACGTTATTCAATAATATATTAAAATAATTAATTTAATACATGCAAATTAATGATAAATTAAACACTTACGCATTTTTTGTTTTAACAGAAATGTTAGCAAGAGTTTCAAATATATGAAAAGCAATCGTAGCAAATTTGATGATTTAAAACACGTCTTGGTGCAATCTTGATTAACAGTTATTTTGTTTTCATGGGTGTGTGCGAACGTAGTAAATTTGAGTGCGAACGCTGAATGAATGCGGGGAGGCGGAGGCTTGAATTTTGTATGCACAAAACTCAACTCAAACCAGTTCTTGAGCTGTGCGCGACTAAGCAAAAAGAAAACACTTGCCAATCACTAATTAATAGTTTGACTTTATGTAATGTAATCCATGTGTAGCAATTCAATAAAAATTGATAATAAGCATTGTTGCATACGACATTTTATTTGCTGTGCTCGTAAGCTCAGAAATAAATGAAAACAAACTTAAAGCAAACTGTGCAGCACTGACAAAAGCACTGAATTCGTTTGTATGTATCAGATATATTAGTGATGTGAGCATCGTTTCGATACATTGTTTTACATATCGATATTCCAATGTGTTTTTATAGCGATATTTATAGCAATACGATTTAAACATTCAAAACAAAACATGTTTTGAACTAGCACTATTATCAATGTAGTATAATTGACAAATATAAAGTTTGGTGTGACATTTTTAATTGTTAACTCTGATTTTATTTATAGACGTCTCAGACGGCACTTCGAAGAACAGAACATATATCAATTTTAAATAGATAATTAATACAAAATATATATATTTATATTCAAATGAAGCTTAAGAATTACCGTATAATCAGAATGCATTTAACTTTTCTCTTAAATAAAGACTACAACTGCTAGTGCTCAGGGGGATTCCCTCTATATTAGCATGCGATTGTGCCAAGGAGCAGATTCCGTCGTCGTTTTGCAGTCAAACTTCTTACTGCCAATGAGGGGAGCAGATTTCAGCTTCATCTGCACCTGGGGCAGTTGCAAGAGTCGATCCCTAACCGCTATCGGTAGGTCGTCATGGTCGGGAAAGTGTGTGGAGAGTCCACTGGACTGCGTGTACGTTATACCGCCTCCCTGCGCCTCGGGTATAACGGAGATCACTGATCCATCATAGAATTGCACTTGCACAATGCCATGGGACAGCTGAAAGTAAGTAAAGAATAGCATTAAATTAAGCCACGGAATGCCTCATTCCAGCTGAATCTACGTACTTCTGTGGCAGTGCCTACGCCCGGCACATTCAATCGCTTAATCGGCACATTCTGTTGGGCTGCCAAAAGCTGGGATCCAATCATATCACTCCCACTGCGCATCGATGAAATCGTGCTAATGGAAAAGTTTATTGAGCCCTGCATTAAAAATAAAAATATTATAAATTGGTAAAGTGTCCAAATTAAATCGCTACTCAAATTACCTGTTGTGATTTTGGCGTAGAGTATGCAAAATTGGTTGTTTCGCGCAGTCCTTCAGCACGTTGATGGCTGGGCATCACTTCAGGAGTGGGTCGCCTGCCAATTGTGACGGGGAAACATGTATTGCTGCCCGTTTGGGCCAGTTCCAAGGCATTACAAATGCTCAAGCAGTGAGCGTAGCACTCATTGCTGTGCTCAATCCAGCGCATTGCTTCGCCACTTGTTTGATCGGTGATCAGGAGACCATGTTTATCGTACAGCTTGACACCCTCAGTGGGTGACTTGGTGAGCTTGGCACCCGAGTAGTAGCACATCTCGAAATCGGTCATGTTCTCCATCAGATGGCATTTGGCCAGGCTGCTGAAGTAGGTCACCTTCGGTGTTTTACTCTTCACCAGGCCCACAAATCGAGCTGCATAGACGTACTTCTTCCAATGTTTTCTGGGCAAATTGTCATAGTTGTAGGCATAATTTTCCGGATGAACTGCTGATGGTTGCTCCCGTATGGGCAGACCTCTGAAATTAATTATGTGCATGAAAGTTTACCATCAACTCAATGGATTTTTCTACTCTTACCGTCCTGGATCTGGTTGGTAAATTGTAATGCGACGTCCATCCCCCGATATGCGACAAATATCCACAATTCGATCTTCGTTCATTTTGCTTTTGCACTTGATAAACTCGATGACAACTTCTCCGTTTGCCACAATGCTCATTATGGCATTTTTTGTCTTGTAGCGCGTCGGTTGCAAGCGGAGAGTGTTCAACGGAGGCACCGAGATACATTCATTATTGTTCTGCTTTGCAGCAACTTGTCCACTTGTCGCTGGTGTGGAATGTGCTAAGAAGTGACCATTGCTCTGGCCAATTCTCTGCCAGTCCATTTCTGTGCTGTTCAACGGCTCTGCTGAAGCTTGTCGATACACTGGATGTGGTGCGTAATTCTTGCGCTGCTCCTGATAGTAGCCAAATTCTTCTTGAATCTGCGGAAGCATTTGCCGCTGCGAGTTCTTCGAATCATCTATACAGGTAAGAAGTGTAACCAATTTAAATGGGATCTAGAAACTGGAAATTGTTTTCTACTCACTGCTAGCAAATGTGACGATTCCGCTATCGCCACTGGCAATACTCTGCCCATAGCCATCGGACGCGCCAGGCGTTGTTGTGTAGGATATTGTGCTGCCACCACCGGCCTTCACCATGAATGGATGCCGAAGCACTTGCTCTAATGAGATGCGCTCATGTGGATTCTTCCGCAAAAGCTTATCGATTAAATCGCGTGCCTCGTAGGATAAATGGCTGGGCATCGTATAGTCAGAGAGAACCACTTTATTGAGTGTCGACTGTACGGCATCGGTATCGAATGGTGGCCGACCCACCAGGAGTGTGTACAGCATACAGCCAACGCTCCACAGATCAGCGGGCAGTCCGTGTGACATGTGGGAGACCACCTCCGGTGAGATGTAGTTTGGCGTGCCACACATGGTCATGTGCCTCTCGTCGGGCCTTTTCAGCTGTGTCGCCAGGCCAAAGTCAGCTATTTTCACATGCATATCTCTGCTGAGTAGTAGATTCGAGAGCGATATGTCGCGATGCATAATGTTGTGCGAGTGCAAATAGAGCAGACCATCCACCACCTGACGTAGAATGGAGGACGCCTCCTGCTCGGTGAAGGGACGCCTCATCTGCTGGTTCATATAGCGATGCAGTTCACCGTTGTCGGCCAGCTCCAGCACCAGATACACATAATTGCCGTCCTGGAAGAACGTGTGTAGCTCCAACACAGAAGGATGCTTCAGGCGGGAATGGATTTCCACCTCTTGCCTAACTCGACTTGACAAGCCCGAGCCCTGTATTAATTTCTTGTCAATCTGCAAGAGAACCTTAACTTTAACAAATAGCCCATTTAGGTGGCGTACATTTGGGGTTTACTTACCATTTTGATGGCGACATTTTGATGAGTGCGCAGACATTTTGCCTTGTAAACACAAGCGAAGCCTCCTTTGCCCAGCAGGTGCTGTACTTCGTACTCCTATCGATGCAGATATTGTATTTATTACTACTACATCATTTACTCGCATTATTATGGTATATATATTTACTTACATCAATTGTTTCTCCATAATTCCGAAATGATAGCATAGTTTACTATGATTTATTTGCACTTTTATTTCTTATTTTCATAAACAATAATAAACAAGCCGAAAACTATTTAAAAAGAAGAACGCCAACTTTCTAGTGTTGGTAAACGATTACAATTATTGCACATTCCTTGCAACAGTTTTACCAACTGTGTATCGATATTGTTGCCATCGATACTTATAATCGAGGCGTTGGCTTTTAGACGTTTAAATTTAAATCGGAAAATAATATGACTGGAGTATAGATAATTTTTTTTTTCTGACTAATTAGAACCAAATAATTAGAATCGTTAGACATTAGGCAACTTTATTTAAACCCATTTATGCGGTTGTCCACAGCATGTTTTGTCTAATATCTATGATTTGCATTTTGCAATGAAAATCGTACTGTAATATTTTCAACAGATTTCGTGTTAATTTATCATTGTGACAATTACGCATTTAATGTATATGTTTATATTGTGTAAACGGAGTGACAGATCGATGTTTTCCTATTTGATTTTGATTTGATTTGCGTTTTCGGAAATAAGTGTCTTGTTTTTTGGAATTTTTAATTTTTATGTTTTTACAATTTTCATTATTCAAATTGCACTATTTTTTTGTGTTCAATTACTTTCAGTCTCACGCAGATTCATTTTATTATATAGTAATTTGTATAGACATATTTATTCATATCTGGCTTCATTTATATATTAAAAAATATAAGCTTTTAAAATATTTGTATGGGTGTTGTTTTTTGTTTTTTTTTTTTAGTACACATTTACTTGATAAATTCATCTTTAACTTTATAATTTAATTTAAATACTTAACAAAATAATCATATCATACGCACAACATTAATATGTTGCTAAAATAATTAATACTATTACTAGTAACCTATTTAATTATAATATGTTTATGTATATATATATATATATATATATTATTTATATGGATGTATATATAACAATTTTTTAAATGTTAAAATGCTAACCTTTAACTGCTTCACAATATTGCCTTTATATTGAAACTAAGCGATGGTTTTCATTTGCTCGTAAACGAAAACCGCATCAAGTACCTCAAAGCTAAAAGAATTGATTTGTCAAATTTGTTAAACGGAATAAAATTATATTTGAATCCAATTTGAGACACATGCACATTAGTTAAATATGTTATTTCTCATGTTTTTTATTGCCAATATGTAAGATATTATTACGCTAAACATTTAAAAAAAAACCTATAAACAAATAATGCTCAAACCGATTATTTGTCTGAATATAGCGGTAAATAGTATTTGTATATTACAATATGATACAGCGGTCAATTCGAAATGCTCGATTCGTAGCATTTCATCACTTTTTAAAATGTATCCTTAGCTTAGTTTTTTTTTTTTTTTGTTTCAGTTTTTTGTTTTTGATTTTTTTTTAAAAGGTTACTTAAAGAATAGAGTGCTTTGGTAGAGCATGTCAACCCGCGATCTGAGTCTGCCTGCCAACTAACTATTCATAATTCGTTACAAACTTCTTAGGTATTAACTTTGCCACCAGGCACACTCCACCTCCCGCTGTTTATAGTATTCCTCTTCCTCTTCATTGTAGCATGAAGCATAGAGTAAATGCTAGGCATCCCCAACCATAGCGGCTCCGTGTTGCTGATACCTAGCTGCTGGACAAATGACACCCGGTGGCAGCGATTCCTGCTGCTCACGCAGCTGCCGACGCCGTTTCTTACTCCATAGCTCATGACAGTCCTGCCACGTTGGCAATTGTGGTGTTGGCATTCTGTTGCAAAGAAAAACAAAGTAAATATAGCAAAAATATAGTTTTTATCTTTGGCAGAGACACTTTTCAATATGCCAGAGCAAATCCTATCATACTTATCTCTATGATAGACGTTAATTTTATTTGTACTCACTCATCAGGGTTGATATTCTTTAGCCAAGGTGATCTTAGCGCATCCTCCGCCGTAATGCGTTTCTCTGGATCCAAGTCGAGCATTTTATCGAGAAGATCGAGTGCTGATGTTGGCATAAACTCAAAATCTTCACGCAAACGCCGGCGATGCGTTTTTTTCTGCTTCAGCGTGTGAAAAAGCGGCAGCTTAATAACATTCGGCCAAACGGCAGGAATTGGCGAGCCACATATTTTCGATATGGTTTCCAGCTGTGCCATTTCCGCGTTTGCCTGAAATAGCGGTCGCTTGAGGAACAATTCGCCCAGAATGCAACCACAGGACCACACATCGATCGACGGTCCATAACGCTCCTCGCCCAGCAGCAGCTCCGGTGGTCGATACCAAAGAGTTATTACTTTGTTCGTATACGGACGTTCCCGATCTTCCGCGTTGTACAGTCGCGCCAAGCCAAAGTCCGCCAATTTTACCTTGCCCCTAAAAGAAACATATATAAATATTAATTTAAAATTCAATAATATAATAATATATTCAAGTTAGGCGCATACTTGTTGTTCATTAAAATATTGGAGCATTTTATATCCCGATGTAGAAAATTCTTTTTATGGCAGTAGTTGAGGCCATCCAATAGCTGTTTCATAATGCTCGCATTGTTCTCCTCGTTAAAGTCAACCATGCCGGACTCGAGAAGACCCATGAGATCGTGGTCCATGTACTCAAACACCAGATAGAACGAGCCCTTATCCTTGCGAAACTCAACCGCATCCTGTTTGTCCGTCACGATCTCGTGCAAGTTAACAATGTTGCGATGATTCAGTTGCCTTAATATTTTGATTTCGCGCACAGCCGTTATGGGGAAACCTTCCTTTTCGTGCTCGAGACGCACCTTCTTCAATGCAACCATGTCGTTGGTGTGATGATCTCGTGCTTTGTACACCTAAGAAATAAACAAATGGTTAATTAATGATCTATAAAAGTGTGCTAGATTCTGAAATCATCACCTGTCCATAGGTGCCCTCGCCAATCTGGGCAATCACCTCGAACACATCCACACAGCGTTCGCCCCAATCGCGGACATTGTTGCGAGAGTCGCGTCGATTGAGTATCACTGGACGACGACGCGATGCCGAATGTGATGCATTTGGATTCGCAGCCGTATTTGCCGTACTGTTGCTGTTGCCACTGAGCGTATCGAAGTCCTCGGGACTGTCGATGACATCATCGTCGCCACTCAACTCCTCGCTACCCGGTATTACGGGCGGCATTGGCAGATTTAAAAGGCTCTTGTTGGTGTTGTTAGCATTGGCATTGGCAATTAGATTCTTATCTTCGGGCGATAATTTCTTTGTTGACGACTTCATTGTGGACGCCGTCGCCAACGCCTGCTTGACCACATCTGGCGGCGATGGCGTCGTTGCATTCTCAAAATCGGCAGCATTCATGCCGGGCGGCAGGGGCAAAGCCGTCAGGCTCTTGTGTTTTTGGTTCGCTGCGTTCGGTTTAAATGATTGCATTACAATTGATGAGGCATCCGTAATATCTGCAGCAGCAGCAGAAGCAGCACCGGCACCAGCAACAACAGCAACAATCGGATGTAGCTTAACTGTATCATTGTTTTCTTTGTTTGGCATTGGAATGTTGTTAACGTCCAAATCCGGCTTACCGGCACCACTGACACTGACAATTCCGTTTGGCGTGGCACAAGCAGATATTTGTGCCACCGACAATTGTCGATTGTCATTGGCAACATTGGGCGTATTTCCATCCACCGAGGAACTGTTTTCGTTGATAGTCATCGCACCGTTGCTGTTGCTATTCTCCTCATACCGATCAATGATCTCCTTCAGAGCCTTGTTCCTCTTATGGCGATCCTTCACCAACTCAGCAAACAAGCTCGTCTCGGTTATCTTTTTAATATACTCATCACGCTTATATTTCAAATCCCGCGACGCTGGCGATCGGGAACGCGATGCCGAGCTGCGACTGCTGCCCGAACTGGGTGTGCGTTGCTGCCGATTGCTGTTGCGATGATGTTGCTGATGATGTTGCCTCGGTGATCGTCGATGATGATGCGACGTCGACGCCGAAATGCCCGCCGGCGATGGCGGCGATGACTCATAGTAGCGTGAACTGAGCCGCGGAGAGCGTGACGAGTAGCGTTCTGAAGAGATGCCAGCCATGCCACTGCTGCCGGAGACCCGTTTGGAAGACGATCTCGTTGGCATTGGTGGCGAAGGCGAATGAGGTGCGCCACCAAATTTGTTGTGTTTATGACTGCTATTACTACGTTGCCGGTACACATTTGAATTACTGCTGCCCGAATTTGCGCCACCCCCGGGCGACAATCGACTGCGAGATAGGCGATGAACGCTGGGACTCCTGAATAAATAGAGAATGAATATAGTTTAACCAATTGATTTTTATATATAGTGCAAATTGCTTACTTGGACAGACGCCGTGAGTATCGATCCCGGCTGTAGCGTTCATATTTAACAGCATGGTGCCTGCCGTGCTCGAATGGACCCACAGACGATGACAAGGATGCATCTCGGCCATCGCTAAACTTTCGTCGTTTATGCGGCGGCGTGCTCGGCTGGTGGTGATAGCGATCCAACTCTGGAATGCAATACGGTTTCTTGTTAGGTTTAACGGTTGCCGACCAAAGTCAACACGCTTAGCCCAGTGTTGGCCCGTTGTGATACCGTAAGATCTCTCTTCATTTCTCTTGCACTCGTATGAGGCTCTAATTGTGTTTGGCTAGATAGGAAGTGACTTCCTAGAAATCATTGAACGGGGCTTGGAGCCAATTGGTGTGGAAACTCACCAACCAGTGGCCGGTTGGTGCACGAATTACTGCCGAGCAGTTTGTGCGATTTAAACTACACAGTTCCTTACTCCGTTTACTATTTACAATGGGCCAGTTTTGGCGACCACAGTTGGCATTTCGCCATTTATTATTCGTCCCGTGTTTATTCTTTTCTCTGATTTTAAGCTTACAGGTAGCTAAAGGCATACCCAGATTAGGCAAATAACATGCTGATCTGCCATCTCGTGTAGAGATTTGCGACAGCTTGTTACGGATATCGATTTGATTGCCGATTGGCTTTCAATATATATGTTATCGTTACAAGAACTAAAGTTGGACCTCTTTAGCCAGTTAAGTGTATTTTTTTAAGGCTATTACTTCTGCCTGGAAGACACTGCAGTGTCTCGGAAGTCTGAAGGATAGCTGAATTTAAAGCTGTGCGGAGTAGACGCCTCTGCCAACGCGATTTTCAAGCTTTGAGCCATCTGAATATAAAGCCACGGTTGCCTGTGGACCGGGCGTTCCGTGAGACCATTCCCTTGATGGGAAATATGTACTCAGATTTGAATTATTATTAATTATATAATAATATTGTTTCCAATCTAATTTTACTTACCCGGTGATATGCGCTTCAGTTTTCTGGAGTCCTGACCACCCACAGAGCCACCACCTGAATAGCGTGTTCCATACGTATTCGAGGATCGGTGGTGAGCATTCATTTCGTCTTTTAGCGGACTTTGCACATAGCGGGTGTTACGTGAGTCACCGCGTCCGCCAGCCGATAGATGTGAGTGGCTGAGTGACTGTGGCGGTGTGCGCGGTGAGGTGGCATATCGTTGGTTGCTGCTGCTGCTGCCACCAACGCCGGCGCGAGTTGGAGGCGTGCGATGCCGATTGTTTGAAGATGACGTTTTGTTCGTGACCGTCACCTGCAAATTGCTGCCCAGCGGTGTACTTGTTGTGGCCGCCGCAGATTCACCATAATATGTGGTATTATTACTATTGGGTCGTCGAGCAGGCGGAGTCCCCACAGATATGGGACTGCTTTGACTGTCTTTATGCGGCGTATACGAGGGCAGTGCAGCGCTGACGACAGTGCGCTCGGCGCTTTTGACTCGATTTGGGGCCGATGGCGGCGTATATCGCCGATGCCTGTCCAGCAACGATGTCAGGTTGCTGTCCGAAAGCGAATCGATACTCGAAAATGATTTCGCACGCTTCTTCTTGCGCTTTTTTGACTTCTTTTTGGATTTATGCTTGTGTTTGTCCTTCTTCAGCTTTTTGCGCTTCTGTCGCTTCATTTCGGCTTCGATTTCATCGGTGTCGATTGTATCGCTGGACATGTACAGTTCCCTGTCCCACTGCAACTGTTCTTCCTTAGAGCCCTTTGCTGGCGTCAGTTCGATCTCGGTGCGATGGTGACTGACACTCTCAGTGACAGCTGAAGTGTTCAGCCTACTGCTGCTGCTGGCAACAACTGACACTTGCCTCGATCTTGTTGCCACCTCATGAACTAAAGCCATGTCGTCGCTTTCTTCAGTGCGCCTCTTTCTACAAAAATGCAAACAAATATACCACATGTGTGAAAAAGAAGAGATTCGAAAGTTGTCTGATTTTACCTGAAGTCATTGTTCTTTGTGACACGCAAAACGGCATCCGAATTGTGTTTTCTGGTCTGATTATCTAGTTTTCGATTTGATGGTCCTGCTGCTGTTGTTCCACTTCTGCCAGCTAACGCAGAATCCGAATCGATCTCGCCAGCTTCCGGATCGGAGAAATCCTCCGAACTGACGTCGGAGTATTCCACAAGCGCACTTGATGCCGCAGAGGAGGAATGCATGTTTTGCACGCAAGCTTTGTTGTCTATATATATATATATATATATTGTAGACCGACCTGTACCTTAACGATAATCACTCCTGTTCCCTGGTTTAATTCAATGATTTAGTTGCTGCTGCTTGTCCTTTTTGTGCAGAGTTTCACAGCAAAACTTGCGAACACAAACGAATTCGAAGCTGACATTTGAATTGGCGACACTCGAAGTGATCTTTGCCTTCCGGAGTTGTAGTAAATGTACGCGACTGGGAAATGTACATATGTGTGTACCAAATGTGTTCGATTGGTCGATTTGTCGGTCGGTTTGCTCGAAATTTTCACTTTTTGCCTAAAATATTTACATAGCCGTCTCTATGAAAAGCAAATCGCCAGATCCACGTCGACACGAGTCCATTATTTATGACCGCTTTAAACAGTGGTTGGAGTCCTACAATTAAAGACACTGTAGGAAATGTATTGTATTGTCGTTGATTGTGTTTTAGTCGCTTAAGGTGAACAAAAAAAGAAATTTGTCACTTGTCATTTTTAAGGTTATATTTTATGTGTGGCCAGGCGTGGTAACATGCAAAATACCCGACTTGCACTTTTTTTTTGTTTTTATCAAAACCATATTTCCTACACAAGTATTTAACCATATTTAAAGTTTATTTCAAGCAAGTATATAGAAAAATCATTCGTCTGCGTATAATATATATATTATTTAAAAAATACTATATATAGACGGTCACATTGGCAATATGAATGAGCTGTCAACTTGTATACAGTGTAAATTAACGTCTACATCTATCACTTATGCAGCACTTTACGTACAAACACATATGTTTGATGAATTGTCTTCAACAAATTCATAAGGTGCAAAAGGTAAAATATTTTGCTACTTTAGAGCACTTCTCAGTTGCCGCAACGATGAACTCAATTTACATGTGTGTGTGCAAATACATGTATATGAATGAATACATATGCACAAATGTATGTGTATGTGGGTCATTTTATTTGTTCTAGACTTACCAATTTTTTTTTTTTTCTTTTGTTAACTTCACTAAGTTTGCTGGGTTTGCGTCGTTTTAGATTTGCAATTGCAATTGCAATACGCGCACTCACTTGTTGTGTTGCGTCTTACATTATTAAATAACACGTTTGCTGCAGCTTTTTTTTATATATGGGCAAAACTCATTACGTGCTTTTCAAATACACGTCGGTATTAATATCCATCACGGGTTTTAATTTTGCAAATTGAGAACAATTTAGATTATGATAATAGTAATGTATATCGCCAGAGATAATTTCAATTTTGCATAATGGAAATAAGAAAAATAGAATTCTCATAAATTCTGCATGCGACATTGACAGAGCTCAGCCGATTGTTGCGAATTTCAGGGTTGCAAGAGCACTAAAAAAAGTCCCATTGGGACCAAATTAATTTAATAAATACCATATTTATGGATTTCTATAAAAATACTGTTTTTTCCTTTTAATAACGTTTAAATTTATAATTGCTTACTATATTTCTTATCATAAATCACAAGACATTTGAAAAAAATAATACAATTTAAGATAGATATAACTCTATTTTAAATGCTACCAAATATCGAACGTACTCCTTGAAGGCAAATGCACAAATTACCAAAATTATGGTCAAACTTCGCAGATTGCTATTGCTAATGCCAACTACACTGTAAGCCATTATCAGGGAGCAGAGATGGTGTCCCGTCACTAGCATATAGTGCAAGTTCTGACCAAAATCGGTTGTGTTGCTGCGCCAAACCAATATCGGTAGCAGGAAGAACTTTGAGAAATTCGAAATGGCCACCACTTTAAGTATGATTAATGTAACCGCTTCACGGCCGACTTTATTCATCTGACGTAAATTGAGAAGTGCGCTGATAAACAGCAGCAGCAGCGTTATTAAAAGGTATTCTGAAAGATATACGTTTGTTTTTGTGTTAAAAGCGCATATATATTGAAATATATATTTTGTTACCTCCAATGCTTTGTAATGTGCACATATAAAAGCCTTTCTCATATAAGGCTGTATTTGAGCCATCTCCTCGCTTTTGCCGACACAATGCAAACGATTCAAGCAGAAGGACGACGAGTGAAATCTTCCAATACAACTTTAAAATAGTTATAATATTTAGTAATAAATGCTGTAGCTTAAATGGACCCCAAGTGTACCTTAAAGTTGCCATTGAATATCATGTGTCGAAACGCAGCCGAGTCCAATAGAAGTGCATCTATCAAGATTATGAATTCTTCTACTTCGATATATTTATCAATATGCTGCTTACACTTGCCCTATGAAAGAGATGCCATAATTAAGTAGGTCGTTAATAGGAATCTAAACAAATCTAGATCTCAGTTAGGCTAAATGTCTTACACAATTGGTCGGCTTAACGGTATTGCTGTACTTTTTAATCAACTCTCGTGCTGGGCTGCCGCAATTGACACAAACATATTGTTTTCCACTTTCGCTAGTCATAATTATTTTAAATGTGGAATAATATTCAGCTTATCCTTTTAACAAAACAAAAATCGAGGTAATCAGCTGACAGTTGCAAACTCGTTGATATCGATTTAAATTAACACTATACCGATAGCTTGTTTTATCCAATTGTTCAAAATGTACAAAAACACAAAGGAAAATGTTGAGCACATTTTCATTTGGAGAAAACATTTTGTTTGTTGTGTATTTTGGGTATTTTAGACGTCAGACATTCGTTCAAAAAATTGTCAAACATTCAGGGTAACTATCGTATAAGAAAATCGAATTCAATTTATCACTCTTCGCCGATTACCATTAATTTCAGCCCCATCCCTAGTTGAAATTTTGTGAGCATCAAATTTGCATCAAAAAAAAAAAACGTAAGAAAGAAACCAAAGTGTTCTTATTATAACCAAACACATAACAACCGTTCAAAAGTAGAAATCACTCATCACTCGCGGGGCCGCCGATGTGTGATTAGAACTGAAAGGTTCACGTGCATTCAAATTCACAAGTAGATATATACATATATATGTATATATATATATATATATATATACACACTTATTAATATATATGCTTATATATATCCAATAATTATTCACACATATGCATATGTATGCATCTATAAAAAAAACTGATGCATTTGCATATAGTTGTGTGCGTTGTTAATATTTAAGCTAAAGTTTTGTATTGCGCAGAAAGCGTTGAGTTATTGCGACATCTTAATTTTGTTTGCTCTACATGCCTACACACAACAAGCGCACACACGTACATACATACGTACATATGTATGTTCAAATGTGCACACATCCATAAATACATACGAACGGTATCGATAGGTTTGCGTTTATCGAGGATATAATCATATATTTGTTGACTGTTTCAGGTCGTCAGAACGTCGTCTCTTTTGATCAGATCACAACATCTGTATGAACCTTTGCAAGTGCAAAATGAGTTCGGGCAGCGTTGGCAATATGACAGAAGCGTCGTCCAATTTAAATGTGCCTGGACGAAGCCAAACGATGTGCCGTTATTATTTGAGAGGCATTTGCCGATTCGGTGACTCGCTTTGTCGCTTCTCCCATGACATAACTCGGGGTCGACATGAAGGTGAGCCGCATGTCAGCAACACAAATCCAAATACAGACACCGATGCCGATGTCGATGCTAAGGCAGAGTTGGAAGTGGAGCCGGATGTCTTGCCCAGCACCAGTCGTCGCAATTGGGTGAATGCGCCGATATTTGTGCCCAGCCAGAAACGTTTTGCGATGGAGGATGCGCATGAGGATGAGGCAACGGGCAGTTCCGTTGTGCAAAATGGAATCTCATGGGCGGAAATTGTCGGCGGTCCATCCACACATAACCAAGACGTTGTAATTAAACAGGGTGATCCGCATTCCTTGGATGAGGTGTGTCCATATGAGAGTCCATGCCCCTACGGCACATATTGTCCCTATCGCATACACATGGAGCTATGCGAGATGTGTGACCAATACTGCCTGCATCCAACGGACCAAGCTCAACGCAAGAAACACAATCGCGAGTGCCTGCAACAGCACGAACAGGCAATGGAACTGTCCTTTGCGATTGCCCAGTCCAAAGATAAGACGTGCGGCATCTGCTTCGACACCATCATGGAGAAGGCCGGACGCGAGAAGCGCTTTGGCATCTTGCCCAATTGCAATCATATCTTCTGCCTGGAATGCATCCGCACATGGCGTCAGGCCAAACAGTTTGAGCACAAAATCACGCGGTAAGTCCTTCCAACTCTCTAAATAATATCATTATCCTTTGAGAAACAAATTAATTCATAATTTTTCAATTTAAAATATTATGTATTGCATATTTCTGCGCAAGCTATTTACATCTTTTAGAAACTACCATAACTTCTAAAATATATATTTATTTTCAGAGCATGCCCCGAATGTCGCGTGTGCTCCGACTTTGTCTGCCCCAGTGCATTTTGGGTAGAAACTAAAGAGGAAAAGGATAAATTGCTTAATGATTATCGTGCAGCCCTCGGTGCCAAGGACTGCAAATACTTCAAAAAGGGCGAGGGAAAGTGTCCCTTTGGCAACAAGTGCTTTTACAAACACGCTCTGTCCAATGGCGATATTGTGGATGTTGGGTTGCCAAAACGAGCTCGGAAAGCGTACAACCAGAGTCAACTAATGGATTTACTTGATGTAAGTGGATTTTGATTTATATTGTTCACTATTATCTTATTATCAACATTCTGAATCGTATTTTTTGACATATAATATTTTTTTGGAATATCTATGCTCTCGGTTTTATTGGAGATGTTTTTTTTTTAAATTTTGTAATGGTCTATGTCTCGCAGATTTATCTATGGGAATACGTCGATCGACGCGATTATCACTGGTTGGAATATTATTCAAGTGATATAAGCGATAGCTCCGATTTCACGGATGAAGAGTAAGCTATTCGCGCCAAGAACAATAATATTATCGGAACCACTATAAGTAACATATGCATAACTAAAAGTTAGATTCAATAACAAACAAAAAATAACATAAACCTAACAATGCTGATATATATATATAATACTGCATAAAAAAAAATCAAATGAGTAATTAAAAATAAGAGATGATTTAAGTACCAAATTATTGTTTACATACGGAAATAAAAATATATATTTTTGCCCAACTTAACGCAACGAAATTACCAGCAAATTTTCCGCAAATGCAAATGAAACTACAAAATTGTGAAAAAAACAAACAAAAACCAAAAAGATGTGGTTAAAAATTAAATTTAACAAATTAATATTGTAAATCACTTATTATTTAAAAGATATTTTAAAATAAACAAAAAGCAGGATACATTAAACAGTTAATTATTCAAAATAGGTGATATAAAAATGTGTATACACAACTATGCCTTTCAGACTGAATTGTAAACATAAAAAATAAATAAGAATTTTTTATGATGTTTTCCACTTACTGTCCTTTAAAGTTTACTTACAAATAAGAAAATGCGCACACAGGAATATTCAGATGCTCATGCACACACACACACACACCACCCACCCATACACAATGTTTACATATAATTAAACTGGAAATTGTTTTCTTCGTCAGCCGATTCTATTGTTTGTATTGTTACGAATCTACTTATTACCTAATTAGATATTAAAATATATAATTCAAATAATGCTACCATACATTCTTTGAACGCAGCATAGTAATTTTTAATTTAATTTAATTAATTTTGTTGTAATAATGCCCCACGCAAAAACTGTATTGTATACACAAATAAGTATTTTATGTTATGTTATTGTCTGTTAAACACAACAAATTTAAGGGAAAGAAAAAAAAAAACAACCACTTTAAATAAATCAAAACTCAACATGAAATATGAAGTTTAAATATTCCAAAACTAAAAATAATCAATCAACTCTTGTTAAAAATTATTTGTCATTCCGCATAACATTACATTCTTTTTATGTAGAAGTCTCACAATACAGATGTATTTATTAAACCATGTGTAACCAGAACCACTAAAAATCTTAAATGCTTCTCTCATGTCTTTCATTCATTATAAGTGCAAAAAATCTACGAATCGACTCAAGGCTTGCAGGGAATCACTTTTGGCTCACAATATAGGACCAACAAAGGCTTTGAATGAATGTTACATATGTATGCGAATCTGATCAACCAAATCTGTTACAATTACCTGGCCCGAATGTATAAAGCTTTCACTATAAACTAATTGTTAAGCAACTCAAAAAACAAATGGAATACAAAATACTAAATCAAAAGCATATGTGTGTGTATATGATTAAAAATATTGGTGTAAAATAATAGATTGTAATCAAATACTTTATAGAGTTTAATTTGACAATTAATGATTCGTTCCATTCCAATAATAGAGTAATTGAATACAACGTTAACAAGCCGTTCAATATACATTTATATTAATAGTTAATATAATTAACAGCTATATACAAATATCACTTGTATGCTTAACATTAATCAAACATGTGCCCTTTCATTCCGTTCATGGGAAGAAAAATATTACGTTACATTTAATTGAAATAGTACCTTGAGGCTCTAAAAAGATATTTGAATTTTTTAGTTAAATTTAAAAATCAATAGACAACATAAGAAACAAAACAAATGAGCAAGTTAACAAACAACAAATGTAAAATGTACGATGAATTCAATTTTTAATATATGGATAATAAATAAAATGAATAATCTTGAATACACCCATTGTCTTGGTATATTTTTCTGGTATTTGATTGCTGTGTTGCATACCCATAATCTATCGATATATGTACATCACTAACAAATAGTTCTAATCGATCTATTTTTGTCGCCACTGGCAAGCACTTTATTAACAGCATTGATTCCTCCGAAATAAGGAAAATTGTTATTAAAAATGTTCCAAAATAGTGCTGCTAAACTTTTGGTCCCAGCCATGCGTGGAGCATTGCAAAAGCGATGCCAATCGGTCGTTTCTGGTCCACCAACACAACACGTCTCCACAGCGGTGAGTAGTTGCGAATTTCTCGAGGGTTACGTAAACCGAATCCCAAGTTTAACTGCATGTGTAATATGTATGTATATTCTTTTATTTTAAATATGTGCATTTAATTGTTCTGCAGGAGAAAGTGATTCTTGGTGGTGGCATGTGCGTTGCAACGATGATCATTCCGGCTTGGGTGCTGGTCCACATCCATGACTACAAGGGCGGCAAGTAAGATGGGCAGTTGGATTGCGTTGAAGAAATAGATAAAATAATTGCTTCTAAATTGTCAAAGTTAATAGAATGCATTAAAAGCCCTAAACAATAAATGATTGTAAATAATTGTTTTATTTCCTTTGCTACTCCAGATGTGGGATTATCAAAGTTGCTTCACAGAAGTCTACAAATGAGAGAGTGGACAAAGAAAGACACTTTTCCTTGGGATAATATATTGTATTTTATTTTTATTAGAAGCATGAACGTAATCTGCACATGGCATTAAAGATGTTAGCGCACTTATGATTTCTGATTAATGCAAATTAAATATATATATATAAATGTAGGCGAAGAATAGGATTTCACTTTTTCTGCTCATCCTTGCCGTCGCTTTTCTTGTCCTTGTCCTTATTCAGAGAACCAACAGCGTCACGCACTGCCTCCGATTGCGGATCAACGCCAGGCAGATTCTCGAGAACGCTCTGCAAAAATGCCGGATCACCAATAACCTCCGAGTAGTCCTCATCCACTTCCATTGGGGCATCATCAGTTTTGGGACGTTTGGCCTGCTGTGTGACACTATCATCGGCGGCATCTTGCATCGACATTTGCATGGCAAATGCGATTTGTTCCTCTTCGGTCATATTGGCAAAATCGGGCAAATTGTCCTCCGGCGTCTCCGTGGACAATGCCAAGGCGCGCTGCAACATGGCCTCCTCCGAGTTGGAATTGGGTAGAGTAACGCCGCTTGTGACAGCACTTGTGGCACTCTCTCCGCTTGCCACTGGTGGGGCAGCTGTGGTCTCAGTATTGTCGGCTCGGCGCTGCTCGCTCTCCTGGCGTTGACGCTGCTCCTCCATTGAGACGCGCAAGGCGAGCGCCAACTCCGGGTCTTCATTGGGATCGACACCAAATTCGAAGGCAGCTCCGCCCAGACCAGCTGCACCCATGCCATCCTCACCCTGTATAATGGGCGACGACAACAAGGCGTCCGACAGCGCTGAGCCCCTGGGCACACTAACCAAATGGGAGCCGGTGCCGTCTTTGCCGTTGAGAGCGTTAATGAATGCGGTCAGGGTTTCAATGTTATTGCCATGATCGCCAAAACTGACAATGTCCACGTTGACCTTCTCCTTTTTGAGACGCTTCGCTTGCTTCACAAGTTCCCCTTCCTCGTTGCTTATCGGCGAGCCGACAAAGACAACAATGCGCATTTTATGGTTTTTGCCCTGACGATGCTTCAGCACCAAATGGGCAATTCGAATGCCGGTCAAAAGGTTGATTTCACCCTTTGGCTGGACCAGATGCATCTTGGAGAATATGCGACCCACATCGCTGGTCAGCGTGGCCAGCACTTCGACGGTGCTGCAATGTAATAAAAGTAAGTTCATACAGTACATGCCAAGCAGTTGTTAGGCGTATTGATTTTATACTTGGAAAGGGTCATTAGACCAACATTATTCTCTGGATTTGATCTTAGCTTTGTGAGGCAAACCAGGTTGATGCCATCTTTCTGCACATTTAAACGGGTTGGAAAGTAGTCCCCATTGCGCTGATAATCGCTGTTATCAAAACTGAAAAGCAACATCGTTGAATTGCATTTAGTACAACAGTTAAACATTGTTAATAACATTTGTTATTTACCATATCATAGTACTTTCCAGGACCATTTTGTATTTTTGCTTGTCACTTTTCCACTGAACTGAAATCCGTATCTGCTCGTACAGAGTTGATGTGTTTGCATAAAATATCGAGTTCATGAATCGATATCTGGAAATATTTCGGCCTATGTGTTTCGATATTTCTTACTATCGCCTTTTTCATAAGAGATTTTGAATTTTATTTGAAAAGCCATAAAAAATATGAAGTTAATCACAAATTTACTTAAGCAACAATCGCCAAGCCATTATTGGATTGTTTCAGGGGCATGTTCATTAAAGAGTCGTTCATCTCTAATTGGAACCAGACTTACCCAAATGTAGTGTGGCAGCCCTGTCAACATATGTTTCTGTCCCATGTCTGTCATGTGATATTCACACAGCTTGAAAAAGTGCCTTATTCGTGATCGCTTATTTATAATTTGCTGTTTTCTGTTCAATTCATAAATCTGCTGATCACAGCAGAACTGCAGTATTACATCTAAGTTATAGAAGAAGTGCTCACAAAATGGTTGAAGCTTACGTTCCTCCCGTTATTATCACCTGCATTTGGGCATTTATTGGCATCATTTGCCCCTTCTTTGCTCGCGGCCCCAACAGAGGGTAAGTAATTCTAGTTTTTGGAATTTTCAGAAACACCTATATGTAATTTTATACCTTACACATATTTTTTAGCGTGACTCAATGCTGCATAATGCTTACTGCTGTTACCTGCTGGCTCTTGTAAGTTTTTCCCTCTTGTTGACCATGAGACTCATTTTTGCATATATATTTTCACATACATGTATATATATGAAGGTATGATAAATATATTGAAAACCTTATCGTCTTTTTATACAGTTGGCTGTGCTGCTACTTGACGCAAATGAATCCATTAATTGGCCCCAAACTATCAATGAACGAAATTATGATCATGGCACGTGAATGGGGCAACGAAATCAAAGACACCATGGATGTCGTAGCATAAAAGGGGAACAAATGCACACATTCCTTATTTTATATAACTTTGTTAATATTTCTGTCATTCATTTTGTTTCCTGTTAAAAACTGTTTAAGTTTGCATTCGATTATTTACAAATGAATAAATTCCATATGTATGTATGAAGAATTAAAAAAAGGACATTATTCACAAAGCGTATTGTAATTAATTAGAAGGAAACATTCCCGACCCGAGAAAGTTAATATTTTATTGCAACAGCAGCTGATTCAATATTCGATCTACATAATAACATAGTGTGTTTGGTTATTCCCTTTAGCCAAACTGCTGATCAGCTACAACAGAGAGCCAAGTCTCTCTCTTTTTAAATAATTTGAAACTGACTGTTCCAAGTTCCAAGCAAACGAAGCCAACGTTTGCTGTTGCAAGTCAGGATCACACATATAAAATTCTCTCATTAAACTGACGATTACACTTAGACATATGTAATTATATAAAATATGTAAGTTCAGACCACCCAATAGGATCGTTCTCCGCAAAGCTTCCCGCTTTGCTAAATTAAATCTTAACTAAGACCATCTATTTTGCTGAAGCTGTTCTTGATCAGCGGTAAAAGCTGAGTCAAGTATTATTTCATACATGCAAATTTGACGATACAAAAAAAAAACACTAAATCATCAGTATTCAGTTTAAGTTCAATAAAAGTTTATTTATTTAGTAACTACGCAAAACATAAATCACTGAATGGTTTAAAACATATAGTATGTATATATATAATAATAAGTATGTATATTGATGTATGAGTGTATATGATATTATTGAAATATTTATTTACACTTTAGCGCTAATCAAATTTACAATTTGCTTAAATAAAATAATTCAAAACTTCATTTTGATTTAGAAACAAATGAGAGGAAACAGCATTGCATAATAAAGAATAGGAATAGAATGAAAAAAAATCAAAAACAAATATAAAACAAAAAGCTAAACAATGGCAAATCAACTGAAAACTGTGTGACTACATATTTACAGACAATCCCAAAAAACATAATTCGACAACTTTTCACTTAATAAATTTTTCAAAATCGAAATCATGCCAGTTCCGTTGCCGAACAGTATTTGGGTGCTAGCAATGTTAATGACTTGTCATGAATACGGGAAACGGCAACCGGAACAACTCTACACGGATTCTCATATCTATGTATTTGTAGAGCCTGCTGGTGTAGCTGTTGATGATGATGGTTGTTGTGGTTGTGGCGCGACCACGCTTGCTGCTGCTGCTGGTCCTGTCAAATTCGTTTGAACCGGTGCAGCGGCTGGCGAATAATATGCGGTTGTAGTTGGAGCATTTGTGCTAAGAGCTAACCGGATACACAGGGAAAATAAATGATTACAACATGTGCTTTAGTTTGATGGAATCGCCTCTTACATTGGCGCAGTGCCTTCTGAAACTTTTCATATTCAACATAGTGCTTCAAACGCAGTTCGTCCTCCTCAATCAGCTGCCGTTGACGCAGTAGCAGCAATCGCTGATGTTGGTTTGTTCCCAAACGTGAATTGCACAATTGATTGACCAACGAGTCCAGATTATGCTTTATATCCTGCAATCATAATCATTAATTAAGGATGAAATGTATACTGCAACTAGTTGCTTACCGATTGAATATCGCTTGGCAACAGGTGAGGATGAGTGGCTGCTAATGACACGGGCTCTTCAGCAACTGCAATACGAATATAATTAAAGACCAATATATATACATATATAGAACCTATGACTTACCTTCAGCAACGGCTGGATTGAACAGCGGCTGCAGAACATGCTGCATAGTCTGGGCTGGCTGTTGTGCTCCTACCAGAGGAGCCTGTTGCAGCAGTTGGCCCGACATATACATGGATTGCTGTTGTTGCTGCTGTTGCTGCTGCTGTGTAAGTAGTTGGTGAGTTGGCATACCCATTTGATGTGGCTGCATCGGCTGTCCAACGCCAACGCCCATAGCCATCATCAGGGGTGAGAGCTGATGCATTTGATCGGGCTGCGCCTGCAAATACTGCTGTGTTGCGTGCGGCGGCGGCTGCTGCTGTGACTGTGATGTGGGTAGTGAAAACTGCTGTGCAGCTTGCTGCTGTTGCAACAAAATTGGCTGCTGCTGCTGCTGTTGTTGCTGAGCAATGAGTTGAGTTTGCTGCTGTGGCATTTGTTGCAAGGGAATTTGTTGTTGCTGCACAGCGTTTACCATTTGCGGATGAAGCTGCGGCATATTTGAATACATGTGTTGCTGCTGATGCTGCTGTTGTTGCGGATGCTGCATTTGAAGACTAGACGGCTGAGTCGTAGCACCAACTTGAGTCTGTGGCACCATCACGCCTACACCGACGCCTGGCGGTGCGGCTTGCTGCTGATAAATCAATTGGATCCCATTAATGGCCATCGGAACGTTCTGTATGGGTGAACTAATTAGCTCAGTGGGTGTGTTGACAGCGCTGCCATTCTGCATGGCATTAAAGTTATGTCCCTGGCCAGCAGCAACGCCAGCCACCTGCAGATCGATCTTCAGTTGATTCTGTGTCGCCTCGTCCATGGCAGTCTTTTGCTCCTGTACTCGACTAACGCTGAAGCGGGACACTTTACGGGCATTGACAACCGGCACGGGTTCATCAGCAGCTTTGGCAGCAGCGGCAACGTTTGGCGCCTGTAAATTTTCAGATTTAAGGAGACATTAAAAATAAGGAAATGGCAATATAAATTGCATTTGCATCACCTCCTCAGTGTTATCGGCATTGCGTAGGGCAGCCAATTTTTTCTCCAGATCGGCTATAGAGTTTTGATTTAGTGCTCCATTGCTAGCATTTTTGGCATCGCCGCCCACACCCAAAGCAATTGACAATTTATCCAGGCTCTCCTGTTTGGTCAGTTTCTTGTCGGTGCCACCAGTCTCAACACTAGCTGTGCTGTCCATGCCCTGGCTAGGGGTATCGTGGTTAATGTTCAGATTCGATGCTGGCAGTTGCATATCGGAGCCCAGACTGTTGTCAATGGAAGTGCGTCGCGAGTTGTAAACGGATGAGCCGCGTGCCGAGTTTAGAACTGCGGTGGGTGTATTTTGTCCAAGCGAGGCCGCCGATCCACTGCCACCTCCCACGCTGCTCGACTTGATGACCTGTACATTGAAATATACGATTGGATTCGGATTAAATACATAATAAACTCCACAGCAAACTTTGCGGGCAAGCGCAACACAGAAATAGTTAAAGCTGACCAAAAACGTAAAGCGTTAGTACATAATAAACAATTAAATCAAACAACATTACAACTACAAAAATATTACTCAAAACCATTCGATAAATTGGTAAACATGTAGTCTCAATTACTTAATACGAAACAACAAAAAAATACTCGCAATTATTTCGGTTCACAACAGCAAAAGTAAAACAAATAAAGCAATACCGAAACCAGTGCGAATGAGTTCATTTTTTATAGAATTTCTTGTTTACAGAGTTGTGATATAAATGTGATAAGTAAAAAGTAAAAAAAAAACAATATTGGTGGCAATTCCATTGTAATCCAGGCTCTGCAGCAAATTCTACTCAGATAGAATGCTGACAGCGTTATGGAATTGATTCTAAGAGAGAGCAAATGAGCAAAAGGTTAATGTAGGCCAGTACCAAAATATTATTCTATTTAGAAGACTTTAGTTAGAGCTTTGCAAAATGTTTCGCACTTAGTAATTCGAAAGGACGCCAGCTTAAATATGTATATTAATGACAATAAAAACAAAAAGCAGTACTTTTATTATGGTTGTGTGTGTGTGTGTGTTTAAAACGATAGATACGCAAATCTACACAATACATAAATAAAAGGCAAAGATAAAAACCGACTACGATTTACGATTACAAAAAAAAAAACACATAACAAGAAGATTTTTGTTCTTTTTTTTTTTTTGCTACCAACCACTGTCTCTGGACCAGTCTGCGCCGGCTGCTGAGCGGACAAGGCTTTCATTGATGCAATTGCCGGCGAGGCTTGATAAGTGCCAGGTCTGTTATTGATGGAGGCAACAACGGCTGAGGCGAATGCATGCGCATGCGTTATATTCTCCAGTTCGATTTTTAGCTGTTCCAGTGTATTGGTGGCACCGGGTGGCTGCACTGCGCCCAGTTGAGCGGCCGTCTCTTTGGATTTATCGGCATTCGCTGTGGCAAGGTCGCGAGCCTTTTTGGCCGCCTTGCTGCTGGCTGGCATCTCGAATGTAATGTTCACCTCGCTGAGGTCATCCAAACTTCGGGTGTGCTTCAAATCATCCACAATCTTCAATTGACGATTCAATGGCAAATTCAAGCTTCTCGGTTTTGCTTCGCTGCGCGTTGACTCCAATAGCATTTGGACTCGACTTATCGCCAGACTGCGTGCTTTCTGCTCAGAGTTTGACTTTTCCAATCCACCGCCACCATCCAATGGCGGAAATGGCTCATTGCCTGTGGGCGTAATGGCGCTATCCGGCATATAGTCAATCGACAGCGATGTATATTCCGAGGCAGTGCTGGTTTTGCGTGAAGCCGTACCAGAGCCTATTGTCACGTCATTGCTGTTGTTACCCGCTTCCCTAGAGGTCGTCGAGGAGGACGAGATGGTTGAAGTGGTTGTTGGTGGCGTTGCTGCATTCATTTGCAATTCGGCATTGCTTTGGGTTGCAGAAGACTCGCGCCCTTTTATCTCACCAGTGGCGGATTGTTCAGTTCCCACGGCATCGGCGGCTCCTCCAATTGAATCCGTGCCTTGTGCTGAAGGCTCGAACATCTTAGTGATGTCGCTCGCGGTTTCATCCCGCTAAAATAATTGGTTCGTTGAAATTATATTTATATACTTGTTTTTACATATCAATAAATCTAACATTTTCTTCGTTTTTTTTTTTTTTTAATTATCTAAACCCTTGCAAAAGAAATCTCTGCTTTTTGGCAAGCAAGTCTGTAAGTTGCAAAATTGAAAAAATTATTTTAACGATAACTACATTTTTTTCCAAAAATAGAATAAACAATCGGACAGAATTTGGAAAATCGTTCTCTGTTTCAATCTTCTCTTTGCAAGGGTATTTGTTCATCGGATTTCCGAATATAGTTTCTCAATCATTTTGTTTTTGTCAGTTTATAAAATAAAGTTGACTAATAGACGCCGGTGAACTAATAAGCATAAAATATGTAGAAAATAAAAATACATTTCAAGGGTATACAAAAAAATACAGAGTATTTGAAAATTCGATCGCGATAATTTACAATTGACACCAATATAAACAATTTTCCTAGCATCAATTGGTTTTCAGATCAAATACTTATTTCTAAATAAATTTACTTATATAAACATTTGAAATTTAAAAAAAAAACAGATTTTTCAAATATATTCGGTGCCAATTGAGACTAAGCGGAGAGACTACTTTCAAACTGTCAAAAGCGAAAGTAAAAGATATCCTGAAATGTTCAGTTTAATGTAATGAATACATTTTGGTTTTTTTTTAAGAAAATTTTATAGTGTGCTTGAGTGCTTCCTTAATTAGTTTTGTATCAATATGAAATAAGAAATTGAAAGGCAGCATTGAACATCTTGAAAACAAAACAAAATATAGATATTTACATATACATCTGCGAATACTTTAAATGATAAACCTATGAAGTAAAGAAAGAAGTTCGCGTTTTAAACTATATAGTATGTATGTAGTATATACGAGATAATATAAGCCCTTAAAAGTGCACTTAACACTTACAGATCTATGTCTTTGATGTGTTCTAAATGTGGAACGCTGTCGAGTTAGAGACGCGTGACGGACCTGTTTTATTTTAAAGTAGTAGAGATATACAACATACAATCAAGTTAAAATTTTCATTTCATTTGACTTCTGGATTAGCTCGCATCATAACATTTATGGTTTATACATATATATATACATATATTTTTTTTTGGTTATCCCGTTGATGTTACTGAGAAATCGTATCTCTTAAATATGTGCTCTCCATTTAATCAAATCAATGTTTAGTAAATAAGATTCCAGAATTGGCTTATCTGCTCCGCTGGAATTTGAGGGCTGTGAATAAACTCTGAAACAGATGCGCTCCATATCGACATCTTCAAAGCCTTAGAGAGCATGTGAATCGAACCACAAGTCGGAACGCATTTTACAAAAAAATCGTTTTTTTTTTCTTTGTCATAATTCAGAACAGAAAAAGATAGTTAGGATTAGTTGCAAGTTAAAGTACCTTTTCAATGTTGCGTCGATAAGTGGTTGGAATTGGAATTTGTTGTGGATTCTGCTTAACCTGCTCAACAATATCGTTTATCATCTCAACAAATACGGTATTTTGACAGTTGGACAGCAAATCTTGCGCAATCTGCAACAAAATGGAGTTAAACATTATGATTTGACTGTTCATTTTGAGCATGGTTGTGCTTACCAGTTTGTTGGCAATTTCAACAGGATTTACATCGCTAATGTCAAATTTAAATGTTATCGTCTTCAGCTTGTTTTCCATATGGCAATTAATGACGCTGCCGTCATCCACGCTGGTCACGCTCAGCTTTGGTATGCGCTCGTTCCCGCTACGATTGGAACGACGCGGCTTCTGCGTACGTGACCCAGCATGTTGTTGCTGCTGCTGCTGTTTTTGCTCCTTTTCGGCGTCTGCAGAATTGTTGGCTGGCGTCTGTTGCAGCTCAACGCTTGGAGCAGCACCTGCTGCATGTTCCGGGGCCAGAGATGTTGCCTGTTGATTAATGGCTATGTTCGGTAACTGCTGCTGCTGTTGTTGGGGTTGTTGTTCAGCTAATGGTTGTGCTGGTTGTTGCTGTTGCTGCTGTGAATGTTGTTGTTGTTGCTGCTGCTGCTGCTGTGGTTGTTGCTGCTGCTGCTGTGGTTGTTGCTGTTGCTGGGGTGGTTGTTGCTGCTGCTGCTGTGGTTGTTGCTGTTGCTGGGGTGGTTGTTGCTGCTGCTGTGGTTGTTGCTGCTGCTGTGGTTGCTGATGTTGCTGCTGCTGCGGTTGTTGCTGCTGCACTATTTGGGCCTGTGGTTGACTGTGCAATAGCTGCTGCAGCTGCTGCTCCAATGGTATATGTTGCTGCATTGGCTGCTGTGGATTTTGTAGGAATGGCTGCTGCTGCTGCAATTGAGTGGAGGCGGCTGCATAGTTAACTAGTTGCTGTGCTTGCTGCTGTTGAGCATCAGCAACATTTGCAATTGGCTGAACAATTTGCTGTGGGTGTTGCTGCGGCTGTTGCACCGACTGAGCCTGATTATATAGAGTCGGAAGAGTTTGCGGATGCATATTCCCGGGCACCTGCATTTGCCCTTGTAGTAGCATAGTTGTCGGCTGCTGTTGCGACATAATTTGTGTAGCACCGGCAACCAGTGGCTGCTGCATCGTCATTTGATGTGGCTGCGCCAATACATTTGGAAGGAACTGTTGTTGTTGTTGTTGTTGTTGCTGCTGCTGTTGAGCGAATTGTTGCTGCTGATGCAACTGCTGCAAGTGATGTTGCTGAAGAATTTGCTGTTGTGTTGCTGGTTGTTGTATGGGTGGTTGTTGCATGTTTGGTTGTTGTTGCATGGTTGGTTGTTGTATTGGTTGTTGTTGCATGGGTTGTTGTTGCATGGTTGGTTGTTGCATGGGTGCTTGTTGCATGGGTGCTTGTTGCATGGGTGCTTGCTGCTGAATGGGCTGCTGCTGCATAGTTGGTTGCTGCATACCCTGTTGTTGAAGAGGTTGTTGTTGAATGGGTTGTTGTTGTATGGGTTGTTGCTGCTGAATGGCCTGTTGTTGTATGGGTTGTTGCTGCTGAATGGTCTGTTGTTGTATGGGTTGTTGCTGCTGAATGGCCTGTTGTTGTATGGGTTGTTGCTGTATTTGTTGCTGCTGAATAGGTTGTTGTTGCATAGGTTGTTGCTGAATGGGTTGTTGTTGTTGTATGGCTTGTTGTTGTATGGGCTGATTTGGAATGGGTTGCTGATTGAGTGGTGGCAACTGATGCTGCTGCGGCATTGCTTGCTGTGATAATGGCAGCTGCTGCTGCTGCTGTTGTTGTTGCATCTGCTGTTGCTGTTGTAGTGCATACGGCTGCTGTTGTTGCTGTGAAATCTGCACTTGATGCATGGCAAGCGGCGCCTGTGCCTGTTGTTGTTGCTGTTGATAATATTGCTGTTGTTGCTGCTGCACCAGATCCGTTGCCGGCACATTGTTTTGCATAATTTGCTGCAGATGCTGCAAGGGTATTTGCTGCACATTCTGCTGTTCGACCAGATGTTGCTGTGGTTGAATTATCGCAGCAGGTTGTTGTTGCTGTTGGGCAACAGCAACTGGTTGCACCTGCACCTGCACCGGCACCTGTACCTGTTGGGGCAACAATTGTGATGGCGGCACGTTCGCTTGTGGTGCTTGTAGCTGTACCACTGGCTGCTGAACTGCCTGCTGCTGTTGTTGCTGCTGCTGTTGTTGATTGCCCGTAGGTGAGATAACCTGGCCATGGCCATTCGCAATGTCCTGCATGGAGTTGGCCGTGTTTTGTTGATATGAGGCCATCTGCGGATTCTGTATATAATGAACTGTCGTCTGATGTTGCTGAACCTGAGCTATCGCAGGAGGTGCAGCGATCACTGTCTGCTGTCCTGGCAATGACTGGGGCATCTGTTGCTGCTGCTGTTGCAATTGAGCGCTACCGTTTTGAATGGAACTTGTTGATCTTGGTAGCATTTTTTGTGGATCGACACTGCTTGGATTGGTGCCCAGACCTGTCTCGGAATCGGCATTTGGCATTTCGAGCTTGGGCGGCAGTTCCGTTACAATGCCATCCTCCTCGTCCTCGGACTCATCCTCCTCGTCGTCTTCCTCCTCAACATTTGTGGGCAAGCTCTCCTGCTGCTGTTGCAAGGCCAGCTTTTTCTGGAGCTTGATTTCGGTTTGACGCTGCGTGCGTTCCTTAAGCAGCGATACAACCTGCACCTTGAGCAGACGCGCCACTGCCCGTGAATCATCTTCCGATATGATGTTCTCCTTCATCATATCCTGGGCAATTTGTTCGTATTCATCATGATCTATGTTGAACTCAAACTGAATGGCCTCATTTTCCTTGTGGCGCGATGAGCGCTTCTTTGGGTCCATAAATCGCAGACGAAACTCAATGATGTTGATACTGGGATCCGAAAGGAACTGCTCCGAGGCAGTCGGCTCCACACGTATTCCAATGTCCTCATCGAAAAATTCAGACTCAAGCAGTTCGTTACATCTGGGACGATCTTCCTTCTTCAGCTCAATGCAACGCTCGATAATATCCCTCACATTGGGATCTTCGACTTTGGAGAGGGCTGCCGGTTTTATGCCAGATATGACCTTCTTGTATATCTGGGCTGGGCCCTTGCACTCGCTGTAAGGATATTCGGATATGGCCATCTCCAACATGCACATGCCAAATGCATAAACGTCCACCGATTCATCATAGTGCTCCTCGTACATCTCGGGTGCCATAAATTCAGGTGTACCAATCACAGATTTAGCATGGGACCGATTTTTTAGAGTTGCCAGTCCCAAGTCACCGATTTTAACGCTACCAGTGGTGCCAGTTATAAAAATATTATCACATTTCAAATCACGATGAATTATAGGAAATTGACGAGTATGCAGGAAGTTTAGACCCTTTAAGATCTGACGACACCATGACTTCAATACCTTTGGGTGTATTTTTTTGAATCGTTTTAAATACCTGAAAATACAAGTGCAATCACATCGATTCATATATCGTTCATTCTATGACTGATCTTATTGTGTCCATTTGTACTTACGACTTTAAAGTACCAGATAACATTAGTTCGGTGACTAGTACGATGTTTTTTTTGCGTCCAACGGGAAACTCCCAATATGTATAGAATCGCACAATGTTTGGATGCTGCAATTTCTTCAACATATCTGCCTCTTCTCGAAATCGAGTGCGTTCACTTTTCTTCACCTGTTTATCCTGCAATAACAGACGCATTTACACAGTTAATACAAAATTCACAATGAATTTATCTGAGGCTTTAAGCATTTACATACCAGCAGCTCGCACCAGGCGACGGGCACTCCGGTTAGAGTGTCTAGGCCGCGATAAACGGTCTTAAAGGAACCACGACCCACTTCTTTGTCGTATTTGAAGAAGCGTGTGCAAGGCGACAACGCTATCGGATCATCATCCTCATCGCTTTTACGGTCTTTCTGCAGGGACGTCACCGACGAGGTGGCCGATGTGGTCTGAGACGATGATGGCAGCAGAGCCACCGATGCCTCTGTACCAGCAACAGTTGCATCGCCGGCAATTCCCTCGCCTCGCTCCGCTTGCTTGGACAAATCCTCGAAGACCTTTGGTTGACTTTCATCGTGGAGTCCCTCGCCATCGTGCTTCTCCTCGACGTAGAAGCCAACGCGCTTAACACCACTTGGCTGTTTATTGGCTGGCTTGGATGGCACATCAGTTTGAGTCTTCTCAGTCTTCACACTGCGCGACGCCTCGGTAATGATGGTGTCAATAATCCCAGCTACTTGATGATTGGCCGCTTCAGTAGTATTCGAACGGGTCGGTGTACGAAATGTCTCCTCCAAACGTTCCGCTTCGCGCGATAGCACCTCAATGTTGTCATCGTAATCGCGTGGAAATTCGGTTTCTAGCTCTTCAAACTGCAACGGGTTGGCATTTCGGTTCGATTGCTCAACGTTTTTGCGCACAAAACGTATTGGCTGGACATTATTGTTAGTCCCTTTTGCCGACTTAATTCCCTTGCTGCTTGGCGCCTTGAAAGGCATTGCGCTGGTCATCGATTGGGGCCCCGTCGACGTTTGTTGCTTTACCGCTGGCTCCAGTCCCGTGTCAGACGACGATTTTCGATTCGATTCCACTCGCTGTTTCGGTTTGGCATCTGCAGCAGCAGACGCAGTTGGGGACGGCGACGGGGACACAACAGCCTTGGCTGGCATGTCTTTGCTCTTATCCGCGGATACTACACCAGCGTCTCGATTGTTCGGGCTATTGACTGCATCTGCTGACGGCTGCGCTTCATTATCCATTGTTTCCTCATTATGTTCTGCAACGGCAGCGTCCGTTGCCTCGAGGCTAAGTCCCTCAGCGATGGACGAATTGCCTCTGGTTGTCTTCGTCTCACTTTTCTCCGCTTGCTCCTCGCCTGCGCTCCGACTACTGTTGACCACCGTTCTGCCAGTTATGGTGCTATTTGAGAACTGGCGCAGTAACCGACTCCAGATATTATTATTTTTACTATTGGCTAATGGTGAGTCTGCAATGGACGGCTCCACGGCCGGTGCTGTTTGATGAAACTGAGTGGTGCTACTAATGTGTACAGGAACCACCGATTCCTGTTTGCGACGATATTTGATTTTCTGTGCGGTGCCTTTTAATTTACAGCTCGGACTAATGCTTTTCCTTGGTGAGGCGCCTCTACTCGAAGCACACTGTACCGGTTTTTGGACTTTAGCTTCTTGCACAGCAGTTTGCTCCTCACCAGAAATATCTGAGTTATTTCTGTAAAGAAAGGGAAACCGATATATATTTATATATATTTATTGTAAATATTATAATCATATTTAAAATATATATTGTTGTATGTGTTTCATGGTTTTTCGCTATTTGAACTCAATTATTATGCACTTTTTTAATTATGTCCAGATCTCACCTTTGAGGTTGCGTGGTACTGGAAGTAGTACCATCTTCGCTGATGGTGCTTTCCTTCCGAATACTGTTTGTGGGTACGACCTCTCTATGTCGTACAAAGTCGCAAAGGGTTTGTCCAATTTTGCAATATTTTCAACAACCAATGGCCAAGGTGGAATCTGCACAAAAATCCAAGGTTCACACTTTCACATATATATATATATATACATATATATACATTACGCATATATATATGCATGTAAAATACTTTTATTGTCGGCAATTGATTTGTTTCAGCAATAAGAAAAGCCGATTAATCGATTTAACTCTTGTTGCAGCAGCAACAGAAACAGCAGGCACAGTTTGCTGATGAAAATATTGTTTGTAGTATTTTATTTGGGCTGTGCATTTTTGTTATTCTATGCAACGCTCGAAACGTTGCTTATTACTATTGATATTTCACTGCGCCTGTGCTCTAATAACGTACACAAAAAAAAAAACAGGGGAGTATGTATGTATGTTTTCAAATCGAAATACATTCATAAATACATGTACATATTTATGTACTGTACGTATGTGTGTCTGTCTGTTTGTCTGTGTGTATTGAGCATATGTAATTTGTGGTGCTTGATTGCAAAACAGCTGTCAGAGGCGGCAGCAGTCGGTTTTTTGTTTCTTAGGGTGTATCTTAATTATGAGTCATAAATCCCAATTGCACCAAACTACGCCTACTTTTGCTGACTTCTGGTTTTCTTTTTTCCTTTTTGTCTTCTTTTTTATCCGATCGCACAGTGACACACGCTCATACGTGAGTACTTATATTGATGTACTCACCTACACATGCAAATACATTTTTAAGTGCATGTGTACGTGCATTAAAAACGTATGTACAGATATATATAGATGTGTACAATTACAATTTTAATTTGCTGTGCAGTGGTTTTATTTATGCTGCGTGTTATCACAACATGAAAATTATTTAGAGTCGCACAAATAAATGCACTGGTTATGATGTCATAGACGTGGAAAACCATCAAGCAACTTGAACAGAAATCGCGTTTAGCATGTCTTTGCCATGGCTATAATGAAAATATTTGGTCGCAATGTATACTATATGTAAATTAATTGTACAAAATACATCAAAATAGTGGCACATTCATTAAATTTCACAACAAATTTACAAAATATACCGCCACATATGTAGCCGTCCCCGCACCAACAACTGTGGTCTATCGATAACTTGTGTATGTCTTTGTCGATGTGTTTTTTTCGTTCGTTTGATGCTTGTCTTTGATGCAACGAGCTTGTGGCCGTTTGGTATTAACTCACTATTCACACTCGCATCTTTGCATGGCACTTGTTTTATTTGGTTTCCGCAAGAAGTTTAGACTATATTTTGTTCTATTTGTTACACAAGAGCAGCACTAATTAGAGATGGCCGATAACTGATGTACCTGCTACTTGTCATAAATATCCGATGAAAATGAGCTCAATATATTCGACGACTATCGATACTTCAATATTTTGGATATTTATCAAGAGGCGTAAGCTTTTTATTGGTGAATAAACTGTTATTTGCTCACATTTTAAAAATAATATATGGCTAGCTAATTGTGCATAGATCAACGAATTATTGTCAATATAAATAAAAATGAATTCATGTTGGTTGGACACAAACAAAAATTGTAACCTAATAAACCTGCCCACTGCAAACTTTCTTTTTTCTTTATATCCAATTTTAAATTTTTTATTTATGTTAAAGAACATTAATTATAATCTAATAAAATAAATCATAAGGAATTTTAGCAGAATTAGCAGAATTACTATGCCTATTGTGGGCGCGCCCTATTTATCTTTTTGACGCTATTTACATAAGGTGAATATTATCTAATCAATTAAATTGTTTGCTTTTTAAACTTGTATGTTTAAATTCGTGGCTTAAAATGTAAGTAATTACGTTCCTCTGTGTGTTATAAATAAATATACCTATAAATATATGAAATATGTAACTATGTAAAATATTAATATAATTTAAGTTAATGCATATAATAAAACTAATAATGATATTTAAGCTTTCTCCTTGTTGCATGTGCAAATTTTTTGTCATATTAATAACACGATTTGTTATCAGCTCGAAACGAATTCGCATTCGACTCGTGTACTTTTCGCGTGTGGGTGGATGGTTTACTTTGAAAGATTAATTACCCACCTTGGCGCATAGCAAGAAGAAAAGTACATATTTGCAAAACGTTCATTCTTATCTCAATATGATTTTGTATGAACAGTAATCTGCGGTCATCTAAGAGATTCAGTTAGGAATTGCGGTATTACGTGCTTACAACCTAAACCGACAGCGCAATTTTTCCACCCGTTTTAAGTAAAATGTTCCAATCTTATTTTAAATTCATATCGTCGCGAGTCTTATAATATAGCTCAGGTCTATTGTCATAGCCCTAAAGCGAGGTCTATATCCATAAATATAGAGCCATGTCTAAGTCTCAAAGAATCTCATTAAAGCGGTCCGTCGGAAATAAATTCTTTTTTTGAAAAACATTTCTGTATTTCTTTTTTATTAAAAAATGTGAAAAATCAGTATATTTAACATTTTTAAAATAAATTTTTATTTATCTTATTTGATAAAGACCCAAAGTAAGATTGTTCAGAATTTTTGTGATTGGCAAGTAATTTGGAAACTAAATTATTGTTTGGAATAAAATAATCACGGCTAACGATGAATGAAAGTACATATTTTGAACTAGACGATTTGGGGTGTCCACAAATAAATTGTACAAAAATGGAGTTTACGCAATTTATACTTGGCCCACAGACACTACCACTTTACAAGGCGGTAATGGTAAGTTTAAATAATCGTCATTGTCTGATTTATCTATTTAAACTTTTCTAAATAGCTTCTAGATTCCGAGACATTTGATTGGTAATTGTAAAATGTCTGCAGAATCCCATTTTTCGACATGTTCAAATTTTCTACACCCTTAGCTTTGATATAACTGAAGCAATTTTTAAATTAAATTATAATGATTTGATCTCTACGTTAATGCTACTTATAATTTTGACTTTTAAATGAAAAATGTGATGTTAATTAAATTTTCTTGTATACTTAATAGGTAAGCATCACTTTTGGTGGCATCTTCATAACCGGCGTATTGGGAAATGTTTTGGTGTGCATGGTAATAATTCGGCATGCGGCTATGCACACGGCCACCAATTATTACCTCTTCAGTCTGGCTGTATCAGATTTAATATACCTGCTTTTAGGTTTGTTTATACAACAAACAATAAAACCATATTTACGTAAATACATTTTTACTTGGTCTATTTAATGTGTGTAGGTTTGCCAACAGAAGTCTTCCTGTATTGGCATCAATATCCATTTTTATTTGGCCTGCCATTCTGCAAATTGCGAGCTTTCATATCGGAAGCGTGAGTAGTTGGTTTTATTTAATGACCTGACTAGAATTTTTGAGAATGTCATATTGCAGTTGCACCTATGTATCTGTATTCACAATTGTCGCTTTCTCCATGGAGCGATTCCTGGCGATATGTCATCCCTTACATGTGTGTGCCATGTCGGGTTTTCAGCGTGCCTTAAGGATCACAACAGTCCTTTGGATTGTGAGCTTCTTAATTGCCATACCATTTGGTATCAAGACTGAAATTCAATATTTGAATTACCCAATAGGTATGAGTTGTTATTGTGTGTTGACGAAAAAGGGCGACAATAATTATGCATCTTATTGAATAGATGGATCTCTAATTACGGAATCTGCATTTTGCGCCATCGAGTTGGAATTCCCCGAGAAATACCCTTTATTTGAGGGCTCCTTTTGTATTTTCTTCATCATTCCCATGGTGCTCATAATAATATTATATGGTCGCATGGGTGCTCAGATACGTTCCAGGGCCACAGATACATTGGGTAAGTTCAAATTGGATAGCAGTAAAAACCAATTTAAATATAACTTCGTTGCAGGAGTTCAGCAGGCTTCAAGTACTCAAGTCTCGCGAAATTCACAAAAGAAAAAGAGAGCTGTAATCCGAATGTTGGGTAAGTTTTCCAAATGCCAATTAAAATTCAAATTTAATATAAATACCCTCCTTTAAACAGCCGCAGTGGTTGTAACATTTTTCGTCTGTTGGTTCCCATTTCACCTGCAAAGGTTGTGGTTCTTGTATGCTAAGAATAACGATAACTACCAAGATGTAAATGAGTGGCTCTTTTCCATAGCTGGCTTTGCATACTATGTCTCCTGGTAAGGACTTGCCCATGATCTAATCTAATGCAACTACAACTGATTCTCATTATTAGCACAATTAATCCAATTGTATATAATGTTATGTCACACCGCTATCGAGTTGCGTTCAAAGAGATACTTTGCGGTAAAAAGGCTGGGTCATATTATAACAGCGGATTTGCCAGAGATCAGTCGAGTTTTATGAGAAATGAATCAAGTTTCCGCAAGGAGGGTGGCAGTAAGCGCAGCAGTCGTGCCCATCCAGTGAGTAATCAACCTTAACTGCATAACTACTATATGTGAATGAGAGCTACCTTTGATAACCCTTAGAATGGCATGACTGACTACCCATTACTCAGTACCACAAATATTGTCATTGTTCTTGGCCATCAAAAAGACATTAACCGTGATTTACCCGAAGAGATTGATATCAAAAAGGAGGAGGAAACGTAATTAAGGGAATGTTACTCAATTTATGCACTTATTTATAACTTGTATATTATACCTAAATAACTCCAATATCACATAACATAAACTTAATTGATCGAACGATTTACATTATTATTTTTTTTAACAGCCTTTTACGCCAAGGGTAAAACTCAGAAAGTAGCATTTTAATTATTTAATATTTGTATAACCGTACTGTGTCATTAATAGTTAACTGTGCCTGATTATTTGAATAACAATAAACGTAAACGTACACAAACAAAACAATAAACCAAAAGATCGCAGTGAAAGTTTTAACTATTCTCTTTATAATTGGGCTGCATGGGCATTAAAATAGCTTTTTACTTGGCTTTAAAGCTTGAACTTAAAAATGCCTGCTTAATTTGATTGGAGCGCATTGTTGCATTCGTGATACCCTGTAAATGATGCATGACTGATTCAAGTGCGCTTGAAATGGTTTAGAGCATCTTCATCAGAACTATGCTGGTTTTTTAATTGTGGCTTGGATGGATATCATTTAGATTGTCAGAGAAACCGCCAAACTGGTTTCATTACACACATGTAAGATTCGCGGAGAGATGAGCTGAAATACGCATATGTACGACTATAAAATACCTTATCTATTTCTTTTCCACTCGTATATTTTTCTCAGTGCCATAAGTTTGATACCAAATTTAAGTGTTGAAATTTTCATTTTCATAAATTAAAAACTTAATATAAAATGTTATTATTATTATATTTTTGTTTTTTTAACGAGGTGTCAAAAGCTTCACACTCCATAAACAAAGATTTCATATGCCCGCTTTATCTATGAGTGGGAGAGAGAGTGAACTTGATGCTTAGAAGTTTTGCAGACATGATACAAAGAAAAAGAGAAACGAATATATTAGAAGAGATGGTTGGCAGTGCTTTGAATATCTATATCTGCATTCATGGTATTTTGGCTAAAGTGAACAATCCGGTTTCCTTGCACACAACCAATTCAAGCGCTTTGTTCAGCAGGCGAACGTTAGTCGACGCATTTGACCCAGAGACGAGGCAGAGTGCTCTTCATTCTTCGGCGGACCGCCTTGAGTTCCATACGGCGAGAAATACCGCAATAGAGAGATCAATCTAACAAGCAACCAGTTCGAAAACAAAAGAAGTTAGCCACAACAAAGCTGGATTATCTATCGTGTGTGTGCGTCTGTGTTGTGTTAAAAATTTCAGAAAATTCGAATTTATTTATTTTGAGTAAAAGTAAAGTAAAAGTTGAAGAACAGACAGCTGCGACATCGAAACAACAAATTAAACGCGTGGCGACAGTCGCAGCAGTCAGACAGAAAAACGCGACGCGAAACTCTTTTCGATGGAGCCGAAAATGTGTAAAATTCGAGGAAACTTATTGCCAGCCATTATGCTAAATGTGATATTGCTTTTTGGCTGCATGCAGCTGCAAGTGGAAAGCAAACCGCAGCTGCCCGAATTGAGCCATGAGACGGCTATGCGTAGTGCTCGTCTGATGCAGTTTTTAAGTGAACCAATGCCCACTTTCAATCACAATCGACGTGTCGGTGGGGGTCCTGCGCAAATACCCCGTATGCGCCCAAGTCCCGACAATCTGCAATCGCTACCTGGCTGGAGGCCTCCTTTGCCGCCTCCAATGCTTGCTGGAGGAATGCAGCAAATACGACGTGAATTCAATGGCAATTGGCCATATAATACTGCCAACAATAATGCAGCAACAAGATTCGCCCACTCCAAGGATGCGCCTGTTCTCGATGTGGGCAAAAATCAATTTTATCGTCCCAAGGATGCTGCACAATATAATTATAATGCCAATCAGTATACAGCGCAGAACTTTAAGGCATCACCGACCCATTTTAATGGGAACATCGCCGTGAAAAATAACGAGCAAAACAAATTTCCAATCTATACGTCTATAAAACAGTATGCGATTCCCGTTGAGGCCAACAAATACCAAAGCTATGCGGATCCTTCAAGCAAACAAACTCAACCCCAAACCCAAACTCAAACGCTTCAACATCATAATCAATTGGGAAAAGCTTCAAGCGGCTATGCCGTCTATGAGGATACGGAAAATGCAGCCAAAAATACGGTTCATTTGGGCTTCAACTACCAGCAGAATCCGGGGCCACAGCTAATGTCCACGGACGCTGAGAAATATTTGCATTTTATGGGCACCAATGATTATTTTTTGCCCAAACGTGATCCCAACTACAAGCAGCTGGATGCTGAGCGTGATCAACTCAACTATCACCAACAACAGCAATTCATCCAAAGGGGTCAACAGCAACAGCAACAGCAACTACAACATCAACAGCATCTACAACATCAACAGCAACTGCAACATCAACAGCCTACAGTTCAAACACTTCTACAACGTCAACATACAGATAGCAGTGGATCGTCCAGTTACAATAAACCCTTGAGGGTCGCCGATCTCTTCTATCAGCAAGATCCCGCTCCAGCGAACTCGGCCGTGGTCCGCGGCAGTTATCAGGCGGGTCAGAATGCGTTTATCGTCAAGTCGGATGGCAACAAATCGGTGAAACATATTTTATCCACCACGTTGACCTCGAAGACAACACAAACTCCACCTGCACCACCCACTTACACCAAGCCCTGGCAGAATGGCCATAAAACAGCGACACCAGAACCATTGCGTTTCGAGTTTACGGAACATGATGCCATCAAGGGATCTGCGAGCTATACGAATGCGCCCCACTCACCAAAATTCTACTATGAAACGCACACATCAACACCTCACATTCCCAGTTTGAGTACGGCGCCTAT
Source organism: Drosophila nr. perissopoda 5 BK-2023a (assembly GCA_035044105.1). Taxonomy (NCBI): domain Eukaryota; kingdom Metazoa; phylum Arthropoda; class Insecta; order Diptera; family Drosophilidae; genus Drosophila; species Drosophila nr. perissopoda 5 BK-2023a. Next base: position 2,217,404 of record JAWNMK010000122.1, read on the forward strand.
TCCCGATGTTCCGCACTCAGTCAAGGAGAGTCAAATTGTGGAGGAATCAAAGGATAGCACTGCTTATGTCAAGAAGGTAATCTCAAAACTCTTTTTCTTCTCTATGAAATGTTTACTTTTACTCTTCTTTCAACGTGGTTGAATGTTAATGAGCCATTTCTCGAATTAGATTTTTAAGATTACTGTTTGCCACAAGGCAAGAACGCAACAACTTTCCACTATTCAACAAAATACCAAGCGACCCATTATTTGAATCGGCAGTAATTCAGCTTTCTTCTAAATTATTACGCGCTTGCGAGGTTTGCTATCAAGAAAGATCAAAATCAAGCTTAAATTGGTCCAATTTAAATAATTTGTGTTCGCTCGCATTTTTTGTTACTTTCACCACATTACGAGTATTTCAGACAAATTGTTTACCTAACAAATACAAATGATATATTTTTCTTTTTATCAATTTCAGCATCCCCAAGAGAAAGGGATTTTGAATCCACCAATTGTAGCAACAAATTCTGCCGAGGCGCCAAAGGACAAAGAAGCTTATTGTGAAAAGATTTGCGCAAATGTCTATGATGAGACTGATGAAATAGTCTGTGGCTCTGATGGATATATGTACACGGGAGAAACACAAATGGAGTGTTATTCAACTTGCTTAAATATTGGTTAGTATTCATAAAGCTTGAAATCGAAATTTCTGATAACTTAATTATTTAATTACATTACTTGTTTTTATTTGCAGAGGTCTCTATACAGAGTAAGGGTTCATGTGCATAAACTTGCTATTCATTTATTGGTTTAGTTGTAATTTTAAAATAAGTTTATTTATTTTTAGTTTAAGTGAAAAATAAAGCATGCCAATTCAAATTGTATTATTTTGAAATTTATAATTCCTTAATCTTAGAGTCAATATTGTTTTCAAAAGCAAATTGACTTAATCTAATTAAAATTCATAAGCTATTAGCTGAGAGATAAAAATGACAATAGCGTTCCGGCACCTTTAAGATAATTTACTCAAAAAATTAATACCATTAATACTCTTTGTTATCTGTGAAAATTTTTTCATACAATTTGTAATCTTCAAAAATAACACTGATACATATTAGTCTCGATAGCATTGATGGGTCTTGTGGTGTATGGCCGATAAATTTATATATTCGATATACATCATTTTTGCTTACGTGGTGTTGAAATGGTCAATAAAGCCTTACGCTTTCAACGCTAAAATCAGCTGATTAAATTAAAAATTACTGATAGCAGATTGTTTTTATTTTTTACAAAATCAATAATGAATAAATCCGGGATTAATTTTTGGAATCCCTCTAATGTTATTCAAACAAAAAGTATCGATACCGTGACTATCGTTAGCAATGAATGTTATAAAAACATCGCGAGTGTTGTCCAAGAGTATCGACCTATCGACACGACAACAACAATTGCGAAAACAAAGCAATTCACGCATATGCAACATAATTTTTGGACAGTATTTATTATCAGTTCGATAGAAAAGCGTCGCAGTCGCGCCAGCCGTGATCTATTTATATTTATCCAAGTGTCGATTGCCTGTTGCGTGCGTGTGGAATTTCTTTTGCATGTTGGAGCCAAACACAGCAAAAGAAAATCACTACACGGGAGCAACTACGCAACACCCTGCGACCTCGAGACGCAGCCAGTGCAATATATTGAGATGCAAAACTACGGCGTTGGAGCTGCTGCTGCTGCAGCTCCGGCCGTTAAGCGTCGTACGGACAGCTACGAGGCTGCCCAACACCATCAACAGACGCCCAGCAGCGGCGAGAACTCCCGCTGCGAGAGCGATGAGGAGTATATAAACACAAGGATCTTGCGACGACGCATGGAATTGCAATCGACGCCTTTGATGGCATCCACTGGATCAACGGCATCTACAACAACACCAGTAACAGCAGCAGCAGCAGCAGAAGCATCTACAGGAACAGCAATGCAACAAGGTCATGTGGAGCAGCCAGAGTTCCTTGCTGGAGGACCCACATCCTCAACAGCTTCCTACAACGAGGATCGCATGCGTCGCAAACTGCAGTTCTTCTTCATGAACCCCATAGAAAAGTGGCAGGCCCGCCGAAAGTTTCCCTACAAATTTGTGGTGCAGGTATGTATATATATATATATATATATATATACTATATATACGTGTTTTTAACTGTCTCGATTGTTCATCTGTTGAGCAGTAAACAGATCGCTTTGTCTCGTGATTCGGATTCCGATTCCCATGGCGAGTCTGTGTCAAATTTATGTTTGTGTGTGACACATCTCGCCAACAATGGGCAGAAATTTAATTATTTGGCTTGTTTGTTTTTCAATAAATTTAGCAAACAGAGCGTTATCTATGAGTGCTAAGTATACTCGAGTTACGTAGTACAGTTACTAGAAATGCTTAAGAAACTATTATTATTATAAATACAAGGCTTAATTGGGGCATTTTTTTTATTTGTGCTTTTGTGGCCATGACTAATATGTACTTGGTTTCCATTGCTGTTCGCTTTGTCAAAGAAAATCACAGATTTTTTGCAGATATGACAGTTTGACGTAGATATCCATATATGACATTAGTCGTATCTATTAATAGGAAACGTTTACAACCTCTAAAACAATTTATCAATCGAAATCTATGTGCATTTCATGTATTTCACTTTTCAATATGACGACCATAAATTTTCGGTTATTTAAATGGCTTAATTTGGTTTACGTAATCAGCCTAATCAGTTGCAAGTTCTTATTTGTATGCCTCATACATATGGATATAACACTTCTGCTATTTCTAAAAGATAGAGCGAAAAGTTGTATTTAAAGTACCGAACTTTGTATTTAAAGGCAATAAAGGCAAATATTGTAATCAGCAATTAAACAAGTCAACATCTTTTGTTGCTCGGCCACTAAACTTCAAACGATAGAAGTATACATATATATTATTTATATTTATATTTACATCCATTACGTTTAAAATTTCTTTTTGAAAAAGATAAGCGCTTTGTAGTTTTGGTGCCTTATGTGACTTGTCTCCTTTAGGTATTGAGTGAATTTTTGTATATGGATTGCATTATTATTATAACTAATTGCTATTTTTTCATTCATAGATTGTGAAAATAATTCTGGTGACAATGCAGCTATGTCTTTTTGCCCACTCGCGATACAATCACATCAATTATACGTGGGATAATCGCATTGCGTTCTCGCATCTGTTTCTCAAAGGATGGGATTCGTCGCGAGAGGTTGAGAGCTATCCGCCTGCTGTCGGACCCTTTGCACTGTACGAGAAGTCCGAATTCTTTAAAACAGTGCAGTTTGCAGTGGATGGATATGGCAATATGAGCCGTTCCATTGGACCCTACTATTATCCCACATCGAATAATACGATGCCGCCGTTGACGCTGTGCATGCAAAACTATCGTGAGGGCACAATATTTGGCTTCAACGAGTCGTACATTTTTGATCCGCATATTGATGAGGTGTGCGAGAAACTGCCGCCAAATGTGTCTGGTATTGGAGTGGAGAAATACTTACAGGACCATGGAGTCGAGGTCAATTTCGCATCGCTGGTGACAGCCGATCTAACGTTCAAAATCAAAACAGTCAATTTTAAAGCCAACGGCGGACCGTTGTCAGCTCCTGATTGCTTTAAATTTGACGTAACCATACTGTTCAACAATCGAGATCACGATGGACAAATGCTTTTGTCCCTGAACGCGGAAGCGACGCGTTTAAAATGCAATGGAAATACGGATTTCGTATCGGAGGCACGTTTCGATTCAATACTGAGAAGTATGCTCAATATCTTTGTGATATTGACCTGTGCTCTATCCTTTGCCCTCTGCACTCGCGCTCTTTGGAGAGCCTATCTGCTCAGATGCACCACAATCAATTTCTTCCGCTCACACTTTAATAAGGATCTGAGCTTTGATGGGCGTCTGGAGTTTGTCAACTTTTGGTACGTAAAATGGATGCAAAGTTATTGGAAGAGTTGAGTTCTGAACACAACTGTTTTACTTATAGGTACATTATGATCATCTTTAATGATGTTATGCTCATAATTGGTTCGGCTTTCAAGGAGCAAATCGAGGGCAGATATATGGTCGTGGATCAGTGGGACACCTGCTCACTATTTCTTGGCATTGGCAATATGCTGGTGTGGTTTGGAGTGCTCCGCTATTTGGGCTTCTTCAAGACCTACAATGTGGTAATACTCACGCTGAAGAAAGCGGCGCCGAAAATACTACGCTTTCTGATCGCCGCTCTGTTGATCTACGCGGGCTTTGTATTCTGCGGCTGGCTTATATTGGGACCGTATCACATGAAATTCCGATCGCTGGCCACCACCTCGGAGTGCCTGTTCTCGCTAATCAATGGCGACGATATGTTTGCAACGTTTTCGACGATTTCCAACAAGGCCACCTGGCTGTGGTGGTTCTGCCAGATCTATTTGTACTCGTTCATTGCACTCTACATCTATGTGGTGTTGTCGCTGTTTATTGCTGTTATTATGGACGCATACGATACGATTAAGAAATACTATAAGGATGGCTTTCCCACCACCGATCTCAAGGCATTTGTGGGCACTCGCACCGCCGAAGATATTAGCTCCGGTATCTTCATGAACAATCTGGATGACTTCGAGCAGACCAGTTTTTTTAATGTCCTGAAAAATGTTTGCTGCTGCAGCTGCTGCAAAAGACGCTTGGAGCCAGACCACGTCAACACCGGCTACGCGAGCCTGTCGGATATTATCAAATAGTTTGTTGCAGCTAAAAATTTGTTTTTCTAATCCCCTGTAGTTTAGTTCCAATTGTTATTAATTGTTTTTTATTTTGATTTCACTTCTTTGTCAAAGTGTACTGTACAGCAAAGAGCATTAGTTGAGGAACCCAATTAACGTATTATCAGAAATTTCACAAACCCAAACTGCCAGCTTCTAAATGAGATAACCTTTTTCAATGAGAGACAATGACGTGGAGCGTAGCTGGCTAGTTTTGTCCAAAGATAAATTTTGATAAAAAATACGAATATTATTATAAAGAACACAAAAAACAAAGTCAATACAATAATTGTGTGTGATAGAAAACAGAACAATAGATATTATACTAAGCATGGGAATTGCATTGAGATCTTCCATGTGAGCAGATCATCCAAACAGGTTTATGTACAAATAAGAAAGTCACTGTATTATCCAATTATAATATTGAATTGGATAGTTCGATAAGTTTAAACTATTTATGTTTACAATGAAGCGCTTGTAAAATAACAAAATACATAAAAAAATATATAACTGTTGATTCCATCGAAATAAGTTAATGAAATTATTGGGTGGCATACCCGACAAGATGTATTTCTCCAGGGAACAATATTTATTGTAATAAAGTTTTGTTGAATTACTGTACATAAGGCATAAGCCTTAAGGACATACTTATTTTAACTTGTGAGAAACCATTCTATTAATTTGCATTTGATGTTCAATATTTGAACAGGCGTTTGGTTAGAAATAATGGTAAGAAATCAAAAAATCTGCGATAACTTGGCTGTCTTGAGGACTTACCGCTTGTCCATTGATCTATAAATACTACTTGCTCTGCTAAATGGGAATATTCATTTGAAAGGTCGAAGTTCAAAGAATAGTTGAATTTTCTGTATACAAAAAATTTTCACATGTCAGCCACATCCTTGGGGATTCTTGCGAGCCATGTGCTAAACGACTCGTAGCAATTAGGACATCCAAACAGGTAGTTTCCGAGCAAATAACGATTATGTGCCCAATTCCATTCGCCCTACGGTTACAATTTTAGGTGTTTGATTCTTAAATGCCAATCGATAGAGTTGATACTTATGATCCTAACGAGCCATGTCCTTAAAAAATCTGCAAGCTTATCAATAAAACACATTTGTTTTCCTGAAAACCATTTGCCCTCTTTTTTCGAAACATCCTAAAAGTGTGCTTTAAGATTTATAATTTTCTCCAACTGTGTTTCTGAGAAATGTGAATGAAAGTCGAATGGCTAATCAATTTAGTTTCAAACCGTTTGCTCAGCTTAATATCCATAAAAAGCATTCGATTGGCTCGCTCCAATCGCATTTCTATTGTATGAGGCCTGCAAATAAATGGTAGGTCAGACCATTATCACCTTTAATGGTCAATTGACCATTCCTTAATGGTCCATTGACTATTCGGACACCTTTGCCGAGAGTAGTAGTAGATGAAAATCGACACTTTATGTTGTTAAATTTTATTTTAAATGTTTTCCTTTCGTCAATTACAAATGTATTTAATATTATTTGCTTCTATTGTTGTTGCTGTATTTGCGTTTTGCTATTTTGTTGCTGTTGTTGATGTCCTTAACGAATTTAGTGCATCAAAATCGTTGCACGATGTACAACGCTTGTTTTGTTTTTGCTATTTGATTTGTTTTTGTAACTGCATTTTAATTTGATTAAAAAATGTTGTTTTTGTTTGTAAATAAAATAATATCTGCATTATTTGGTATTGTTAAAGTATTTGATGCCTTTCATTGCGTTCTTTTAAATATATATAAATATGCATTGTATATATAATTTGTTTTCTGTATTTTTTGTTTCGTTTCTTTTTTTTCATTTATTTATATATTTTTAAATTACATTTCACAAAATACAATTCACAACTACACTTGACGTCAAGTTTCTGGTTTGTGTAACTTCAACTAATCCATCAATCACCCAGCTATTTCCACGCTCTTCCTTTCAAAACCCAAATCCTTTATGAAATATTAATATCGCTTTAATTTTAATTTTCTTTTTTCGTTGGAAAAAATTAAAAAATCGTATACATTCGCAAATTGCAATCAATTTTGTTCATCAATTTATAAAATTAATTTTCAATCACAAAAAATCAACGTAATAATGATCAAGAATATTAATCTGTTAATCTTTTATCGTTTTTTTTTTTTTTTTTTTTACATTCGCCATTTGACATTACATTTACGTATATTCGTTACTCTTTTTAGCCTTTAATAAGTGTATTGTATTATTAATATTTATTATGATAAAAGCGTTTACTATTTACGCCAAAAACTAAAGTGTTAAATGCTCAAATGTCAGGATTAATTCTTTGCAGATTCCTCGAACATTCACTGCAAACTAAACGCTACTGCTAATATTCTTAATGTTTTTTTTGTTTGTTTTTCTTTTTATTTATTAGCTTATTAACAACATCGAATAGTACGCGTATTTGTATTTGTATTTTTTTATTGTTTTTGTTTTCAATATTTATGTAAGTTTATAAATACATATATATATATATATATATATACATATTTAAATATATATATATATATTGAACATTGTACGTCATGTAGAGAAATTTGCTAATTAATGTTTAATTTTTGGTTTTCGTTTGTTCTTTTGTTAGCTTAACTTGGAGAGCTTCGTTTTTATGATACGTATAAGTGTTGAGGGTTTCTTGTAAATGCTAAATAACACATAAGGTAAAAAAATAAAATAAATAAAAACAAGCGCAAAATATCTGCATCGAAGGTTCCAATCAGCTGAAATTATAATCTACTCGCTTTACGATTAAAGCAAAAACTCAAAAGTAATTAAAATACAAGAACTCAAAACATTTTTTAATATATTTTTGTTGTTTTATAATTTTTATTAAAATTTTTTGAATTTTATCGGGTTTTTATTTGTTTTTGTTTATAGAAATAGTTATAGTTGCTAAAACATTACACATAGAGTTGCTATATTATAATATATATATTATTATTTAATTATTTTGTTTTGTTTCGTATGTGAAATTGGTTTCAAAATGCCAACAGTTAAATTGTTGCTTTTCCATACATATATTATTGTATATATATGCAAATATTAAATAAAAATACAATAGATTTTAATGCATGAAAGATATTTTTTGTTTTTTGGGTTTCGTTTACAACTAACGTTACATTTAATTTAATACTCTTAAATTAATTTTAACTTTATACAATTTTCCTTTGCTTTTTAAATGCAAAAATGCCCTGCATTTGGCTGCAGAAAAAGTTGGCAATTTTTTATGTTGTTTTATTTCGTTAATTTTTTTTCTTTCCGTTTTTTTTTTGTAGTGTTGGAATTTTTGTAAAAATTAAATTCAGTTTTTGAGCGTAAATGCAGCGCTGCCTGTGACGCTAAAATGCAAATTACTATTATGTATTTTTACTTGTATAGTTTTAGTTTAGGATGTTAAGTTACAAAAAAATAAAACGTTTACAAACTAAACGCAATTTGAAAATATTTACAAAAAAAGTGCTGGATAATGCCTTAAGTTAAGATTAAATAATTTACAAATGGTTTTTGCAACACTGTGCGCTCGCTCGCTCTCTTTTTTTTCGATGCGGTGTGACAACCCTAAAATTGCACATGCATCGCTCCTTAAATGCGAATTCGAATTGTGTGTGTGTATGTATTTATGTATGTGTGTGTGTGTGTGTGTGTTTTCATTATATTTAAGGTTAAGGTTAATAGTTTAGGTAGTTTGATTAAAAGTTACTTGTAATTTCGAAATATGGCTCGTGGCTCTGACTTGGCAGTGTGGGCAGAGTTGTTACGCATTTCGCTTTTGCTCTCTTCTTTTTTTTATATATTTTATTTTGTAAGTGATTCTTCTTCGATTTAAATGGTTTCTATGTTTAATGCAAACTATTTATGTTTTTACGCTTATCGTTTTGTTTTCTCAGTCTATTTCGTTGAAGAAATTAATGGAAAGAACCAAAGAAATGTATGGAAAATGGCTGCAGAACAAACGCGCCCAATTTGGTTCCTCAACTGTTTTTTTTTTGTTTTTGTTTTTTTTCTGGCAAGAGAGCGACTTCCACTCTCTATCTCTTTTCTCCGGCGGTGCTCGCTCTTTATTGGATCTCTTGCTCGCTCGGTCGCTCTTCTTATTTGTCGATGTTGTTGTTGATATTTTAAAGGTTTTTTGTTTTGTTTTTTTTTGTTTTTTTGGACTAGAATGTTATGCAAATAGTTTAAAATCTCTGCTTTGCGCTTTCTCTAAACAAACTACAAGCTACAAAAATTAATATGGCATTGCTTTCAAACCTTTGAGAAAGTGACAGGCAATGAGAAAGAGAATCTAACAGAGAGATAGAGAGAGAGTGAGTGAGATGGAGAGAGGGGAAACTGTGCTCTCTTACAGCTGACTGAAGCTGCTCGTTGAGACCCAGTGGGCGGTGTCCGGGCGTACCATTAACTATATGGGACCGTAATCGCTCAAAGCCTGCCCCGGATGCTGGGAGCCCGGACCCCCTGGGAGGGTAACAACCACAGAGACGGCTCGCGAATCAATCACCGAACCGGGGGCTGTGCTCTGACCAGCACCAACACCACCACCACCAACGCCGCCACCAACACCGCCGCCATTGACATTGCCGTAAACGTTGACGGGTGCGCCGCCATTGGCGCCACCGCCTTGTATCAAGCTGCCAGGAGGAGCTCCCATGCCACCAACCGTACTATTGCTCATGCCCGCCGTGCTCATCAGTGTGCCATGACCACCTAGCACGCTGCCGCCACCCATGGTTGAAGCTCCTCCCGACTCTCCATGTCATACATGACTGGCTGCCGGCTGCTTGAGAACGTGGTGGTGCAAATGGTGATGGCTCGTCGATGCCACCGAAGCCCCACCCGCCTGTGTATATGGCGTGGCCAGCAGCGAGCCCGCGGCTGATCCCACTGGCATGCCCATGCCCGAGCCGGCGTACGGATGGGGAATGGGTGGCCGCTGTTTGATCAGCGCCTGATTGGCACCAGTGCGATCGGGTGCACCAAAGAGACGACGCCAAAAGCGTCGCCAACTCTCCAGCGTCTTGCCCGACCAGATCCAAACGCCCGACGTTATGCCCACGGCCAGAGCCATGAAATACTTGAGCATCAGCACGGAATAGAGCGGTTTCTTGCCGGGTCCCTTAACCTGGGCACAGGGACAGGCCAGTGCCTTGATCCAGTCCTCGAAATATGCAGCCTCGTACAGATAACAACCGATGACAATCGTTGCCGGCACTGTGTACAGCACCGAGAAGATGCCGATGCGTATCATTAACTTCTCCAGCTTATCGGCTTTGACGCCGGCTCCAACGCCACCCTGTTGCTTGATCACCGACCGAATCCGGAAGAGGGACACAAAACCAGCCATGAGGAAGGTGGTGCCAATGACGAGATAAATGAAGAGTGGTGCGAGAACAAAGGTCTTCAGATGATCCGGATTTAGGTTGCCCACATAGCAGATGCCCAGAATGGGATCACCATCGACAGCGGAGAGCAAAAGGACGGCAACCGATTGAACTGTGGGTATCAACCAGGCAGCCAAGTGGAAGTATTGCGAGTGCTTGGTGATGGCCTCATTGCCCCACTTGAGGCCGGCGGCCAGGAACCATGTGAAACTGAGGATTACCCACCAAATGGACGAGGCCATGCCAAAGAAGTAGGTGAGCAGAAAGACCAAGGTGCACGAATGCGGACCAGTGGAACTCTCGCGCAGCAATCGTCCATCGCAGGCAATTTCCTCGTTCTGCAGAAAGTTGCGGGAGAGATAGCCGACGGCGACCATGAAATAGCAGGCGGAGAGGAAGACAATGGGTCGCTCCGGATATTTAAATCTTTCGGTGTCGATGATGAATGTGGTTAGGGTCATGAGGGTGCTGCAGAAGCACAGTCCCGACCACAGGGCGATCCACAGGCCGGCGAAGTCCTTTTCGTCGTTCGTGAAGAACGGCCCCTTGCACGGTATGGCGCAGTTTTGTACGCCGGCGATCCTTTGCACAGTTAGATTCATGTACCAGTGATGGTGCAGCATTGGCGACTGCTGCATGAGCTGCTCCTTCCCCAGGACGATCAGCGGCGAACGGCACGAGCAGCTGCACTCCTTTCCGTTTGCCTTTTCTCCTAGGGAATTTTGGCAGTTTTTTGAATTCTTGCCCTTGCACTTGGTCGCCGTTGCGCCCGAGCCACCCGATCCGCCACCAGAGCCGCCCTGCTTCCGTTTGCCACCAGAGCCAGCACCAGAGCTGCCGCCACTGCCACCGCCACCACCAGTGCCGCTACCAGCTTCCGTGTACGAAGGCTGCTCCATGCATAGATTGTCGGGATCACCGTGCAGCGGCAAATGCTCGCAGGCCATGCGCTCTGGCCAGTCGAAGCTGTACTGTTGCATGATCGGTGCACAGCCGGAACGGGCACGCTCGCAGACGCTGCGACAGACGGGCAACGGCTTGTGGTAGTCCTCCAGGCAAATCGGTGTGTACATGCTGCACAGGAAGAACTTTAGGTCCGGGGAGCATTTGATCTCGACCAGCGGCCAGAATTGATGCACCTCCAGGCCCGCCTCGTCCTGGGTCTCGTGATTCATTTCGTTGGGAAAGGAGGTCATGTTGTAGCCAATGCCCCGGCACATGGGTATCGTGATTTCCTCGCATCGCGAATTGGGATCTTTGGGTATGGCTGGCACACCGTAGCCCGGTGCCGGACTCACCTCCATCGAGTGCGAACCCATGCCCATGCCCATGCCCATGTGACCGCCTCCTCCGTTGTCCGTCATATGCTGTGGATTGTCCGCCCGAACGCAATCCTGGCTGGCGAGCAGCAGCGTTGCCAATAGTAATAATAATATTCTGCTGAATACTGCTGGCGTTGCCAGACCTATTTCGTTGTGCTTCATTTTGTGCGTAGCTGTTAGCTTTTGTTAGTGTATGTTGAACTCTCTCGCTCGCTCTCTCTCGCGTTCCTTTAGAGTAGCTCTCGCTTTCTCTCGTAATATTATGGGCTCCTTATCACTCTCGTAAGCGTTTGGAGCTGGCCGAAATGCTTCGAGGATATATTCGCTATTTGGCAAGGCTCAGCGTCAAATTGTCAACGCTGGACAAACGGCATGGTTGAGCTGTGAATAGAAAGAGCGAGAATATAAATTAGTTGAGGATGGATATGCTGAGTCTTGCAGTGAAGTAGTAAGGATTGCATCTAATAAATATTCTTTTTTGAACTTTTCCAAATTGAACTATGCATAAGCAGCTCTAGCTTTGGACTGACGACAAATGCTGCAGTTGATATGAAAATAAATTGGTGTTGGTAATGCTATAAATATAGATGTGAATAGTGCTGATGAGGCGTCGACAAGTTGCAACTGCTCTTTCCTGTTTCGTGCCGCTGGTGCTTTATTTGTTTCAATTGGAGCGACACTTGGACGACATCGAAGTGTCACCATGTCCACCCTTGCCGCCAATATTTGCTGACGTTGACAGCCCAAACTGGGCAATGGGAGTGCAACTGCTGACCAAGAGGCGCATCAATCAAAATCACTGATTTTATTAAATTTGACGGCGTCTGCTGGTCGCCAGCAGTGGAAGCTGCTTGATCAAAGTGTTTACTCAGCACAGAAAGGGTGTGAAAACGCACTGAAAAGGGGACAAAATGGGAAAATGGGTATTGTCTGATGAAGCAGAAATTAATTCAAGACAATTGCTCACTTGACGAGACACGAAGCACTCAGAAGACAAACGAGGAGTCTTAAAGTGATGCGCAGCTGCCACCCAGATTGATTTTTGGAGGCAGCGTTGCGTGTCGTTGCGGCAGGCGTTGTTTGCCACCTGACGTGAGAGAGAGTTTTGTAAACTGTGTCAGCTCTGGATAGATATCAATGTCGATGCCAACATTCTGTGGTCATCACGAAACAAAAACAATGGGGCAAAAAAACAAAGCCTGAGAACCCAGGCGAAAATTGACAGCTGGACAAGTTGGTGGGGGCCAAAAGTGAAGGGCGTTTAACAGCTACAGCATCAGTTGCAGCTTCAGCTTCCAGCAGAGATGCTGAAGCAGCAAGCAGCAAGCAGCAAAGTAGCAAGTAGCAAGTGTCAAATAACATACATATTTGTGGCTTTTGTGGACAGCTCCTGCAACAGCAGCAGCTGCTGCGTGTGGTCCAAAAACAAGCGAATTTTCGTGTTGCAAAAGCTTTAAAAAAACTGTCAACAGCAGCTGCAAATATATCCTGCAAGTCCTCCTCTTCTTTTCTGTCTATTAAATGAATGACATTTTAATTAATAACATTTGTGCTGCCTGTCAAACCCCAGCAACGAAATACAATTTTTTTTTTGGGGTTGTTGCCCTGAAACATTTTTTATGTAAAAGTGTTTGCGGAGCACTTTAGAATAATTAAGTAAATAACGCTGCCAAAATGGAAAAATGACAAGTGATGTAAACGGTAAAATAAAACGTTGAAATCCAATACAGAGATGTGGGCGTGGGAATTAATGCAATAAGTCAAGCTATCGATTGCGATAGACGATAAATCCCAGAGTTGTTCAAATATCATTGGGCTACATTCAACATTGATGGCATCTCAATTCCAGCTAAAGGCTGAACTACATACGGCTGGCATATGTACAGATTCAGATCCAGGCATTAGCCCATATACGCACTTCACCCATTTAAATACAAAACGTGACCAAAATGGTCGACAACTCTAATGAAAAACACAACGCAGGAAAAATGTAGAAAAACATATGCGTGTAAAAGTACGCATCGTAGAACCAATCCAAGGTATGAAAACATTTGTATGGGATGGCCTAAAAACAACAACAACAACAGCAACAAGAATGCTCTTATTGTGGCTGCTGCTGTTGTTGTTGTTTCTGTTTTATTAGTGCCTGCCACAGTATCAAGTGGCATATAGAAGGCAAACATTGGTTTTGTGCCTAGCCATAGATTGCTTACCAAAACCTAACCTAAGCAATAAGTACTCGTTGTGTATGTTGCATGTGCTCATGGGAAATCGATTGGAAATAATAGCAAACGTGCCTCTTTCGCAGCTAAAGAGAAAATGTGCATAAATATTGCTTTTAATAGACAGAGAGCGAGCGAGAGAGAGAAAGAGAGAGAGCGAGAGAGAGGCAGAGAAATAGAAGACAGAAAATGTCTCAAGTGCTCGCGTCGAGGTCCATGGAAAGAGTGGTAGCTAAATAGTGTGTGTGTGTGTGTTTTCTGTTTGTGTTGGCCCCGATCGCCACTCCGTCAGTCAGTTCATTTGTCCATTTGTCCGATATCGTTTGTTTGGGCATATGGCATGTTTATTTAGTGATTTGTTGTTTCTCCAGCGAAAAACGCGACTCATATTGTTTATTTAATTGTTAACAAGCGTGCGAGTCGAAGCTCGTTACAACTAACAAATTATTACCAACACACACACACACACACACACACACAAACAGCAATACACACGGTTAAATTAAGCTCCAAGCTGACTCTTGGTGCCCGGCATTGCATTCATTTTGCAAATCATGCAGCACAACAAGATGGTCGGAGTCGGAGTCTAGAATTTTATACAAAATCACGCTGCCAACAAGTCTCAACGATGTTTGCACATGCTCTCGACGAGCCGGCGGCAACAAGCTGCCCATATTTACCCAAGACTTGAGAAAGAGAAAGAGAGAGAGAGAGATCGCTGCAGAGAGAGAGCGAGAGAGAGAGAGAGATCGCTGACCAGATTGTGGCCGAGTGCGTGCTTTGAGTGCGTGCCTTGGCAAAGCGATTCGAAATTGGTGAATGGCTGCGCTTCAATGCAGTAAAGAGACCAACAACGCCAGCGAGACGGGGCTAAAAGACATCAGCATCAGCATCGGCATCGGCATCAGCATCAGCAATGCAGACGGCGGAAGCTATTGCCAAAGTTGGTAGTCAGGCCAGGTGACAACAGGCGACAACTGCAACTTGACTGCTTTAATTAAACAAACAAGGCGCAGGCGCAGCCAGCGCACAACAAGTAGCAAACAAACAAACAAGCTGGGAAGCGAACAGACAGACAGACAGACGGACAGACAGACAGACGGATAGGTAGACAGACAGGTAGCAAGTGATATTTGCCTTTTATATATCGGGTACAGTCGTCACTCGTCCATGTGTAAATGCGTTTAAAATGTTGCAAAGTGTCAACACTGCAAAGCATGCATTAAACTTTAAATATCGATAAGTTACCAGTTGCAAAATGAGTTGCATGTTCTTGTTAACAACTCTCAGTTCCAATCTACAACTTATCTTCCAAAATGTTAAATTCTTCATTAACTATTCTCAGAAGTAATCAGCTCAATCCACTATCTATCTATCAGTGTGCTAATGCTAAACTTGCAAGACTTTATTCTATCCTAAAGCAGAATCTCGAGAAGTAGATTTTAGTAGTTGCATATCAAAACCGATTATTATCCAGCACTCTTTCAAGCCTTATCAAAAGCTTCACTTTTCCACTTACTGCTACAGTTGATCATCGGATAAACAAGTTGCTGGAACTTCAAAGAGATAAAGTGATAAAGCGACTTATAAGCAAAGTGACGGTGAGCAAAATAAACAACAATCGAGAACATCAACTTTAGTTTGTGAATCTATTCATAGACAACCCACACTAAACGATAAGTTATCAGTGGCCCCAAATGGAGGCAATCAATCAAAACAAGGTCTGCCAAAAAAAAGGGGCCTTCGAACAAAACGATTGCCTCAATGAGTGCTTGAGGAAAATGGAAAATGGAACAAAACGGAACGGCATGAAACGGAAAAACTTGCCAACCACAGAGCACTTAAACTTTACTATGGATCGTTGAACACAAAGAAGCGTTGAAGCAGCAGCAGCAGCAGCAGCAGTAGCAGCAACCGAGGCAACAATAACAACAACAACAACAACAAGAGTAACTTCATAGAGCACAGGTGCAACAGTACTTCCCTATACCAAGAGAAGAAAAAAGGAAATACGAGGCGAAGAAATACGTTGAGTTGGCCTTGGCTTGTGCACTGGCAAAACCGCGAAAATCAATTGAAAAAGTCACAGCCAAAAGGAACAAAAGTGTAGCTGGTAGCAGCTGCATCATTTGAGGGGCAGGGCGAGGTGCAGGCGGTCGTTGGTGAACTGTTTGACCTGTTGTTGTTGTTGTTGGCTCAACGTCGGCGGCATCAAAAAGCGCGTAGCGCGGCGCAAAGTGAAAACAGTTTGACGAGTCAAGTCGAGGGGGAGGCAATGGAAAACTGAAAAACTTTGGCCGCCAGTCGACCTGTGCCTGCCTCCTGACCCTCCCCTAGCTGGCGCGGCAGCCACAAATTCAATGCAGACAAGTTCCATGACCTTACAAAACGCAGCAGAGAAAAAAAAACACACACACACAGTGAGCAACTGCCACATAGCTGGCTACAGAGAGGTAAAGAGCGATAGAGAGAGGGAGAGAGCAAGCGAGTCCTTTGGGAGCGTGAGCCTCGCAAGGGGATTTGCCTGTCGCTCCGCGCTGTGGTTGTGCTTCAGCTCTTCAGCTTTGGCCCAACGACAATGTAATAAACAAAACTGGCTCAAGACTTATACGCGTCCGCCCATTAAAATCATTGACATTTAAATGCGCATTTTTTGAAAGCGCGCGCTCGCTGCTGCAACCGTCGCCAGAGGGCGCCAGGATACACTTTGGTGCCTGTTTTTGTGCCCGCTTTAGGAGCCAGCAGAATTTCGATGAGTTTTGCCGGAGTTTGTGCATTTCGGAGTGGCTGGCTCCTTGCCAGTCTCCCATTTGCGCTTTGATGTTTTCTGTGTGTGTGTGTGTGTTTTTTTTTGCTTATGCCGCTTTTGTTGCTTTGTGCTGATGCATACAAATTCCGAGTGTGTTTGTGTGTGGCGCCCCCTGACGGCAAAGCGACTGCAACTCTGGCTATCATTAAATGCTCTTTGGCATCATAGTTGCTGTTGTAATTGTTGTTGTTGTTCTCTGCGCTTTACAATTAAAAATTAATTAAGTAGACAGAAGGATTTCTCTACCTCTCTCTCTCTCTCTCTCTCTCTCTCTCTGTCGCTCTGTCTCTCTTTCAATATTTATCATTAATGTTAACTCCATTGAGCTTTGGCTTTGCTGGTTATGATAATTGCAAGTCTTTCTCCCTGTTCCTCTCTGGGGATCGCATTTGAGGCCTTTGTCGTGATAATAAATTATGCAATGGGGCAAGGCGAATACATAAATTATAGTTAAACATTGAAAACATAAGAACATCAGCAGAATACAACTTTGAGCGATTTGCAATGTTTCTTTGTTGTGTGCATGAAAAACACGCAAATGCGACACAAATTTTTGTGTTTTTTTTCTTCTTTCTTTTTACCCTTACTGGAGCAAGAAGCTTTGCTGCTGGAGGGGTTGATTTCAGTATTGCTGTCGTTCCACTTTCGTTTGAGTTGTGAGCGAGTGTTTTCTATTATTAAATTTTTTGCGCAAACTGTATGTGTGTGTGTGTGTGTGTGTGTGTGCGAGTGTGTTCGGGGGCTAAATGACACCGCAGAAAAAAGGACAAAGTGACAGGCGTTGAGAGTCGCTTTTCGGACCGAATTTGGTGCGGGGTTGCTGACGATTGCAGGACGCAGGACGCGCGACTCAAAGCGGGGCAGGCGGGCAGCAAAAATAACATGAAAATAAAATTAAATTTCCGATTTCTCTCTTTGCCTCTGCTGTTGTTCCGCTGTCTTGGCAAAAGGCAACAGCAGCAGCAGCAAATTTTGCTAATAACGAAGCGAGTGCAGCTGCAACGGCTGCAATCTGTGAGGCGGGGGAGGTGGGGGCCAAAGGGAGGTGCGGTCCTTTAGGGTTGCTCATAAGCGCAGAAGGGATGTGGAAACTTCGGCTGGTTGACTTAGCACAAAGAGTGTCAAGTGTCGCTAAAAAGGCAAAACATGTGGGTGTTCCCCTACCCTATCCTACCCCCTGCCATTTAACTTTCCGCTCTCGCCTCTTCACTCGCCCTCGACAGATTTATTTTTCATTTGTAAGCGTTGCTGGATGAGCAAGCGTTTTATTTTGACAGTTGGCCAGCCTCCCAGCCCCATATGCATTTTAACCATAGGGTGCAGCAGTACGAAGACACAAGAAAAACAATTAAAAGTGAATTGCCTTTGCCGCATTTTCTGCATTTTTGTCAAACGCTGTGAAAACAAAAAAACAAAAAAATAAAAGAAGAAAATTAAAGACAACCAGAAATTAACTTGCCGCCGGAGGAAGTCCGGGTTGCAATGAATGAATGAGTTGGTTTTTATGATTTTATGATGCCACAAGGCGTTAAGTTTGGTGTTGAAGTCGTAAATTAGAGGAGTGGCAACATAAAAACAAAATTTGATGACCTTTTGAGTGGGTTTGTCAGCCTGCCATGTCTGCCGACAGAGCTGCGGAAGTGCATCAAATTGCTGTGATTTAACAATGCTTTCAATATTGAGCAAATAATTTTTGAAGAGTTATTTACGCAATTTCGATTAATAAATACATTATGCATAATAACTCACACATACATACATACATATATATATATTTATATATATATTATCATTTTTGTTACCCCTGAGTTGTTGAAAATTATTTTATGACAATCAATTTGGTTTTATTCGTCATTTCGAATTTCATGTGTCATTTTTTTATTTATTTCGTTTTTTTTTATGATTATTATTATATTTTCAACAGAGAGCAAAAAAATGTTTATTGCCATTTTAAGAGGCGGCTATTTGTCTGCTTGCATGATTTACATTTATGGCGTTTAATAATCGACTGCGTTTTATGGCTAATTTTGGTGTTGCTGTTGTTGTTGTTGTTGTTGTCTCCTATTTGAATCGTAAATGCATTGGAGCGCTATCAATTTTGATATTTACGAGTATTTCTCGTTGCTGTTGTTGTTGTTGTTCTGGAAATTGTAATTGAAATAGCCTAGAAAAGCAACAGCTGAGGACGGTCTGCGGTACATGTACGGTGTGTGGGTATTTTAAAGAAAAATCCTACTGAGTCCACCCGTGTCCAAAGTGATTATTGTCTGACATTGACATAGACTGAAACTTGTTTTTACACAATTCTGTGCAATAAACACGACTTTTATGGCCATTTGAATGCGTCAAGCAAACGACCTGTGGCAACACAAATGATGCATGCGACGATCAAGCTACTACAACGTAGATGCCTCTCTCTCTCTGTGTGTGTGTGTGTGTGTGTGTGTTGGGTGTTGACAATTTAACGTGCATGTTCTAAGTTTGCAGGTTCTGGTTCAGGTTCAGGTTGAGGTCCAGGTGCGGGTTGCATTCGCACAAGCATTTTTAGTACCATTTGTTGTCGAGTCTAACAACCTATTGCCATCTCGCTCCTACACGTGTTGTGCACACATATTAATTAATGTCTATGCGGAAATTAAGTGAAATACACACACACACAGAAATGTATGTATGTATATATGTTTTTGTATGCATTGCGAGGATGTTGTTGTCGTCATCATTATCATCAGCAATGTTTCTGTTGTTGTTATATATCATTGTCGTTGTCGTCGTCCATGTGACAAAATGTCGCTGACATGGATAATTAATGGTCTGTCAAGAGGGAAGTTTAGCTATCTACAATATGTATCTGCCTCTCCCTCTCTCGCTCTCTCACTCTATCTATCTGTGTGTCCTGTCGCTGCTCCTGTAGTGCTGTTAATTGCTGGTTTTGAGCCTCGACCAGCTTCATCTGGGCAGGTAGATTCCAGCAAAACTTCATTCTTAAGCACAACTCGAGCAACTAATATTGCTTTATTTTAAATGACGCAAGATGCTTCAAGGTATTCTTAGGCACTAAGCAAAAAAAAACAAGTCATAATAAATTTTATAACTTCCTAAAGCATTTTTTAAGTTTCATCAAAAACTTTGTTTATTTGCTTGACTTCAATTTGTATTCGATTTGAAATTTTTTGTTTAGTATAAATCAACAATGTTGTTTGCAGCATGTTGCTGCAACGTTGTTGCTGCTGCTGCTGCTACACAAATTAGTTTAGGCATTTGAGAATGCAATGCAAACAAATATTTTGATGTGGCTCATAAATTATACAATTTAGTAGTCAACAATTTTGTATTTATTTGCTTAGCAATTCTTGCAGCTTGACTTTGAATTTTAGCTTCGTATAAAAATCGCCTTTTTTCTCTTTTCCAAATATTTGACGCGTCTCGATGTCTGGTTAGTATTTCAATGCCATAAATTTGTCGCCGTTGTTCTTTCAAAATACGCCAAACATATACACACAATAATATATATATATATATGTATATATGTATATATATATACACATATTCCATCAGCTAGTCGCTGGCTGCTTCTTCTTTACTTCTTTATTTCAGTGTTGTAACATTACGCATACGCCCTGCGGCCAAATCTACTTGAATTGTGTTCTGTGTGTTGGGCGGGTGGCTTCCTGGCATTGATTTTTATATGTTTTGCTGGCTGTTTTGTTGCTGTTGCTGTTGTTGCTGTTGTTGCTGTTGTTGCTGCTGTTGCTGCTGTTGTTGCTGTTGCTGCTGCTGTTTCTTTGGGCTGCTTTGTATTATATTCTTGTATTTAATGGCATTTCTAGCGTGGTTTATTTGTTGGCATGCGTGCGACCCAACGTCGAGCGATAAACACGCGGCTCACCCCCCCTGGCCAAACCCCCTGGCCCAACCCCCTGCTCCCACAGTCACGATCCGTCCGCACGTCGCCGTCGTCGTCGTCGGCTTCCCATTCATTCAAACCTCGAAACCGAACCGCCCTTTGCCTTGCACCCCACTCACCCAGCCCTCATCTCGCTCCTGCCCCCGCCCCCGCCCTCGCCTCCACCACCGACCTCCTCTTCTCTATGGCTGTCTCTGGCATGCGTTTAAGTTTTCAGTTAATGGCTTTTAATGGCATTCCTGTTGTTTTTGTTGCGTTTGTGTATTGCCTAGCTGTGTGTGTGTGTGTTGTTTGTTGCTTGTGCTGTGTGTTTGTGTATATCTCTTGACTTTCTATTAAAAATCTTAAATAAATATCAAAATCAATTAGTTGCGTAAATTTCGTTTCAGTCTTCAAATGCAGGCTATTAGGTATATATGTATGTATGCATATATTTTAGGACTTAAGCCCAATTCATTTCATACAAACAGATAAACACATTCTGTCTATAAATATTTCACAATATTTTGCATAATTTAGCACCTTGCGTGCGATATAAATTTTAGACGAATCCCAAAAATGCATAACCAATGAACGCTAACAAATTACCAAAAAAAAACCCGAAATTACCACAAATTATATTTCTACTATGCATATAAATTTCGATTTCGAGTCGCATGTCTCTCCAGCCACACCCCTCCCCTCTACTTGAGTGTGGTTTGACTTTTGGCTATAAGGCTAGAGAGAGAGAGCGAGAGAGAGAGAGAGAGACGGATAGAGGAATTTCAATGAGGCATATCGTTTATAATTTATGAAGCTGTGACTAATGGCCAAATTGTCCATAGCAATAATTTGCATGCATGCGTCTCAAGTTTGACTAATAATTTGGTCAGCCAGAAACATATAGATATGTATTTATATGTATACATAAGTAGGGAGTATCGGATGTTAAGCACAGTTTTCTACTAGCAGTGGCAATCTTATCGATAAGAGCCTACACACGTCCATATATCAATCAATATCAAGTGTATCCGATATGGTCGAGCCACAAAATCGAATTTATAACAATTGCTTAATTGAAGCGGTTGCCCACAACAGAAATAAAATTTAAATTTATGAAAGCAGCAGCAGCAGCCACAAATCGAACAAAATCATAAATAAATCGCTTGCTTATCGCTCGACGCGGCATATATGTGTATAAATATGGTTTTTTTGTTGTTGTTTTCTTTCTTCCAAATCAAAGTGAAAATGCCGCATGGCATTTTCTATTTGGGAAAGTGGAGGACAAACTGGCACTAGGAAACTGAAGCCGAAATTGAAACCCCGAACTTTGTACTCAAATGTCGCTCGAACTCACTTTCATATCACAGAGCTGTCACTTTGAATAGCAAAGTGCTCGAAATACATGTGTATATGTATGTGCGTGCATGTGGCAACAAACTGAAGACCCAGTAAAGACACAGTGCACAGGTCAAGCTAGCTGTGAATTTTATTGATAAGCTGTGGATTTTTGGGTTTTTTGTTATTTGATTTTTGTTTTTTGTGTTATCATTTCATATTTGATGTGGCTTTCGTTTTGTAGGCTTGTTTTTGTGTAATGTTAAACTAAAAATAATAATATGTTAACGATTATGGGAAATTGCTTGATTGTTTCCAGTTTACAAAGTAGCGAATTTTTATATAGATATAAACATTTAAGTGGGCGAGATTTTTGTGTGCTTTTGTTGTTGTGGTTGAAGTTGTTGTTGTTGGGCCGTTAGAAATTGGTCTCTTGCATATTTGGCGATATGGCATCGTAAATATTTTTATTGCATGCCATAAAAAAAAATAAAAATACCAAATGGTAAGAAAGCAAGAAGTGCATTAGAGACTAGTCGGAGTGTTGGTGCTATCAACAGTTTCACGCCTTCCTGTATCGCTGCATTGGCTTGTTGTTGGATCTGTTGTTGGTTGTATGGCCTTTGTTTATGCCACACATGTTACGCCTACGAAAAACACGTATAAAAAACGTAGTACGTCCGTTAGCCCGTTGCTGGATGTGGATGCATTCATTGTGTTCGCTGTCTCTCGGCTGTCTCTGGTTTGTCTCTGGGTTCCTCCATTTCCATTTGCCAGCCATATGTGGCAGAAATGCTAATGGGCATGTGGTAACTTTACTTTTCGAGCTCTACCTTGCAGGCCTGCCTGCCTGCCTGCTTCTATTTTTATATGTTTTTACATATTTTGTTGTTGTCAACCAACTAACCAACAACGCTGGCTGGGCGCTTGTCAATCAAAAAAATTATGCGCAGGTTCTTCAGCAGACACAGAAAAAAAAAGAAAAGGAAAACTCCTGCTGCGACGCTGAAGTTGAAGTTGCTGAAGTTGCGTCGGCAATTTTATGTATGAAATTACTTTTGAGTACATTGTAAACTCAGCCAGTTTCTGGCCAGACAGCCATGAAAAGACAGGCTTAAGAATATGATAATTGAAATCAAGGCGAAAAGTCAAATATTGAGTCTTAGTTATTGGCGAATAGGAAAAGCGGGCAAAAGGATTGATTGATAGTGTAGGATTGTGTAAATAAAATCAATGTAACAATTTCCCAGTCAAACAATGTATTAATAAAGGCCCATCGATATTTTGCATCCCTGCACTCCTGCTTATCGATTGCAATCGATTACTAATTGTAATCAAGGCTGAAAGAATGAAGAGGATATCAGAAATGTGCGAAAAAATATTTCCATTGTGTCTTTCTAAATGCGTATCGATATTTTGCACTCCCATTTTGATGCTAAAAGTTTCAACAGCAATTTGAATGCATTTCCGAGTGCGCTTGTTAAAACTTTGATTTAACATATACTTGGCAAAAAAGTAGCTATGCCAATTTGCCAAATGGCCAGGGCCAGACATGAGCTCCATCGATGCATTAAATGAGCAGCCAAAAAGTTTAATGGGGGGGTTGGGTTGTGTGGGCGTTTCTAATGAGCAGATCTTAAGCATATAGACGATCTCACTGGGAAATGCAATGAACTCTTGGCATCATCATCATCATCATCATCAGTAGCAGCAGCAGCAGCAGCAGCCGCAGCATCCACAAATAGATTCAGCCCACGCGCCTGCAGCAACTGCAACATTTGAAGAGAGAGTGGGAGAGAGGGAGAGAGACGTGTTGCAGACGAGGCAGGCTGCCTGCAATCAACGCACTTGTTCCTGTTATTCTTGCTCGTGTTATTGTTGTAAACTATTTATGCATTTGGAAGTTTATTTGAAACACGCAAGCAAAACGCGCCCGAATGAAAGAATTCCATTTCCCTGGCATTTCAAATGTTGTTTTTGTTGTTGTTGTTGTTTTTGTTGCTGTTGTGTTTTTTTCTCGCATCCCGGCATCTTTTTCATGGCTGTTTGTTGATTTTATGTACTGTTTTTCTTGCTTCACTTCGCTGCTCAGTGGGGTGGGGGGTACGTCTGCCCTGCGGCCACATATGGTCACCTTAATTTGCCCGCCCCCTGCAACCCGGCCCCCAGCCTGCTGCCCACACTCTCTTGGCCCCATGCTGCAAATAATTTATGCGTTTTCCCTGAGTTTCGGTTTGTTTTTTCAAGCGCATTTCAACAGGCAAAGCAATCAGCAAATCGCTCAGCGGAAACAGCACCAAGGGATGCTGAATGTTGAATCTTGCTGGGCTGTTGGGCTGATGATGCACGCACTCAGACTCGACGGGCGGTTTGACTCTCAGCTCATCCAGCTCAACAGCCGACCTCCTTCCCGTTGTCTTGAGGCAGTTTTTGGTGCGTGCCTCAAACGCTCGAACTTCTTCGACTCACATACTTTGGGCCACTTTTGTTTACATTGACGCCATCGAAACGTTTCAATTGACTCGCTTCCAAGCAGCTAGCTGGCGTAAAGGTATGAACGTATTGATCCTTGACAGACATCTCTACATTTGTATGAATTTTGACAGCAAATTGAGCTTCTAAATTTAAGCGTGAGCAAACAAGCAAGAATGCTGTGGTCGAGTGAACACGACTCCGACATACTCTGCACCCAACTGTTTAATATATTCCACTTTTATTGCCAAATTTCCATTTCAAAAGTTTTGGACACTCAAATGTAAGCATGCGTGGAAGTGCTCTCAGGTCTGCTGATAGTAATGAGATCAATATCAGAATTCTTTTTGGACTAAGACTATATTATAATTGGAAGAGTCTCCCTTTAAAATTGTAGCAAATAAATCCATCGCAAATCGATATATATCGATGATGTTATTGATAAACTTTATCTGCGTTGACTGTATGAGAACTCGTATACCAAATTTAAAGTCTGTACTTCTTTTAGTCCCGACTCGACTCGAGTGATCAAAAATATGTATGTGGAGATATATTTATATATATATTAATTGGTTCAACTCATCATCTGGATTCATGAATATTTCAATTAACGAATGTGTTCTTTGTTTAATTTTATTGAGGTTCTGTTTAACTTGAAAATTGTCAGTCATTTGGTAATAGTACTCTGCTTTCTTTTTATATATGTTTGTCTAACCCGAGTTTAGTCCTGTCGCCATTATATTTCATTAGCCCAGAAAGCAGACTATACAAATCGGCGACAGTTTTTATGGCAACTTGCCACATGCTCAACGCTAAGTATTTTGGCAATTCGATAGCTGCCTCAGCGAATCTTGGCTCGTTGAGATGTACATAAATATATATATATATATGTATATATATGTTGTTGATGTCTTCTTGGGCCATTGGCTGAAGGAACTTGTTGTGGCAACGTTTTATGCGACATCTCAGTGCTTTGACTCTTTGGCAACTTTCGACACTTTTTTATATTAGCCATAAAGTTGGCTATGCCGTGTTTTTACTGCCGTCGCACATTGTCAATTAATGTCAGGTAATGGGCGCACCAGATGTCGTTTAAGCCATTAAATGATGTAATGGCAATGTGAGCAACATGACTGAGAGACAGCAGTTGATTCTATGCTAAAGTTGCATCTCGTGGGAAACATTGTGTGGCGACTTTGGTGAGATTGCCCCCAAAAACAAACAGAACAAAAATAATACGAACTACATACATATAAACAACTAACTAACCCAAAACAGTATAATTTAATTGCAGAACGCATGTGAATCTAATTAATGATTATTATTATGATGTGGTTAGCCTGAAAGCCTTTACCGAAGTTGAATAAAGTTTTAAATGGCATTTACAGTTTGTTATGGCATACTCAAAGCTTAGCTAAAAGCTTTAGGCATATATGAGCTTTGATAATTTATGAGCAGAGCTGTCACTTACAAAGTTTCGATTATTAATGTTCAAGTCAAGGAGAGAAATAGATGCACATGTTTCTCTTATTGGAGAACAATTATCCAATAAATCAAACATGCTTGCGGAGTGTTGGAATTTCTACAAACTTAAAACAATTCTCAGAATTCGGCTGAAAAAGCTCAGCGCTGTGAAATCAGCTACAAAACATGCACTGTCAGATATGAGAAAGCCGACATTGTTAGCTCGTTAATTAAAAGCTCCATTGGCATCATCGCGAGAGCGCATTTTCCACGGTTTTTTTTTTTTGGTGCCTCGCCCCTTTTTGCCTACTTCGGTGGCATTTCTAATTAAGCGCCGAGCCTATTTTTGGGTGCATAAACAAATACACAATACACAATAGACAATAGACAATGGGATAACAAAAATATGGAAATAAAATGTTAAGCATTGATTGACTGCTCGACATGGTTCGTGATCAATTTTAACAGAGCCAGGCCAACAACGAGGAGAGTGGAGAGTGTGTGTGTGTGTGGGGGGGGCGGCACACAATTATAATTTAATTAACAGTAAATTTAAACGTCTGCCATCGACTCATGTCCGCGTCAATGGCTGAAAAAGGCAGCGCCACATGTTGAGAGTGTTTACTGTAGTTGTTGTTCTTTTATTTTATTTATTTTTCTTGTTGTTGTTGTTGTACTGAGAATCGATTGCGCTGCATGTTTGGCATATTTAATTAATTATTGTGTATTTGGTTGTTGTGGTTGTTGTTTAAAGTTTAGTAAACAAGGCAACACTTCAATGCGCATTGCCAGCCAGTTGGTCAGCAAGCAAGATCAGTTTTGCATTTATGGAAATATATTTTCGTGTTTAATTACGAAAACATTTTGATAGCATCTCTGGCAAGCAGAATAAGCCACAAAAGTTGAGAACTCAAAAACTGCGCCAGTTGGCCAGACAAGTTTACCAAAAGAGCCAACAAAAAGGAAGGCGAGGAGACGCTGTTAAGGGCAGGGACATGCTAACTAGATTGAAACGCCTGCCAAGAGCGGAACAGAAAAAAAGAGAGAGAAAAACAAAACCGAAACAGAGCTAAAGGATATTTTTGCATCTAAAGCAGCAGCAGCATTAAAGCACAGACTTGGCTAAATGATGAAGATGCCACGAAAGATGAGTGTGGAAAGAGAGACAGACAGACAGCGAGAGAGAGAGAAAAGTAGTGAATGCTGCTGCACTCAGCTGTCGGCGAACAGAAAGAAGTCAACAGCTCGTTAACGTTAAAGTGGCAAGAGATATGCACGAGACTGAACGTCAGGCAGCCGAGGCAGAGACTCAGGCACAGACACAGATTGAGGCACAGACTCCGACTGGGAGTACGACTACGTTTGCAACTTGGACTCAAAGCAGGCAGAAAATGTGTTTCTCTCGCCGCTTTGTGCAGCAGCAGACGAGGTGCGGTAGGCAACAATGGGGCAACAAGTCGCGTCTAAGATGCGTCGCCCACGGCAACAACAGTTGCCAGACACACACAGTTGCACAGCCGCAGCCAGGATGCCACATTTTTGAAGAGCAAAATTGGCGTTGAAAAGTATCTGACGACGACGACTCTGCCGCATGGTCAATTGCACAGTGTCGGGCAGTTTTGTTTTTGTTTTGCTTTTTCTACCTCCTTGCAGCATTTTCTGTTGTTGGCAAACTAAGCGCTGTTGAAGTTGCCCCAGATGGTGGGCAGTGGCAGTTGCTTGACTAACTAAGGGTCAAGTTTCTCGGACTCTGACTCCAAAGACACGAACTTCTTCAATGTCTCAGGGTAAAATGCAAGCTGCACACGACAAACAGATTATGAGTGGAGATTTGGAAAGCGTCATGATTTTTGCTTCAGCTAAAAGCTGCAGCTAAGAGCTTAAGAAGTGCTGCAATAGTTTTTTTTCTTTTTAAGTCTACTTTTTTTTTTAATTAAGACAACAGCAGCGAAATATTTTGGGGCCGAGTTACTTCAGCTAAATGTTTATACTTGAAAAAAGAGCTCTTACTCAAGGCATTTCTCATTTCAAAATTGTTTTCTGAGCTTGTTCTTCGAATTGTATATTTTAATCGTGTTTCAATCAACTCACCATTTTTTCCATTCCGTTGTTGCCTTGTTTAGCGTTATTCTTCTCTGCCTGGACACAAAAATTAGCTCAGCTGTAATGAGATGCGAGAAAAGGCCAAAAATATGCATGAGTAATTTAAAGTTTATTTTGGATAAGCTCAAGCAGCAAACGAGCTCAATCTAATCATGAAAAAGGCCACTTTTAAATCTCTGGCCAAGTTGCTGAGAAATGCATATAATTTGTGTGTTTGTGTTGTGTTTTGTCGTAAAAAATGTTTATAAATTTTTAATTAGAAAATATTAAAACAAGACAACTTAATTATGTAATGAGCATTAAAGTTGATGAGCCTGCTGGCATTTAGAACAACGCCACAAACTTTCCACGGCTCCACTGATTTATGTTGTCACACAGGAGGCGCCCCAAAAACAGGGAGGCACAAAAGAAAATGGCGTGAAAAAGTACTGGCAAATAAAATGGACACAAAATCCAACAACCAAAAAAAAACAAATAGGAAAGAGTAATGCGACATAATTTACAGTCCAAGCCGAAAGAATGTGAAGGATTTAAACGGGGAGTCAAGTGTTTGCCGAGGTGGGGGGGGGGGGTCGAGACAGAGAGTGGGGCATAAAAAGAGTTGTGGCAGGCTTAGCTGCCTAAATTGTGGCCTGAGTTATGTGCGCCGCCTAGGCAAATATGTTAATATTTGGCTAATGAATGGCCCGAACAGAATAACTGGCTTCAACTAGAAGGTGGCTGGGTGGGGGAGGGGTAGGAGGGTTGGCGCAGAGATAATTGTAGTAGCTGTGGCCAGAGTTGGGGAGACAACGCGCCACACTTCAAAAAGCAGCAGCGGCAGCGGCGAGCAAACAAGCAAACAGGCAAAGCGGGGGCTAAACGCAAATAGACAGAGAAGAAAAACATAGAAAGACACAGAGTGAGAGAGACAGAGAATGGGATTGGGAGGGGGAGAGATGGAGGAGAGTGGGAGCACTTTGGACTACTTTAATCACGCCATGGGATTAAGGGCAATGCCGCCGCAGATGATGAAGAAGTTGCGTGTGCCAAGAGTTTGCAACGGATGGTGGCGAGAGAGGCAGCAGGGGCAGCAGCAGTAGGAACTACGCTTACAATTTAATTAACTTTTTTTGTTTTTATTTCTTATTAAAGACGCCCCTTGTTTGTTGTTGTATTTGCTTTAACGGCACTCTTTGTATATGCCATAATGCAAGTTTAATCAGCAAGCGACAAAAACAAAACAAAAAAAAAAAAGACAACTCAGATACAGATACAGATACTTGTGAGTAGAAGTTGCGCATGTGTGTGTAGCAAGATTTGCCTAACCGAGTGGCAGATAAGTCCAACAACAACAACAACAACAACAACAACAATAGTATCTGTTGTATTCTACCCACACACATAAGGCAATTGCCGCCTTTGATTTACCTACTGCTTGCCCCGCTCAATTTGCCATGTGTAATCTGCAGTGTAAGAACACCAACAACAACCACTAAGCAACGACAACAACATCAACAACAACAACTACTACAATAAAAACAATCGAGAGCCGCTTGATAAAGTTAAACAAACGACAACAAAATGACAATTTTTTAATTATAAACGTTGGCGCTTTTGTTTAATTAAAAAGAAAACGCAGATGAAGCAATTTTCAAACCAATTGCAAGTTTCCATTTAAAGGCAAAACAGAAAATTAATCACTTGTCAAAGACCAGCGAAAACTTGGCCAAATAAGTCAGCCAAGTCAACTGATATTTGATATACGAGTTATGCGCATAGTTTAAGATTATGATCGGATAGTCAGAGATGGGAAGGCGTGATTTTCATTATTGTCAAGCAATGCAAATAAATCAAAAGCAAGCTGAACAAAAAAAAACAAAATTCCGAGAAATACCAACAAAAAAAAGAAGCAAAATTCAAATTCAAATCTGACTCCACATATAAATATTTCCCATGAAATCTATGCAACCTGCCAAACAACAAGCTGGAAGCCCAGATCTCAGATCTCCGATTGTGCGAGATCTTCAGATTGTGGCCGACGACGACTGTTGGACGACTATCGTCTGATCTTTTGCCTAATTAAATGGGCGACTCTGTGCAACCACAGCATCGGCGTCATGTGGCAGGCCAATTAATTAAACGCATAATTTATGGCAAAATGTGTTTGGTTTTTGTTTTCGTTTATTTCTGCTGTCTGTCGAATGTCAACTTTGTCAATAAAGGCATATAATCAAAATGCGAATCATAAACGCAGAGAGAAACGTATCAGTTGCCAAATGTTTAATTTATGACATTGGCGAAAATTTATGGCTATAAATTTAAATGCTCAACACGAGGACGAGACCATGAATATGTATCTTGTATCTGTGGCTGGCTCAATTGAAATTCCAATGAAGCTCAAGGAGCAGGCACCAAAAAAACAACAGCAACAACAACAATTATAAAAAAACAAATAAAAGGCGCAGGAAGCAAGCAGACTGAAACAGGGACAGACAGACGGGCAGGCAGACAGACAGACAGACCAGTCGAAGACCTTAAACAAACAAAAATTAATTATGTTTCGACGAGAGAGCGAGAGCTAACAAGAGAAAGATACATTTCCAGATACAGATAGAAATACAAAACAAATATAAAAAAAGAGCAGAAACCTGGAGGCCTGAAATAAAATTATTTCGTTGCGTTTCGATTCGTTTCGTCTGTTTATAAGAAAAATATGTTTTTGTTTGTTTTAACGCGCTTCCTTTGCACACAACATGTGCGTGTGTGTGTGTGTGTGTGTGTGTGTATGTGTTGCATGCAGCGTGCAGATGCGTATCTGCTGTATCATGTGCAGCAAGCGCAGCAAGTACAAGAAATTTGTGTACATTGTACACGTGTCTATTCCAGCTATTTTCGTGCATCATTTCAATTAATTTTCAGTTTGCTCGAGCTGCCTGAGTATATATATATGTATATATTTATATATATTTGTGCATCTGCGAGATTAATTTTTATGAATTATATTGCATGCCTCAACAACTCACGCAGCATCCATTCTTCTGCATTCTCTCTCATTTCTGTGCGCGCTTCTTCATTTTAATTAGCTTGACAGTTTTCTCATTTTTTTTTTATATTTTTTATGTTCGTTTTTTTTTTGAGCGAACTTCGTGTGTCTGTCTGCGGTTTTTAGGGTTAACAGCGCGTAGATTGATATCTTCAAGTTCATTAGAGTTGCAAGTTGCTTTAATTGGAAATATGCACAGATCTTGAGCAGCACAAGAGCAGTGAGAGAGGGAGGCGGAGGCAGGGGTGCACACTTGGGTGAGAATTAATGATGCCTGACTCTCGACTCGCATCGCCTTGCTTCTGTTGCACCACAGCTGAATTCTGCTTAAGCTTATATATATACATATATGTATATGTATAGCTCGAGTTATATATATAAACTCGCCTTGTTGTATGCCCTTTTTTTACTGTACTGTGCTTGTTGTTTATCATCCTCTCTCTGGTTTTGGTTTTGTTGTTAACTGATTTCAACGGAATCGCCAGTCAGTTTGCCAATTTACTTTGGCTGCCTGCCTGCCCCCTACAGTGCTGTTTTAATTAAATGCTTTCTGTATATGGCACATAACAATGTTGCCCTCTTTCCAAAAAGCAAAAAGCAAGCAAAGCGTGTATCGGTCCTTACTGCAATACTGATTAAATTAAAGCGAAATATATTTAATAATAATAGTCACAAATATTTACAACTGAGTCACAATTATGCATTTTAAAGCGAACTAGTTTTTCTTTCTATTCAATTATTCAGCAAACGCATTCATCTTATGGCCTTTGTCAATTTGTTGGTTGGCATTTCCATTTAAATTTCCACTCGTGAGTTGTTGTTATTGTTGTTTTGTTGGCCCATTACAATAAATGCCCGCATGGCTTGTTAGTTTTCATTTTAAATTAGTGTTTTCCTTAGCTTTTTCAGTTGTTTGTTCATTTTAGAATGCTGTGCACAACAAACAGAATTAACACCTAGTCGCAATATTTCCGGCTAAAACCACACACACACAAAGAGAGAGAGAGAGAGAGAGAGACAGAGAGAGAGAGAGAGAGAGAGAGAGGAGAGGGAGCGAGAGATGCCGTAAGTCAAATCCGTAACAAGGTGTCATTTGGTCGTTGGTCGTTTTTTGTGTGCTAGACTATCTGCTAAATGAATTAGAGAGCTGGGCTGCCCTGCTCCCAAACTGCCATAAATATCGTGGCGGGAGTGGTGGGGGCATATTTGGATTCACCCACATGTTATGGCTGTGTTGGATTTATAACTGACACTTTCGGTTTTTTCCCATTCATTTGAATGCAAATTGTTCAACTAGGCGTATGCTCAATATTTGCATTGCCAATTAGCATATTCAACGTATTTGAGTGAAAGCAACAATTTTTAGGCCGTTTAGAATATGTTTTATTTGCCGTTTACAAAAACACACACACACACACACACATGTATGTGTGTATGAAAGAAATGTTTCTATAGAAACCAAAAATAAATTCTAGTTAAAATTGCTCAATAAAAAACGACGGCGTCGCCTCGTTTTTTTTTTATTTGTTGTATTTGGAGAGTTTATGTGTTTGTCGATTATGTTTGTCTACTACCTCTCGAAAGGGGTGCGGACAGGAGGACAGTGGTGTTGGGTGGGGGGAGGGGGGGGGGGCAGACTACAGCTCCCCGCTGTTCTATTACCATAATTTTCTAGTTGATTTCTGACGCTCATAAATCATCATCAGTTCTGCAGACAGTGACCAGAGATAGCGTTTTGTTGTTGTTGTTGCTGTTGTTGTTGTTGCTTAGGTAGCCGTCGTTTAAGTTTTATTGCATTTATCTGCCGAACGGCAGGCGAATGGGCGACAACAACACCAGCAACATCATTGACAACAGCAACAACTACACAGACAACACAAAGGAGAATGTCGACAACTTTGGCGACACAGTTAGCAGCACCAGCAACAAGTTTTTTTTTTTGTTACACACTGCACCCATTAAAAATTGCAAAAAGGGTATAATGGTTAATGTGATCAACTATATATTTTTTATCTGCAACAATAGCCGAGACCTTAAGATAACAAACACTTAAAATTTGGGAAGTAAGTTGTCGTTTACCACACGCAGATTAATTTGATCTCATTCTATCAATAAATACAATCGCTTCGCTAAAATCGATAAATATCGATTTTCAGTAGCACTAAATGTCAAAACTTTAAATGAAGAGTCTACCAATTAATACAAAATATCATATTAATATATATAATTAATCAAGATCGAATAGGCAACACCCAAAGCATATTCTCATATTGATCTCATTACTATGAGCAGACCTGTGTCTCCCGTAAGAAATGAGAACCCTTCCACGCATGATTACATTTGAAATATATTTATCAGCTGGGTTCAGCTGGGTATATCGTAGTCGAGCTCATTCGACTACAGCATTCTTACTTCAGCTTGGTATTTTGTGTTTCGTTTTTAGTTTGATGTATCTGCCAGATACGAATCGTGAAAAATTGATAGCTTGTTGTGTGTGTCTTCAAGCAAAACGATGCATAATAAATGCCTTGATAAACAATATAAAGAATTGATGGAAATACAGAAAAAAAAGATGATATGAAAAACAAATGTATAATACAAATGGCCAAAGATGAGAAATTCAACGGATTTTTTGAAGGTGAGAAACGTGTTTTGTTGGCTATCTTGTTTCTCAAATGTCCAAGAAATGTATACTCAAGTTAATTATGTATGACTTAAATGCCATATGAGGTTATATTCTGTGCCCAGTCGCAGCACAGCACGGGCTAAGTAATAATTGTTAAGCTAACAAAAACACACACAAAAATCAATTTAGAAATACAACAACGGACAACAAAATAAATACGTGAAAAATAAATAAAAGCCCACATAAACAAAAAGCGTTTAGCAAAATGCCATTAAAACGCAATTTGACGCCTTTTTGTTGAACAAAGCCAAACAAGCAGCTCAATTTGAATATGGGCTTTAAGTTAAAGATAAACTTCAAAAATGTTGCCACGAAATCTACTTTAAGTCACATTTGAAGATACCGAAAATATGAGCAGAGATCAGTGAAAAAACGAAACATTGCAATTTCTAAATTGGTTGGCATAGCACCTAAGCAGA
Source organism: Drosophila nr. perissopoda 5 BK-2023a (assembly GCA_035044105.1). NCBI lineage: Eukaryota > Metazoa > Arthropoda > Insecta > Diptera > Drosophilidae > Drosophila > Drosophila nr. perissopoda 5 BK-2023a. The sequence goes on from JAWNMK010000122.1 coordinate 2,251,346, forward strand.
TTACACACACACACGCACACAGTGTATGTTTTTGGTGTCATTTATCATCGAAATAAACCATCATATGAGTGGCGTGTTTTCTGGTGGCACAACTAATTGCTGGGACTATTCAAACGAGCCGTGGCTTCTCTCATAAATAATCATCCTAATAGACGGCAAGGCAAGTAAACAAAAGCAAAACAAAACAAAATTCATATAGGGGAAAAACAAACAGCACAGCAAAAGAAAGGCAACCAAAACAAAAAACAAATTAGAAATCGTTGAAGGCACCAGAAAATTATGATCAATGCAATCATGTCAAATTGATTTCGGCTTGCCCCTCAACAAAAAGCCAACCGCAAGCCATCAAAATACCAAATACCAAATACGAAACGCGTCGAAGAATCCGTGTTGGTAAGAGGCAAAAGGTCCGGAGGCTAATGATGCGAACGACTGAATGAAAATCTGAACAAGCAGCCACAAACCAACCAAAATTGAAGGAGCTGCAAAATAAATCAAACAAACGAGCCCAACCAGGCCCAAGACACAAGCTGATCCGAGTCGACGCGAGTTGAGTTGAGTTGAGCTGGGCTCAGTTTGATGAATTGCAGCACAGGGCAACGTTGACTTGGCCAGTTTTGCCCAGTTGATGGACGATTTGGTCGAGGCCTGCAGCTGCTCTCTCTTTCTATCTACCTCCATCTACCTCTCATTCTCTCTAACTACTAACTTCTTTTTCTTGTTGATTCGTGGCTCAAACCAAACTGCGGGCTTGTTGTAAAAAAAATTAATCAATATGCTGCAGTTGTTGTTAATTTTGTTATTATTGCAGGGCTGCTCATGTAATTCAAACAACAGGGTCTTGTGGCAGGGGAAATGGGGCAACTTAGAAGCAAGGGCCGAAAATGGTTTTATAATTATAAGGGTCGTTTTCAGGTTGACTGCAAATGATCGGTTGTCCAACGTCAGCTCGTTGACAGCAAACTTGTTGGCGAAAGGGACAATTACGTAGTTATACTGGATTCCTGTAATTAATTTCAAACTTGTTTCAAATCAATGAGCGAAAATCATATAAGAACTGGAACTAATTTGGAACTAGCACATATCCTGAGACCAAGCAAGATATATAATTAAAATCAGAGAGAGAGACTCGACTCGACTCTGCTGTTGATCGTTATGAAGAATATATATACTCTACTACCTCTACTCTACTCTACTTTTTTTCAATGGGTTCGGAGCATAATTATATCGTTAAAAATATTTACAGCTTGAATTGGATATTTTTTTTAGTGATTTATTTAATGTAAAGTGATTATATATTTTCCTTTTTTAAGACTTATTGTCTGTAGATAAGGCAAAACAGTATTACCATATTTAGAAAGTTATCATAATGTGCGGTGAAGATTACTATATTTTTATTAGCATAAATCTATTAATCAAATTGTAAGAAATATTCAGCATTTTTTGTATGGAGTAGATTTCAAACTTTACGAATTAATTCAATTAAATACGCCTCGGTAAAAATTAAGCACTTCCACAAACAATAGTCAATCAGCCTGATTGTTATTAATGTTAAGCTGTATGTTTTTGATTTTCTGTTAACAACATTTGTTGGGAATATTATTTCAAAAGAGGAAAAGATTACTAAAATGAAAATGTTAAGTTTTATGTTGAAATCAAAGTGTTTAAGTAAAATATGAAAAAACTTAAGTATATTTTGTAGTAAAACCAAAAGAAATATTGTAAATTTTGACATAAAAAAAGATTAATTTTGTGCTTAAATCAACGTGAATAAATTGATTAGGAACGCTGTAAAGTAAATTTACAATTAATGGTGTATCTTATGCTTTTTAAAAACTTGATTTTTATCCAAAATCGAAGAAGTAGTTGCGAATTTTAAATTCAAATAGAAGATTCATTAAAGTAAACAAATCAAGGTGAGCCAGTTTCAACATCTATAAAGTACTCAATGTTACCAATGGCTAAAAGCACTATTTGCGCTCACCTGCAAATGCAAATAAGCAGAGCTGGAAAAAAAAACTACGCAAATTGTGGCACATTAGTATGCGCATTAGCGTCCAAGTGGCAGCTCCCCTTGCTGGAGTCACAAGAAATGTTAAGCAGGATGCCAAAATGACAACTTAACTCGGTGACAAGTCAACTTGTCTCAACTCCGGACTAACTGACTGACTGACGGACTGACTTAGTGAGTGACTGAGTGTCAAGGCGCTTGTCAATAAATTTTTTAGACATTTGCAAAAAACAAGAACAAGAAAAAGAAATAAACTTCAATGAGATAATCCGCACAATTAAGCGGGAGACACCCAAAGGCAGAGTCACAATTTGTGTAGTAGGGCCAAGAGAGTCAGCCAAAGTAAAAGATCGACAATAAAAAGAGCCAGCGAACAAAAACATAATTTATGATCGTTTGTGGCAGGTAGCAAGGAGGCACGTTTGTTGTTAAATGATCACCTGTTCCTCGATTCCAATCCGCAGGCCAAAAGAAGGAGCGGCAGTCGAAATCTGCGGGCGGTAAAAGCAACGAGCAACCAAATACTACGGCAATGACAAAGTCAAAAGGAGAGTCTCGTCTGGCATTTGAGTGTTGCCACAGCATGGAGTCGCCTCAGTGCGTTTCTCGGTCCTTGTTCACTGTGTGTGTGTGTGTGTGACAGTGCGCAATATTTCGAATTGCAACGTGCGGGTTGCAAAAAAAAAACACTGAAAACAAAACAAGGGAAAAACTGTGCGCCGCATGTTGTCCCATGTTGCTCGTTCAGGCAGCAGGCAGTCTCAGTCTGCCCCTTGGGCCTTGCCCCTTGCCCCTTCTATGTATGTAAATTGATCTTTTTTCTTGCGACTGGCCAACACCTTTTGGCCACTTCCTTTGCGCCGAGATGCTAACCTTGAACGCGTCTGTCGTTAAATAAAAAACAGCGCGACTGTTCTTTGTTTCATTTAACTGAAAGTTTAATGAAATCATTTTCTGTGCAACGTTCCTCTTGGTCAACCAATAATAAAAAGGAGGAAAGAATTGTGTGCATTTGTCGTAAAAGTGAAATAAAATATTTAATGACAACGACAACGAGGAGATCGAGTCGAGACGATCCTAACCAGACCTGTTGCATGGAACATGGAAAAGGTGTCACGTTACGCATAATTTATGGCCACAAAAACTATAATTTTCCAAACGCCAACGACACGCAACCCAAACGGAGACCCGCATATCACACGACCATTTCCAGCAGATCTCCAAGAAAAAAACAAATAGTAGAAATAAAAAAGCGGCCTTTAAGCATTTGAAAATCGTCGTCTGACATGCAATGAGTTATCTCGTTATCTCGATCCCGATCTCGATCTGCATCGAAGTCATCGGCTTGCTGGCAGATTAATGAGCAGGTAGTCTTCTTTCTCAGTCTTTCTCTCAGCTCTTAACCTGTAGCTTTTCCTCAGTCTGCTTGCCAAAGTTCTTTTTCTTTTTTTTGTTTTTTGGTTGGTTGGCCCCAATATTTCTGGATTGTGGAGAGCAAGGTTTCCATAGAGTTTGTGGAGCAGTTGTTGTTGTTGTTGTTGTTGTACTAGTAGTCGTCTGGTAGCCAACTTTGACAACAAATAATGAAATAATGTTCATGGCAGCAACGCACAGAGATAAGATTTCAGTTCTCTTTTGACAGCAATATTGATTCGAACGAAAAACGAAAATGCTCGCAGCTACAACAACAACAACAACAACCATCCATCAGACCAATAAAAACAACAACAACAACAACAATAACAACAAATTCATCGGTGACGCCGCTGCAATTTTTTTTTGTTGTACTTTTTTATATTTTTCTCACTCTTTGTTGGGTAAACAAAGCCCCATGGCACATTGGAAAAACGAAACTAAACGGAATCGAAATGAAACGAAACGAAAGGTGAGCAACAGACAGCAGACAGCCGGCATATTATTGTGCCAGTGTAGGTAGGAAATCGAAATCAACAAAAATGGGCAGAGATAAGGCAACAGCTACCAAAAAAAAAATAAAGAAGAGAAGAAAATAGTTGTATATACACAACAAACAAAAAAGAAATGAAAATATTAACGAATCAGAAATATATAACTGTTTATCCACTAAAGCGAGAAAAGGGATTCAAATTACAGTAAAAAGAGTCAACTCGATTCTCAAGTACAGATTCCAGCAATTCTATGCCCATAAATATTTGTTTTCATAAGCACATATTTCAAACCTGGACATATTTATGTGAAGCTGAGTCAATTTTTTTATTAAAATAACCCGCAAATTCCATAAAAGATATTTAATTTTTTATTTTCAATTGAATTTTTGTTTTTTAGTGTGTCGACTAATTTGAGTTGATTTTAAATGAATAAATAAATATTTCAATCAGCAAATCGTTGACCAATTTCATTTTACTCTGTCGCTTGTGAAATATTCGCTTGCCACCTTGCAAATTATGTGGCCTAAACTGATTGACAGCCGTTTGACTCTAGGCATTAACTTGGCTGAAAGATCTTCTTTTACGAGTAGTTATGCAGGCATTTTCACTGTCAACAACATACCTGAGGATATTGCTGCTCTCTCATAATCCCAAAGTGTGGTAATTATAAAAAAAAGCGCCTTGCAACACTGTCCGAGTGTTAATCCAATTTCACAGATACACACACTGCTGCAGTTGCAGATACGTTCACTGGCATGTACTAGATACACACATACACACACTCGCTCACCCAGTTGGGGGCTGCTGTCTCGTCTTTGCAGTAATTTGACTTTATTTTTGGACAGATTTTTTAATTAAAATTTCATGTAGCGGCAGGCAGGCAAAATGTTGTTGAGATATCTACCACTCGACACAAATACACTCTCGAAACAACACTCGGCCGCAATTCGGATAGGTGTCAGGCTCAAGTAGACAGGCCACAGCTCTGTGAAGGGGGTGTGTGGGGTGCAGGGAGACTCGCGTAGCGCCAAAAATCCAATTTCAGTTGACGCCTGTCGTCGTCATCGATCACAGATCACCCAACAACAACAATAACAACAGCAACAAGCGACAAATCTTGTTTTTTTTTTTTTTTTCTGTGTTACTTTTAACAATTTTGTTGTTGTATTTTTTGTTGTTATTGTAGAGACACTCACACGCACATAGTTTGAGGTACAATTTGTATTTTCATAACTCGTTTTGCCAGCAGCAACAGCAACAACAAAAACCACATCGAAGTCAGCGATGACTTCGACGCTTCTTGTTATGATGCCCACTTGGCTGGCTGCTTTATTAACTTCTTTTTAATTTATGACAGCCTTTTATTTGTTGTATATATGTAATTTGTAGCTTGTTTATTATTACAATGGCAGCAGGCAGCATAACAAATTCATTTGCCGGGCATTTCTTTTTCGGGCTTTCGCACGGCAATAACACATATATCTTAGAGATAAGCTGTTCGTTCTTTTTTTATGCTCAATTTGATTAATTGAAGTTTGGAAATCGCGCAATGTTTTGGTAAAAATCAACGCCAAAAAATGCCAAAGAGCCGACCAGAACAATAAATGACGCGAGCACAACCAAACGCTGCGATCGTCGAAAACGAACTGAGGCAGCAAAGCGACGCGGCTTCTGCTGCTGTGCTGCAAGAGAGCAAGCCCAGTGAGTTAGGGCGAGAGAGAGAGAGAGAGAGCACAACAATAACAAAGAGCGTAAGAAGCAAGTGCTCAATGCTCAATGCACCGTTTCAGTTGTTTTTTGTTTTCTTATAAGTAGCATGCGATAAATGCTGGCAGGAAGAATTGTGTTATTAATTCTGCTGTGATTTGCAGTTTGCAGTTTGGGCTATCAAATCGAGTCGAAATATTATGCTTAGTACTTATTAAATAAAATATATAAATAAATAAAATTAAAGAAATACATATATGTTGCACATCTGCTTGCAAATTAGTTTCGTTTCTTCAGAGTAGTCGCATTTAATTTTTTTGGCATTTTTGCTTTACACTCGTTGAACTTGCATTTTGTCAACCCCCACATTTCACCTACTCTCTCTGCTGGCAGTGTTGACAAATCTGACTAGATTGACAGCTTTACTCACGTTACTCATGGCATGGCCACATGTGCTGCATTTCGCAGCAACCCTGCCCGCTTGTCCCCCCACTTTGCTCTGACTGAGTTGTCTGGCATATTTTCAGGTTTTTCACTCTCCCCGGCCTGCTCTGTTTGTTGCTTGCTCTCTTCGTCGCTCTCTCTCTCTCTCTGTGCCTGGCAATTTTAAAATGACAATTTTCCAGCGATAAAGGAACGTGTGTTCCTCCATGCAGCATGCACCCTGCTGACTGTCTGTCTGTCTGTCTGCTCCTGGTGGTGGCTGATTGTGGCACGTTTCGCATACAGGGTGCTCCTATGCTCAAAATTGCACTCTCATTAAGTGAGCCTGGGGACCTATCAGTGCATGATAATCACAAGAACTAAACCCAAAAAAAGAAACGAAACTAAAACACTGCTTTAATTGTAATTCCCTTCTCTCATCGCTGCTCATCACTGCTCATCACTGTTCACCTCGCTCAAATATTGCTAATGAGCGCACGTACCATGCTCGCTCTCTCGCTCTCTTTGGCTCTCTCTGTGGTGTTTGCGAACCGGTTTTCAACTTTTTATCTGCTAAGGGTCTTGTTAAAAGTAATTCGTAACACGTTGTTACCAGATAACGCCGCCAAGCAGCGCAATGGGTCTTTGCCGTTGCGCTCCTAACGAGTTGTTGCTTTTGCTTCTCTGCTTCTTCTTCGTCCGTTGCTTGGCTTGTTAGCGTCGTTCGCTGCTGCTGCTGCTGCTAAAAGAGCGATAAAAGAACCAATGTGGAGAGTGAGATAGATAGAGAAGGAGAGAGAGAGTGGAGCGGAAGAGCAGTCAAGATCAAGGCAGGTTTAATGGGCAGCAAGCACAGCAAGCAGCAAGCAAGCAACGTATTTGCGATCCAGGCTCACGTTTTGACTTTTGGCTTTCGGACGCTTCGTCGTCCGGTTCAATACACCCTGTGTAGCTGCAGGGTGCCCACAGCCCAGCCCAGCCCAGACCAGACCAGCCCAAGATGATCGTGCAACAGAACATGATTGTTGGTTGTGTACGAGCCGGTTTGGAGAACACCACATGTGGCAAGTTGTTGCTGTTGTTGGCTATGAGTGATTTTGCCTAGTTAGGGAGTCAGTTCGGGATGTTGCAGACATTTGCAAAAAAAATCTCATGTTTATATGCATTTCGATTGTCGCCAACCAGTATCAAGCCAAGTCAGCTTGCAGCATGCAGCAAGTAAATCGTGCGCCTGGCCGCTAATGAACTTACAATGCTTTTGTTTGCTGTTCAGCAGAGTCGACAGGCAAAAGACGTTAGTAACTTTTAGCCAACACACCCACACACACACACACACACACACTCACACAAAGCTTGATCAGTGGAGTTGCAATGTGAAACATGAACTCAGCCGCATGATTGAGCGACGAAAACTTGGTTCGTGCCTCAATCAGTTTGGCCGTTGGGCAAGCAACTCAGGACTGGCTCTGTAGATGTCGATGTTGGGTCGCCGCCCATGATCATGATCAACAAAACTAACAAGAGGTGTTGCTTCTGTCGTCGCAACCAACAACAACAACAACAATAACAACAATAGCAACAGCAACAATTTTGTATCTGGCTCGTCAGCAGACTCCACTGATCGTGATTTTACTGGGTGGCAGTTGTGGCACAAACACACATAGCGGAATGTACCCTGCCTGCCTCCTGCCTCCTTTTTTGTACTTTTGTTTCATGTCCAGTCGATGATGATCGTCGCCGGCCTGATTGTCTGTGCTTTGTTTGTTTCTCTTCGCGCGTCTCGTCTTGCTGCCGCCATGGCCCTAAGGGGAATTCGCCTTAACTACTACTAGTCAACTGTTGGCAGTAAAAAAAACATACAAAAATCCAGCAACAAGAACAACTTGCAACTGGTAAATGGCGCGCCAATGCGCCCGTCGTTCTGTCAATGTTCATTGAAGGCACCAGCCAAGAAACTAAACAGCTCACTTCACTAAAATCGGGACAGTCAGGCAGGCAGACAGACAGACAGAAATTGTCTTACTCTGAGCCGTTGTCTTAGCCTGAATGCTCGCTGGGTGGTAGCTGAGCTGCTCAGTTCAGCTGACAAATCAATTGAGCTGCTGTGGAGGACTCTTTAGGCCAGTCATGCCAATTGACAGTGGCTTACAAATGAGCCATCAATTTAAAGCTCATAAATCGCTGAGCAAGCATTAGGATCTCAAAGGAATTGAATTTTAAAAGAATCCATAAATCTTTTTTGCTGCAGTGAGCAATGATTCAGATCGATCTATAATAACAAGATACAAAATTGTTGACCAGATCAACAAGAGATAATCAGCTATTAGCTGCAGATGGGTAAACCATTAAAAACGAATTTAAAAAATGTATTTATATATTTCCTATGATTGATTTATTTGTTTTTGATTTTTAGGGCATTGGTTGGTTTTCCTTTTCCTAAAAATTTAATTTACGATTTATTTTTTATTTAAATGGATTTATTTAGCCTTGCGAAAATCTTTTCCTTTCTTGGTTTTTATGGAATTTTTTTGATACTATATTTAGTTTTAATTCGTTTAAATATATTTAAAAATTGTTGAGATTACACAAAATTGCAAAAGTTAGATAATCAAAGAGTTTTTTTTTTAATAATCATTAAAATATCTATATTAAAATAACACTTGAGGTTGTAAAAAAGAATCCAATACTCGCAGACAACAAGGGCAGTGTAAAAAATGCACATTCACCCGCTTGATGGTCGGCTTTGCAAGTTAATATCTGTTTGCATAGATAAACGTAAAACTAATGTAATAAAATCCACAATAACGATATGCCTATATAAGAACTTGTTATGTAGATGATCACGACCACAAGCCAAAGATCAGCGATTTAATGAGCACATACTTTGAGTAAGATCGTTAAACTGATCAGGGCAACTGATTGCATGGAACAGCGTCAAAGATCAGCTTAATAATGTCGGCATTTCAATTAATTGAGGCGATGCGAGGCATCGAATCAAATATACCTAGGAATATCAATGTCATCTTTAAGCAATATATATATATATATATATATATATTTGTAAACATATATATATTCGAAAGTACTACGCATTCCGATTGTGCCATTTGTTGTGCGTGTTTTGCTGATTTCGCAATCAACATTGTGTCAGACAGGCCAATTAATGCGCCACTACTACGAATCCAATTTTCCATAAATAAACAATACGATTTATGGCACCGCCGGCACTGGGCATTATTAAAATAACATATTCTTATTACTAACTGACTATCATTATCGCAAAGCGTTCGAAAATACATCAAAATAATAATTGTCAAACACGCAAACATTATCAGACCACAGCCATGAGCTATGGCCCATAACAAAAAAGAACAAGAAAGAAATGCAGCTCGAAAAATGCAGTCGGATCATAATAAACCATTAAAATAATTAAGATATAACAGCTCCCCCAGTAATGAGGGCAATAAACGAGACGCGACAAGAGCCAACAAATAATTCACACCATTTTATTTTTTTACAGAGAGCCAAGCAGGGCTAATTATGGTTAGTCTGGAATCCGTATAGTTGGGTGATCGGATGGGTAATTTTCGTGGAATACGACCCGAGGTAGATAAACTCATGTCAGGCACCAACTGCGATAACCCGCATAGATAAAACTGCGAGAGTAACGCAAACAACGAAATTTTATATATATATATGATGACAATATTAAAATTTATTGCCTGCTAAATTGACAGGCAGCGTTAGGGGCGCTCAACTTATTGGAAATGCCACGTTCCAAGCCTCATATACTTATGCAATCATGCACCCAGAAAATTCAGGCACAAGCATTTTAAAAATTTAATCAAATTCGAACATCACAGAGATGAGCTGAAAATTCATGCTTTAAAATCGATTTTATAATCCCACAATCAAATTGTAGAACTGATTCAGATTAAATTTGACGCTTCTCATTTTAAATATTTAAATAAGTTCAAAATATAGATGAGTTCACTTAAAGTTGTTATATTTGGTGCACCAACTCTTAAGTCTTTCATAATCAGCTTAATCACTTTAAAATGAAATGGGATTAAGTAAGAATTTATGCTCTTAAATTGAGAACTTTAACGATTTAAACACACATTTAAATAAATCAAGTCTAAGGCTGATTTATAACTAATTAAGAACAATTGAGATTAAATAATTGATAGGAATTCTATGCTGGCTGTACTTGAATTTCGAACAGTGTAAGCATAGAATACAATTTGTGGCAATATTAATAATGAATATCATAAACATGCCACAAAGAATTTGACTACTAGTTTTGTTCAAATCAACATCGTAAATGAGCACAATAATGGCATTAGTTGTGAGTCCTTATTGCTGTTGACTTGTAAGCACATACATTTATATATATAATGTATTTATATATATATTGGTAAATTCACTTAGCCCAGTTCGCAATTCCAATTCATTTGGCCAAAAAAAATACGAAGCGCATGTAATGAAATGAAAAAACTTTGAGCAAATAGAAATGCTTGGCAGCAACTGTGCGGAACAATTGCAGGGCGGCAAACAATGTGCAACATGCACCCAGTCATGCCACATGTGGAAGGGCAGCGCAACTGCTGCTTCAAGGAGTGGAGTGCAGAGTGGAGAGTTTGGTATGTGGAGAAATCAACCAACTGTAGCGGCCAAATCGAGCGACAACTCTGCTAAAGTTAAAGCCAAAGCCAAAGTAAAAACTTTGCTAAACAGAAACCAGACGACAGCCGGAGCAGTTTCAGCCAACTTGAAGGAGGGGGTTAGGCATGGGTTTTTGGGGTTAGGTCGTGGGGGCCGCAATGCAGTTACCAAATCAGATACCAACAATAGAGCGCAGTCACAAGAAAGTCGCAATGCAACAGCAACGGCCAACTCTCCATTACAGACGGACCAGTTTATCGGTCTAAATCGAGCTATATATGCCAGTCGAAAATTATATAAATGGCACAAAACTTTCCACTCAATATAAGTTCTACATTCCCGCTGCCCTCGTTAGAGAAGGGGAAGAGGGAGTTAAGCGCCTTGTTTTAACATTAACTCGAATTGTTTGCAGTTTGCACTCAGTTGCTTGTCAGTTGTTTTTATCAAGTTGTTTGGCTGTTTTGTCGCCCATGCAAAAATACATAAAAGTACATACTGAAGTACATATAGAAATACATATATGCATGCATACTTATGCAAGTATGTGATCAACATTTTATTCTCACATATCTTTTCGCAAATAAACTTTTTTCTCACAAAGTTTACAAATTGCGTGTGTGTTTTTTGTGGGTGCACAAGTTTTTTGCGCAAAGAAACCGACAAAATTTGGGCATTTGATTGCTTTTTCATTGTTTTCGAATAGATGCAGCAGCTGGAGGAGTGTGGGTTGTGCCAGGGTTTGGTAAATATTCGAGAGAAGTGTAACAATGCAAATCGATTAAAATCATATTTATGGTGTGTGTGTTTAGGGAGTGGCAGCCACGGCTAAAGTTTTGAGAACTTTTCAAATGTCATCATCATTATAAAAATATGTGTAAATCTTAAGGCGTGACTTTTGAGAGATTTATGTGTAAGAAAAGTGTTCTAGCTAAGAGTTAAATAGTTTCCAACTGCCAACTTCAATGTGGCAGAAATACTTACTCATTGAGCTTAGCTTTGCATCCATAAAGATACTGAATCAATTTGAAGGCTAACTCACAAGATTTCAGCCTACTAAAGTCAGAGAATTGAAACCAAGCAGGCAGCTGATTTTTTTAACTAAACCCATAAAAAGGGTATATTGGTTTTGTGCAAGAGTACGTAACAGACAGCAGGAAGCATCTCCGAGCTCATAGAGTATGTCCATTCTTGATCAGGATTAACTGACGAGTCGAGATAGCCATGCCAGTCTGCCCATCAGTGTGAAAATGCGGATCTCAGAGTCCATAAGAGTAAGAAATCAATCAAAATTGCAATGTAATTTGTCGTATATCCCGCGCAGTTAAAGTTTATTACATATTTCATTATTTCGATAACAAATACCGATACATATCGATTTCCAATGTGAATAAGTGACATAATTGAACATATTATTGATCAACTTGACTAATTTAGATAAGATACGAAACATCAAAGTTAGAGCCACAATTTAATATTGATCTCTGCACTATCAGCAGACGCAGAATATTACACAGGGTATCTTGTAGTCGCTCTTAGTCGATTAATGCATTCTGACTTGTTTTGTTTAACATTTGCATTTGCATTTGTATTTGCACAGCTGTTTCACAAATTTCGAATTCCGTTAACACCTCTTCTGACCCTAACTGACATTTAAATGGCTGTCGTCAAAGTTACGTCAAAGAGAGGCAGAGAGTGCAGAGAGGGAGCAAGAGTTATGCATACACATGAAACTCAGAGCAGTCGAGAAACAATAATTGTGGGTTTCACAGGAAAAGAGACTACAACAACAAAACAATAAGAATAAAGGTTAACCGGAATTCGGCAACCCAAACATCCTGTGCGAGAGGCATTAGAAGTCGCAATCGCGGTCAGCCGCCAGTAAACTGTCAAGGTCAGTCAAGGGCCGGTCGTAAAATAAGAGAGCTGAACACAGCGAAGGGTCAAATAGTCAAATGACCTTTAGCGCCTATCGCCAGCCATAAAATGAGTTTTAAAATTGAGAAATCGAATATTGAAAAACGACTTGGCTGCGCACTTGAGCTCAATTTGGTTGATTTTTGATTCTGATTCGTTTGCCTGTTGTTGTTGTTGTTGTTGCTTCTGCTTGCTCGTCGCAGCCTTCAATTTATTAACCTCAATATCAATTGTGGCGCATAAATCACGATAAAAGTAAATACGCGTTGTGCATATTTCACAAAAAGAAAAAGCCGAATCGAAACGAAAACCAAACCAAACGAAACGAATTCATTTGGTCGCAGTTTGCGTTGAGCTCACAGGATGTAAAAAGGATTGTGCAGGCAGTGATTTTCAATTTAAAAAATTGCACGCAAAAGCGCCACAAATCAAAGGAATTGACTTTGCCACAAGCAGGCAGAGGGAGACACACACACAGAGGAAGAGAGAGAGAGAGAGAGAGAGAGAGAGAGAGAGAGAGAGAGGGAGAGAGAGAGAGAGAGATGGAGAGCAGTAGAAGGGGCTTCTACAATAAATTTCAATCTAAAACTTAACTAAAGGCACAGCAGCTTCTGTTTGGTTCAGTTGGGGCGTGAAGTTCCTCCAAAGTAGTTGTGCAAATGCAAAACAAGTGAAAAACACCAGAACCTCCCAACCTCCCCCCCCCCTCCCCCTACCTCTCACACACACACACTCCACACCCCCTTTGGCTGGCCCAATACACGCCGCAATAAATCTCAATTGAAATGCTTTTTGCATCCTCAGCGCTCAGCACTGCCAGAGAAATTCACTTCAGCTTCAATGGACTGCAATGGCATGCTGTGCTGTTAACTTTGATGCGTTCAAAAGAAATCAATGGCAAATAGTTCATACAGCAAGTTCAAATGCCCAAGCATGGGGCATATGCAACGGGCAAGATACCCCTTTAATAATAAATATAACTTTAAAAGCGATTTGCTAAAATTAAGCATAGCTGATACAACAATTAAATATTGGGTTTCTCTTGATTAAAAATTTATAGTTCTTTATTTTTCTTGCTAACAAATTTTATTGCTATTTATCTATTGAAAGTTTCCCTAAATTTTGCAATTAAACTTTGGAAAGGATTACTAAACAATTAAAATGAGTACTTGGCGACTTTCTAAATTCTAGAGCACATTTTCTTAGCCAAGTTCTTAGTTTAGTCCAAGATAAATCTAAATTGTATTTGGTCTAATATACCCCATTGATGGCTGGCTAAAACGTTTAGGGGGCGCGGCTGTCGAACACTTTGAGCAATTGACGGTATTTATAATTAATAAATGCTCAGCCGGGGGCTGAGAGGGAGAGCAAGGAGAGGTGCTGATTAGTGCGCCTGGGCTGCAATGACAAAGCAATCAAAACACTTGGCCAAAGCATCCACAGTGGGCAATTAAAATGCACAAAGCCTGACGAGGCGCCCTCTATCGACCGCAAAAGCCAACTGCTCGCACACTCAGCAAGTCCAAAGAGATGCGAGTGTGTGTGCGGGTGTGTGTGTATGAGGCAATCACACCAAATAAATCATTCAATGCATTTGCACAAGTTTTCAGTCGGCCATTTTGGGCCGACAACAACCAATGCAATTGAATTCAGGGAATGAAAGGATTGTGGCAAAGTTTCCATTGCGAATTATTCATGTGGTTGTAGGTGTCTTTGGGGTCGGAGTAGGTTTTGTGGCAGCAGTTGAGTGGCAGCCGTGCAAGCAGCTGCTGGGCGGCTTATCTGTCATCAACCGCACACACAGTTTAGTGGCGGCAAAGGAAATTACACGACTCCACTTGACGCAAAATGGCCACCGGAAGTTGCGGTTGTTTGTGGATACGATGGGTGATAGATTAACGATACCCAGCCAAATTGAAGGTGTCGAAAACGTGTGCAAAAATCATGCGAGCTAATGCCAAATGAGCAAATATTTGAATTAACTGGCGAAACCAAAGCGAACAGACTGTTGCCTTGTGTGCCTTTGTGGAGTTTGGGCAGCTCAATAATGAGGCTTGAAATTGCTCAATTGTGAGGAGCAGCGGAAAAGAACTGTGACGAATGCAGTTTCCAAAAATAAAAGAAAAGAATAGAAACTAAAGCGTGTTAAAACGCTGAAACGCATTCAAAAATGATGTTCTTTGTCTCTGTTTGGCAGCTGTGAAAATCCAATTTCCAGGACGCCTAAGCGGATGCAGTCCCGGACATTAGCGCAGAAACCAAACGCGCCACAAAGGAAAATGCAGCGTACACAAATCAAATGGACGATGAGGATGCAGTTCACACACACACACACATATGTCGGGTCAGGCAGGTCACGACAGTCGGCGTCATTAGAGCTCGGTGACAGACATGGATGTGACATTGCGTCTGAGTCTGCGTCTGCGGTTGGTCCTGCATCCTGTCTGTCCATCAGTCCGTTCGCCCCTCTGTTTGTGCCTTACTGTTTTATAGAAATTGCTCGGTGTTTAGACAATATTATGGACGGTTTTCGAAACCGTTGACAAATTGCCCGCTATTTTCTAATCAATTTATACGATTGCCGCACAGTTCAATAAACCCACAGCTGTCTGTCATTTCATGTCTGACTGCGATGGGGAAAAGTTTTTCTATTTCGAAAATTGGCCAAAAACGTACAAATAATTTGTACAAAAATGTGCAGAAACACGCTACGTCAAAACGAAGGCGCATTTACCTTCAAAATGTAGCACGCACACTTACACACACACACACACACAGTGCAGTTAGCAAATGGGGGGGAATAGCTACAATTTTTATTAAATTTTCCTTTTTTTTTTACATGATTCAGGGGGGAGTCGTGGAGAGCGAGGCATCAAGCCGCAGTATCAGCCGTCAAGACTTGTCAATTTTCCATTTAGTTAAGCAATTTCGCATGCAATGGCTTGTTAGAGGGGAGGGAAGGGAAAGTTGGAAAAGTACTTGCAGCATGCAGCTGATTTGGCGTGTGATTTATGGCAAATTGATGAAATGTTTGACATGCAGTTGTGTGGAGCATTTGAAGAGCAAAAAGTTGATAGCACATATAAAATGGTTATAGGCAAAACTAACTTAATTAATTAAGATCTAACGAGTAAATATTGTTAAATATACACAAAAATGTCATATTTTGTGTATATAGCAAACAGCTTGATAGCTGACATAAATGTCGATAGTGAAAAATCGAGTACGCAATTGAATAAATTGAGAACGAAATTGTTAAAATTGACAGAGCTGATATGCGGATTTATGATATGTATTCATGCTACACAGTTATTGACAAGCCACAACGACAGATATGTCATTCACGGTGAGACTTGCAACAGAGTCTCTCAAACAACAAGCGGCAACCTAATCTTAATCTAAGCGTCAGCAGACACCACAAAATGTGCTCTGTATGTGTTTGTAGTTGCAACTGTGATATAAATTGTTTGATAGCGCAACCTGGCGACACCCAACAACAACAACAACAACAACAACAACAACAACAACAACAACAACGGCAACAATAAACAGCACCCGTGCAAACATAAAGCGGCAGCAACACAAATAAATCGTTGAAAATCGAAAGAAATGCGCCATAAAACACAGAGGGGGAAAAACGCGTTGACAGTTTTAGGCAAGCTGTCGATCAAAAGCAAAGAGCTAGCGATTGGTTTAGGGCATGGTTTCAACAACAGTAACAACAGCAACAGCAACAACAACAGCAACAGCAACAACAACAGTAACAACAACAACTGCAATTCACACCTTGCCGGGGCGGACCCGGTTGTAAAACGCGCACAATCAGTGCTTCAAATCTAGAAAAATCAACAAAAGAATTGAACTGAAGTGAATTGGAGGCCGGCAGCAGCAGTTCCCTGCCACAGCTAGGAGTCTCTGCCACAAAAGCAATTGCAATTGAAATCATAAAATATGACATGATTATAAATGAAATAGCGATAGAGCAAACGAGAGTTTATGGAATGTGTGTAAGATTGTTGCCCGTTGTGCATTGATGGATCAATTGAGCTGAAATTTGTCAAGGAGTAAATAGAAAATATGAGTTAAGAAAAATGAGAAAACTGTGAATTAGTAAGAAAAGTTATTGATGTACGATTTAGATCAGATTTGTCAAGAAATAAATGGGATGATCGATCTGTCAAATTAAGTTATTGATGAAAGATTTTTGCTGCTTCTGAAGGAATATAAAGCAAAGTTTCTAATAAAAGAAAAGCAAGACTCTTATGGGAAATAATTAATATTATAAGATGAAAATTAATCGTCTACTGATTCACTTAGAAAAGATTTATAAAAAAATCAAATTCATTAAGCAAATTTGCTATATTTGTGCAGGAAATCTGACATATTCTTTATGTGTCTTATCAAGCGCATAGAAGCGACGCTATCAACAGCGATGAAATACAGCTGAGACATTTATTGACCACATTCAGCAGAGCATACAACACATACCTAAACTCACACACGCACACTTACCAAACACGCTCGCAATGTGTGCTGAGAAATGTTTTATATGGAATGAAATTGAATAGCTAAACTAATAAAGTGCAATTGCAAACTGGTCGGTGGTCGGACCACCAAGGTAAACGACGCCAGATACTCACTCGTAATACTTTGTGCGAGTATTTTGCTATTTACATTTAGTGGCACAGAGACAAGCCGGGCAACGCACATAAATCAATGCACACTCGAAAGATAGGCCAACCCAGGAGGAGGGAGAAGGGAGCAGGCTAAGGCTGCCGTCGGCATTTGCAGTTGCAGTTGTGTTGAGTTTTGGCTAACGGTTATCTCGTACTGCGGATGGGTTGAGTAATCGACGGGTTCTCGAAGACTAAGTCCCCATCGTTGATAACAAGCAATGGGCTCTGGAGCGCCTCGTTGACTACTAAAAGCTCAGAAATGAATTTTAAATATTTTATCGATGCGCTGCGTGACTCACTTGAAAACGGAGAAACAGACAAATGACAACGACAACAACGACAACGGAGACGTCGACGTAGACTTAGACGTTGAGTATAATGCCCGGTGGACAGTCACATCCATATTCACATATTGACAACGCTCCGCTCGCATTCTCATCAAATGTAAGCCAAGCTCACCGCAGACATGCAGTCAAATTCCAAACGGAAAGCTACCCAAAAATACTACCAATATATGTATGTAATGGCAATAACTATATGTGAGTCACGTACTCGAGCGGAGCATGTAAATGACTTGGGTGACAAAGCAGACTGAGCCAACAACTCGAGCCAACCCTCCTCCTCCTCCTTTACTCTCCCCTTACCGACCTTGTCAGCAGTCAGAGCTTGTCACATTGTCTCAAAGCACAGATGGAATTAGTAGGAAGGAGTTTCTTCTTCTTCTTCTCCTTCGGTTATTTTTTTGTTTTGCCTTTCCTTGCGCATTCGTGACACGCGCCAAAACACAAATTTTTCGATTTATGCAATTGAGGAAATGGTTGAACAGACTCAACTCGGAGATTGCTTTTCCCCACACACTCTCCCCGCCTCACTCTCTCTCCCCTCACTCTCTAGTGCTGCCGACCGACCCATAATCGTTTTGTGGTAAATGCGAAATTAATAATTAAGTAGGCGGCAACTTTTGTCAAAAGGATGTGTGGCAAAGTTATCGCAATTGCCACCGAACCGGATACAAAGTGGGAATCATTTGAATGCAAGTTGAGTTTAATAAACCTGTATTAATATATTGGAAATATGTGAAATGTCTTCATATTTATGCTTATGCTTTGATAATTATGACTTTGATGAGCTTCTATTAGCAGAGATTTACTTGGACATGATTCTGCTAAGGCCAAATACGAAAGCTGATTACAGGACTAAGGCTGCAACTGAGTTTAGGAATCAGCTTCAAATAAATCTCATAATTTATCTTATTTACTTAGCTAGAATATTCTGCGGCGAATTGAGGCTTCAATTTATGAGTTGAATATTTAGTATATTTTTTCAACTCTTGACATTTTCCAAATCAACGAATTAAGTTCTGTCTTAAAACTGAGGGACTAGTTTGCATAAATGCAGGCGGATGTGACAATAATGTCTGCGCTGGTCAAAATTATAATACCCTCTGCAAGGGTAGACAAATTTATTCATTAATACCATTCAAGAGCGACTTAATAAATAGATGACCAGCTCTATAAAGCAAATCTGTCTAATGGTTATATTACTCTTTCAACTGAACACTTCAGTTGTGTGTGTTGGCCAACCCCATGTGGAACCCACACACGTTGAGGAATTAATTATGTGGCTGCGATGTCTCATAACTTAAGATACGACTTTGTATCTACATATTTCTTTTGTATCTGCTTGCAGGCGAGGCAAGCATGCATATGTGTGTATCTGTGGCAATGTCACAGATTGCTCATGTTTGGGTAACTTGAGAACACGGTCCAGGCATTTATTTCATTAGCACGCAAAAGTCGGCAAAGGGGTTGGAGGAGGAAGACAGAAACAACGTCGCCCCAGACGACAAACGATGATAATCATTAAAAAGCAAGAAATACGTATAAGAATAATCATCGTAATCGTTGGCTGGGTGCAAGCTAACTCGAAACGGGGACTCCAACTCGAGCCAGGCGATGCCCGGCGTGTGATAATCCAAGCGACATGCGCCCCAAACATCCAATCCCCGTCTGGATGCCAACTCCTCGACTGCTGCTCGAGTGCGCAACTGCTCGACTGCTGGGTGACAGAGCGTTTGTAATTTATTTAACTGCATTTTTGTGGATTCGATTTCCAAGGAGGCACCAACAAATTTGTGTACGCACCAAATACATTGTGTGTGTTTGTGTGTGTTGTGTGTGTAGATGGTAAAGATACGCGCCCATTGGAGAAGCAACAAGATGCTGGTGCCTGGTACTCGGTATCATGTTCGCTGCAGGTAACGATGCCAGGCAAAAGATAAACAGGCATTTATATAGCCAGACAGACCTGAGAGCCCAGTGTGTGTATTCTATATCCTTTTGTGTGTGTGTGTATTGTGTGTGTGTGTGTGTGTGTGTTTGTGCGTGTGTGTGGCAGTTGTACAAGGCAAATATAAATATTTATGTGGAAACAGCAGGCGTTTGGTCAAAATATTTGTGTAAGTCGGAAGGTGACGGCGCTACATAGAGCGAGAGCGAGCGAGAGAGAACGAACAAGACACGCATTGAGTCAAAACACAAATCATTGGTTTGATTTTCTTACAAATTGTTTACAAAACAATACACAAATAAATACAAAAAAAATTATTTGTTTGTATTTATGTTGAGCAGCAGCAGCAGCAGCAGCAGAAGCAGCCGCATCACAGATTAATATTAAGTCATTCGGGTAAAGAGTTTCCTTCATGTCTGGGTTCCACCTAAGCCAGCTGATCCGAATGCAGATGCCCCTGGCTCGAGTGCTCGTTCTGGCCATGACAGGCGTCGCCTCGCCACGAAAAGGGGTTAGCATGAAAAATTGTTGGGCTTATGAGGTAACGAGCGCCTTGACATTAGTAGCGCTTAATCCTTTCGGCTGTCATGCGACAGAATTTCGCCTCGTCTATTCCCTTGCTCAGCTCCCCTACACGCTTCCTGCCTGCTGCTGTGCTGCAGCTGCCTTTTTTTTCGTTATGCTCTTCAAACGTGTCGAATGCAATTTTTTTTCTAAAGGATGTTTGAAAGTCCCATAATCGATTTGTATTTGTTTATTGCTATAGTTTTGTTTTTATACATAGAAATTAATCCAGTTTATTTCGTTACGATTGTTTTTTTTTTATGTTTTTTAGGTTATCTTTTTTCATAATTTGATTTATGTTACAAAAAAAAACTTTAGATCTTTTATTATATATTAGTATGTGTTTATTTTTATGGCAGATTTCCGTCACTCCATGCAAAAGGACTCTTTTCTAGAGATCCCTATATTGTGTGCACCTAAAAAGGGGACCTGCTAGTCGCATATGGCTTTGAACTCCTCTTTAATGACTATATGCTTGAACATTTCTTTTTATTTTATTTTGTTTTTTTTTGGGGTCGCCGCTTTGCGGTCGACTTGCCGCATTATCCTATTTTATTTACTGCTAATGTTGCGCTTTGCCGTCTAAATCGCATTCGCAGTGATTTTTTTTCTCGACATGGCAACAACAACAACAACAACAACAGCATAAAACACATCATTAATTTAATATGAAGTAAACTGAAGAGAGAACGAGTTCAAGAGTGGTGATGTTAGTGAGAGAGAGCGAGAGGGAGGGAGGGAGAGAGAGTGGAAAAAGTTGAGTAGTGGGAGATATCAAACGAGGCAAAAGTCAAAGGACTTAAGTAGGAAAAGGAACAACAACTAGATGAAAAACAACAGCAAAGCACAAAAATTAATTTAGCTTAATTCGTCCACGAAACTTAAGTTGGAGCGTGCCGAGGGAGTCAAGTTAGGGCTAATGGAGTGGGACTACCAGCAAAAACAACAACAGCAACAGCAACAACAACTCTAAGTGAGCAGCTGAGTAGCTGGAAAGATTCAGCATACAGCACATGACTCTTGTTGGGGGGCTCTCGGCAAGGAATCCTTTAATCCCGTTGCTGCCAGTTTAATTATGTAGTTTATTAGGCGGAAATGAAAAAGCGAAAGCCAAAGGCGGAAACGGAAACCAAACGACGCAGCCAACCCGGTCGGCCATACAAAAATATATATATATACATTTAAATATAAGTATATACATATATATATATATGTATATACATATATATTAGCAACCGCCCACTCAACTGGAACTACCACTTTGCATAGACTGCTCGGCTGGCTGCAAAAAAAGGTTAAGAAAGGTTACTTACCGTTTTTTGGTAGCTGCACTTAATAAACCAGACAAAAGTCGGAGCACTGCAGTAAGAGAGAGAGAGAGAGAGAGAGAAAAAGACAAGAACAGGACATTAGAATAAAAGCAAATTACAAGACAAAAAGTAGAGGCTAAAAAAACAAAAACAAAAAAAGGTTAAAGGTTGTCATTGTTTCAAGGCTGAGTGCCTGATATTTATTGTGAGCGCGTAGCATTGAAAATTTGTTGACTCGATTCAAGCTTGGCTTTTTCTAGCCTTTTTCTAGCTGCTGCTGCTACGTGCGGCAGCTGAAATTTTCCAGTTTTTGGCCTCGATTTTTCGTAAATTGCCGCACAATCAGCATAAATTTTGTCTGGGCCTCCCAAATTAGGCGGCATAGTTGCCGGGGCGTGCCAAGGTAGTCCTAGAAACCAAAACAAGTCCAAAGCACCGGCCATCTATTCAGATTGAAAGGCACAAATTTGTGCTAATGAGTTTTGAAAAGGGATTTGTTGTTGCCTGCTGCTGCAGCACAGCCAAAGTCTCTTGTGTTCGACCTGCTTAATGTTTTGCTGAGAGAGAGTGCTTCCCAGCCTCCCAGCGTCACAGCCTGCCACTCTGCTCATTTGCAACTTGCTATTTGCCTGGCCAGCTAAGCAGGTCAGTGTTAGCTCACCTGCCGCCCCCTCCCCCTCCCCCAGCCAAGCTAATCCACCTTCTACTCAGCTTGGCTAGTCACGTGTGGCAATTGCTGCCCGGCTCGCTTCGACTATCCTATTGGTAATTGAGTTAAACTTTTGTGCCCCAAAGTAGGCCATTCCGCTGGCTTCACTGAGCTGTGAGCCAGCGATTGCATCACAAGATGATGATGCCCCATCGCATCTACACTCGTTGGAAAGTTTTAAAACATCCGCACACAATTGAAAGTGTATCCATATAGAACGTGCCAAAGTGTGATGTACACACAGATCCATCTAAACGTGGATAAAGATCAGTGTTTATGCGTGCATCAAATTCGTGATATTACACTTGGGCGAAAGCTCTTTGACATGCCCTGATCTTTAATTTTTCATTTTTGGCATATTTTTAGATTTATTACTAAAGTAAAATCAATCATTTCGTAATTCATTAAGAAATTTTTTTTTAGATTAAAAATAGTGTAGGTCAAAACTTCAAAATGCCATAACTTCGTCAAAACTCAACGTATCTTCAAAAGCGAGGGCTTTTTGATCATAGTTTTGCCCCTAAATCAATCGTGCATTTAAAGTTGAAAACGAAATTTGAGGTCGGAAGACAAGTAAAAATTATAGCCTGAAAATCGGTATATCGATAAATGGGCATAGGTCGAAACTTCAAAATGCCATAACTCCGTCAAAACTCAACGTATCTTCAAAAGCGAGGGCTTTTTGATCATAGTTTTGCCCCTAAATCAATCGTGCATTTAAAGTTGAAAACGGAATTTGAGGTCGGAAGACAAGTAAAAATTATATCCTGAAAATCGGTATATCGATAAATGGGCATAGGTCGAAACTTCAAAATGCCATAACTTCGTCAAAACTCAACGTATCTTCAAAAGCGAGGGCTTTTTGATCATAGTTTTGCCCCTAAATCAATCGTGCATTTAAAGTTGAAAACGAAATTTGAGGTCGGAAGACAAGTAAAAATTATATCCTGAAAATCGGTATATCGATAAATGGGCATAGGTCGAAACTTCAAAATGCCATAACTCCGTCAAAACTCAACGTATCTTCAAAAGCGAGGGCTTTTTGATCATAGTTTTGCCCCTAAATCAATCGTGCATTTAAAGTTGAAAACGAAATTTGAGGTCGGAAGACAAGTAAAAATTATAGCCCGAAAATCGATATATCGGTGTATGGGCATAGGTCGAAACTTCAAAATGCCATAACTTCGTCAAAACTCAACGTATCTTCAAAAGCGAGGGCTTTTTGGTCATAGTTTTGCCCCTAAATCAATCGTGCATTTAAAGTTGAAAACGAAATTTGAGGTCGGAAGACAAGTAAAAATTATAGCCTGAAAATCGATATATCGGTGTATGGGCATAGGTCGAAACTTCAAAATGCCATAACTTCGTCAAAACTCAACGTATCTTCAAAAGCGAGGGCTTTTTGATCATAGTTTTGCCCCTAAATCAATCGTGCATTTAAAGTTGAAAACGAAATTTGAGGTCGGAAGACAAGTAAAAATTATAGCCTGAAAATCGATATATCGGTGTATGGGCATAGGTCGAAACTTCAAAATGCCATAACTTCGTCAAAACTCAACGTATCTTCAAAAGCGAGGGCTTTTTGATCATAGTTTTGCCCCTAAATCAATCGTGCATTTAAAGTTGAAAACGAAATTTGAGGTCGGAAGACAAGTAAAAATTATAGCCTGAAAATCGATATATCGGTGTATGGGCATAGGTCGAAACTTCAAAATGCCATTACTTCGTCAAAACTCAACATATCTTCAAAAGCGAGGGCTTTTTGATCATAGTTTTGCCCCTAAATCAATCGTGCATTTAAAGTTGAAAACGAAATTTGAGGTCGGAAGACAAGTAAAAATTATAGCCTGAAAATCGATATATCGGTGTATGGGCATAGGTCGAAACTTCAAAATGCCATAACTTCGTCAAAACTCAACGTATCTTCAAAAGCGAGGGCTTTTTGATCATAGTTTTGCCCCTAAATCAATCGTGCATTTAAAGTTGAAAACGAAATTTGAGGTCGGAAGACAAGTAAAAATTATAGCCTGAAAATCGATATATCGGTGTATGGGCATAGGTCGAAACTTCAAAATGCCATAACTTCGTCAAAACTCAACGTATCTTCAAAAGCGAGGGCTTTTTGATCATAGTTTTGCCCATAAATCAATCGTGCATTTAAAGTTGAAAACGAAATTTGAGGTCGGAAGACAAGTAAAAATTATAGCCTGAAAATCGATATATCGGTGTATGGGCATAGGTCGAAACTTCAAAATGCCATTACTTCGTCAAAACTCAACATATCTTCAAAAGCGAGGGCTTTTTGATGAGCTGCAAGGCCGGTTCACGCCTTTTGCGCTTGCGTCACCCAGCCAGGTACAGGAAACTGGGCAAATCCTAGCAGCGAAATCTTAAAAAATTGAACTAATTTGTTATTTTGGCCAAAACTGGTGAATTTAAGCTTAGGAGTGAAATCCAACAAAAATTCTAATAAACATTGAAGTGTATTGAAATTCGGATAGTTTTGTGAGTAGCTTTCGATTCCACGGATTCGTATTCGATGGGACAAGTTCAAGAGAAGTACGCGCACATAAACATCAGGCATTTAGGCTTTCGTTTAGTTTTTGGTAATCCAAATATGGCAAGTGCTGTTGCCATGGTGTATGGTAAATTGTTGTGGCAATGAGAAACGTTGGAGCCAGCCTGCAGGGCCTGAGTGTTGGAGAGTGCCAAAAGCAGTAGACACTCGCACACAATGGAAAGTGCATTTCCATTTGCGAACGGATGGAGAACGGGTGGCCTGGTGGATAGGCCGGGTCGGGACGGGTGGTCCAAAATTCAAATACCAAACCCAACCAATTCAGCCAGCAAACAGGCGCACTTCAAATGTTATTGAAATATTTATAAGGCGGACACACACACCCGCACACTCACACACGCAAACACCCCCACACACACCACCACACACACAGCTACACCTACAGTAGTGGAACCTGAACACTTACAGCAATCAAATGCACACAATAAAACATTTTCAATAACTCTTTCGACGCTGCAGCAATGCCATTAAGCAGTCGGAGTTCCGCTCGATTCCTGCAACTGCCCCATGCCATGACCCATTCCGCCTCATTTTGCCACACAGTTGCCATACACATATTTTTGGGGTACCTCTATGCCGCTGAGCTCGTAACTGCACTTGAATCTCGCACTCTGTTTGTTGTCTGTCTATATGTTTGTTGTTGCTGTTGTTGTTGTTTGTGCCCCACTGTGCAAAAGCGCACGGGCCTCCCAACGTGCGCCGTTGCACTGTGCAATGTCAATGGATTAGACTTGATGCGAGAGTGAGAAAGGGAGAGTGTGTGTGTGTGAGAGAGAGAGAGACAGAGAGGGGGTGTGCGTGTGTGCAACTCAAGTGGCTATCAATCGTTGCCCTTGCCGTTTTCAGTTTGGGTTTTTATTTAGTTTGTGGTTTTTTTTTTTGGTTTCCTTTCTTTCTTTTTTTCTATTTTGTGCCCACGTGTTGATGGAATTATTTGCAGTTCGAACTATTCCCATTTTTTGTTTCAATCCGTTAGTATTTTTAGTTTTTACAGTTAGCTGCAATCGGCACTCGGGCTACATATATGAATATAGACGAGCGTTTGATTGCTTTGAAAACATTGGCAAGCGTTGGAGTTTCAAGTACTCAGCTTTCTATGCGTTCTGTTTTTCGCTCTCGTTTTTGTCTGCTAAATTACTAACGAGTTTTTCACAGTTTGGGCCGCAAAATAAATGCAAGTCACGTACCGAGCGGCACGGGATGAAAGCGCTCCACAATGCCAGCAAGGACATTGTCAACACAAAAGCCGCCGCCAACTGTCCGTACGTCCTCCGTCCGTCAGTCCTTCGTCCTTCCCTGCTGTTATCCTTGCTGCCACTTCCACTAGATCCTGTCTCTGTCTTGGGCATCGTCACTCAGCGGCGCTGTTTGTTTGTCAACATTCCGAACCCTTCACATGAAAAAAAAAAAAAAATCCCCAAACCCCCTGAACACAAATTGCGCAAATCCTTTTAAAGGCAAAGCAGCCGTCGGCGTCCTACGCGCTTTTCACACCCACCCCCCAAAACAGAAAGCCACCCAGTGCCATCTCTTTCACTTGGTCTATTTGTGTCTCTGTCACACTGTGCACGTTTAAATACGCAAACAGTCGACGAGGCTACGTGCTTGGAAAATAATTTAAAAGCTCAAAAGGTGAGCAAAGCAGCGGGCATAGGCACGTTCTAACAACAACAAACAACACACAACTCACAACATGCTCCAAACAACAAAATGGCGTAAAAAATCCCACAACGGCGCTGCCTCTGCTTCTCCCACATTTCTTGTTTTTTTTTTTTTTTTTTTTGGATTTTTGTCTTCTTGTGTGCCGCGGTGTTTGTTTTAAAAATTTATGAAAATTTGTTTTTCCCCAAAGCCGACACACGCACACACACACACACATCAAAAGGCAAAAGTCGTACTGCAATCGGCAGCTGGCAAATCAGCCGAACAATTTGCATTTTCAATTTGCAACAACAAACAACATTGATAGCATAGCGGCAGAAAATTCGCTTGCCGCCTCAAACTGCGTCCTAACGAAGCAATAATCAATTATCAATAAATTTAACGGAAGCTTCCGGATGTCCTCCCACCTGCCCCTTCCTCGACAGCAGCGCACAAATTGCGCCTAGAGAGGCAGCAAGGCGCTGATTAAGGATGTGATGCGGCAAGCTCCTCTCGACTTTTATCTGCCACACAGCCCGACGCAATCGTTCTCCTTATGAGCTGCCGCGGTTGCTACAGTTGCCAGTTGCCAGTCGCCACGCCACCGCCCTTGCAGTCATTGCTTTTACGCCCATTCTTTGCTTTAATGACATTTTAAACACGCACACATACGCACACGCACACACACACACACACACACAGACAGCAACGCATTTGTGTTTATGCGAGGCAAAAAGTTATGTTTGAGATTTCAGCAAAGTTGAATCATAAAACAAGCATTGAATTGCTTAACTCTAATGATATGTGAATAAGTTTTATTGAGCATAATTCTAATTAACTCAAAAACTTTCTGGAAATTGGAAGCATTTTCATGTTCTAGTTGTATGCAAAAGTTTGGGCTGGTTTATGCTTAACAATTCCGAAATTTGAATTGGCACTTAGAATTTAAATTTAGCCATCCGAGAGAATTGAGTACAATTTTCAATTTGGTAGTTTCGAAATAAATGCATATTTAAGCTTTTTACTAATTAAGAGAACGGGCAGAGAAAGTTGGAAAAGAGCAAAGATATCTTCCTCTGAAAACACATTTAAATTCTTTACATTTTGAATCTTCTCGTTTCGAGCATCTCTTATGTTCATTTTTAATCTTTTATTTCGTTTAATGACTAAATTTGAAATGATTCACATATTGCATCTGCACGATTATAGAATATTTTATTGAATGACTCTCGTTTCTAGAATCGTTTATGTATTCAATGATTACATGAAAATGATGACGTATCAAATCATCCTAACTCTTCCAAATGGAGATGATTCACATTTTGAATTAACTCTTTAAATGATTCAAATTTCAATTAAGTATTTAAAAGAGTTTTGAAGCATTTGCTTATATATTGCCAAACTAATATCAAAGCTTGGTGGCTCTGCAGCTTGAGTTGTAGGTGTTATTGTGATAAACGTTTACGCATAAACGCAGTCAGGCTGTGACAACAGCACCTTAACACCTTGCACCTTGCACCTTGCAGTTGCCTTCAG
This sequence comes from Drosophila nr. perissopoda 5 BK-2023a, assembly GCA_035044105.1. Lineage (NCBI taxonomy): Eukaryota > Metazoa > Arthropoda > Insecta > Diptera > Drosophilidae > Drosophila > Drosophila nr. perissopoda 5 BK-2023a. The sequence continues at coordinate 2,279,276 of JAWNMK010000122.1, forward strand.
CAGATAGCAGAGATGGCTCTCAGCACAAGGCGACTTGCTGGCCTGCTGTTTCATCCTTGAATGCATTTTGGCGGCACTTGCTTTCACAGTGCTCTGTGCTCTGCTGACTGCACCAGTGTCTTGGATCTTTTGCAAATTACTTTGCAAAAGTAAAGCGACAGTTGCCCTTTCCACAGCTTGCAGCATCCATAAGATATGCACAAACAGGCAGGCCAGGAATGGAGGAGCGAGCAGCTGGCAGCTCGGAGTTCGGCGTCAGCAGCAAGTCTGAGCATTTGCCTACCTCGTTGCATACACACGCAAGGATATCGTTTGGCGGCGGCGTTGCAGTCATTGCCACAGCCAGCCAAGTGTTTGCTGTTTGCCATCGCTCGCTGGCATTTGAGAAATGGCGTCCTGCATGCAGCTTCTTGATAAGCCCCCGGTGCGGTGCGGTGCGGTGGGTGGTTGGGTGGGTGGAGCAGGGATGTGTTGCATATCCTGGCTTCATTTCTCAGCTGTCTGCTGCTGCTCGCTGCCTGTTCCCTGCCAACAGGACTGACTACGGGCACAGGCAAAACAGCAACGTAATCACCTTTTGCAATTAATTTAAGTGGATTTAGTGTGCAATGGTTTTGCGTATCTGCCACTCCCGCTCTCTCTTCCTCTCTCTCTCTCTCTCTCTGTCTGTCTCCGTCTCTTTTTTCGTTGTCTCGCTTACACGCCTTGCTGAAAAATGGCTGACTAAAGGTGTTGATGAGCTGTTTTTTTGTTGCAGCGCTGCTGGCAAATGACTTCGCAACGGGGGAATTTGCCAGGATGCCGGCAGGATGATTATTATGGTAACCGAGCTTAGATTAGACATTTGCAAAACTTCAACTGTGGCAGCTTTGTGTTTTTTTTTATTTAACTTTCCACTAGATTACCGACGAGAAACTTAAATACATTTCCGCTGCAGTTGTGAAAATTTCAGGTGGATTTTCGATTTAAATGCCATGCCCCACATTTGCATCTATTGGCAGCTGCCACTGTCCAAATAAATATCTTACATACTACAAATCAGCTTTATAGCACAATATTCTTATTCCAATTTCAGATATGTGTATATAAATTGAAGCAGACACTCTTCCTCGTGCTCGTCGTGTTTGTTTATTTTGAAGTTCATGGCTTGGCTTGCATTTCCAGGGAAACTGCATCTAATGCCTGCCACAGTGAAACTCTTTTCAGCTGCTGCTGCTCGGTTGCATTTGATTTATTTACTTGCCCCGTTCGACTTTGTGTTGTCTTTGACGTTGGCATTGTTGTTATTATTACCATGTCGAGGAGTTGTCTGGCATTCTTTGCTGCTGCTGCTGCTGCTGCTTTTTTTCTATAATTTTCGTTCCTTATGTACAGTAAAAATTCACATAGTTTATATTGACTGGAAAGTAAATACAAATAAATAAACAAATTGCTGTTGCGCATACGACGCGTTGTCTCCGCTTGCTGCAGTTAATTTGTCGAGCCACGTTTGCCGGGCCTGGGTCCCAGCTTCATTACACTTTGGGGGCTGTGTTTATCTTAAATGTTTACACTGCATTTTCACAACGGCATTTTCGTAGAAGTTTTCAATTGTTGCATGAAGTGCACATTGAGTCGGAGCACTGCTCATTATGCCCCGTGGAGGTGGAGAGATCAAGCTTCCTCGTCTTACTAGTTATCCATTTGCCTGTTAATCATTATTTGAATTTTTGTATTTTTTTTGTTGTATTTTTTGGATTTTATGAAGAGTGAAGTGCGTTGGGAGCTATGGGGTCCAGTGTAAGGGGGTCCGTCCGTCTGTCTGTCCGTCCTTGTTTACATAGCTGGCGTCTCTTGCGCTCATTACGAATGCAGTCGCAGATTGCAGCTCTAAACGAAATTTACATAAATTTTGATGAGCTCTTCTCGGTAAACGTGGAACGAGATGAGAAAAATGTGCAGTCGCCTCTGGGCCATGACTGTTTCATTTTCTATGCTAAACTTGAGTAAATAAAAAACACAACAACAACAACAACAACAAGAACATCATCAACGGAACCAGCACCAACTCGAGTGACTGACGAACTAATGAGTTGTGCCACTCGACTCCGGCCAACCAGCCAACCAGCCAACTACTTCCCAATCTCGGTGCTTACATTATCGATCTCGGCTTCGACCAGTGTCTCTGACTGTCGATGCCTGATGCTGTTCGCTAAACTGTTGCCACTTGAGCATTGCAATTCATCAATTTATCAAACGTTTGCACAGCCAATTCAATGATGGACCGCCCGGACAAGCCCCGTAGACCCAGCATATCCAATCCAGCAAAACAGAGCCATTCGTTCTCAGTGGCTTTTTTTGTGTTTTTGCAAATCATCATCATTTTTTTTTGTATCGTCATGAAGTCGTTTGTATCTATCAGAACGTCGAGTTCAAGCTGGGAGTTGGGAGCGTCTAGTGCTTTCAAGTGTACTGCATGACATGTGGCTTTCCTTCTCTTACTTTATATATATATGTGTATATATGTATATAGATATATATATTTTTTTTAAGTTTTCTCCATTTTATCTGCCTTTTGGTGTGTAGCAGAAGCAGTTTTATTGGTTGCTCTAGCGGCTAGACTAGTTTTTAGCGCACTTTGCAGCTGCTGCCGATTTGACCAAAACACAAGGTTTGAGTCGAGATTTATGGTGCTTGGCATTGGCTGCAACGCTGAGCATTACTAAGCATAGGGATAAACCTAGTTCTATTCTTTTTTTTTGCCCATTTGTTCAACTGTCTCTTTGAATTTTCATTCTTTATCGAAACTCATTGAGCAGATACTCGAGCAGACACTCGCTTTTGTCATAATTAATCTCAGTTGTCGACTTCGATTTCACACTCGTTTTTTCAATTCTCTGTTTTATGTTGCATCCTTAAACGTTGTTTATATATTAAAGTTATCATTATTTGAGCACACGTTGAGTTTCTTATGTAATTTCCTTGAATCTGATATATATATATAAATATAATAATATGATGATATTTTGGAGCTGCACCTTCAGCAATTGAAATATTTATAGCAACATTATCCGAGCACTAGAACTATGTTGATTAGGGTCGGATGTGCTCCCTTGTTGCACATAGCCAAACATCACTAATTTGCTCATTTCAATTTCATTAAGTTGGCAGCACTGTTTGCATATTAGCATGGCAAACAGTCTGTACCTTAACCAAAGGAGGAGTCTAACAGTTGATGAGACATCTCTAAACAGCTCTCTGCTGGGCAATGACGATGTGACTACTATGCCGATGACGATGATGATGACGATGATGATGACGATGGGGCTTGTTGGCTGCTGCTTGCCAATGTTGTTGTCTGCAGAGAGGCAATAACAACGCAAGAGCCAAATGAGCTGCAGGCAAAACAGATAGCAAGACAACACAGCACTGTCTGCAACACAAATCGAAAGGATGTGTTGCCGTATAACGTTGTTTTAGTTGTTGCTATTGTTGCTGCTGTTTTGGTTGCTATAGTTGTGTTTGGCAAGAAGCTTTCGTCGAGCTACCGTCTATGATTCCAGCTCAAACTGGGCATATTTGCCAACGAAGCCAAAGCCAAACATACAAACAGGCGAAGAAGCAGTTGCAGAAAATCCAACGTGGATTCAACGAGAGGAGACCGCAACCTAAACGCTGTTGATGCTACACGCCAAAGTTGGCAACCAAATATTGTTGCATCAGATGGCAAAACAAAGGCAGAAATGCCACAAGCCAAGCAGTTGATAGACACGAAAGATGCTCTGCATTAAGCTTATTAATGAAATGCACACTTCAAAATGTGTGTTTAGATTAAATTGTTAATTATTTGATTGCAATTTAATTCCAATATTGATAATTGGCTACAGTTTGAATTTAGCTCCTGTTTAACTTGCAATCGCATTTAGCAAATATCACACATAAGCTAAAATTACGGTTGAAACAATAAATATAGTCTTGAAATCTATACTCTTAATTCGAGAAAGATTGACCAACGCATAAAAGAATTTTGTATCTTTTTTCAGTTCAATATACCCCTTCCATTTCAGCACACAGGGCTTTTCAGCAGTTAGGCTGGCGGGTAGAGGAGAGCCGCATAATTGGCCAAGTGGTTAAGGCCGCCTCTAGCCCAGACTGCTGCACTCACCACCTGGATAACCAACAGTCGAGTCCCAGTCAGAGCCAGAGTCAGAGTCACACTCCCAGCCACAGAGCCACAGCATCCGAATCAACTTCAACCTTAGCTTGTATCGCTGCCTTTGCATCTGGAGACGAGTTTTGCTGGGTAAAAATTTTATTTTTAGTCATCCTCGTTGTCTGCTCGTTCTACCTTTGCCACTGCTGGCCTGGCTGCCTGACTGCCAGTCTGCTTGGCTAACTGGGATGGCTTGTTGGTAGATTGCGTGGCAAGCATATAACGACTTGCCGCTTGTGTTATTATCTCGGGGCATAAATTTTATGGGCAATATTCACAGCTCCACCCACTGTTGAAAATGATTCTGTGTGTTCTGTGCCGCTCTCTCCTTCATTCTCATTCTCATTCTCCTTCTCACTGACTGTTTATCTCTATCCGCTAGCCAATTGCTAAAATTATTTGTGGCCCACAGGCCGACTCGAGCCGAGTCAAATAAATTATGCAAAAGCTGCCCGCCAGTTGCCGTAGCAAGCAAATTGATTCGCTGCGACTCCTTGACTGACAGCTTCTCACAGTTGGTGACGGATTCACAGTTGGAGTTGAATTTGGATTCAGATTGTTGCGGAACAAATCACTTGGCGCCACTTTGGGACAATTGGCGTAGCCATGGGAGCTGTTTGGTGTGGACACATACAGTTAGTCAGTCAGTCAGTCAGTCAGTCTGTCTTTCGATCTGTGACTTTTGCCAAATCAGCAAAAGATTGCAGTCACATTTTTGGGGCGCAGCTTGACACAGTCACAAGCCAACAGCTGTTGGTTGTAGTTTTGTTTTCAGTTTTTTTCAAAGCCGCAAAACAAGTTTCCATTACAAATTCCATAAGCAGCAAAGGCATTGAGACAAAGCCGCGTTGAGTTATTAGAGCCGTTTGGGTGTCAACCTCAGCAGTCTGTTTTGTTGCTTTTTGTTTTGTTCTATTCATTGTTTTTTGCTGCCTGCAAGCTTTTGCCATTTATTTATGTTCATATTCAGATTTCACAAAGCAACACACACACAACCAATTTGTTGCTAGCAAAACTGACAGTTCAAATTGCTTACAAGTGGCACACAGCGCCTTTTTCGAATAGATGCGGATCGCAGCGAACAACTCGCAGCGAGTCATCAATGAAGTTGTTAAAATCGGCAACAAGGGCCACTTGGGATTGACAGCTGCGAATGGTTCGCTGCTGAGAGAGATAGAGAGAGGGAGGCTTCAGTGGGAGCAGCCAAGAGTTTCGACCATTTTTTTTTGGGCTGCCAACTTCAAGTGAGAGTCTCCAGAGACAGCGATACAAGTTCAACTTGAAGATTTAAGGCACTTGAGAACGCCAAAAAAAAAGTCTTATATATAAAGATATATATACTATAGATGTATGAACATAACTACGTACTTTTCGCTGGTATCCAATCTTTTGATAACAGGCCTCACTGTACTTACAGCTAAGCACCTAAATATGACAACTTTTCGCCTTTTGCTAACACAAAAAATGTTGTCAGCTGGCTATAAAAATTCCATATTCCATAATACTCATGTGGATGAAAAAAGTGGCTACAAGGACGACGCGAGACCCTTGTGCCCAGCACGTGGCCATAAAGTGTTGGCAATTTGAGGCTAGGGAATCTGGTAGCGGAGCGGTTCCACATTTCGTGCTGGGCTCGTCATATTTTATGTCCAAATAGTTAAGCGAATGCACAAATACACATAAAAACAAAAAAAGAAGAAATGCTGGAAAATTGCTTGTAAAACATTTTTGTATGTGTGTGTGACATTGACAGTGGGTGGGGTAGTAGACAGAGAAAAAAGAGAGAGAGAGTGAGAGAGAGCTAGAGAATGACAGAGAGCGGTACACATTTATACCAAATCTCCGGTCTCGGCTACACATTCCCATAAATCACAAAAAGCATTTCAATTTTTTTTCTCTCTTATTTTTTTTTGGCCTACAACGAAATTTTTTTTTGCCGGCTACATTAATGCGCCTACACACACATCAAATGGGCATGGCAGCGGCGCGAGGAGTTGGGGGTATCTATCTGGTATGTAACTGACAGCCTATTTGCGCCTCGGCAGCCATCGTCACCGCTAGGTTCTGCTGCTGCGCCATGCAACAACAACAGCAACCAGTAACAAGAACAACAAACGTTGCCGGCTCCTGCCAGGCGGTGGCTTCGTTTTAAGCTATTTATGATTTTAGCGCAAAACACTCTTTGTTCTAGGAGGTACATAGGATTATATGTACAATAAAACAATATTTGTGATTATTAAATAAATGCTTAACAAATATTTGGGTGGAATAATTTGTTTATGTGCACGTGATGATGTCCTCCAAAAATCGTTTAAATGAAATTGCCATTTAAAGTCTTAGTTGAATGGCATATTCCGTTTCAGCAGCTAAGTCTTAACTGAATACTCAATCCATTCAATACATAAATCTCTGCTTAGATTTTCAATTTGCAGCCTCAGTTGAATACTTTAAATGCTTAATCAATGCAATACATAAGTCAGTAAACTATAATCGACATTTAAATCGAATGTTTACCATTTTAAAATATAGGTTTAGTGCTCACAATACGTAAAGCTATATTCTAATTGGAACTATTAGAAACATTATAGCTGCAAATGTGCGGAAAGACAAAGCATATTCAAATAATATGACGAATTGTGAAAGAGGCGCTCAATTGTAGAGTATTTTCATATCAGGCAATATCCTTTATGATTTCTTTTATTTTTCGTCATTGCTTGTTTTATTTTTATTTTATTTGCATGCTGATTTTTCCGGGCAGCAGCAGTTTGGCAGCCCAGTGTTGTTTATATTGCTGATGCCGTAGAAAGAAAAAAGGGGAACTGGTTTGGTTGGGGTGCTGGGGCCAGGGGTGAAGCTTGTGCAGACTCGCGAATGTTTAACAAATGTGTGACATTTTTGTGTGTGCGTATGTGTGTGCGTGTGTGTGTTTTGTGTGTGGGGAACAAAGGATTGGGGGCAAGAGCATGGGTAAATTTTCTGTGAATGCCTCCCGATTTGCCATGTGTGCTCCTTTCAACTCACAACTCTCAATTCTCGGCTGGCGCTGTCTGTTTGCTCTTCGCACACGCGTTTGGAATTGATTTTTATGCTGTGATTATATTTTCGAAAAGGTTGACGATGAGCTCGAATCAAGGCTGTGGTTGTGCTTGCAAGGGATATGCGGGTGGGGATTGTTGTAGGGGGTCGTGCTACACTGTTTGTTTTTACAACAGCAACAAGAAGAACAAGAGCAACAATGAAGTGTCGCCAACACGCTTGAAAAAATATAAATTAAATTGTGCGTTCATTTTGTTTTAATGGGTTGCGCCCCCAATCGGGTTGCGTTGTATGGAGCAAGTGAGGAGCCGGGGAGGGGAGGGGAGGGGATGATGGGGGCAGACACAGTGGCAGATGCTGCACGGACTGATAGTCGACGGTTTGCCACTTTTATGCCCCTTGTTTAACGATCGGAAGTCATATTCATAAAAATATGTCAATGAATTGAGAATTATTTATGGCACAACATAAAAAACGGGCCAAATAAATAAATTACGGGGCATAAAAGTTGTCGCAGAGTGCGTTCAACAATGAAATACCTGTGCCTGCTTGGACATTCAAGTAGTTTTTGGTTGTATATCAATTTCAAAATGCATAAAACCAATTTTAATTTGGATTATTGAAATGTGTTGCAAGAAAGCTGTACTTTTGGGATGATCATGTTGAAGTGGACTCTGCAAAAATCACAGTAAAATAAACTGTGGCAGAGGTATTAAATGTGACAAACTCGACAGTTTTGCAAATATATTTGGAAAGTGTGTTAAGAGAGGCCTTTGCTAAATTGGATTTGGCTGGTGGAAGGCCTTGCGCTCAATTCACAAGGCTGAAATTGAAACTGAAACAGAAACTTAATTGCAATTAAAAGGCAAGTCGAGTCGAGTCAAGTCGAGGACCAGCATCGACTGAACGAGCAGCGAGAGCAACACCTACCGTTAAATGTAGCGCTGCGTTAGACTTTTGCCAGGCAAGCGACCTACTTTCATAAATACACACACACACACACACACACACACACATACTAGCACACCCAAAAGCCCAATGAGTGCCCGTTGCCGGAGTTAGAGCCGGTTCCTGCCCCGTTCCGGACGTCAGTCAGCCGGCGATGTGTTGGCCAAAAGGCTTAAATTTCCAAACGACAATTAGAAAATTTGCAAATTACACGGGACGGACCGGTGAGAGGGCGGCGAGCGGAAACTTTTAATGAAAAGTTTGCATGGCAAAGCAAACAGTGGAAAACTTGTCAGGCAACATGCTGCTGTTGTTGTTGTCGCTTTTGCCAGGCGTGTTCCATCTCCGGACAGCGGAACTGGCCACAGTCGCAGCGAGCTCGCTGCATTGTCAGCCGCCGATTCGACTTGGCATTAAATTATGGCCCAGCTGAGAGAGAAAGAGAGAGAGAGGCAACCAGCGAACGGGTGTTAACTTGGTAATTTTATGCCTGAGTTAGCATTTAATTTGTGTAAACGATTTTGTGGATTTTATGCGCGCTATTAAAATTCCAAGTCAGCAGGCGAAGGGTGAGCCTTAACTGAGACATTGCGTAAGCTGTCCAAATTGACCAAATGACAGACAGACAGACAGTTGTAGGAGAAATGACATTGATATAAGTTTACTTACAGGCAATGAAATTAGTTCGAGCGTCAACCTAAAATGAGAAATAATATTTGGCTTTTAGTATGACATAAAATATGAATGGAGGCGAACATTAAACTTGGCTTATTTAATGATAATTACAACAACATTTCCTTATGTGTGCGTTTTGTCATTATGTAATCCGCTTAAGATGTCAAAGTGGCATATTGCGCATACGCGACTTTGGCCCCCACAGCTGACAAAGACATTCCTTTTTTTTTTTTGTTTTTGGCCTAATGCGACGCTCATTTGAAACTCATTTCAATTTTAACACTTTTATGCTGTATTCTGGCACAGTCAGCTAGCAGCGACGCCGACGCCGACATCGATGTCGACGTCGCCGTCAGCATAGTCGCTTTACGGCTCGTAAAAAACTTTTTTGGCGCCGCACATTATTAAAATTTCTTTATGACAAGCGAGGCGAGAGTGAAGAGCCAAAGAGCCGCTCCAAAGAGTCGTCGTCGACGAAGACGACGCGACAAAAGGCATAAAAACTGGTAACAAAATATTTGTGCTCGCCATACCCTGTCGGAGTGCATACCATATGGGGTATATGCATTTGACTTTACGATTTTACATAAAGTTCAAAAATATTACACTTGAAAACCATTAAGAATTTTAGGTTTGGGTTAAGTGTATTTTTAATAACTCTATAGCAGCATAGAGGGTAACTGTTAGCACAGCATTCTTCGGACATTTTTGTTTGTTAAGGCAGAAATTTGTTTTGGTCTTTAGCTTATGCATAAATTAACATGAGATTTATGTACCCGTCCACTTGAAACTGAGCCAAGAGCCAAAAGACAGCGCCTAACAAGTTAAGGATAGCCAAATAATAGTCGGACAAGCATTTGAACCCAACTTTTTTGAACGACTTTAAAAATGTTTCTTCTCCCAAAACACAAGAATCTGGTGCCTTAAGAAGAGTCGCAGCAAATGACGGGAGATGCAACTCAGACTTAAGCCCAACTCTTTTAGTTGGCACTGTTTAACTTGGCAACTTTGCAGCCGTCTATGTCTGGCTTTAAGAGTGCCAAGCGTAATGAGATTTTTCATTAGGCCAAGCAACGCAATTTATGTGCATATTTAAGTCACATTTAAACAAGATATGAAACCAAAAGGAAAACAAAACAAAAACACGACGATGACAATCAAATGATGCGCTTTATATGGCGCTGAAACCGTTGACCATAACGGAAACTTGTTTTTAATTAAAACCTTTCCGTTTCGAATTCCAATTGCCACTTAAAATGATCATACAATTCGATATGAATATTTAAAAATGCATAAATAACTGCAGAGTTAAGCGGCTAATGTCGTTGTCGATTTCTGGCAGCCAATTGAGGTGAATTTATGAATTTATGAAATGCCATTCCGCGAGAATCATATCAAATCAGTCAACTCAAATCGGGCATGGAATTAAGTCGTGAAAAAATGTAACACAATTAGAGGGTGGCTGGCTGGTGAGGGGTATACATTTCGAATGCGGTCTCGATTCGTCGTTATTTGTGTTTCTGTTTTTGAGGCATGCCATAGCTTTGTTTTCCGTTCAGATCGACCGAATCCACCGCCCTCATCGGTCAGACTCTGTTTTAATTTTTTTCTCGCGGAAGTCACGTAGCGAGTGAAAATGAGTTTTGTCGGTTTTACACTATATCCTATAACTAAACAGAAATCATTATTTATGCCGCCTCGGTACAACACCCAACATGCCACATGCCGCATGCCACATGAATGGCTGGTCTTTCTTTCTTTCTGTTGCGGTCAATGGAAGCCGCGGCAGGAATTGAGCAATTTGCACGTCTGGTTTAGTCAAAACAAACTAAAACAACGAGCCCAGTAGGCGTACAATGGACAATTGGACATATAGCGACCATCCAGAATACAGAAAACAATTCAACTATTAGGTCGACTTCAACTACGAGTTCCAGTGCGAGTCTGAGTTCGAGTACGATTGCGAGTTCGAGTACCCGTGCCAGGTTCATTTCGAAGAAGTGCCATAAATTCGTCAATTATGACGGCTGGGCATGCGGACGCTTTGGTTATGAAACGGTAGGGCTCCAGACGGCTCCCAGGGAGTGCCTATTTCCATGCATATGTATGCTTGGACAGATTGACAGCTGTCAAGCATTGAGTGACCAATGGTCAACGAGCAGGCAGCCGGAGCTGGTCGAACACAAATTGATTAAGGCATGTCAAATACATATTGCAAAAATGTATGTAAATGTATATTGAAATTGGAATCAAGACTTCTTCTCTAGAAAATGCCAAGAGTAAATTCTTATTTAGTTTAAGTTGCCCGTCCACATTGGCTGAAATAACACCAATAATAAACTTACTTTATTTTGAAACCTAACACATATTTATATTTAATTAAAATAAAATCTTGTAAGATCAATTGTGGGCCCAAATTACAATTTCCGCAGTTCATAAAGTGGTTGATTCGATGTTTTTAGATGACAAACAAATGTTTAGACTTAAAAAAAAAAAAATTTGGTGTACAAGCATTTCAAGACATGTTTAATTTAAACGGATCTCCTTCGCTCAAGTTAAAAATGTAATTTATATAAAAATTTATAAAATATAACTAATACAATTGTAAAATTATATTTTTATTGTTTTACTCTTTTCAATTTTATTTATTTTATATTTAAGAATTCAAAATGGTCTAATGACTTTGCAAAATGTTTAAATAGAAGATAAAATCATTTCATCGACTTTCAAAGTACAAATAAAATCTGCTTAATCTCATCTCTCTTCTGAAAGTCTAACAAGTGAATATGTAAAGCGTATTTAAAACTGTTATAAAAGTTGATCAAATTGATGACATTATAACATACACGATCCATTGACTTTTATTGTTGGATTTATGCAACATTTTGTATGCTCTAATCAGAAGAACATGTTATGAATGAGATAAATTACGAATAACATAAGCTAAAAGCCCCTATATAAAGCCCAACACAAATGAAACATTAGAATAATTCCAGCAATATGTCGAAGTCGAGGGCATCAAATAGGAGCACCTAAGCCTTGGATGGCCCCGTGCTGCCATCATAACAATTTCAAATGTCTTTCTAATCCATTTACAATCCATTTACGAGCTTCTTTCTAATCCAATACAACCCACACGGCGTGTTCCCCCAATGAGCAACCAAAATGCGGGGCATTAACTCCCCCCGCACACACACACACACACACACACACAATTGCAAACACGTGTGCGGCGTGCAGTCATCGTCAACACACTGAGCTGGCAACTGGAAACTGGCAAGAGGCGTCATTTAATTAACCCGCGAATGCAGACACACACAGAGGGAGAACCGGAGCCCCGACCGGGCGACCACATGATGGGGGCCACATAGAGCCGTGTACGGTCCGTGCTCGGTCCGTTCCCTGTTTGGACGCCTGCGCAACGCTCGACGTGTCGGCCTCGTAAAACGGTAAAGTTATTTTTATGCGCTTTTAATAGACTCACGCTTAGAGCGCGTTGACGACTCCCCGACTCTGTCCGGGTGGGGTGGGGTTGGGTTGGGGAGTGGCAGCTAACCCCGACACAGTGCATCGTATTTCATGTTTATGAATGCATTTTTATTATGATGATTTTGTTTTTCTTCTCGTGATACCTACACTCCATGCCACGCCACTCCTCCTCTCCTCATCTCCTCACCACGAATGCAATTGTGCTTTCAGTTTCAGTTGGATTTGTTAGCATTTTTCATGGGTTTTCTTTATGGTTCTTGATTTTTTACGTTTAGCATAACGGATTCGGTTTTTCGTATTGAGTTTCTTTGGGAGCGCTCGTCAAATTAATGCATACAGCGTAAGGAAAGTGAATCTCAGCAAAGTCATAATAAAGTTGTAAATATTGATTTGTGAGGGTTGCGACAGTAACAATTAACGAGAGCGGAACAATAATGACGCAAGTTAACTTTAAACTACCAGTAATTAGCTCGACCTCTGTGTGTGTGCGTGTGTGTGTGTGTGGGTTATATGATTTTATTGAGACATTTAGACCAGCAGCAGCGATTTAAAGCCGACGGGTTAAAGCTCAGACCCCATTTCCCAAGCAGCCAGAGCAGTCATAAATCTTGAGAGCTACCCGAAAAACATGCCATAAAACACATGAAGACTGTGTAAATAACAGAGAAAAGGGATGTGTTTGAGTAAGAGCACGATAGAGATAGATAAACTGGCAGACAGAGATAGACAGAGAATGGGTGAGTGAGAGAGAAAGAGAAAAGGCATAGCACCTTTAAGTTGTGTGCTTCCTGGTTGTGTGGCAATTTATGTGCGAAATACTTTTTGCCTGTTTTTGTTGCGTTAGGCGGCAGCAAATGAAATCAGGCATTGCCCATGGAACTGAACTGGTGGCCATTAATTTATGTAAAGCACAAATTATGATTGGGACAGAAAGTAGGCTGACTCTGGCCTCACTGGCAGCCCTCCAACTAGGCCTACCAACTGGGGCAGCCAGTCATAAGCAGAAGCAGCAGCAGCTGTAACGCGATGATTATGCAAGCTGCCGAATTTTCATAAACATCATCATAATCAGCATCCTCATCATTATGATGTTTGCCAGAGTTGGGCAGTAGTAGGGGCAACAGCAGAGAAGTAGGAGGCGCAGGCCGAGCCATTTGGAATTGGTTGCTGCGGCTTTTTTGGGGCGTCCGACAGTTAAGGGTAAGTGAAAAGCACCGCAAGAAGAAACGACTTTGGTTAATGGCGCAAAATGTTCGCAGTTGGCAGCCCAGCCAGGCAAGTAAAATGATTTATGGCTCAAGGAAGTTAATTTATTAATTTCACAACGCTGAGAATGCAGCAACATCAGCATCAACAGCAGCAGCAGCAGTGGCAGCCGCCACAGGCTCGTTTAGGGAGTACCGGGAAAGGAAAGGATCCCGACATGTTTACAAGCAGCCCGCTGCTCGGGATCGCGAACAGAAGCGACAGCCCAGTAGCGTTAAATTAGAAAAAACCGCTAAACAAGGTCACACAGATTACAAGCGGGATACCAAAATTGGTGGGGTGTAGATTGTGTGTGGGTTGGCGTATATTAGAATTATAAAGAGCGTGAAATGTGACTTGTGAACAAGATATATGATGTGAACATGGAGGAAAACAAAAATGCACTGGTTGGCATCTTTCTAACCAAATTTAAGTCTATTTAGTGAATATAGACCTTAACTCAGACTGGTGTTTGGTGGATAAAATTATATTAAATAACTGTAACCAAAAAAGACAAAAAATCTCTCACTTTTCTTTAGGCAACTACAAAATAAAGCTGTTTTTTTTTGTTTAAACAAGAAATTGAAAGCCAAACTAATGAATTTTCTAAAATTACATTCGAAATCGCATCTTTCCATATTTGTAATCGTATGAGCAAATAGAACCAACTGTTTTATATAAACATTGAACGCACGGCCACCTCTCTAATCAATTTGTGTAGCTTTTAGCGCAATACTAAACTTTTTAATACCTGTGAGAAAAGTTTTCCACTAACAATGTTGTCCTTCGCTAGACACCAGTAAAAATTCCAACTAATAAAAGCTCACGTCAGTTCGGTGAGGCTTGCATCAGATCAGAAATTACGTATACGTCAGAGTGGCGTTCCCTCACCGCTGACTAATTGATGGAAGCGCACGCACACAACTCAATAAAATCAAATTTAGCTCATTAGCAACAAAAATTGATTGCAATATGTTTGCTTCACTTTGATCTAAAGGCACTTAGACTGTTCGGCCATAAATCGAGCGACCGCCCGTCGCAGCAAGCCGAACTGTGAATCGGAACTGGCATTGGGGCTATATAAATATAGATATGTATATATGTATCTGCATCCACACACACATATATATATGGGAAAAGGGGGCGCTGAGTGAGAGCACCCGGCTGATGGAAAGCCCATGGAAATCGGTTTTGAGAAAGAGGCTGATTTTCTAGTCAATTTCCACAACAAATAGCTCAAATTTAGCTCTTGATTAATTGCACAATACAGCGGGGCAGACATTGAATTTGAACTTTTCAATCGACAATCATTTTTTGTGCGTTATTAAATCATCATCGCATTCTGTTTAAAAATTTCATTTGCCAAGCAAGCGTTGAAAAATGGTCGCGTTGACAAACCATTTCATTCGCAGATTGCGAAAAGAATACAACAAAATTAAGATGCCTTCTAAATCAAATGATTACAAAAAAGTTTCATTTAAATTTTTGAGGCGCCCATTAGACTGTCAGCAAGTTGCCGCCTACGAAAGAGCAGGGGAACCCCGGAAGACAGAGACGGAAGCCGGAGCGAGGCGTGAAAACTCAAAGGGAGAAGAAAATTGTGAGTTGATGATGCCTTTCATCTATTTACTTACTTAACCAAGCTTCTGTGGCGGGAAGTTGAAGACAAATAATTGATATGTATCCATTAAGTGGAGTGAAATGGAAGCAGTTTTAAATAGTGCGAAAGAAGCCAATTCTGATAACTTCAGTTGTTGACAAACAATAGATACTTTCATATAAAATATCAGAAGTCTATATTTAGATTTATAATTTACGACACTACAAGCAAGACTGCAATTTCCTATTTATTATTAAACTCTAATTTGTCAAATGGGATATACATCAACTATGATTAATTTTAAACTTAAGGCCTTAATAAATTTTCTGACATTAATAATAGTATATATACCAAAAAATAAATGGAACGTAAATAAATAAATTTGAGGCCATAGAGGCTTTCAACATATGTTTTTCTTGCTTCATTTGGAGCGGCATGCTACATAATAAATTCGTTGGTAATAAAAATACATCATCAAATAAATAGTTGCCGTGTTGCACACGAACAATGCCGGCACAAACGATAATTCGTAGAATTTCACTTGGCAAATACGAGTAAAATAAATTGCATCTACGCAGCTTTTCCGGGTGCTCCAAAAAAATTGCTCAGAGCTTATCTCTGGCCACACCAGCAGCAAGCCTGAATGGAGTTTGAAGGTGGAAGGGGAAGGTGTACTAAAGCAAAGGCAAAGCCAAAGGCAGAGGCCGTAGCAGGGAAAGCAAGAGAGAGAGAGAGAGCAACCCTTAAATCACATTTTGCCTAATTTTTCGCTGTCAAAAAACCTCATTAATCTTTTGGTCTGGCTGGCAATGGCAGTGCCATGAAAATGGAACAGGAAAAAACATACGCCACACGGAAATTGCTATACGAGGGCGCCAAAGCGGCCGAGCCCAGACACACACACACACACACACACGCGTATAATACAGACACATCCACATACACACAAAACCAAAACCAAAATCCGCTCTCACCTTGCCGAGTTCGAGAAATTGTTGCTGCCCTTGAAAAATGAGCCGCTCGTATGTCAGACGCAGAGAACGCAAATGTCACCCCCCAAAAAATAAACAGAAAAAACAAAAAATAAACGAAAATGAAAGAAAAAAGTTGGTCGAACCGAAAGTCGAACGTGTGTAATTTATTTAAATTTAAGGGCAAACTCTCCGCAGTAGTACGCGACAGTTTTGTCTAAACTCAAAGGGGGGAATGAATGTCGAACCCCTTTTGGCTTGGCCCACTTGAATATTGATTTCTTGCGTAATCTTTGTGGCACGCCCGCCGGCCAGGGTGGCCCAACCCCACGACGCCGGCTCCACCAACTCCAAATCCAGCTCCGATAGTGGCCTGGCCCCCATTGACGTTTCATATTTATTAATGAGGCGCATTTGTGTTTGGAATTTTTAATTGGACCAAAGGTGATAGGGGATGGAGTTGGAGCAGGAGCAGTAGCAGCTACGAGCTATGTGGAGGAGGTATGCCATGGCTGGTGGTGTAGCTGGCAGCCAGGAGGCACAAATGTAATTGAGTAATTAACATAAATTATAATACATAATTCGCGCTTGCCTTTTTCCTAATTATTGTTAGGTAAATTAGATTTTTGGCCCAAAGTTTCGACAACTGCTTGAAAATACATAAACGAGAAATTATTGTATAGCCTTATTCAGACTCGCATTGAATGTATTTGTTTTTCAGCGATAAGCAATTTATGTCCAAAGTTTTCGCTCAAAACTTGGCTAACAACTTCCCCAAAATTCTGTTCAGCAATCTGTTCGCTTCCTTTCGGGTTTTGAATCGAAATCAAACTAAATCAGCATCAGCACAAAATCTTAAAAGATGTTTGCACACTGCCAGCCAAAAACAATTGACAGACAGCAGCGACAGCGATGATGACGACAACAGAACATCCTCGATGGCAGTTTCGTGCACTTAACCCAGGACCAAAAGTTGCCTGAGAAGTGCAGAGTCAACTAAGTACGGATATAGACACAAAGTCGGTGTAAACATACAAGAATCCTTTATTCCAGTATGGAAATGTTCAAATGGCGATTTTTAGCAAACAAGTTTCGCAATCTCTAAATGTGTTCGTAGAGGAACAAGGAATTCAAGTTTCTAGAATAAATGCTGTTAACCTAAAAATACACATTTATTTATCCCAGATTTCACTTGATTTTATTTTATTTGTATCACTTATAAAATTGTAGACAGGTGTTTTGCAAAATGTTTTAAATCCATAGTATTCCTCTCTAGAGTCTAGACTATTCATGCACTTTGTCATGAGAATAAAAGTATCCTTAACACCTCGAATGTGTGTAGAGCATTTAAAATGCCATCAAAACTTCTACACTTCTGCAGACAGACACCAAACATGCCACACAGCTTTCATTTGGAGACGGGAGAGGCACAGGCAGTGGCAGTGGCAGAGGCAGAGGCAGAGGCACAGGCAGCGGGTACAGTTAAAGGGAGTCATCTGTCAGAAGTTAGCAACCCTGCCGCCATATTGAATTTTGCTGCATGTGTCTGGGTTGTGCCTGGTTGAGTTTGTCTGCTCTGCTGATGCCTGCCCCCATCCGCCTCCGGCGTCCAGCCCACCTTGTTGCTCGTTGCCTGATGCCTGCTGCTTGATGCTTGCTGCTGATGTGTGTGACAGAAATGGTGCTGGGATTTCGACGTTCCCTTACACACACACACACACTCGCACACACACACATGTAGAAAATGGCAACTTTGTGCATAATTTTGCGCCTTGTTGTCATGTTCCTGTGCTCCTCATGACTTCTCTTGCTCCTGTTTAAATGGGTGTGTGGGTTTGTGTGCTTTGAGTTGCCTTGTAAAATGTAAATAAATACGACGAGCAGCAAAATTATTTGTGTTTGTTTAGTTATGCCAGTGTTGAGGTTTATACGTGGCAGCAACTCACGAAAAGTGCGTGGTTGAGCTTGGACAATAATATGCATCTCTTATAATTTGAAGAATTAAGATTTAATTACTGTAAACTATGCATTTATAAAATGTTAAATAACATATTAATGAGGAATTTTCACAAAAAGTTTCACTATGAAAAAAGTGTAAGACAAAACTTTGCATAGCAAAAATATTCTATTGACATCTAAGCTCAATTTACAATATAAGAATAAGGGATGTTAACTTGAATTTATGTTGCTTTATCTTTTAATGACATTTAGCAGAGTTTAGAGAGAGAGAGAGAGAGATTATATATTTGTTGTCTGATTTAACTTAATTCAATATTTTGTAAATCACAATCAAAAATCGTTAAGCTTGTGCATCGTTTAGCTTGACATGAAGAACGCATAAACTGAATTGAGGTGCGTGTGTGGTGAAATTGCCTAAGCCTGCTACAGCGTCATTGCCTTGCTTTTATGCCTCCAATTTTCACGCACTATGAAAAGGGGTGCTACCCCTCAACATCCAACAAAGCAGCCTACTCAAAACATCTCTATCCACCCCTTGAGGCACGCCCAAGTGCTGCGTTGCTTACGCAGCTATCATCAACAATAATAACAAGAGCACAATGGAAAAGCTCCACACCCTCCACTCCCCACACCCTACCAGCACCGCTCCCGTTTCCACGCTTTGCTCTAGCGCCAGTGTAAGTTAAGCGTCAAAAGTTTTGATAGCTTGTGAGATGCCTACTGGAGCGACTCCTTCGACTCCGGTGACTCAGGGAACCCCATTTGAAGCAGCCAAGCGGCGTGCAACATTTTTCATTTTTAGTTGAGCAAAATTTTTAACACAAAACTTTTATGTAAAATGTCTTGCGAGATAAAAGTTTAAATTGTCAATTGAAAATGTTGTTGGCAAAAGTTTTTTTGATTAATTTTCACTGCGCTGCGCATCGTTGACAATAAAGATGAGCGCCAACGAAGAGGGCAAGAAAGTGTGGAAGTCCCCCAAACAACATTTACATGTTCAGTTCGGCACGAGGCAGACAAACAATTGAGCACATTAACGCGCACAGATATAGCAGCAGAAAGAGACAGAACGAGCGAGAGAGAGAGAGAGAGAGAGAGAGAGAGAGGCAGTATACACACAACACGTATATGTGAGAAAGAATCTACTGCGATTTGCATGTGAATGTGATGAAATAGAATTTAATGGCAGAAATAACAATGAAAACTGAAGAGCAAATAAATAAAAAAAAAATAAACAAAAAAAAAAAGTAAGCTACAAAGTCTATTGAAAAGAAACGAACGAAGAAGCAGCAGCAAAAAAGGGAATTGAAAACATATTAGATAACAACAACAACAACAACAACAACAGCTCAGATTGTAAAATAAACGCTAAATGCTTCTATAAATCCTTTTTGCTGAGCTCTTTCGACGAGAGTTAACACAGACAATAGTTTGAGCTTGAGTAGAGCTGGATTTCGGTCCGTTTCAACATTTGTACACTGTATATTGTAAAGTATTTTATACCATTCTGCTTGTCTATTTACTTTCTTTTTCATCAAATTTCTCAACGCCCCAAGCCTTTTGTCATTGCCAGCTCTCAATGCATTATATGCTTTTGCCCCCATCCCAGTGATTTACTGTTCGAAAAGCCATTTTGTACAATTTCCACACGATTGATTTCGCAAATTTTCGCCGCAAGTGCCCCCAGAAGCGAAATAGCAACCATTCATTTCCCTCACTCCGGTAAAAAAGCCAAAACTCTCCAACACTTGGGCAGCCCACACGCTCAACCCCTGGCAGGTTTCTACACTTGTAATGCCTTTTACCCTGTAGCCACAATTACCCAAAAAGCCGATCCAATTGCTGCTGTTGCTCCTGCTGCGGACACCCTTCAAGAACTCACATGACGATTGCTCCTGCTACTGCTTTTGCTCTGGACTTATCGAGGTACATGGCTCTAATGCAATTAAGCCGCTCCGCATTGCCTGCAATTCATAAATATTTTATTTGACCTCAGCAGCGGACCGGGACAAACCGAAAACGATAAAAAAAACCGTTATATATATGTCTTACATGGACATAGACGTTGCGTATACGGCAACGAGTCCAGCCAATATGCTTTGCTACTTTTTGGGGTCATTATTACTTAACGCCCTGGCAATGTTAGGCAAATTGCTTTTCGGACTAGCCACCGGAGAGTTGTGTGGGACTCTGTTTGCCAAGGATATTAGAGCTGCATGTGCTTCCGTTTGGTGTCTGTCTCTGTCTCAGTCTCCGCCTCTGTTTCCACCTCTCTCTCTGTGTGTGCTGTGTCCAACCCCCAAGCGTGGAAACAAATGGCATGTGGCAAGGGATATGGTAAAGGCAGAAGCAGAGGCAGAGGCGAACGTAAAGGGTTAAAAGGTGCGGTTTGCCACGCTCCACGCTTCATGTTCCTTGTCGCGGTTCCGGAAACAACCACCTAAAATGGACACCAGCTGCATTTGCTTTTGTCTTTTGCTGTTTACTTTTCATGGCTTGGGTTCCGTTTTCTTTGCTTTGATGTGCCACAAATTAATTGCCTACAATTAGGCGCTCTGGCAAATGTCACTCACCCATTCGCTTCCTCACTTCCTCATTCATTCGTCAATCTTTCACTCGCTCACAAGTTGTTAGCTTTTTTGACACTTACCGTTGTTCCTGTCTGTCGCGGTAGCTTAAAGGCTTGCCAAAGTCTGAAAGATAGCAGAAGAGCAAACACGGTTTGTTAGTGCCAAGTTCGAGTTGGAGAAAACATATGCCATTACAGCATTACTTGTGTATACTTGTGGCATGTCCATCACGTGCAGCGCAGACCAGCCATTGCCATAACAACAACAAAATCGAAAAAAAAGCTTGCCCAAAAACTTTGCGTGTACCCTCGACCAAAAGAGGGACTTTTACTAATGAAAAGTGTCTGCCGTTGGCTCTCGAAAACTTTTTCATTGAGTAGTCCTGTTGACCAGCAACGGCCATCGGAAGTTATTCGATTCTCGTTTTTATTGAAATAAATAAAAGTAAAACCATCGAAAAGAGGATGCCACGAATAGTTTATACACTAACGGTCACAGCAAACATATTTTTAAGTTCATGCTGACTTCAATTAATGTCCGACTGACTGCCACAAGCGCACTGATAATGTTGTAATGCCCCACTTGTGGATGAGAGACACGAGACCAATACACATGCATCTCCTCGATTGCTGCTCAAAGTTTTCGTGCCAAACAGAAATTACATTTCGCTTCGCATTTGGGTTTTTATATTGTTGGCCGACTCCCCCGACACACACTTAATGGCAAGAAGCACAAAGCACTGACCAAAAGATTTATTATCAAATGTCATTTTTGCTCGCTTACTCTTATGTAATTCCCAACACTCCCCCACCCACACACACACACACACACTCGAAGCTGCCGCAAAACATTTGTTATAATCAAAAGTTCTTGACTATGCGCTGATTGCGCTCTGTGCCTTGATTTCTCTCTGAACTTTCGCAAATAGTTTTGCCACTTTTGCCATTCAGTATGCGCAATTTATATGGCTTAACGTTGACAGTTCAATAAGCCAGAGCCACAGGCTGTCTGACGCTCTGACTAAGTGGCTGTCTCACTGCCTGGCAGTGCACTTTAATTTTCATAAATAAGCCAAAGATAAATAAAGTTGGTGTCCCACAACTATTGCCAACTACCTGAGAACCAAGCCACTAATTACGCATACGCAGCGTTGCGAGGTTAAATAAGTTACCCAAAAGTTCCTTAACCTGCCTGCTTGCCTGCCTGCCAGCGAGCCATTTCAATAACTTCTGTTGCAGTTCCCAGGCTATTGGATTTAGCATAGACAGCGCAAGGCCATGCCAAAAAATGTTGCCTTCCACCATATATCGTTTTAACATAATTTCTGTGGCAAAATTAACTTTATGAACTGTTGAGCGAATCGAGGCAAGGCGAGGCAAAGCAAGGCAAGGCTAGCAAACGAGTCAGGCAACTAGCTAGCAACTGGCAACGTATTACAGATAGGAGACAGTCCTTGGAGCGTGCGCCGCGCAACCTGCCACTTAAAACAAATAACAAAGTTTTGCTTAACTTTGCGGCAAGTCGCTAGTCGCAAGTCGATGGGCTCGTCCCGGAATCGGTTGCTCGCTCCGTGTTGCTCCTGTTGCTGCTGCCTCCCAAAGAGCTCGCCCAGTCATGCCCTATCAAAATTATGGCCAGACACAAAGAAATGTCGTCGTCGACGACGTGGTGCGGCTTTGTCTTGGGCGTTGCAGAAAATCATCCGCAGTATTTGTGTGTTTGGGTCTAGGAATGCTTATTCCCCCCTCCGGCTAAATTACGTATGAAAATGGATTTTAAAAAAAAAGTAAAGAAACGAAGAAAACCTGACGACGTCAGAGGACATTTTACGAAAAGCGTCAGCCAACGGCGGTGAGCAATTCTGTTTACATTTGGCCATCAACAATAAATTGATAGATGTGAACAACAACAACAACAACAAATATAAAAACATTCTCAGGCAATCAAAAATAGCTGTAACCATTTTAAACAAAAGTTGAAAATAAAGTAGCTTTTCTGAGCGTATTACGACATTGAATGGATACCCGGTAAATGTTGTACAATTTTACGGAAGCGGAAACACATCTTTGATTGTCTTTATAGAAGCTATATAGAAAACAGCTAAAAGCACTATATAGCCTAGAAAATTTAAAAATATTAAAAATTGAGTAAAGCCTGGCAGGCAAATAGTTTGGCAAAGGAGGAAAAACATCAATAGCATTTACTTAGACATTTGCCAGGCACGCTAATTGGAATGTAGGGTCTTCGATGTGGAACGCTTGGCAGGAACGATGCAATCAGAGTGGCATCAAGAGCAGCACGTCGCCCATATTACTTAAGGCCACTAAAGAGCCGTCAATAAATATGTGGTGAGAGGGGGGGTTTTGGCCAATTGCAGATTGAGGTAATTGCGCTGCTTTCAACGCCCAACAAAACAATAAGCGTTAACTGACAGAGTCAGGCACAACCAACACAGACACCCACACACACTGGCATTAAAATGGCGCCAACTTTGGGCCAACTTCATGAATTTTGAATGTATACGCACAGTGAAACTAAAGCCAACCCTGCCCGGCTGTTGGCCTTTTTATTTTTTTCGTGCTGACACAAAATGTGGAGCTAAAACTGGAGTCCTACTACTCCTCGCTTGTGCTTGTGTTTGTTGTTGTTGTTGCTGTAGTTCTTGTTGTCGTTGCCGTTGTCGACTTCCGACGACTACTTAGAGACGCCTAAACAGCTTCATTACTTTTATGGGGCTGGCGGCGCGCTTCGTTGGCTCCTCGCCCATTGTCTGGGGCCATCTCTCTGTCTCTGGCCAGGCGCAAATTTGTTTGTGTAAATTAAATGAAACGACTGTAAAAATGCCAAATAAGCTAATTTGCGGTTAGTTTTCCACAACACCACACCACACAGCACGACAACACCAATATACACGTACGTATATATAAACGACAGCCATAACTCTGCCCGTCAGCCCCATCATTATCAATCAAAAACAAAATGGCGTCCCCACAGCCTCTCCTCCCCCCTTTGCTGTCCTTAACTGTATACAAAGCGCAATGAATCCTTTTTCGTATTGTTCACTTGGCTGGTTGTTGGTTGTTCGTTGTTGTTGTGGTCGCTGTTGCTGCCATTGGTCATTTCTGTGGAAATGAGGCGAACTGAGAACTGCGAGTTGCGAGTTGCATGTTTAATGCAGACAAGTCTGTCATGCTTGTTTGTGCCTCGCCATGAATTTTGCATTAGAATTTAGTTAAAGTGCAGCTGGTGCGAAATCCAACGGGACCACGAGCAGGAGCAGCACAACGTTGTATTGTGGACTGTGGCAAAGCGAAACTTTTGTATGCAACTATGGTAGAGAGTACGAAGCATACTCAGAAGGGTTGCTAGTTGATATGTAATAAATAGTTACTTGTTATCCTTCCTATGCCATTAGCTATGCAAACGGGGTTTTAAAGACCAAACCAAAATTCGAACAAAAATGTTAATGTCAGCACATTAACTCCGATCTGCAAGGGTCAGCAGAGGCTATCAAATAATACGAAACCAAAGTTGGCTTGAAGAGACTCAGACAATCAGTTATAAAGATTGAGAGAGAATCTTGAATATCAGTATTGAAAGTATTTTAAGTATGTTAGGAGAAAGTCAACAGACAAGCCCACCCATTGATTTATAATTTATAGATCAGATAAATGTAGCAAAAAAAACTCAACGAATTTATTTTTATGCGCACTTAAAAAATACAATGTGTCAATTTAGAAACCTCCCAAAAATAGACATGCAGACCGCAATAAACTGGCTTTTGTAGGATTTTATTGAAACACATCAATCAAATTGCCAAACAATGACAACAAAGAAAGCCAAAAGCTGCGAAAAACGCTCAATAAACAAAAAAAAAAACATATCAAATGAGTTGCATATCAAATGATCATTAGCATTTTGTAGGCATTTTAATTGAAATTTTATATGCTCATTGGCAGAACATGCAACAACAACCAACTTTATGTCAACCTAGCTGGATGAGCGACCAGTGCAGTGGCAAGAGAGGGAGGTAGGAGCGGTAGGGAGGAGAGGGAGGTTTACATATCTGGACACGCTGTTTTGCATATCAATCTGAAAATCAATTAGAACTTGCTGGCACGCGCCAGTTGCCCAACTTTTTTCATTAAAATTAAGCGCTAGCGTTGGGCGACAGGGACAGAGGCAGGGGCTGGGGCATGGGCTGGGGCAGGGGCTGGGGCAGAGGTGGGGGAACGAGGGAACTAGGGATTGGGCGGCTGAGAACGAACCTATTGGGAAACAAGCTCAACCTGAGTGCTGAAACTTTTATGCTCAACACAAAAATGTATAATTACGAGCGTTTACGTAGAGTTCCCGCCACACATCTCCATCTCCCCCAGTCTCCATCCAATGTGATGATTTTAAAGCAAAAGCTCGTCTACAGTTTCCTTTTGGCAAACAGCAACAACACTTACAGCATAAGCAACAACAATCCACACATCCTTTCAGCATCGCTTTCAGACGACGGTTAGCATCGTTGGTTTATAGAAAAAATTTGCATAAAGTGCGCATAAATTATGCCGTGAAAAAAAAGTTATAATACCATACTTACAGTACAAGAGGGGAGAAAGCGGTTGAGGATGTCTACTGCTATCTGCCGAATACACCTCTACACCCATCCAGGTGTGAGTTTGAGTGTGTTTATGTGTGTGTGTGTGTGTGTGTGTGTGTGCCTGGGACGCATGTGACAGAAACTGCGCAACTTTCGTCATGGATTCACAGGAGGGGGTAACCAGTCTCTGTTGGTTCTCCACTGTTTACACTTAAGTAAAACAACAACAACAAAAACTTCGAAGAGCAACAAATTTGTTTAACAAAAATTTTCATAAAATAATGCAAAAGTTTCAGCGTTGCTCCTATAATTCATTCTGGGGCAGCTGTTGCTGTTTGGTTACTTTGTGCCTGGCCTGGCCTGGCTTAGCCTCGCCTGGCCTGGCCGGGTCCTCAAACGCAAACTAGAAAGTTGGCAAAAGCAGAATGTTCATCAATTCATTAGATTGCCAGGCGATAGAAATTGTTTGCCCATCAAGCCAATAACAAGCAGCTGTGAGCTCGCCTTCTACTGAGAGTTAATTTGTCACTCGTCCAAAAACTGAGCCAAAACTGAAAAGTTTCTTCAGCACAGACCTAATCATTTGCACGATGATGATATCAACAAAGTTTAGTTGCCATATGAAAATACAGCCTATAAATATTAATAAGCACAAGATTTCACGAAGATGACAGATTCTAAGAATTCTAAGACCAATGACTATATTAAGTAATGGACTAAGAAAGATTAATTACTCCTTTAGCTTTATTTTATATTATTTAAAGATGTATTTCATTATATCAAATT
Organism: Drosophila nr. perissopoda 5 BK-2023a; assembly: GCA_035044105.1. Lineage (NCBI taxonomy): Eukaryota > Metazoa > Arthropoda > Insecta > Diptera > Drosophilidae > Drosophila > Drosophila nr. perissopoda 5 BK-2023a. Next base: position 2,305,338 of record JAWNMK010000122.1, read on the forward strand.
AGTATTAATGTAACATATGTCAGCCTGTATATAAAGTATTGCTAGACACCAGATTTAAGGGGAAAGCATTTATCAACTCTTTTAGATATATTATTTAATATTCTAAGATGAATTTCATGATATCAATAAAGATCTCCAACAGTTGGCTGCAGGAGATTGAATACTGTTTCAGATATATAATAAAATTCTCAACTTTGATTACCACGATTATATAGAAAAATAGTCATTATTATTGGTGAGCTTAAGAAAAAGAAACTTTCGATTTAATTATTAAGCAAAAGAGCTCAGCTTCTTGCACAATCCCTACCCAAACTTAACTTATTTCCTTGGCGCGCACTTATTCAACTCAAATGCGACTCCGAATCCAAGTTCAAATCCAATTAATTCATTGTCTAAGCTTTCTGGTGGCTGAACACTCACAGCTGTCAGCTGAGCTGACGTCCACTTGCACCTTAATTGAATTCGTGTAATTCGTACGGCACTTGGGGAGCTGCGCACCTTGCCTCCTCCTATTGTATGCTGCTCATTCTGTGCGCTGTGCCCCGCTTAATGAGGACTGACAGGCGACAAGCGTAATTAAATTTTATTTAAGTGTTACATGCAAATTTCTCTCGCTTTCAGCTGCATTCCGTTCCGGTGCTGGCTGGCAGGCACTCAGGCAGACACGTCCTGCCAGATTTTGGTCTTTGTCTTTGATTTGTTTGGGTTTATCCGCTCAGCTGGCGATGGGGCTAATTTATGAGCTGGCCGAAGACAGCGGGTGGTCTTCAACTTACACACTGTTCTTACGACCCCTCGAATGGCGTCTAATTCCTCACACGCAAAGCCGCTTATTGATTTGCACCCCCAAAACGTTGCGCATACGCCGCGTATATTCCGCATTTTATTTCATTATGGTTAGCGAAAAATGGAGTGGGCTGGCAGCTGCCACCACTAATAATACCACTTCTGCTCTTGATTATGATGGAAGATGTGCACTGGTCACAGACTCCCAGGCACAGTTCCTTTTGGTCGCTTTTCTTCCCGGGCAGCTGGCTCTGACAATGACATATTATCATCATTAACACTTTTCTTTGTGTGAGAGCGTGTTGCATAAGCTTTTTTAATGTGTTTCTCTGTTGGCCGCTGCTGTTGCTGCTTCAGTAAAATTTATTACTTTGCTTGTCGCTGTTGTGCGTTATGCACTCTGATTTGCCACAAACAATTTGAATGCAAATACTCTAGTTGAAAGTAATTCTTTATATTTTCCGAGACGACTTGGAAAATAAGTCAAGTGCATTGAATAGTGACTTGTGACTGCTGCCCCCTTGAAAACTGATATGGGCGGTCTGCCAGTTATCGGTTTGCCGTTTGCCAACTGTCGTTCAATTGACATAGAAATCCATTCGCGGCGATGGCAACTGCAGCAAACTCGACTCAGACTGAATGCTGCGCCTAAATGACGCCAACAAATAGTTACGCCCACTTCTGGGGAGTAGGAGAAGCCAGCCAAACTGCTTGTCGGCAATGCTTTTAATTAGCCAATTGCCTTTTACAGGCGCCTTCATTTGCATAGTGGTTGCTGCGGGGGAGCAGCATCAGTGCCTCAAGTCGCTGTGATTATTTATAATTGTATTTAATACAATATCGTGTGTTTAGCCTCAAGAAAGTCTGAGCAGAACACTGCTCTAAGCGCATAAATTAGAGGCGAACAGATTTCAATGGTTGCCTTATAAATTACATTAGTCACAGTGTTGTTGTTCTCTGATGTAAGCAGACAACAAGTAAGCATGCTTTAGTCTAGAGAGCTCAACTGGGTGTTATCATGAGCTCAGCTTTTATATATATTAAATTGATTAAAGTACTGGAGCTAATAGGAACTCGCTGAAGAATGGAAATGAGATCAATATGAGTATACGTTTTGAACTGTAACTTGGGATATTCTTTTCCTATCTTGATGACATTTGTTCAGTTTATCAATAATATATTAACTTAAACATGATATTCACGTGGTATACGAGTACTTGTATTCCAAATTAAAATCTTTTTCTCTTATAAGCTCCAAATCTCTATATCGACTCTGCTGCTGATTCTAATCATGAATATATATACTTTAATATTTATCTTTTTACTAATCACTGGTAGAATTTAATAAATTACTTGCATACTGAGTGCAGATTTATGAAATAATTTACAGCAATAGCATTTATGTAAAGCTGGTTGGCTTCAAGCTCGATTGATCCCTGTCTGCCCCAGTGCATTTTAATTAAGAGGCGCTTCAAAATGTGCCCCAGTTTATCAAAAAAAAAAAAAACTGTTGTCAATCCGACGCGTTTGTGGCTGCTTGTTTATGGGTGTAATATCTATAACGCCATTGTCAGCAATAAATAGTCAAGTACATAATACTTATAATTTATTTTGCATAAGAAACCAACTTTGGCTGTGGCACATGAGTCGATGCTGATGTTGAATGTTGGATGTTGATATTCGTCGTCGTCATCGTCGTCGTCGTCGTCGTCGTCGTATCGTTGTCGCACTTAGTTAGATTTATGGCAAAGTCAGTCGAGCAATTTGCGTGGGTAAACATGCACTAAAACTCAATTTAGAGGCGGATATATGTATGTGCTTATATATATATATATTTGTGTATAATATATAGTTACAGTGCCAGCAAATTGTATGCTGACACAGCAACAGCATCAACAGCAGCAGCAGCGCAATTTAATGCGATTTAAACAGAGCAAATTGAGCGGGCCACTCGAATGCTTGTTGGAATGAATGAATGACTGACTGCATGACTGGCTTCAACAAGAACAACAACAACAACAACAACAGCAGCAGCAACAGTGGCAACTGATAACGATAACAGCCAAGGCATATCTCAATATATCGCTCTCTGTTTAACTTTGCTGCCTGCCTCACATTATTAAATTATACACTGCAGATTCTCAACTCTGGCGCACACCAATTAATCCCAACTGGATTTGGCATAAAGATAAGACAACGGCCTCCTCCACGTTTGTCGTCATTGCTGCAGGGCAATCTGCCCAAAAACCTTCCCTCTCCCCCCCAAAATAGACTGTTGGCCAATGCGATTCGTTGTCCCAAATGTGCCGTTTGACAATTTTGAGCGCGTGGCTTGGCGGCCTCTAAACGGCCTCCATTTTCATTCCCAGCCTGCCACTTGATACCAGCAGATAAGTCATTTTTATGTGACACTTTGCCTTAAATATTTCACATTTTTTTCCCTACACATTTCTGGCTATTGTTGTTGCTGTTGCTGTTCGAGCTCGAGGAGTACTTGTGCGGACAACTGACTATGGGGCGCCATTACATAACGCAGACCAACATCCTGCCAAACATTTTCTACTTGCCTCACACTCTCTCTCTCCCTCTCTCTCTCTCGCCCACTGCGTTGGCAGCTGAGCAATGACACTATATATATATTATAATGGCAGCAGCATCTTTAATGGTTTAAGATTTAGTGGTCCTGATAGGCACAATGGATGAATACGAATGACCTTCATTGGCCAGCACCAAACAGTTGGTTAAATGGATGAGTTTGACTGAAAAATGCATTAAAATTGAGTTCATTTTAAGGAGCACACAAAGTATAAATATAATTATATATTATATATATATATATATAAAATATATGTGTACATATTTCCATATATAAAATAGTTAAGATGTCCTTGAGATAGATAGGCAAATAGTCTATTGATCTTTATCAGGAATATATTTATTGAAGAGGGTCGCAGATGCTTCCTTCTTGTTGGATTTAGGGTATAAAAAACATCCAGCTTAACATGATATTATTTTCAAGTTGTGCAAAGTATCTAAAAGTATCTAATTACATTTTCTTATAAATATTTTCGCATTACTAATTTACTTTTATATTTTTTTTTTTTTTTTTTTTTAATTTAGTATTTTTTTGTAAACTTACACAATTTTTAATTAAACTTTAATCTCTTAAGATTAAAATTGTTGTCCCCTGTCTCTTTTTATTTCAAGGCCTCCGTTTTGGATGGCAATTTGCGTACTTAATTTTGAGGAGCTGTCTCAGATCCAAGCACCCCAGTTGCAGCCAGGGACGGACGCATTGCGAAGCATTCGCACGTCAAGTGACCGAATGGCTGACAACAGTGACATTTAGAGCTAAATAACTGATGCTGTCCAAGTTGGCCAACATCATTTGCCAGCGCTTGCCAGATTGCTTTGGTTATGTGCTGCAGTTTAGCATTTGAATTTGGTCAGTTTTTGCAACTTGTTGGCTCTAATGGAGTTGACGCGTTGCCCGCATTTAATTGCCAACTTTTGGAGTGTGTCGTGTGACGTTGACCAAGTTGGTCATAGCCCGAGCTAACTGGTTTTTTTTTGGCCCGAATTAAGCAATTCATATTTGTGGTAGCTGGAAAAAGTACTCGTAATTGAATTGAGTGTCGTTTGACGTTGACGCATTTTGCCATCGCCGTGTGGGCAAACATTTCAACAGCTACGCTTAATTATAAGTCTCTCTCGCATTGGGGCTTTGGAGGCACTTGAGCCCATAAGCTGCCCCATAGAAATTCAAACAGTCAACACAAATTATGATTGTTATTATTTTTACGCATTATTTACACACCTTTCTGGTCTTGTTTACATTTGTCTCAGAGCAGAGCATCTCCGGCATTAGGTTCAGTTCCACTCCATGTGAGGTGTCTAAGCCGCAGCTTTGCTGCCCGGGCACGATACGACCTCGTCATTCTACAATTCTCTCTGCAACGTTTTGAGTTACATTACGGCAGGGAATAGACCCGGGTATCAATTGACGGCAGCTCAATTTAGACATGCCTCGTTTTTAGTCGATTTCCACACTCCCGATAGCCCCGCCCCCACTCACACTTTGCGTGGGCAAATTGTTTCGATAATTTTTTAAGAGACTTTTTTCCGAATTTGTCCGCTGATGAAATTATAAACATATCACATGAAATTGAGCCTCACATACGAGCACTCTTTGAATAGAGTTATCAGCATAATTGGAATTATGTGTTTGAATTTCCATACAATAGCAATAAATATTCAATTTGTCTGCTTTTAGCATTTATCATATTTAGGCACACTTGCAAAAATGTTTGAGGATTATTTGCCAAACACAAAAATTGCAACTCCTTCAGTTGCCCGTTGCAGTTGCAGACAAGCATTCAATTACAACATACCAATTTGCTATTGTGCGAATATTTCTGTTTTATTCTCTCAAGTGGCTTATTGACAGCCACTTGTTTTACATATACAACTATGTTGTCTGCTCCACTTGCCGCACATATTCACATATGTATATGTGCCACACTACATTCAATTGCTTTTAAAAATATATATTTTACATTTTGATGGGCTTTTTCAGTAGGTTTTCAATTGCAACTGTTTGCTTAATGCATTTCGATTTTTAACAGCATAATAAATAAATTGACCAGTCGACTGCACTTCAGCAATTTCAAAATTTATGAAAATCAATTTTAACCAAAATGTTTAACATAGTGTGTTTGTGTGTGTACTATGTATATAGTGTGTGCATTTATGTATATATGAATTGTTCATGTGGCAAACGATTAACGACAGTTAATCAAAATAATGTTTTGACGCCGCTGTCATTTGGGCTTTTATCGCAGCCACAAGCAAATCGCATTAGGCTCCATTGGTCAGCGGGGGTATGTGGGGAGAGGGGAGGTTGGCTGCTGTCATTTTCATAATTGGCCAAAAAACCAACAACAGACCGCACAACTATTAGCCAAGCGCACAAAACTGACTGACGAGCGGACAAACCGGCGGACAAAGCCCAACTGACTGACAGACAGTTTCTACTGAGCATGCCTGCGGGGTTGGTGGGGTTTTGGGGGGTATTTCAATGGCCATTTGTTGGCCCGTTATTAAAATTTAACGCCGCAAAAGCGTAAAATTGCCACATTTATCTGGCAATGTCCTTTCCCCGACCCTTATCCACATTCTGTGCGCGCTGTGCTTGATGCACATTAAAAGTTTTTAAAATATAACAAATTGACTTTTGATGTTTCGCGGTTGACTTTTTTTTAATGGTGCGTAAAAAGTTTATTAAATTTAAATGCAATTTTTGCCTGCTCTTGCCTTTTGAGTCTGCGTGTGTGTTTCTCAGTTTTGTTGTGCTCCCTGCTTGTGTGTGTGTCTGTGTGTGAATTTTATATAAAAATCATTTTTCAATTTTGCAACTGAAATTTCCAACAGTTGGCAACAACGGCTGTATGGAAATAAGCACACACGGAGAGACACAGAGACGGGGAAGAGAGAGGTAGAGGAGCAACGAGGAGTTGCGATGACTGGGGCGCATAGCAGTAATGAAGTTTCAAATGAAGTGCGACAACTAACGGAGCAAGCGACACCAAGAGCTGCAAAATGGGCGCCAACTGTGGTGTCACACTTTGTGGCAATAATGTCGGCTGCAACAGCTACAGCCAGGAACAGGTCCTGGTTGCAGACACACACACATACACACACACATGGCACGACTATCGCAATTATTTGGCAGCAAGTGCAGCTTGTTCTGCCACTTTGGGTTGCAACAACTCAGCTCCACTCCATGCAGCTGTGCTCTTTTTGGCTGTCAGTGTTCATTGGTGTCGTCGACATGGCGACTCCCAAAGCCGCCTGTCTGGGCTGCACTGCACCCGACAAGGAATGCGCAATGGACATTAAACGCAACTTTCCCAGTTTGGCAACACTTTAAAAAAGCATTGCTATGAAGAAAAGCCCAAAAAATAAATTCGAAAATAAACTACGAATTCAAATACGACAGAAGCAATTGAAGAGCGAAGGTTACAAAACTTTGAGGATAGATTCCTAGGAACCTCCTTCACGGATCTATAGTTCTTGGCTTCATACACCCTGTCCTGATCTTTGGCACCTGTTATCAGCTGATATTAGCAGAGCATTTCGCATTCGTTTACCCTCGTCTGAAACAATTTCGCTTAATTCATATTATATTTTTAGAATCTGATAGGCTAATCTGCTTTAAGAAATATAATTTTTGTTGTCTGCTTAATTTTTAAACAATGAAATTGCATAAATAATTCGATTATTCATCCCTTCTCAGCAGCTGAGTCCGGGTTCAAATTCCATATATGGATTAGCCCAAAATAATAGAAGACAGTGCTCTTTGTTAGTTATTTGTTAAGTTTGCAACTTTATCTCAATAGTTATAATAGCATTCAGATTATTTAAATTCATATTAGTTTTTGTGTTCTGATTAAACCTACGACAACCGTTTTGAATGCAAATTGTTGTCGCTGTTTAATATCCCTATATAAGTGTTGCTATTTTCAATAAAAACATCAAAAATTTGCATAATAAACCTGACCGAAAAGCCATCAACGCGTCGCTATTAAAAAAACCCGCATTAATTTTCATTTAAATCTCACCAAAATAGAATAAATAAAATAAAACAAGTTAGAAAACAATATGCGGGATTGAACGACCAGAAGATACCGTGTAGCCGGCATAAAAGTGCACATCTGGTAAGTATTAAACATAATCGATGGAAAATAGTTTCTCGTGTAATTTCTGAGCTTGAATTAAATTAAAGGTATCTGGAAATTAGCCTCTAATTAATTGAATCTCAATTTTATTTGGACTTTACTTAAGAAAAAACTCATCAAATATTTGTTACACACTCAAATAATACCCCCTTACCCTCATGCTTCAAAGTATATGAAAAAAAGATCAAAACCCAAAAATTATGCGAAACACAAAACGAATTCATTTAGTTAGCACCTTCGAATGTTTGCGTGCTCCGTTTGGGGCAATAAAAATACCAGCAACAACAGCCAAATAGACAATTAATTATGGGCTACAAATAATAACAATAAAAATTAATAAGCATTAATGTGAGTTATGAAATGTTGTGCAGTAGCAACAACGACGACGACGACTGACTACAAGCAGCCCAAAACTTTTATCGCATAAATTGTTATATAATGCGCAGCAAGCAGCAACAAATCACACTGGCAACAAACCAACCAACAAGCAAACACACAACAAATGGCCAAACAACTGCAAGTAATTATTATTTATATTAGGTTATTTCTAGGTGCTCTCACAAATTGTGTGTGCCCTTACCTTTAGGAGAGGGTTTGGGTTTGGGTTTGTGTTCTGTGCGCGTTGCCAACTATTTTGCTTATCTTTGTTTGGCAAAAGAGTTGTGCAGCAACAAGAACAACAGCAACAAATAAGTATCAACAATTTTTTACAGAGTCGTCGGCTTTTTGTCTTTGATACAAGTGTCGTCTGGCGGGGCATTTGGGTTTTGGAGGGGCGAAAGGGGTGGTGGGGAAAGCCAACGTTTGATTGGTATTCACTGGCAATCGAAAACAAAAGCGTAAAAAAACCAAATTGGCACTGGCACAGATCAAAAGGTGCCGTCAAAAGTGTTAGACGACAAATAGACCGAGGGCTCCTCTTATAATTATTATTATTATTTATGCAGATGTCTCTGAGGGCCTTGCATAATGATAGCCCCGCGTCGCCAGCTGAGCATAATCAGCTTCAATATTTGATCGGTGTTAAACTGTTTTGAACGCGTCTCGTCATCGTTATGTGTTTTCCAATTTTCAATTAAAAACAGGCGTCAAGCAAATTATTGACACTTTTGCCTGTAAATGTGACAAATTTGTAAGCCAGTTTTCCATTTCTTGCTGCTGTTGCTATTTCCAATGATTGATATTTGTAATTAATGCAAGGCAATTGCTCCACAGCAGCTGTGCACCAATTGAAGTGCGAGAGAGAAGTTGCAACTGGAAAAGGCAACTGGCAACTTGCAACAGCACAAAGCACTCAACTCTGCAATTCACTCAGCTGTCATGTGTCAAGTGTCAGCTGGGCAGCTGCTACAGAACTGGAGGCAAGGCAAGGCAATGCAAGGCCTAGGGTTGACAAATCAGTCAAAGGTAATCATCATTTTAAAAAGTGTGCACTGTACAGTGAACACAGCACAGGTGGCCAAAAAGAAAACGAACAAAAAAAAAAGCAATTAGGAGTGTTCTTGTTGAAAGAGCTCAACTTAAGGTGTCGAAACTTAAAATGCCTCTAAGGCAAATGGAACAATATAATTTTAAGATTGTAATTAAAAATGGGAAGCAGGAAGACCACAGGTTGGTTTTAAGGTTGCTCATTCTAAGATAAAGAGATTCAATTTCAGAACATTTACTTGAATTTCCACAGCAAGTTTGATTTGCTTGTAGAAAGGACCTCATTAATCTAGTGATCAAACTTTGATATAAAATATATCATTATTCCTTTAGCGGCAGTTTTTAATGTGACGTGTTCAAATGGATGTTGAGCTTGCATCATTTAACATAATGAAAGCCGTAGTTAGTACTTTTGTTTTTATTTGAGAGATTCAATCGGAAGTGCGTCCATCTCGTTCAATTGCGAAATTAATTAAACTAAAAGCTATGCTGCTGGATCATCATTCATTCTGTGTTTTAGCTGCTCTCCTGCATACATATTTATAATTTCGAAATTAAACGACTTGCAAAGTGCGTGCCAACGTGGAGCTAGCTGATAGCTGCTGCCTGTGATCCATTGAGCCAAGCAGCCAATCAATCAAATTCAGCAGCGCAGCAAAAAAAACCGGAACAACAACAAAGTCTCATTCTCATGCCATTATCAAATCTCCCCATACTATGCCACTATGCCTAAAGCCATCCATCCCCTACTTTAGTTTAAGCTGCCCGCTTGATTACCGTTCAAAATTGATTGATTAAATGCCGTTGTCAACCGCGTGGCCTGAACAGAGTTCCAGCTCCGACTCCGAGTTCGACTCGAAGAGTCCCTCAGTGCCTCATCTCAGTCTGTCTATCTTTGCCAGGGGCTGTCAGCGCTTTTGTCAACCGTCATTGACGACAGCGACTGCGGGTAATCCCCCGGGCTAGCAGCAGATACTAGGATAACATCCACTGGATATTGTGGAAAAAAAAACACATGCTTGCATTTTAATTTAATTACTTACAGCATCGAAAGGAGAGCAGCAACAACAAGACAAGAAGACACATTCCCTCCTCTACATCAGTTTAATTGATTAATAAGGATTGTCAACCCAGCGTTTTCATTTTTCGGGGGGGGGGGGTCATTTTCGTTCACACGTCGTCTTTGTAGGGTCTGTAGCCGCCCCCCTCTCAACGTGACAAGGGTTCCCACTCACTGCCAAGAGTGCACAGATGGGTGTCAGATGTAGCAGAGAAATGTGACAAAATTATGGCCATGATAATGGCAATTCGAGGAGCCTCATGAGGTGTCCCATTTTTATATGTCAGCTTGGAGCATAAGCGCAGTTTTTTCTTCAGTTTGTTAGGGGTAAGAGGTGCAGAGTTGCCACACTGACTGACAACAACACGAATGATATTTTATAAACAAATATTTTAATAGTGTTGCCAGGCTGACATAAAACCAAACGAGTGAAATTTGCCAGCAACTAATTAATGGCTAGATTTTGCATGAAAATAAACATATTTAAAATATAAAATTATTTTCATACAATTGCCAGACAACAAATATGTAAGCAATTAACAAATAATAAATGCATAACTAGAATTTACACCAAAATAAACCTATCAAATATATTAAACTATTTTAGAGTTAAAATCTATTGATTTACTATAGTTTAAAATTCATTTTCAAACTAATCAAAGTCAATAAATTGTTTGAAAAGAAAAGAAACATTAATTTAAATCAACAATAGCGTTTCAAGCACACAATCAGTTCTTTACGGTGTATTTCAGTTGGACTAAAATAACTTTAAGTTTACAAGAGTTGCCACAGCGACCGAAACAAAAACTCGAGTTGAGAAAATGGTTTTTTCATCATCGTAAATCTCAACCAACTGTCAAATGGTCGAGTTCTATGGCACAATTCAGTGAGTGGCTCTTCATAAATCTCGGCACTCGGCATACTGTGTGTGTAGATTGCCCAACCTGCACCTGTGTTATCAGCACAGAGGCGACATTGTGTCCCATAATTGCCATCAATTTAGTGTACAACTAAAATTACAAAATCGACAATTCTTTTTCAATTGCGTGCCAGAGAACAAATAAAATTAAGCTATGAATTTCTATGTACATAAAAATCAGATTAAACGACTCGATGCATTGTAAAAGGCTAAAGCCGCTGCTAGATAACCGAATCGAGTCCAGAGAAACCCACAAATTGAATCTAATCGTGCGGCTATCTACGTGTAATTACAATTAACTTGTGTGTGTGTGTGTGTGTGTGTGTGTATGCGGGAGCGCAAAGGAAGAGAGAGTAGAAAAACTAACGAGCAAAAAGATAATGAAATAATTTTTTTTGCTCTCTGTGCGATGATTGTATGTGTTGAAGATAAGCCCACTAGCGTTGCAGGTTCAGGCAGCAGCAGCAGCAGCAGGTGGGAAGCGGGGCAGATTGGGTAGCTATTGTGGTAAGCCCCCTTCCTCACTCCGCCATCACCTTAAAACAGTTTCCATTTTCGTAATCAATCATTGTCAATGCCGCCTGCCGTTGCTGTCAATGCGGTTTGGGGTTCGTTTCACGGCTGCGAGGCAGGCCCAGCAGAGCAACTTAAATTGCTAGCAAGTATGTGGAACCAAGGGAAGAACTCCGCTTAAATATTTGCTCGATTATTTGTATATATATATATATATATATATATATATGAGTGTGTGGGGGGCGTTATAACAAAGGCTGCCGACGCCTGTGAAAATGAAAATGAGGCCAGCAATGCACTAATAATAAAAATCAAAAAGAAATCAAATTAAATAAGTAAGCAACAAAAAGTATGCTAAAATAGAAGAAAACGAAGCGAAGAACGCATAGAATAATGGGAACAAAAAGAGAAAAGAAAACAACAACAATAAAGCAGAGCAATTACAGTAGCAAGAGGGGTAAACGATATAAAGGAAGACGAACCTAAATTAAAGCAGGACTCTGATAAATTTCTAAAGCAGACACAATGAAAATTATAGCAACAACAACAACAACAACAACAACAACGGCAATGAGGACGACAACAAACGAGAAGCGACATAAAATGCGTACAGCCGAGAAAGAGGAAAAGTCAAAGGAGAGCGAAGGAAAAAAGCAAGCGGAAGGAAATGCCATTATGACGTAAATGTGCTAAAATAAAACAACATGGCGGACAGCGACAACAACAACAACAACAACGATAACAACAAAAACGACGCCTAACCGTGTCGAAAGCGAGAAGCTCCCCGCAGCGCCCAGAGAGAGAGCATAGCCCTAGTCCTATGACTATGTGTGTGCGTGTGCGTGCCTGTGTGTGTGCGTTTGGGGCTAATGTCAAAGTCAATCTTGGGAAAAACGCGTAGCGCATAAACATACAACAAAGTAAAGTACAAGGCTAAGGCAAAGGCAAAAACGACAGCAAAACCAACCCCCAAAAATCATTTTGGGGACTCGAACCAAAAAAAAAAAAAACACGACAACTCGATTTTTCTTCGAGCCAAAAGAAAAATTACCTAAATTAAAGCAAAAGAAAAACAATTTTCTCGTTTTTGTACATTTCTTTTTTTCTTTTGCATGGTTTTTGTTTGTTTTTCTGCTGCGTAAAGGGTTAAGACTCTTTGGAGAGCAACAAGAGAAATTGTTTAAAATTGCCAACTGTAAAGTGGCAATGAGTGCTAGATGAAAATGTTAAACACGTTTTCCGCTTTTCTTTTATCTGGCATGTGTGCGATTTGTCTGGGTAAAGAGCCAGAACAAGCCGCAACAGCAACAAAAATCCAATGGAATCCGCCCCGCAAGAAACTTTACCAACAAAAATAAAAAGAAATAAAAAAGAAACAAATATGCTCTAACGGAATAGTTTACAATGAGTTTAACTAACTTTTATTGTTCATTTTTGTTGTGGAATACAAAATAAAATTGATTCTGTACCATCTTACAACATAATAATTTTTGGTCTGATTGTTTTTTTTCTGGGTTACCCCAATCCTTGTATTTTATTTATTATATTTTAAATTTTTAATTGAATTTCTTCCTCTTAATTTAATAAGTTAATTCTAACCTTTAATTTTTATTTATTAAAAACTTTTAAAAACTGTAAACTGTTTTTAGTTAAATAAATAAATACTGTCAGGCCAACATTTATTTATATTCTCTTGTTTTAGAATTGTTTTCTTCACAAATAAGTATACGTCTTTGTGTATTCAAATATCTTCTTTGTACATTTATTTTCGATATATATATTTATCATATATGATAGATATCTATAATAAGATATTATATTGATCCAATACAATATCATTTAGACATGGATTCTTAACACCAAAACATATATTACAACAATATTATAACAAAAGTCAAAGCTTTTTCGGATAACTATTAAGATATGGTAGCCTTAACTTTGAGATTAAGCTTGTTTAGAACTGCTGCATGGTTTCCTGCGAATACTTCCTCAATGCATAACAAAGTCGATAACAATGTTATCGTATACCCCAATAAGGTTATCGCAAACAACTGCAAATACTATATACTAGCGCCATCGTCTGCAATGTCTACGCTTTTCCTCTTTACGCTTGCCAGCCTTGCCAGCAGAATTTTCCCTTTTTCCGATGCCGACGCCGATGCCGGCGCTGCAGTCGACACTTTGGGGGTGGTTAGATAAAATGTGGAAATTGTTGAAAACGTTGCGAGACTGCCTCGCAGAGCCTGCATCGTTATGTTGTGTGCCCGGGTCGACGGACTTGGGCGCTTTTTGGGGGTGGTTGGTGGAAGGTGCGACGCCCGTCAATGGCGGCTTTTGCTCCATGTGCTGTGTGTGTTTGTATGTGTGTGTGTGTGTGTGGGTTTGTGTGTGCGTGGCAATGTCCTTGCCTTGCTACTGCTGGCAGGCATTTTCAAAATTTTCCTTCGTCGTTTGGAGGGGGCGGCAAAACCGAGCAAAAATAATAGCAACAACAAGAACTTGAAGAGTAGCAGCAACAATTTTGCCACTCATAAAAAAGGAAATTTGAACTTGGCCTGACGTATGTATGTACTACGTCCGGACCGCGACCGTGCCCCAAAACAGCCAATGTGGACGACCACTGCGGCAAGTGCCCAACTGACGAAATGAAAATGCGAGACGGTGGCTCCAATGACCACCGGGTGGTGCGGCATAGACTACCGACTTCAGGCGCAGCAACAACAACTGCAAAAGGGAACTGAGCACAGCCAGAGCAACGAATTTCACTCGAGAGTTGGTGAAAGTTGCCCTTGAATGGTGTTTGGGATTATTTAAACCCTGCGACCAACCCTGCCCGGTTGCCAGTGTCCCTTCTATGAAGTCCCATTTTCTCTCTTTTGCTGGTATCCAATTGAGTTCGGATTCAGTGTTTGCCAGCAAATTGAAGTCGATAAACATGAACTAGCCAGCCCCTGTACAAACAACAAACAGCAACCGAAAACTACTGCAACTTTAAGTTAGGGCCAAATCGAAATTTTGGCTAGGTTTGACAGAGCAGCTTACTCAGCTATCAAACAAAGTTAGCCACATTTTAGATCAGATTAAATGGAACAATACATCAGGCAGTATGTTATCAACTTAAAAGAATTGATAAGCAATGTCAGAAATATTTCTATAAACACGAAAGTCCTAAATTAGTCTAAAGCTAATTTTATTAGGTAATCGAAAATAATATCTGATGTCAACAGCTAACGTTTTTGTTATCTGTTAGTTAAATTTATATAAACGCCTTATACGAATATGAAATTATTAGCAGCTTACCAGTTTTGTATATATTGATAGAGCTGCTTAGCCAACTGCCAAAGAAGGCAATGTGAATGAATTATGAAGCATAGATTTCCATAATTTGTAGATAATTTCAAAAAATAATGGGCAATGTTTTATAAAAATGAAATACTAAAATACTTGGTGAGCATAGTCAGAAAAATGCAAAAAAATTTATAGCTTATTTTCAGTGTAGTTGAAAATAATATTAAAGTTAGAATAACTAACATTATTGTTGTAAATAAGTATATTTAAAATTGTTATTACAGATTAATTAAATTTGTATAAATGCCTTATAAACTATAGGATAATAACGCAAGCTTACCAGTTGTATATATGTTTTTTTTGGTTGATTTTGGTTTAATGAATCCCCGTAGCATATATTTTTGTCCTTATGGGTTTTGTTTTTGTAAATTGTTATTGCACTTATTGTTAAGTTAACAGATTTAACTGTAGGTCGTATACGTTTTGCATTAGCACGGCACGGAACGGAATTGTTGCAAATTGCTGATTATTATTATAGATATTACATATTACATATTAGTTAGTTAGTTGGAAATATGATTCTCATTTGATGGCTTGTAATAGTTTATCTTTTGGTTTGTTGGCCTGTAGACAAATATACATGTATATTGATTAGTAATTGTCGAGCAATTAAATTGCAAGAGAGACAATGGAAAACAAAAGCCGGCTAAAGAGAGACAGAGAGAGCCAAAGACAAATGGGAGACGCACGTGGCAACACAGAGAGACACACACACACACACAAATACTAAAACAAACGGCAACCAAAGAGCAAACAATAAACAGAGCACTCCGAATGGCAGCCAGGTGTGAGCCTGGTGGCCAACAAAAAAAGGGAGGCAGCCAGGAAACCAGAAAACAGCAAACAGCAACCGGCATTGCACGGCCCGCCAGGCTAAACAACTAAATCAAATCGCAGCCAAATGGCGGAGCCAGCTGGCAAGGCTAACCCCCAACCACAACCCACAACCGCTTCGCTGCCACCTTTAACGGTGCACAACAGTTTAAGGCCCGCTGCCCGGTTGACTGCCTCGCAATGGGCTCTGGGGCAAATATTTTAAATGCGCAGATTTTTGGCATGTTTTACTGGCAGTTCACATTTTGAATTGTTGCCATCACACAGAAGTAGTGGCAGCCGGGGCAACTGGCAACCAGCAACTGGCAACTGGGAACTGGCCACTGTAAAGAGCGGCAAAATTCTGGGTGCAGAGCAACTCGTTTCACTGACAATTTAATACAAAAAATTCCAAATATTTCAAAGGCACACAATCAAATACCAGCAAAATGCAAGCAAGCCAAAGCGAAACAAAAAATTACAAATAAAATGAGTTTGTCAGGCTCTTTATAAAGTGTTTGCTGAAAATAAAATAAGAAGAAACTTATGGCAATCAAATTGAGGCTGTGGCTGAAACTACACATGCAATTTATGCAAATTTGAAAAAAAAAACATTTAGATAAGAAAGAAAGAAATAATATATGTAAAATAAACAAAGAACAAGAAAAAATGATTCATAAATCTATTCAAAATTAACTAAATCAAAATTAACATTTGATCAAAATTTAAATTATTATGGAAAATATTATTTTAAGAATCTAAGAATTTAATTTAATCAAAAATGTGTTCAACAAATGTACAGTCATTAAATAAAAACAGAAGATACATCAAAATGTAATGAATTTGTATGGTGCTCAAAGAACCATTTATTTTGTTTTCGAAATTTCTATCGTTGAATAAGAAAACACACACACATGCATACTTTATATGCAGTTTGTGTGAGTCTTAAATTGTTGCTAGTTAAAGACGCAGCCCCAAAGGAAAAGGATTCGTGCGTGTTTCTGTTTCTGTTTCTGTTTGTGCTTCTATTTCTATTTCTGTTGCTTTTGCTTCTGTTTTTGCCTCGCCAGACTAACTCAATTAAAGCAGCAGACAGAAAGTGGAGTGCCAAAGTGTTTGCGTGAGCGAGACTGTGCGCATACACACACACACATACACTCAAATACCGCTAGGTGGAGAATCCCTTAAGTCATAAAGCTGTGCTGCAACTGAGAGCAAAATATACATTTAATAATTTCGAAATAAAAATATTTTTGCCGGCAAACTTTAAAATATCGTGTGTGCAGTAGCGAAAATAAAAGCGTAGCTACAGAAAAGTATCTAGATACTTTTTACAGACATGCTAGCACAGCAACAGCAACAACAAGAACAAGGCATGTCTGGCACGTCTCTTATTGCTGTTGTTGTTGTAGCAAACTCGTCTCGTAAATATACTAAAACGACAAAAAGAGCAGCAAGAAAAAAACTTCATTTCGTCGTCTGAGCTGGCGACAGAGACGTCGACGGCGCCGCTAGCGTTCGCTCTCTTTGTGTTGTTTGTGTTTAGTGTTGTCGTGCTGCGAGTTTTGTATTTATCTTGTTGTAAGTGCAACTCTTGTTGTTGTTCTGTTGTTGCTTTTGTGCTTCTTTTTGCAGTTTCTTTGAATGATTTTTGCTTCACTTTCATCATCAAACAGCTGCGCTACACAAGCTACTTAGATACACACACACACACACGCAAGCACGCACACATTCACACACACGCAAGCACACACAGAAGCTTTTGTCGTTTACCGTTTTTGCTTGTTTTGTTTATTATTGATTTCTTTTTGCGTTGCGCGTTCGCCGCCGTTCGGTTTGCAAATGCCGCCAAAATTGCAATCAAATGCAGTTTTTATCAGTTTGACATGCTCTATGCTGCTGTTGCTTCTGCTGCTGCCTCTCTGAGTTAACTGCTAACTCCCACGCTGACGCCGACTGCGCTGCTGCCTGTCTGCTGTCTGTTAATTAAACGCGTTTTTTTTGCTTTGTTATTGTTATTAACACACCGTACGCTTTGTTATCAGCATTCGCCGCCGCCGCTGCTGCTGCGCTGTCGCGATTCGCATTCGCGCATTCTTCAAAACACAGTGCAGCCTACGAACGCTGCTGCCAAAAAAACGCTGCTGTTCTGCTGTTTTGCCGCTTGCTAATCGCTTTGGGTTTAACTGCCGCGTCCTGTAGTTTTTCCGGTGATTTCCACTTGCTAACTGACATTTCTGGCGACTTTTCCAAGCGGGCCACCTTCGTTTGTTTGTGCACATCTCGAAAGAGAGCGAGTACTAGAGAGAGCGAGAGCGCGTCTCAACAGCTGTCTACTGCGCCGGTCACAATTGAAACGTTTGCGAATTGGTGCTTGCCAGGCTGCCAACTCGTCGGGTTTCGCGACCGTTAATTTTGAACTAACCAAAGCATTTGAGCAAATAAAATGTGTAAATTGATAAAAAGAGAAATGAATTAAAATTAAAATTTTTTTTCAAATGTTCAACTTGTGCTGCACTCAGCTATAGGGTAATATTTGAAATTCGAACTGGGCACAAGAGGAATGTGGAACATTTAATGCGCATGCGTTTTGTTTTGGAATTCATTTCTGCTTTCTCTCTGAAAGCAGCGAAAGCTACACAAACCAAGTATGCAACAACAAAGCGCCCCCTCCACCCCTCCCGCACCGTGCAGCTGCCTTGCTGCCCAAAGGGGGTGGTGGCTAAACAGTGCCAATGTGGCAAGTCTATTGTAAATGCCATTTACCAGGAGGACCTGCCGGCCGGCTCACTTGTGGTCAGCCAGTTTGGCTACCTGAAGGGTCAAATGTTGTTGTCGTTGGTTTGCTGTTGTTGACAAATGCCACTGACATTGGTTAAGTTAGCGGACAATGAAGTGGACCTGTAAATGGCAAAAATGCAATTGACTGCAGAATTATTCTTAGCCAGTCTTAATATCATAATTTGAATTTTTAAATTGCATCTGATTATTCTGAAAAAAAACAAGTTTGAATCAAATTATTTGTTTTTTGGCTAAAACTTATAACTTAAGATATTCCAATTATGGGATGAAGTTAAGATTTCAGGTGATTTTATTATATATAAATTGCAATCTCTGATTTACAATATTGAACAAAGTTAATTATTTTCTTTCTACACATTTTCACAAACCTATTCTTGATTCTTGAGATTTTCACTCTTGATTAGCTAAAATTTATAACGTAAGATATTCCATTCTAGACTGAAAAATGTATATAGCAATTGTTGAATAAGTCTAATGTCCCCCAATATCCTTGAGCTCTCTTTTAGTTATTGCTCCCACTTTGCACATCATTTCTTAATCGTCCTCATCAATCGTTGTTGGCCAAATATTTTTCCAACAATTAATTTCATTCAAATTTATCGAACGTTTTTTGTTTGGGAACACCTGCGGTGCACAGAAATTTGTTTCCATTGCAATTAGAAATATGTTTATACTATGAGAGAGTGAGAAAAATGTGAAACTACGCACGGCAAATTACCAAAGACTGGATGATATTGCCTTGATTCTGAAGGAATTTGATGCTACTGCTACCACACGCTATTTTATGGCCAAAGGCTTGTTTATTTACCGACCCATTGAGACTACGCGCCAAAAAAAAAATAATAATTATGGCCAGCGTGTTGAGCAATTAGGTAAAAAGGAAAACCAGCAAAACACTGCAAGTGAAATATCTTGGTAGGGGTAGGGGGTAGGGGCAGGGGCAGGGTGTCACGCGGGGAGGCATTGCAACTCAACGGGGGCGGCACTCAATTTGCCATTTTTATGAGGCGCTTCAAGTCAAATTGAAAACAGCGCGTTTTTTTTCGCTTTTGGCGTGAAGAACTAAACACCATAAAGTGGCGGCGAATTGAGTTATCCGATTGAGTTGAATAAAGCAAGAGGGTGCATAGGGGGCATGGGGAATGTGGCATTGTTCAGCCCCATGAAGTGCACTCAATCATTTTGGACGATCCGGCACTGAGTCGGCTGTTTATTTAGCATTTTTACACACGCCACAAATCTGTCCACAAAGCGCAGATGCCTGCCCCCTGCAACCCGTAACCCCGTATGACTCCCCCTCAGCAGCTCATTTGTTTTTATATGCATGTGTGTGTGTGAGTGTGTGAAGTAGGCTCTTAAGTGCTTATGTATTTGTTAATCGTAATGATTTGTGCAAATGCCGTTAAATGATATTTGACATTTGTGAACGGGATTCTTTGTGGGCGTAGCTCTTGACTCTGATTTGATTTGTTTGATGATGATGATGATGATAATGATAATGATGTTGTCGGATAATTTGCCTCTCAGCAAGGAAGTGCTTCATTGTCATTGTCGCTGTCCAAATGAAAACTGATGGTCTGCTCTACATCCTCACCCCATTCAGCTATGGCAACTGGCAAGTGAGCCATCAGTTGGTGCTTTAATTAAACGCTCGCTGCAGCCAAATGTCGACTTATTTAATTAAAATTACAAAAATTATAAACAATAAACAATGAGTGCTGTTTCCACGCTGTTGTCGGCTGAATATTGTGTTTACATTTGGCGCCGAAGCTGCGGAAATACGAATTTTATGACAATTGCATTCACTTTTTATCCGCACCATTCAAATTGAGTGTATAATTTGGATACAATTGTTTTGGCAATGATTTCGGTAAGAGATAATTATCATTATTTGATCTCGGACTTAAGATGTTAACGGGGGTATTTGAGATTTTTTTAAAATAATTATTAACTGAATAGGTCACAAAGAATTTCTAGTTGAATATGCTTAGCAATTCAGAAGATGTTGAAGCTATCGCAATGAGTACGAGAATGAGATTGTCTCGCATATTTAAGTCCACAAATTCTGGGATCTATACTGATTTATCAGATTTTTTATTATGAAATTGAAGATTTTTTTATTCCCGCTCACATCTCTGTTTAATTTGAAAGAACATTTCAAATTCGGGTTTGTTGCGCAAAATTTTACAGCATTTTATTCATTTTTTGCTCGCTTTCGACTTTTAACAATTTCCACTGATTAATTAATAACAATAAAATGATGCGAAAAAAGTGCCGTTAATGATTAAACGCAGTGGCTGCGAGCAAAAGCGCAGCAACAACAATAACATGGATGTGATAAGCAATTTGTTGCTGCTTTTTATTTATAGTGGGAAATGAAATGTGAGTAAAAAGCGTAGCATACTTTTGGGCAAAATAAAAATAAAAATCAACTGCAACCGAGCAATAAATCAGAAAATGGCCAAATGTGGGCGGCTCAGTGGAAATGGGCGCGGTCGGCTTGCATTGATGTTGCAACGGCTGCTGCTGCTGTTGCTGTTCTTGTTATTGTTGTCGCCATTGCCATGGACGCAGTTTTTATACAACTTGATTTTATTGCATGGCAAAATTCAATGATGCGGCCAGCGACAAAACGACAATGCGACAAAGCGGCAAACGGCTGACAGCAGTCGCTGAAATTTGCATACAGGAACATACGGCACAAGCACACACACCCACATCCACACCCACACACACACACACACACACACACACTTACTCACATAGAAAGAGACAACATGTTAATGCAAATAAATTGCCTGCTGACTTTATTTAAATTTCCCATAAGACACACACACGTGGCAAGGGGTAGGCGGTGTGGTGGGGCACAGAGAACTTCTTCTCCATGCGCCTAAGCAGGCAACGATGCGGCAAAGTGTTAGGCACCGAAGGGGCATAGCCGTGCTGGAGGTGCGTGGGGTGGTTGCAAATAGAACCACAAGGAACTGGGAACATGTGTTGCCTGTGTGGGCAACTCTTGGCGGCAGCTTTTTGTAATTTTAATTTTGATTTTAATTTGTGTTGAAATATTTACATAATCACTGACTGACAACAGGCTGCAACAGCAGCAGCAGCAGCAGTGCCAGCATCAGCAGCGGCAAACAGGACTCAGGCTTGAGCAGCAGGACTCAGTTCAGCAGTCGCTGGCAAGCAGCAGCTGCCTGCCGCAATTTATTAAAGTTTAATGAAAATGTATAAGGCCTGCATAAATGATTTAATAAGCACACACGCATCGTGTAAGTGGGTGTGTATGTAGTGTGTGTGTGTGTTGTGTGTGTACTGTATTGTTTTTTTTTTGTCCATGCATCTCATTAATGGCAGACATTAGCATTAAGCATTTGAATTCAACGAAATTGTGGACAAAAGCCGCTGTCAACACAATAATCTGGTAATCATTTTTCATTGCATAATCGCCAAAGCTCACAAAATGGAAATCAGTGGCACAAACTGTTGAATAACGTTATTAAAACGACAGTTATTGTCCAAGTGGAATTAGTGAGCTCGATTAGTACAATTGAATGAGTAACGTTAGTGAATCAAAAGTGAATGCTAAAAATTACATGGAATGAAATGATCATAAAATTAGATCTTGAAGAACTTCAAGTTTACCCAACTTTTTCATCTAAATATGATTTCTTCTTTTTAAAACTTTATTTTTATAGTTTTGAAGTAATCCCAAATACGATCAATATCGAACTACTAAATGCCAAAGAGAATAAAATATTATGATGATAATGATATAATATAATTGAAATGTGAACAATTGGACTTCTATCCCAAAAAATATATAATCTTTGAATTGTCGCAGATTGCAATCATTTTTCATTTATATATGATTTAATATCATCTGCAGTAAAATATAAATTACACAGAATTAAAGAATTTTTGACCTGAATTTGAAAACTTTGCCATTGAATAATGAAGTTGAAACAGGCTTATTCAAAACTTTGCCATTCACCAATAAAGTTTAAACAGACTTATTAGGCTTTGTACACAGGCCCAAAGCAGAGTGTCCTTCAGATTCCAATTTCTTTTGTTTATCCAGCATCTACACTTATTAGTAAAAAAGTTAGAAAGCCCCTCCTTTGATAGCCTTCAACTTTACCTGTTCTAATTGCGCCTAGTTAGCGTCAAGTGCAGCAGCAGCAAGGACACTTGTAAAATGTAAAAAATAGAGTGAATAAACAAACATTTTTAATTAGAGCTGGCAAAGAGCTGCGGATAAAAAAAAAGCGTATGTGATTTTGAGGCTTTGCAATTAACTTTGGCAGTGCATCAAGAAGAGTGAAGAGTGCAACTAGAAGCGGGACTTACGAATCTATGTCTATGCATATGTGTATATGTATTTGTATATACTATCTTTAGGGGAGCTACAATCGCTTTCACTTGGCCAAAGATCAAAGGAACAAAGCCAGCGAGCATATGCTAACAATGGCGCTTTTTATGGAGCCTTTACAGAAATGAACGCTTAAAATGCAACTGATATAACAACAACAACAACAACCACAACAAAAATAATAACAAATGGCATCAAGCACTCAACAACTCGGTTCGGGTAGGAATAGAAAAAAAATAGAGAGAAAGAGGCATGCGAATAAGTGAATGAAAAATTTTCATGAATGGAAATGTAACTACTGCTGCTATTGCAAGATAAAAGCCCAGTGGAAACCCATAAATACAGGTAGCAGCATTCTGAATGGCTGTGTAAACGATGCCAAGTTGAGCACTGAGCGTTGTGACCGGTGTGAGCGGGGCCTAAGTGAATTGCCGCTTGCCACAGGACAACACACACACGGAGAGAGAACCACACACAGCCATAGACAGCCTGACAATGCCAAACTCAACTCGACTTCTAGTGGTTCCTGTCCCTCCTTTCGCTTCTGCTCCAACTGGGGACTCCATTGCATTGTTTAGCTGCTAGTTCCTAGTCGCTGGCAAAAAGCCTTTGATTTATGACATGTGCGTTTTAATTTTGATTGTATTTGCTGGCATTCGTGGCAACTTGTGCCAGTGCAGTGGAGTGCTGCATGGGGCATGGGGAATGCGGTGTGGATTGTTCTATCTATGTTGGTTAGGCAGCAGGTACAGTTGCTCCATTAATTGGCCAGCAATCAACGATAAAGTTGTTGCACACTCCGAGAGATAAAGACATAGAGAGAGAGAGAGAGGCTCAGAGATTGTGAGAGTGTAAGTGGGCGAGAATAAACTCAATGCTCTATTCAAAAGAGCACAGCATTGCCAAAAAAAAGAGGAGGAAATCTGAAATTGAATCTAAGACTAAGAGCTAAGGTTTGTGGTAAAAAATTCAACAGTTTGTTCATGAAACTTCAGTTTAAATGTTACAATATTCAAATTCCTTTTTGTATACCAAAGAAAATGTATTTATATTTTTCCTTTTTCTCAATAAATCAAGGCATTTTTCTTCTCTGTGTAAGAATGCCGGCAAAAAGAAAGTATTTTCCGGCTGTGGAATAAATGGGGTACATAATCTATACGTGTACTTTATTCAACAAAATAACATTGTGTGTGTTATTTAAAGCACACCTGCATTTTATGATAAGCGCATTCCTGTTTACAGCAAAGTTAGTTTTACAAAAAGAAAGCCGACAACGGCTCAAACGGTAAACAAAATTTTCCACAAATCTCATGTTAATTTTTTGTGAAACATGCAGCAAGCTAAAACAAGGAGAGGAGAAGAGGAGCCTGTGGAGGTGCAGTTGCAGTTGCAGCATATCAAACAGGACGCAAGCAGGAGCAGGGATGCACGCGTGCTTTGAACTAAGGGACTCACACAAGCACATACACATCTCTCCCCGTAGGCGTCCACAAAATGCGGCAAATGCATTTTATTTCACAAAACACGAGACAAAACGAGTGATCCGAGGGGAGAGCTGAAGGCAGAAGGCAAAAGCAACGAGAGATGCAATCTCAAGTGGTTATCTCTTTTGCGTATGGTAAGAGTTAAGGCGTAGGGATGTTATTCGCAGTGGGTTGAGAGGTGGTCCTCTGCTCCTGTTGTCCTGTGAACGCCGTGCTGGCAAAGTCAACATCAAAGTTCGCGCCGACAAAGCGTTGCGAGTAAATGTTTAATGAGCGAGTTGAAGAGAGGTGCATGTAGTTTAGGAGGAGGTGCAGCAGCTGGAAATTGCTCGGCATGCTCGAGCATGCCGACTCCTTCAAGCCGGGGAGCTCAAGCCAATTAAAACAAAAGTCAAAAAACAAATGCACTTGAAGTGGGAGCTGGAGCTGGACCCAGCTGGAGAGCGGAGAGGGACTGGAGGCGGGAACACGTTTGACAGTCAAAGACGAGCCTGCCCGGCTGCCTACCGCATGAAGTGTTTGGCAACATTGTTGGACTTGATGGGCAGAGCCCCCACCCCTCCACTCACCCAACCCATCGGGAGCCCGCCCCTCAAGCGAGTTCGCACTCAAAGCAACAGTTCTTCTTTGAAGTCAAAAGGATTTCCAATGCTAACGGGTATGAGGCTGTTACTGTAAATTAGCTGCTCCTGCAGCATGTGGCAGCACTTTTGTAGGAGGCAGCTAGCAACAAAGTCAAAAAGTGACAGCTGCTTAACACTCTAGGCCACAATATGTTGCAGCTAATCAAATGGAGCAAGGTGCAAAAAAGAGAATGAAATGGCAAAATTGTCAGCCAACTCTTTGATATGCTAATGTAAAACGCGAAAAAATATATATATACCTTCTCTGATATATATGTATGTATATGTCTTTATATCTAACTTGTTGGCTTTCAAACGTATCAAATCTGTAACATTTTTAGTTGCATTCTCTGATTAAAAACATGAACTCATTTTTTGTTGTGGCATGGTATTTTTTTCTGTCAATTTAATTAAATAATATATACGTTTTTATTAAAACGAATGCTTTCAAAGTAGACCAATTAAATTTGGACAGTTATTCGCAATTATTCAAAATAAAAATATTTTATTTACAGCCCGAAAAAGTAGTCGTTGCTTTCAACTGCCTACAGCCTGTGGCAGCAACAAATATTTGTTTTTAGTTAAAGCTCTATTCTCGACTGGAGTACACAGCTCACAAAATTTACGAACAGAAGATTTTTTTTAGGATTTTTTTTGTTTCCGAACAAATGAACATATATAAATCACAATAAAAGATTTTACTTCAGTGAAAAACAAAATGAGCGGTGAGTAAATGCAAAATGTGAATGTTTCTGACTTTAACTTTATAAATCTAATCGAGCTTAAAATATGTTTACCAGATTTTAATCCGGCCGATGAGCAGGCTGATGCCACACCTGAGACCATGGAGACGTTCAAGAACGAGAATTTCAAGCCTTCGAAGTCAACGAATGAGACATACACTAGCAAGTACATGATGGGTTCGCGTAATCCCATCACTGGCACTGGATTAAATG
The DNA here is from genome assembly GCA_035044105.1 of Drosophila nr. perissopoda 5 BK-2023a. Lineage (NCBI taxonomy): Eukaryota > Metazoa > Arthropoda > Insecta > Diptera > Drosophilidae > Drosophila > Drosophila nr. perissopoda 5 BK-2023a. The sequence goes on from JAWNMK010000122.1 coordinate 2,331,182, forward strand.
GGGATGGTGTCGGTGGTCTAAAGCCCAAGACGGCCAAGGACCGTGGTAAGAAGTGAAACCATATCCATATCCTTAATAATAATAGATATATTATCTTACTAATGGTAAACGTAATCGCAGGTGGTAATCCCCTCACTGGTGAGGGCTATATTGAGGGTTTCAATGATTTCCAGGTGCTCAAGGAAACCAAACATGTATCTTTACCATATTCAGCTGGACACTGTGCTAGAACAAGCTAACTCTGTTGTCCAGTCAAAAACACATACCTATTACACTCTGGCTTGCATTTTATTTGCAAACTTTGTTTCAAAATTAATAAAAATTAAAAAATAAGTTCATATTAAGTTTTCTAGTGTTTGTTTCATTTGAATAGCGGAAATTGCACTAATTTGAGTATTCTTATTTGCAGCTTTTTAAAGTCTTAATGCTGGTTATTAGTTGCTTTATCTGTCGCGGCATTGAAATCTGCAGACTATCCCTATTCTGCTCAAGCTTTTAATTATGGCTGGCTGACAGCTGGCTGCAACAACATCAACTTTGATACTGGCTCCCAGCGATATGTGACAGGCATTTAATTTGATTTATGGCCAGTGAATAGTCTTGATTAGAACGCGCCCGCCCAAGCATGGGATTACAGTGAATACTCGGGATATGTGAATGTACATATATGTGAGCGAAGCGAATTTAACTCAATTTCACATAAATCAAAAAAATGTTGGCTAGCCCCCCTCCAGGCGATATCTATTTATTCCTAGCCTGCCCCCAGCCCCGTGCTGCTTTGCGCACCTTGGCGCTAATCGTATTTCAATTGTTGAATTGCGAATTGAATGAAGTGCTGAAATTGGAGCACAACAAGAGGTGTGTGGGGGAAGTGGAAAAGAGACATGTCGATACGTATCGGGTGTGTGTGGCAATGTGGGTATGTCTTTCAATTCCCCAAAGAGCAGTCTACACACAGAAAAAATGTCCCTTATAATTTCAATCGGAAAACCAGTTTTAACTTTCAAACATTTTTCGAAAATACAAATAGAATTATCTGAAATGCTTATGAATAAATGTAACAATGACTTGCTACAGAGCAAAAATCTATACATTTATTTTCCTTTTTTCTAAACTCAAATAATTTGTTTCTATATTTGTGAAATGTGTTTCCCAAATGTTAAGTAAAATGAAATATTTAATGTGTAAAGGATAAAAGAAATTTGTTTGCTTTATATTTATTTTTATAATTTGCAAATTATTTAGAAAAATCACAAACACAAATTGCCTGCTTTTGATGTCAGTGTATGGATTTTCTTCGGAGCGTTGTCAATGCGATTACCGTTGAAGTCGCAGGCAGCTACAAGTTCATAAAAGTAACGCTCCACGCTGCCAACAATGAGCGAATTTAGGTGTCAAACGGCAGGTGGAAATGGCAGCCAAAGCCAGAGCGGAAGTGCCCAACGTTTGGCCACGACTGGAGTTGGAGTTGGAGTTGGAGGGGTTAGGGCCCTTTGGGACTGGGATGCGTCAGAGACAGATGATATCTTAAACACCACAGCACACCACACACACACACACACACACACACCGAGAGAGATACACAATCACACATGACTACACACAGAACGGCAGCAAATGTTATCAGAAAACCAAGCGCCTGGGCTGCTGTTGTACAATTTTTGACATGGGTCCCCAAACAGACGCCAAACAAAGGGCCAACCATTGTTGGGTTTGAGGCTGCGATAGCTTTTTTGTTTGGGAGTCTGCCTCAATATTTGTGGGTGAAGGGGCTGCCGAGGGGGGTCAATGCGTTTGTATTGGCAAACCGCAAGAACATCAACTGATGGCAGATAAATTAAATTTTGCGGTTCTAAATGGGCAATCAATGAGGCGTTCCCAGTGCGTATATGTGGAAGGTAAGTATATATTCTTTTCACCACGAAATAGTTAAATTTACAAATTTAACAAACGATAGCCAAAAAATGCACACGCACCTCGAGCAAATCGCTGACTGCAATTTTGTAGATTCAGAGTCAAGACAAGAAACGCCCGGCGTAGACACAAAGATATTTCTCAGTCAGTTCACAGTTTTCTCCCCCTTAGCGCGACTAGTCCCTAGACCAAAACTCATCCCAACTGTTGCGAAAAAAAATAGAAAAAAATTGTTAGCGAAACTTTTGCTCGCCCTCAAATATTGACTCAAGCGCTACTCGATGACTCAAGTACCTCAATTGTGTACAAGGGGTCCTGAACTGGTCTCTCGTCCTTCGAGTGTGTGCGCGAGGTGAGTGTACAGTCGACACCTTGACGTTCTGTTTGTACCTGTTTATTGGTATTTATTTGGATGCCAGCACGCCTAATCAAACAGACAATTCTCATACACACTCCACAAAAGGGGGCGCAGAGCACAACTTTCAATATATATTCAATTTGCTGCAGCCAATATGTGGCCTTTAACTCACAGGCCTTAACTGATCACACTAAAATACTATATAAATTTTCCGATAATCCAAACCATTCGTTATTATTTGTTGATAACAAATTCAGATGCTCAACTGACTGATACATATTTTATTCAAATTAAAATCATTAATTAAGCTGGATTTATTGCCTGCAGTTAGCAGAGGATATTATAAATTGCTCGCTTAGGAGACCCCATAAAATATATATATATTCACAGCAGTATCGAAACTGAATAGTTTTAATTGAATATAACGTGATTATGATGTGTTCTATTATCAACAGCTTTTTTCATTATAGAGCTTATCTTAAACAGACTGCATAAATTAAAAATCATCAACGCTTTGTTCTAGGCACTAGACTCCACATAAGTTATCGCTTCATTTTTGTGAGTGGGTCAATAGAGCTGGCGGGACTCAAGCGATTGGCTTATTGAAGTGCTCTTGCTCAGGTGCATGCTATGATTTCAATGGACCTCGCAGGAGCAAGATGTGTATTTATTAATTAACAATTATCACTAAATGAATGAGTGGCTGTCTGGCAGCCGGACTCTGGCCTGGTGAGCATTGATGATAAATGGACGTCTGAAGTGCAATTTGAATGTGTTTTCCTTGTTTTTTTTTTTTAAATCGGTCGTTGCCACAACAAAATTCCTGCAAGAGCAGCAGATGCAACGGAGTTGCTGATGAGCATCATTATGCCAGTTGTGGAGTACGCTGCACATGACATCGATGGATATCCGGAGCAGTTGACATTTATGACAGACGATGGTGAGCGGCAAGCATTATTGCCTGCTGGCTGTCGGGATTAACGCCATTTTAATTGAATTTTAATATTTCACACACACACACACACATACACGCACACACGCTTGCACACACGACTCGAGGCCGGAAATGTGGCATGGGGGCTGCGTCAGGCTTTGAATTTGTGCAAAAACCGCAAGTAAACGGGAAACCCTCCGCTTCGACTATCATGTGGATGAGCTGATTGGGAGTCTGGCTTCCAATGAAATAGCCATTATGGAAATCTGTCGTCTGACATAATGGCCAGTCCTGTATTAAATTAACAATTGGTTGGACCGCCGACTGATTTAAAGGCGATATATGAGAGCAATTACTACTGCAAGCCAATTATTATTTAATGAGAACTCGAGCCTGCAATAACTATCGATAATCATCGATGCAGTGCTTAGAGTTCACTTTATTGCAGTGCTGTAAAATACATCTAATTAATCGAACATCAAATATAAATTAACTAATTTTACAAGAAATGCAGAAAATGGTAAGTTTCCAATATGAAAATGATTGATATATGTTATGGTAATCATTTATAATCACTTATGCAGAGCGACACCTAATAATTCAGCAGATAAAACTCAAAAACCACTTCAACTTCGACTTGTTGGCGCTGAAAATCAAGCATTTTAAAAATAAAATCGAAGAATAGCCAAGAAATAATAATTGCTAGCGAATCGACTGGGTAGACCGATACAGACAGATATAGTAGTGCCAAGCAATTTCAACGATCTGAATTTCATTCTTAGATAGGGTTGAAGTTTTGGAAACTGTTATTTGCTAACAATTAACAATTGATGCAAGCTTAAAAACAGCTTTTAAGATGATGAGAAAAATGATTTATTGATGTGAAAATGACTAACTTTAAATTAACAACTGTGCAATCAATCTAAAATAAAGTCTAATATTTTTAAATAAGTATGAATAGCCCATAGTACCTTAAGCACTTGGTCAAGCTCTGTGGTTTTACACAGTACGAGTAACAATATCAATAACAAAATGTAGTTCCTGCATACATATGTATATATCAAATAAATGCTATAAGCTGCATGGCAACCTGATCAAATATGTTAGCTCTGGAAAGCAGAGTCCACCACGCCCAAACAGATTCGTGCAGCGAGTGTCCAAATATTAAATGACCATTGTGACAATCACCGACAACTGACTATAAAACTGTCAACTATTGATGACGTGACTCGGATGTGGGTGGCGACAAATGGGTGGTAGACAAAGGGTAGGTATAGGGGGGTACAGGGTAGAGTGCAGCGGAATGTGCAATGCAGCGTGTTCGTCTGCAATCAGTGTGCGAACGCAGTTGCCAATTTCTTCGCTTGCTTGCTACATGCAAATTTAAACGAGTTTCAATCACCAGCGGCCATTGTCTCTGCCTGTCAATTTCTCTCCCTCACCCTCTCACTCTCTCACCCTCTCTCTTTCTGTCTTTCTCTCTATCTCTCGCTCTGTCTGTCGGGAGAACAGTGCGTATGAGCTATGAAAAAGTAATTAAATTTAAGGGCTGCGAGAACAACTGGTTACCCAGGCTAGTTAGACAGAGCCGAACAGAACAGCGAACACCATAAAAAAGTGTCATTATTAACGCATTGAGCGCGGACGCCAAACAAGCTGACAGCTGTGCCCAACCCAAATGGGAATTGTGTGCATAAGGATTCAGATTGGGCTGTAGGGTGTTCGGCGGGGAGTGGGGTAGGTGCCATGTTGACACTTTGCACTGGCCAAATGACATTTATTGAAATTTCATCATTAGGCGTTTGGCACGCGGATAGTTCCACGACTAACTAAAACTTTATCAACTTTGCAGCACGTCAAACTTATTTAAATCGACATCGGTTGGCACGTGTGTGTTTAATATGGGGCAGGGTTTGGGATTGGGGCATCTGTCATATTAGCAGCAGGTTATCAGAAACAGAAAAGTTGACAACCCTTGCATGCGATGGAAATCAGTATTGGCATCAGCAGCAATTCAGTGAACAGCAAAATATCCCCAAGGATCTGTGAAATGTGTTTCCCTTCTTTACGATTTTGTGCATAATTTGTGAAAAAGTTCCAAGACAGTTTTCAAACAGAAGATGACAAAAATCATCCCCCAAATCGAAAAATGAACAATAATGGGAATATAATACGCTGCAGGCGATGCATAAGCATCAAATACGTGTTAGTGAAATATGTGCTTACCCCAAATTTAAAAATAGGTCTTTCAAATGTGACCTGAAATTTGCATGAACTTGAGGCAAAAGGATATTTGCTCAGATAAATTAGGATAAATTTGCGATAAAGTTCAAATTTTTGCTCATTATTTAATTATTTACTTAATGCGAACTAAACCATTCCACAAATTTAAGAAAATGTAAAAAATAACAACTGTATATTAAATTTACAAATTAAATGAGAGAAAAATAAAAATGAGTAATAAAATTTATATTTGAAATTAAGAAATAAAAGAAATGTTTGTGATAGCGATAAATAGTGATCTTAATTTAATTGAAATAATTCTTACAAAGTTCTTAACTCTACATACAAATATCAGATATGGAATAGGTACGTGCCAAGAAAAATGAAACTAGTTTGAGTGTTGTTTTTAGCATAGCTCAACAGTAAAATACCCTGTACTTTTGACTCTTTTAGAAAAGTTTTCAGATGCTTCACTCTGAGTATTACATACATTGGACACGACTACATCACACCCTCAATTATCCATTATTGTATACAGGGCATAAAAACAATAATAACAAAATAACAAGCTTTTCCCTCATTATTTTTTTTGGATGCTATCGATCTTAACTGTTTGTTCGACCCCAATCCCATTTCCTCCCCCATCCATGCAGCATATCAAACAGTCAGTCAGTTCAACTACCCCTCTAACATCAACATCAGCAACTAAGCACGCCCATTTCTCCACTCCCCTTCGCCAACGGATTCCCTTAGCGTGTTTCTGGTGTTGCCTGCGGCAACATTTTCGGGCTACGGCTTAAGGCCGCCTTTGGCTCTAATCAAAAATGCAATGTTTGGCTTGGTTAAGCGGAAATCAGTAGATTGCGTCGCACACTCGCTTGTTGATATTAACACCCCGTTCTTCGACAGCAGCCCCGAGGAGTTGGTAAGGAGGAGGGGAGGTTAATGAAACGTCACAGATGATGACGACATTGGGCTAAGATTTCAATGATATGTCAAAACTGAGTGATGCTGATGATGGATGGACAAGCCGAACACTGTTGCCATCCTTTCGGCTGTCTCACACCTCACCAACAGCCACCCATTGCTACTTGCCCCCTTGCTACTTGTCCTCTGCCTCATACATCAGACGCCGCAACGCATAAATTTAGGAAATTTTACCAAGTTGAGCGACGCATTTACATGGGATTTGCTGCTGGCTGTGGAAAGGCTCTTTGCCAGGGCTGTTGCAATCGGAGTCGGTTAGAATTTCAGAAGTTGGATAGAAAGCAAACATTCGTATGGTGGCAATTTCCGTCGTTGTCGTCACACTCACATCAAATGCAATTTTCGTGGGCAAATAACATAATCAGCAAAGGACCGCTGCCAGGACACCCTTATAATCAGCATCAGGTAAGATCTTTCTCACCTCTTATTGCCTCTCGATTGCCATGTTAGCCGCAAAGAAAAATGTTTCAATTTGCGTTCACCAAACGTAATTTTTGCCATATTGAAATTTGATTTACGCTGTGCTTGGGTAAAGTGCACTGACATTTTTCTCTCCTCGAATGTTTGCGCAAAACTTACACCCAGCATTGAGGAAAATGTGGGTTGGTTGGGGGGAAACTCGCAATTGAATTTGCTTTCGGCAGCTGCAATTTTGAAAATTTGATGTGGCAGCTGAAGCATAATTTTTAATGGCATTTACAGAGTTATGTTCAGCAACAACATGACAAGACGTCCTTGTAAATTATCAACAAAAGGGAAAGGGAGGTGGAAAATCAAGTGCGAAAAGGTTTTTAGCCGAGTGAAGTGAAAAGCGAGCTTGTAAGTCAAATTAAGTTATTTTTATTTTATTTCATAAATTTAATGTTATTTTTCATTTTAATTTTGTGTGCCAACAGTTGACATTAGTTAAAAGTTGACATGAGAAGAAGTAACCTGTAAATGGTTTAAAAACTTGCAACTATTTAACTCATTGCGCTTTAACATGCACTTCTGACTTCGCTAAGGGCAACAACTCACTGAAAAATGGGGCCAGGGAAAAAAAGTGCGAAAAGTTTGCCAAGCAAAAAGGAAAAGCTACTCGAACTAAAAAGGAAACTTTGCTTAGCAAAAGTGAAACACAACCGCAGAACGTAAACAAATACGACACCCGAGCAGGCAACTTACATCTGCTGATAAAGAAAACGCAGTAGGTGTGCAAGTGTGTGTGTGTGTGTTCGGGTGTGTATGGTAGCCACATCTACACTTCCCCTGCCTGCATACTGGCGACGTCTTTTAATGAAAGATGACTACAACAACATGCCTGATAAAAGGTTGTCATTAAAATTGCAGCAGTCACCGCAGTTGCTTCATTAGAGAGAAGGCGTGCGGCGACTGAGTTTTGGGTGTAAAGTAGGTTGCCGTTAGGCAAATACCCACCAAATGAATGGCTATAAAAATCATGTACAAGGCATTGCATCAAGATGAAAGTAGAATTTATAATTAATTAAAGCAGTTGAGCTTTTATGTTGGGGATAACAACTTTCCCTAGTGCGCAAATATTTGAATGCTAACTGCCACTTGTGCTGCCAGATGGCACATAAAAACAGCTGTTGGATTTAGTGTTGACTAACTTAACAATTCTCTGTCAATAACAGCATAGCAAATGTTACTGCAGCAGAGATGTTGAACAAATGTTAATGTCCCATAATGAAAAGAACGGAAATTATGAATTAAATAATATACAATTTGAGGTAAGGGATGAAAAGAACGCTTCCAAGGTGTTATCTTGATATAGCAAGTGCCATAAAGTGCTAAAAGGCAGAATCAAATACACTTTAAGAAATAAAATACGTACACGTTTTGGGCATTTATACAAATGAAAGAATAAACACCAACAGCTGTTGTTGTCAGTGTTAATCAATCTACAGACTAACTAAGCAAATATTACTGCAGCGGAGATGTCGAGCAAATGTTTTATGTCCTCAAACAAAACAAAAAGTACATTATGAATTAAATTGTAAATAAAATGTAGTAAGGGATGGAAAGGCTTTCAATGCATCCGCTCGATATAACAGGCTTCATAAAAAGCCTAAAAAAAAATAACTACATACACTTTAAAGGAATAAAACACCCACACACATTTTATGCATATTTAAACACATGTATTTTAAATTAATAAGATTTATAAGGCCAATAATCAGAACAATCGCTTCGACTGCTCTGCTTCTGCCTCCGCAATGGCATCCACTGGTCGGGTGAGCTCAATGGAATTGATGCGGATCATTGTGTTTGGGGAGCGCTGGAAATTGATGCGCATATATTGTTTCCTGCGCTTCTTCTTGAAGTGTGTCTTTGTGTGCGTCAAAGTCTTCTCGATAATTGTGGCCTTTATCATAACCAGGCCTGCATCCAGCATGGGGCGGCCAATCAGGGTGAAGTCCCGTGCACCCGCTAGCAGAACCTTGTCCAGGCTAATTTCGTCGCCAGTCGTTGGGGGCCAATAGCCTTCGACTAGAATTATGTCGCCGGGTGTAATTTTGAACTGCTTGCCGCACAAATGGACAACGGCAAAGAGGCGACCCTGCTCCGATTTGGCCACTTGTTGGTTAATTCTCTCACACACCGTTTGACACTCCTTCTGATGCTCCTTGGCAATGGCAGCCACATCAACTGTGGCGGGTTTGCTTTGCTGCTGCAATTGTTGATTTATGCTCAGAGCACGCATTGCACCTGCATGGGGGAGGGGTTGAGGGGAGATGTTAATTTTATGTTATGTCACTATGCTCGAATCGACTCTTTCCACACTTACCACATAACGTTGCACGTTGCGCTGTGTGGCGCAGCACTTGGCGCACACTCTGCGCCAGCAATGACATATTTTTTTATTTAGTTATTTATAATAGTAATCTTTCACAAATATGAAACCAAAACTGTGCGGTGTGCCTTCGATAGCTCTAACGATAGCTTGAAATCATATCGATTTGTTATTATCAGTGCTGCATAATCTGTTAGTCCTAACGCTTAACAGCACTGCTTGCCAAGTGTGGCCTGTTAAAAGCTGGCTGCTGTGTAATTACTATCGTCACAATTGTATCGAAGTTGGCGTCACTGCGCACTTGATGCTTTCAAATTCTAGCGGAATGTTGCAAGTGTCACAAAACTAACAAAGACTGAAAGCAATATTAAGAAAATTGAAGTAACGCTATAATTACCAGTATTAAATACTTCTGCTACTACTGCTGTTTTCCACTGTGAACTAACGAAACACAGAACTTTCAGCACGCTTGCACCGGAGAAGAAAGAAGAACAAACTCAACGAAATGGAAAATAATTTGTTTCGTGATCCGGCACTTGAACGCCATTTCACGGGACACACGGGTCACATAACGCAGCTGCGCTTCAGTCCCGATGGCAATCAGATCGCGACCAGCTCACTGGATGGCACCGTCATACTGTGGAATATGAAGCAGGCTGCTCGCTGCATTCGCTTCGCGTCGCATTCGGCGGCTGTTTACGGCGTAAGTTGGTCGCCCAAAGGGAATTTCATTGCGTCATGCAGTCAGGATCGCACTGTGAAGATCTGGGAGCCAAAGGTGCGCGGTGTGTCCGGCGAGTTTCTCGCCCACGGCAAACCGGTGCGCAGCGTCGACTTCGATCCCACTGGCCAAATGCTGTTGACAGCCTCCGATGACAAGGCGGTCAAATTGTGGCGTGTCTCCCGGCGCCAGTTTATCTCGTCGTTTGCCCAGCAAACGAATTGGGTGCGTGCCGCAAAATTCAGTCCCAACGGCAAAATGATAGCCACCGTTAGCGATGACAAATCGCTGCGCATCTACGAAGTGGGCAGCGGCGAATGTGTGCGTATTTTTACGGAGGAGCGTGCAGCGCCACGCCAAGTCGCCTGGAATCCGTGGGGCAATATGGTGGCTGTTGCCCTGGGCTGCAATCGCATCAAGATCTTCGATGTGATGAACAGTCAACTGTTGCAGATGTATGTGGTGCACTCGGCCCCGGTTAATGATCTGGCTTTCCATCCAAGCGGCAACTTTCTGCTGTCTGGCAGTGATGATAAGAGCATACGTATTCTGGATCTGCTCGAGGGTAGACCCATCTACACGCTGACTGGCCACACGGATGCGGTCAATGCTGTTGCCTTCACCCAGGATGGCAACAAATTTGCCACCGCAGGCAACGATCGTCAGGTGAGCATTGTTTTCATCTCGAATAATAATAATTTACTTACCAATCTCTGTAATCCTTGCAGCTGCTCATCTGGCAATCGAACTTACACACTTACGATGCCTCGCAGTTTGAGGAGAAATCGCGTTCCTCGTCCTGTTGCGACACCAGCTCTGCCTCCAAGTCGAGTGTCGATGCCAACTCGAAGGCATCGAATGATCTAAGCATTCGCATCGATCCGCGCGAATCGCTAGCATATCGTGCATTGGATGAACACTTCCAGGTGGTTGACAGCGAACACACATCGAAACAACAACAACAGACACTGCAAGTTTCCAAATTTCATGCTCGTCTCGAACCGAAATCCACGGAACTTGAGAACATCCACTACACACCGTTCTTTTAACTAGTTTAAATCACACAACAAGCCGAATACAGTCTTCGAGTCCATCGCATAACCAGCAAACCTTCCACAGGTTTTGGATGTGTCAATAGAATCGGAGTCCACATCCGAATGCTGCGCTTGTGCCACTCAACTTGACTTGATCATAGACCATTTGACGCAACTAGACGAGCGCATAAGTCGATTGGAACGATTACACTTTGATTGAATAACACAAAAACCATGATTATATTTAGTTAATTGCTAAAAATAAATTATTGAAATTAACTTTGTAATGAAAAATACTCTGCTCAATGATATTTTTGAGACTTGGGATCTGAAGATGGAATTGAGGAATGATTCTTTGATTTTTCTCATTTCAGTCTCTCCATGAATTAAAGTCGAATGATATTTTGGACTATCCCAGATTTTGTTTTGACTGGGAAAGCCAATTATATAGATTGCATAAAGATAGACAACTCAGTTATATATTTACAAACAATTCGTCTACCGAAACGAGTTTTTACTTTTGTCGAGAGGGAAATTTTTCTAAATTCCACATATTTTTCGCTGGTTGGTGTCAAGGATAAGGTTGCGGCATTGGCCAAATTGCCCTCAATCAGCAAAAACAAGGCATACTTTTAGGAGCAAGAAGGTAATAAAAAAATTCCAATTTGGTGAAATCAGGATATGGCGCGCTGGAATCGCAAGGAACAAATCTATCAGACTGCACTCAAGAGGATAATAAGGTCACATGTAAGCCTAAAAAATTGTGAAATAATAAAGTTTCCTATGAGTGAAACGCATTGTTTGATCTGATCGACCTAAACGTTTCTCGCCCACGGCAAACCGGTGCGCAGCGTCGACTTCGATCCCACTGGCCAAATGCTGTTGACAGCCTCCGATGACAAGGCGGTCAAATTGTGGCGTGTCTCCCGGCGCCAGTTTATCTCGTCGTTTGCCCAGCAAACGAATTGGGTGCGTGCCGCAAAATTCAGTCCCAACGGCAAAATGATAGCCACCGTTAGCGATGACAAATCGCTGCGCATCTACGAAGTGGGCAGCGGCGAATGTGTGCGTATTTTTACGGAGGAGCGTGCAGCGCCACGCCAAGTCGCCTGGAATCCGTGGGGCAATATGGTGGCTGTTGCCCTGGGCTGCAATCGCATCAAGATCTTCGATGTGATGAACAGTCAACTGTTGCAGATGTATGTGGTGCACTCGGCCCCGGTTAATGATCTGGCTTTCCATCCAAGCGGCAACTTTCTGCTGTCTGGCAGTGATGATAAGAGCATACGTATTCTGGATCTGCTCGAGGGTAGACCCATCTACACGCTGACTGGCCACACGGATGCGGTCAATGCTGTTGCCTTCACCCAGGATGGCAACAAATTTGCCACCGCAGGCAACGATCGTCAGGTGAGCATTGTTTTCATCTCGAATAATAATAATTTACTTACCAATCTCTGTAATCCTTGCAGCTGCTCATCTGGCAATCGAACTTACACACTTACGATGCCTCGCAGTTTGAGGAGAAATCGCGTTCCTCGTCCTGTTGCGACACCAGCTCTGCCTCCAAGTCGAGTGTCGATGCCAACTCGAAGGCATCGAATGATCTAAGCATTCGCATCGATCCGCGCGAATCGCTAGCATATCGTGCATTGGATGAACACTTCCAGGTGGTTGACAGCGAACACACATCGAAACAACAACAACAGACACTGCAAGTTTCCAAATTTCATGCTCGTCTCGAACCGAAATCCACGGAACTTGAGAACATCCACTACACACCGTTCTTTTAACTAGTTTAAATCACACAACAAGCCGAATACAGTCTTCGAGTCCATCGCATAACCAGCAAACCTTCCACAGGTTTTGGATGTGTCAATAGAATCGGAGTCCACATCCGAATGCTGCGCTTGTGCCACTCAACTTGACTTGATCATAGACCATTTGACGCAACTAGACGAGCGCATAAGTCGATTGGAACGATTACACTTTGATTGAATAACACAAAAACCATGATTATATTTAGTTAATTGCTAAAAATAAATTATTGAAATTAACTTTGTAATGAAAAATACTCTGCTCAATGATATTTTTGAGACTTGGGATCTGAAGATGGAATTGAGGAATGATTCTTTGATTTTTCTCATTTCAGTCTCTCCATGAATTAAAGTCGAATGATATTTTGGACTATCCCAGATTTTGTTTTGACTGGGAAAGCCAATTATATAGATTGCATAAAGATAGACAACTCAGTTATATATTTACAAACAATTCGTCTACCGAAACGAGTTTTTACTTTTGTCGAGAGGGAAATTTTTCTAAATTCCACATATTTTTCGCTGGTTGGTGTCAAGGATAAGGTTGCGGCATTGGCCAAATTGCCCTCAATCAGCAAAAACAAGGCATACTTTTAGGAGCAAGAAGGTAATAAAAAAATTCCAATTTGGTGAAATCAGGATATGGCGCGCTGGAATCGCAAGGAACAAATCTATCAGACTGCACTCAAGAGGATAATAAGGTCACATGTAAGCCTAAAAAATTGTGAAATAATAAAGTTTCCTATGAGTGAAACGCATTGTTTGATCTGATCGACCTAAACGTTGGCGTAACCTACACAAACTATGGTGTCAGTGGGTACAGGTACATACCTTTGACAGTGAAGACGTTTCGAAATTATCTAGTCTTATATAAATGTGATTTAACTAAATCTGAGCTTTTCTTTATCAAGAAGAGATAGTTTTTACTGAACTTAAGTTACGCATAAGCTTAATACAAATACAAACACAGCAATATTTACCTTACCTAATAATAACTATGATATTATTATGTTTCGAAGCTTACAAGGAGTTAAAAGTTCCAGCTAATAATTAAATAAATAATTAGATCAATAAATGTCAGTTTCGTTGATAACAACGACCAGGGATGCCATCCTAACTCTCGAATATAGACTTCGGTCAAGTGATCGAACTCTGCGGTAGTTCATTAAACTTTAAACTGCCTGTTTGTAGAACATCTCGATTCGTCAACTCTAATGATCCTGTCGTGGAAGTTCATTGCCTCTGCGGATAACTTGTCGCTGTGCTTATCAGCTAATTATGTGCTCGACATATTGCCACCGCTGCAGTTTTGAAGAGCCCCGAAACAAACAACCGAACCCAGAGCCAAAACAAAGAATTCAATACACATGAGAGAACTATAAACACAACTCAGGACACGACATCGGATTAAACAAACGAGCAAATTTGCAAATGCGAGAACAAACGAAAAGTGACGGGAGTGCAACTGTGAAAGTGCAACGCACCAGGCAAAAACAATAACAGCAATCAGCAAACAACAAACAATCAGCAGACCCACCAAAGTGACTTTTGAGAAATTAGTGTGACAAGCGGACAATTTCCACCTGTAGAGTTCGGTGCCTTAGTTCCGAATGTAACTGTAGTTTCCCAAAATGCAGTTATAGGGTGCTGAACCGCAAGAGCCCGCAACCCTTGCCATCTCAGAGTATCGCATAGAAAAGGTCATTGTCATCTCAACAAGTTCAACAAACTGCTACTACTTATTTTTATTTTTTGGAGGTTTTCAAATACAAAAAAAAAAACGGAAAAAACTCTTGCATTTTCAAATAAATAAAGTAATGTGCCAAAGGGCTAAGACAACCGCAAGCTGACCAAATAAAATGTTCGAAAACGAAAATAGCATACCCTACAATCACAATATCGTGGTTGCAGAGTCAAGTTGAGCTGCAAGTTGCAAATGCCTCGAAATAGTAGCAGAAGTAGAGAGATCCTGGTCGCTGGCATGTGCCACAAACGAGCCGCAATAAGCGGTACCTAAGACCCGAGGACCCTTTTGCTAAGCTTTTTCTGCTGGTGCTGCTGCTGCTGGTGCTGCTGCTGCTGCTGCTGCTTGGGGGCTTTTGTTGGCTCGTGTCATCTGTTGAATTATAAAATATGGCAAGGAATTAATTTGCCCTACGAACGAACACGAAGCTCGCAGTTGCTACGACTCGAATCTGGCACAGCAGCAACTGTGGCAGCAGCAACTGTGGCAACAATGAGGATCGACCCCTACATCTACAGCATTTACTTTAGCATTTACCTAACCGAATGCATCGGGGCCATCATCTACCGCTATGCTCTTCGGCGACTTCTGCTTATCTCTCGGCGCGCATGCGTTGCGCACCTGTCGCTGCTCGATCCGCAGACAAAATGAAAAGGTGCGCTTAAATTCTTATAATGACTTGCGGGGCTGCCAATGTCGAGAGTCGAGAGTCGAGAGTCCTCGTTCTCCATCTCCCTCTCGTTCGTTTTGTGTTGCATCTTCGGCCGCAATTTGTTGTCCTTTTGTTGCGCCGTCTGTTGCCTCCAAATCTGTCTATAATCTGTGTTTAGGCCATGCACATTGATTTGTGCTCAAAGCAAAGAAAAAACACCTTGAGCTCAGGTTATGTTTATCTGTTCTTGCTTTCTTGGCTCTTGGCTCTTGACTCTTCTTCCCCACTGCACTCTTGGGTCTTCTTATTGGCTTGCACCTTTTGACTGAGTGGCAAAATCCGTACCATTTTGTGTTTAGATTTTGTCATTTTAATTGCTGCCTGTGCTTTGGCTTTTGACTCTTTCGTTTCGTTTCGTTTCGCTTCGCTTTGGGTTTTTTTCACCCTACAGCTACTTTTTAGCTACTCGTACCTAAGCTGCTGATTGGCCCATTGTCTGCGGGTTGTTTCGTTTTCTTATGCTGGCTGTGGCAGTGTTGTTGCCAATTAAGCTGTTTAAATAGATTTCACAATTTGCTTTGTCTTATGCCTGCCACTTGACTCGTGCTTCCTCACCCCAATTTGCCCCTCCCTCCATCGGCTTGCCCAACACATTAGGGGTTGCTGGCATATTTGACTTGGATTTGTCATTGCTTTTCCTTGTCAATGCTGTGCATTCAAATCGAACGAGCTTAAGATTTTCCAAAGTAAGGTAAGGCTAATCTCTAAATGACTGGCTGACTGGCTGGCTGTCTGGGAGACTGGGAGAAGAGTACCTGGTGACTAGTTGGCACTCTTCTGGCTTCTGATTTGGCCAGCGAACTTGCTTAACTGTTTCCTATTGCATTTCCCCAATGCATACAAATTCCATTCTACTGTTTTGTTTTCAGTTGTAATTATTAAACAATATTAATTGAAACAGTTCAAATGTAAAAACAAAAATCAAATAAAAATTTGGTTTCAAACATAGTTTGACAAAGTTGTGGTATTTCGACGCATGCCAATTTATTTTTACAATTTATTAGGATAGAATATTTACATGGATTCCGATCTAAAATCACGGTTTAAACTTTGAGTGTAGGATTGAACTAGAGGCCAAATCATGCCCAAAAAGCCCTTGCTATTGAAAATCAGAAAACGATGTAAAACATAAGAGAAAAGATTATGAGTCCTTTTTTATGTGCATGTGCAACGTGCAACATACAGCTGCTCCTGAATTGAGCCCGACTCCACACTCTCCATGTCAATCTCTAACAATCAATTCTACATAAATTCCAAAATTCCCCAACTCATCCTGCAGGTGTCAATTGATATTGCTGCAATCATAACTTATCAATTTCAAGCCAAAGAAAACACATTAAAATAGGCTCACAAATAAATGAGATCAGTCCTCAGGCACAGGCTCAGACAAGGCTCAGGCAGAGCCAGAGCCAGAGGCTCAGGCTCATGAAAATTGGGTCATTTGGACTGGCCGCTTGTAATATCGATCGATGAGCGTGACAGGTGCAGGCGTACTTGCAGCAATTGTTGTTGTTGTTGCTGCTGTTTTTTTTCTCGTATGCATCTTCCTTTAGTTTTTTGGTTTTCATACCCTTTTTTAAGGGTATCTAAATATGTAGTGCACTTTGTAACGTATTGAATTGATTGAAATCTGCGTAAAATATGATTATTTTCAATACTAAATCATCATTATATAGCCAAATTGAAATAAGCAAACTAGTTTCCCAGTTTAAAAGGTTAATTGGATAAAACACATCCGTATTCTTGATATGCTAGAATCGATTACAATAATTAGAAGATCTATTTTTTTTATTAAGAAATAAATATAGGTGCGAGCAGCTAAACTCCTATTTCTAAATTTAAAAGTATAATTGTTATAATGCCAAACATCATATCAATTCATATTGATAGTGTGATCAGTGTTCAAAATATAAATTTTATAAAAAAAAATAAATTTCGGCAAAATATTAATAAATTGATATTAATATTTGCAGATTTAAGAAAAGATTTTGCTGTACATTGTGCAAGAGTATGCAATCTTCGGCGTGCCTGAAATACCTGTTCTTTCTTATTGTTATTGTTTTTGCTTATGTATTTTCTTGTATGGTTTTTTGTTTTGTTGTTTTTGCAAGCGTCAGCTTGCGGCACACTCCCTCCAGGTGCATGAGCCTAGATTAGACGTAGATTGCAGTTAGATCTCGATCTCTGGCTGCTTTGTGGTTGCCTGTCAGATTTTTATGACTGCTGTTGGCTGCTGGCTCGGTGGCTTGGTGACGTGTGGCCCATGCCAATTGGACCGACCGGTCGCTAGTGGTGCAGTGGTGCATTGGTGCTGTGTTGCTGTGGTGCTGTTGTAATTTACCTCAACTGTGGAGCATGGCATATGTTTTTGCAGCAAACCGGCTTTGAGCACGCGTCGTCTGCCGCACAATTATTGAGCCAGGACGAAGACGATGACAACGACAGGTTCCAGCAGGATTCAGCAGGTGCTGGCGCGCCACTTGTGCGGCTCAAAAAGGAATCGGAATCAGCGCTGCTTACAACGAAAGGACATAAACATAAATGAGCCCAGCCGCTGTAACATTGCCTTTTTTCCCGGCTCCTGCTCACTGCTCACTGCTCGCTGTTGGCTGCTGGCTGCTCATTTCTCGCTGTTCGCTGCTTACAGGTGCCTTTTGCCACAGCCCTCATCGGCCTTTTAATTGTGCCCTCGCTTAGGTTCACCTGCAGCAGCCTCGCAGTCCCAGCCGCAGTCCTGACCTAAGACATCTTTTTTTCATGTGATGGCCTCCACGTACGCACATATGTATGTATGTGAATCTACATACATACGCATATATATTCGGATCCTCGCTCGACCGCTTCACCTTTTAGCCGCAACTATTATTTTTATTAATAGCCAAAGTCAAAGTCACCTGCCCGTGCACCTTTTGGGCTAGGGGTAGCCGGAAAACGGATATGTTGCGGGCCCAGCTAGGCTATTTCAAGGCACTTCTAAGATTATTTCCTCTTAATTTTCACTTGAGTTCCTTTTCCATTTTGGGGTTGCAGCTGAGCGCAGCTTTTGTTCAACTGTCTTCTCGTTTTTTTTTTTGTTTTTTATGGGGGCCTGTTGTTTATTTGTTGTTGAATGCTATACAAATTCAAATGGCAAGTAAAAGTATGTGGGCTCAGGTGTTAACTGATTAGGGGTTAATAAACCTAAAGCCACCATATGTCAGTTACAATCTTCCCCTCAAGTACCACTCTTTAAACTCAAGCTAGGCACTGGCTTTTGAAATTTGTTTACGTATCTGTATCTTTACTGCAGCTATGTCTGCTAAAAAGTAGCAGCTTTTTGCCAGATATTCATTGTATCTAAAAATACTTAAGACAAATTTTACAAGTTAACAAAAAACTGATCAGCATAGTATTGTTGCTAGTTTCTAAACTTAAGAACTTTGGAAAATATTAATCTGTTTAATCTACCAGTAAAATTTATCAATATTATACACATTTCTTGTTCAAATAAAGGGATCTACTATCTGCTTTACTATAATGATCGTTTTCTTTACTTACATTATGGAATACTTTGAGTCTGCCACATACATAGAATCGAGTGCCTCACTCCGACTCTTTGACTACTCGATAAGCAATTTATCGCTTTGTCGGCACTTGACCAAGGTCCTTGAGCTGAATTGTTTTGCAGCCGCCAATGCAATTGAACTGCATATTTCTGATCGCTGCTGTATGTATGTATGTATGTACGTATGTGTGTTCTCATTTTTTGCCCAATATTTTGTCAATTTCGATCAATTTGTTGCATGCCACAAGCAGAAGAGCAGTGCACAACTGCACAACTGCACAAGTGGCAAACTGAGCAGCCCAAAGTGAAATCCTTTCCAAATGATTTGCTGATTTTGATTGCACTCACCAATGAATGGCGATAATGAACGCGCCCAAAAAGTCGGTGATTTGTAAACTGCCAAACTTCATTTCGGGCGTTTTAAAGTGCCGAAAAACGCATTGACATTCGGTTAGCACAAATTGCGATCGGCAATCGTTCGATGATCGCTCCCGATCGCTGCTGCCTCTCCTTGTCTTTCTCACTCTCAACTCTCGGGCGCAATTAGCCGGAACTTCGAACACTTATTGGCGTTTTGACGTACCCCACCAACTGAATGGGAAAACGCTGCTTGTAACGCGGTCTTTTACAAAGCGCATTCCTAGCATACCGCAATGAGCGAAGATCAAAGATCACCGCGGCACCCGAAACAGGAGCAGTTCCCCATCTCATGTTGCCAGTTGCCAGGAGGCAACCGTGTTCCTCCAATTGAGTACGTGCAAAAATTTAACTATAAAATCAGGTTTTTGGGTTGCCCAAAAACATATTTGGAGTGTCTCGCACGATTTGTAACAAAATGTTGCCACATGAGTTCAGCTGCAAGGGTTGCATATGCAACTTCCTTGATATTTATATATTTATATTTATATTATTTTCATCACTGATGGATAGTCTAATTCAAATAATTGCATATCACTTGGTGCAAATTTTATTCAAGAAATATCTTCTACCTATCCTGAAAAGATAATCAGCAAAAATAAAACATATCTCAAATGAAATTTTGTGAAGACATCCCAAGAATTTCATCCACAGCATCTTTTTATTAAAGAGCTTACGTAATTTTATCTTTCGTCCATAAAAAGGCAAGGAACTCTACAAATATCAACCCATAAATAAAATATTATTTTTTTTTTCAGCTTTCAACTTTATTTTGCCAAATAAAATACAACTAAACATAATTAATTACAAAGAAATGATTTTTAGAAATTATATAAATGTTATAAAACTAAAAAAACCTAAGGTAAGCATATGGTATAAATAAGGGGCATTTTAAAAAGGGCTTAAATAATGGAATAATAATAAATATTTCGTAAATTAAACAATGATACAGACAAAAATTTCGACAGTTTTAGTTTCAATTACGCTTTTTGCCAAGTGTTCTTGTTGTTGTTGTTGTTGTTGTTGTAGTCTTTGGTACTTTTAGCTGCGTTTTCTTTGCTTTTTACTAGGCCAATTTTGGATTTGGTATTTTGGGATAAAACAAATACAAAAGTTTCAAAACATTAACTATTCAATAAATAATGTTAGCTTAGATCTAAATTATATTTACCTATGTATAGTAATATATTTAGGTCTACATTTTAGAAAAGTCTTGTGTGTGTTTTGTCAGTATATGTACAAATCTTAGGTCTAAAATTGAGCAGAAATATATCTTAGCAAAACAACTAGTGCGGGAGAAATGTTCAATCGATTCCCCTAACAATACATACATGTATATTTTGGATGCCTAAACAAAACAAACTTTGGCTTTATAGCGACGACTTAGACGACCAACGTGTTAACTGGTTTCGGGTTGCGGGTTTCGTGTTTCGGCTAATCCTACTGGGTCTGGCGTGTGTCTCAGCTGATACGGGCTATATATTTATCTACAGATTGTCAGATCGATTAGCAACTGCTGCTGCTGACCTCCATTTTGATGGCAGGCGGCGTCAAAGCGCCAACTGCCTCCTCGTGGCGACTCTCGCGATGACGTCGCAGATCCACCTTGCGCTGGAACGACTGATCGCAGAGTCCACAGCCAAAGGGCTTGTAGCCGGTGTGTTTGCGCATATGCGTGATCAGATTGGAGCTCTGACTGAAGGCCTTTAGGCAAACGGTGCATTTGTGCGGCTTCTCACCTGGAAAAAGAGTCGCAAATCAATAAAAACAATTATTATAATGAATACACAGTTTATTAATTGTACGATTACATGTCGCTACTATTATTTTGAGCAATTAGACAAATTGAAAGCTGATAAGCATCTAGAACGACGCTCGCTGATTTTAATGGCCGCGACTTCTAAACTGAGGGTGGCTCAAAATCACTTGAGGGTGACATGCGAAGGCAGTTGACGGCATTTATGTTTCACACCCTTTTTTTTTACAAAATTGTTAAAACTTTGCATAGCATTTGGGTCACGAAATCATTTTAAATTCTTTTTGTAATTGATTAAATCTTCTCAACTTTCCATCCGCATTCTTGATTTAACGTAAATTAATAATAGTTTTTGAATAGTTTTCAAGCGTGAACTTCATGTGGGTCTGTAACTGTGCCAATTCAGGTGACTACCCCTTCTTATCAAATATGGTAATATCTCGCAGTGATCCAGGGTTGGGGTTGGATGGGGGAAGTAGAGGAGAGGAGAGGGAGTTAGCTCATTCAACTTACCCGTATGTATGTAGGTGTGCTTCTTCATATCGGACTTCTGATGGAATCGCTTGCCGCAATACTGGCAGGGATATGGCCTGGTATCGCTGTGTATGAGCAGATGTGTGGACAGAGTTGAGGAGCGCTTGAACGACTTTCCGCACTGTTTACACTGTTGAAAAAATGGTGCAAATTGGAACGTATTAAATGTTTATGTATTTGCACAGAACGAGTCACAATAATTCCAAAAATGCCCCGACCCCAAACCAAAACAATAGTCGTTATTTGGACAGCCTGAAACCGAAAACGAAACTGGAACCGAAGCTTAAACAATAGCAGCGAATGTAGCGACAAATAAAAAATCTCAAGCAACATAATAATGTCTGTGCCAAATTTTTTTTTACTTATGAACTAAGATTTGTGAGTGCGCAAATATTTGAGAGAGGGAGAGAGAGGGAGAGAGAGGGAGAGATGAGAGAGGAGGCTCCAACATTGGCTTGTGGCAAAAGTTGGCCTCCATATCAAAATATATTTGCGTTTATTTTTGAGAAACAGCTAATCAAATAGCAGCTTAACTTAATGTTAAATCTCAAGTGAAATACTTTTCTCCTTATAAGTATGGCACGTTACAATATCGATATTAAATGATATTAACTTTTTCATTCTATTTGTAGGCCAAACACAGCTGTGGAGCATTGGATACCGAAGACTGAGACTGGGAATCGAGGTACTGGGGACTGAAACAGTCTGCCCCGTAACATCTTCGCATTAAGATTAAATGTTTGAACAGTTTGTGTTGCTGCAACATGCAAGTATCTAAACATTGTCGCTCCCGTATTGACACAACTCAATCCCATTCCCAACCCATCCAAGTGCTAGCTGAGCTGGCCTAGCAATCCAAAGCTACGTGTGCGACATTTATTTAAAAAAAAAAACGTACGTAGAAATAAACTGAGAAAAACCTTTCGAAAACCTACGCATACTGTAAATTTACACAAGTGCGCTGCTTAAAAACAAAAAAAAAAGAGACAATTTCTTATTGTTTTTTTTTTAATATTTCTTATTTTCTGTTTTGGGATTTTCTATTTGTGGATTGCATTTGAGCGGCAGCGTTATTGGTATGTATCCATGCCTAGACTGAGCCCCAATTAGTTGCCCCATTGTTACAGCCAGTCTGAGCCATAATGTCAATTTGCTCAACTCGGCCCGAAACGGAAGTTGGCAAAACTCTCGCGTAGAAACCCCAACGTGACTCAACCCAAAATTCAGACTCCGGGTGGGCAGAGCAGCGCAGCTTACACCATATCCATATTCAACAACAGATGTAAAGACTTACAAAAAAATGTGACCAAGTTGGGGAAAAAAAAACGAAGTATAATATGCTGCGCCTGCGTCAAGGACTCGAGCAACTGTTTCGACCATATGTCTGCGCCCTGGAAACCCTGCATGCCTATCACATTTCACTTGAGTCCAAGCCCGTCCCGCCGCATTAAATGTGTGAAAAAAAAAACAAAACAAAGTTGCCTGTCGCGGGTGTTGAAGTGCCTTTGATAAAAACATAAACTGACAGCGGGGGTAGTCAGAGCAAGACCATGCCCCTCTCTCTGTCCCTC
Source organism: Drosophila nr. perissopoda 5 BK-2023a (assembly GCA_035044105.1). Lineage (NCBI taxonomy): Eukaryota > Metazoa > Arthropoda > Insecta > Diptera > Drosophilidae > Drosophila > Drosophila nr. perissopoda 5 BK-2023a. The sequence continues at coordinate 2,354,242 of JAWNMK010000122.1, forward strand.
TGCCCCTCCCTCTGGTTAGGTCTTGAGCTCGTATGTCAGTCGTGGTCGTGTGCCCTCTCTGCCTAACGTGGCAAGAGAAAAACCAAAAATAAAATTGCTTAAGAGGCCTTAAACAAAACGACAATTATTATTGGGCCAAACACTGTGCGTAATTTGTACATAAATCTTCGTGAGGAACCCTCTGAAAATGACAAAACGCTCGCTTCGAAAAATAATCAAAATTATTTGATTAACTAATTGCGTGATTTCGATTGTGCCTAATTGAATTTCCATGGAAGAGTTCAACGAATACAGGACCCACAGTTTGTACTTTATTGCATTATACATATATATTTGCCGTGCCACTTTTCCAAATTGAATTGGGTGGGCATCGTATCGTGTCTGTGAAGCGGGTGGTGGGTCTCCCTATCGATAGCAATGAGCAATTAAAACGTGACAGGACCTTCAAAATATGAAACAATTAACACGGGGGACTCCTGTAAGTGGACTGACACGCCATGTTTGATATATTTTGGAGACTTATGCAATTTATGTACTTTTTACTGGACATTATTCAGAGGGACTCAGTGAAGGATTGTGTGGTTGGAAGACAACCTTTGGCTGATGTCACGTGATAGAGTCATTAGAGACAAGGACAAGGCTGCGACAACCCAAAGATTTCAAATAGATTTCACCCCTCTAAGATTTAAGAGGTAAGCTGTAAGATTAAAGAAAGTACCTATAGATAAATATGGCTCAACTCATGGGAAATCCTGAAGATATACACATATATTTTGCTGGCGTTTTGCACTTCCGGCCCTAGTTTCAGTTTCCACTTTGATTCGACTCGAATAAATCAAATAATAAAAAAGAGAAGTAAACTTCCCGTCTGCTTACCTGAAAATTTCTTCCACTGCGCTTCTCCTCGCACTCGCCTTGATACGATGATGAGGAGGACGAACGACGCGCAACATCTGTGGCAGTTGAATCAGGATGTTGCTGCTGCTGCTGCTGCTGATGCTGCTGCTGATGATGATGTAGATGCAACTGTTGTTGCTGTTGCTGCTGTTGCTGGGCCGTGTGTTGCTGTTGCTGGTGTTGATTACGCATATAGCCAAACTCGGCGGCTGCCACAAGACCCATGAGAGCCGCTGCCGAACGGTTGCTGTCCTGCTCGGCAACAGCCTCGCTCTTAACCGACTTATGCTGTTGTTGCTGCTGCTGCTGTTGTTGCTGCTGCTGCTGCGTTTTCAGGTGCTGTGTGAGCAACTCCAGATTGTTGCCAGTGAGACCGGCCATGAAGGCGCTGCGATGCGCATACAGCTGCTGCTGTGCAGTATCAAAGTCCAGACCCTGTGCGACATTTGTCTGCGAGGACACCAGCGAAGATAGCGGCGACTGCTGTGAGGATATTGAAGCAGCCGATCGTCGCTCGTATTTAAATTTACGCACTATGGGATCCACATGATGCTCATCGTATTCCTCCGCCGATGCGGTCGCCTCCAATGCCTCACGCCGTGTCGAGCGCTCGCACATTGAAGCTGGCGACCAAATGATATTCCCCTGCGATCGACGCTGCTGTGGAGTTGCCGAGCTGACTGTCTTTAGATTGACTGCCCTCAATGGAGGGGGCGTGGCATTGCTGAGTGTGCCGAGATGCAACGATTGATCAGCATCACTGAGGCTGGCTCCGCTCAGGCTGCCACTGCTGCTGCTGCTGTTGTGGTCGTGATCATGATCCTGATCCGAATCATCTCTAGCGCGCTGCTTGGTGCTCAGATTCAGAGGCATTTCCTCATCCTGCTGCAGCAGCAATTCTTTGCTCTCCGTGGTATTGTTGTGCTGCAGCTCATGATCCTTTTCGGGTGTCAAAGCATATTCGCGATCCTTTTGGTTCAGCACAAGCGAGGCGGGCGATTTCGGAGTCATGGGTGTTAAGGGTGTGCCCAGCGCGGAGGCCGAGGAGAGCAGAAATTGTGGCCAGAGCAGAGCACTCGAGTAGAGCAGCGGATTGTAAAGGAAGGGCAGATCTGTAAGTGTTTCGAAAGATTGCCAAAAAATAACCGCAATGTTAATATATATAATAGTCAAAGACTTCAGCAGTATTTATTATATGCTCATAGCAAATTCTCCAAATATGATCTTTATTTTAAACAAAGTATTAATCCCACTTTGGCAAATACATGTTTATCAAAATGTGGAAACAAAAAATATCATTTAAAATGAAAAAGCTTATCGAAAATTTATTCTGCGAGAAATGATATAGCTGTATTTTGCAGAAAGCTGCAACTTTTCATTTTAAGTCCCAGTCACTTGGAGTGGATGAAACTCACCTCGGTTATTCAATTTGTGGGCTGCTGCTGATGCTATCACAGTATTGAAGGCCGAGGCCCGCTGCATCCATTGCTTGTCCAGCGATGGACCCGCGTAGCCCGCTGGACTTGGCTGCGAGTGCGGCGATGGTGGCGGTGACAAATGATTCATATTGACCTTGAACACTGGCTCTTTACTTTGGTCTAAATGCACTTTAATCACTTGGCGAACGGGCCAACAGTTTGTTTAGATATTTCTCATAAATTTTGGTCGAGCACTGCACAAGTGGCCGTGAGAGAGAATTGCGCGAGCAAGCGAAATATATATTTTTGTTTGATTTCAACTGATCGGTTAATAGAATATTTCTATTTTATTTTTCTTTCTTTGGGGTAACAGATCTTCAGAAATGAAACTTGGCTCACAGTGAGAGACGTACACGTCTGTATCGCTCGGTGCTTCGCACCTGACTGAATCTTTGGCCGATTGTGCGGTTCTAAATTGAGCCAACGGTGAAGCGAGTGCCAGCCAAAGGCGACTACTACCAACAGCGACAGCGACTACGACTTGGCCCGAAAATCGAGGCTCTGGCTAAGTGTGTGTGAGTGTATGTGTGAGCCGAATCAAAACGAACCCTCATTGCATTCGTATTGGTGCTTAAATGTTGACTTTAGTGGTGGCTCTTGAGCCCTTTTTGTCTGTGGCTCTGCGTGTCTCTCTCTCCCCGTGTGTGTGTGTGTGTTTGCGTGTGTTGCCAACTCTGGTTTTTCACCTTTGGCAGCAGTTGGCGGCCGTTGTTGTTGTTGTTGTTGTTATTGTCCTGCATGTTGTAAGGGTCAAGACACACAGTTACGCAGCCAGCGCCAGAACCCTCGCCCTGTTTTCTCCTCTCTATCAGTTGCTTTGATCGTGCGCAGATCATGTTGTTGTTGTTGCTGCTGCTGCTGCTGTTGCTGCTGTTGCTCTTGCTTGTATTTCAGTTGTTGTTGTTGTTGGCAGCACGCGTTTCTCAACTAATTGGTATGCAGTTAAAGTTTGGCGGGCGTTTGTTGTTGTTGTAGTTTTTGTTGTTGCAGTGCTGCCCTCGTCCCGCTGTTCTGTTTGCATTGTAACTGTTACAGTATTTGTTGTTGCTGCTTTTACTGCTGCTGTTGTTTTTGTTGTTGTCGTCGTTGGCGCAACTGACACCAACTGTTGGCCAGCTCAGGAATTGGGCTTGTGACTCAGCTTAGCTGCACTCATGTGCACGAGAGTGTAGCAGGCATCGGCTGAAGGATGTTTGCACTGGCACGAGGGGGTGAGAACTAATGCAAACAATGATCACAGTGATCCCGGAGTGTGAGCGGCTTTCTGCTTGTATATAGACAGATTATCAGATTAACAGATATTACAATATAAGTAGATTTGAATATCCAATTGCATCTAGTTTTTTATATTTAATGTTTTAAATTCAATTATTCATGATTCGAATTTTGGAAAGCAACTGCCTGCAATTCATTAATTTCTTAGTTGAAAATAATATTGTAACTACGCACAACTAAACTTCAATTTTGTCATTAATAGGCTGAAATTATGGATAATATATATCTCAGCGAAAATATAGAACTAAATATAATCCGCAAGTGAGTGTTTTTATAAAATGCCTTATTGCAATGAAGGTTGGATCCTTTCTCTGTTTGAGGAACAATGGGTCATCTTGAAAATTTGACCGACTGCAAGCTAAGATTCTCGCTAAATTTAAGGCTTTAAAAAGTCTGCTGCTGGCGATACCTGAACCTTTAAGTGATATTTTGAGTTTGCTCTTCTATAAAAACTTATTCATTTGATTACTTTGTGTATTTAATATTAAATTATGAATCAGCAATTTGGAAGATTTGTAGCATATCTCATAAAAGTGAATTTCTCTTTTCTTATGAGTTCAAATCTGAAAAGAAAAGTTGTATATTGGTTTTGCCACTTCAAAGGCAATATCAATTAAAAATCATAATTCATCACCTGTTTTTTGATGGCATTCTTTAGATGCACCTTTCATAGGTACATACGAGCAACGTTTTTCCTAAGTTATTCGTCCTGACCGCTCCTGCGTCCCTTAGTTGATCATTTTTCCTTGCTTGGTCGCCTCTTGTGCTAAGTTATTTCCAGTTTACGTTGCTGTGGCCCACACCTGTCTAGGTTACGCCTGACAAGAAAAAAAAAGGCGGGCACACTTCGGACGACTGTCATCCATTTAACGATTCGGTTCCTTGTTCTTTTGTTCGTTTGGCGCAATTTCCTCGAACGCCTTTGCATTATATTAAAGGACATGTGCACGCCATTACATCAGTCAGTCAGTCAGTCAGTTGGTCGGGGATCGGAACTGGTAGACACCCCCTAAGACATTCCAAGACACGAGCGTACCACAAGCCACAATAGCTCAAGCGAACCATGCCATAGACATGCATCTCCATGCATAAAACCCAATGGGGTATTTTATAGCTCTATACCATATCAGCCCCGATAGTCATTCATTATAACAACTACGATGAGGGCTGATGGTTGTTGGTTGGTTGGTTGCTTTGTTGCTTGGTTGATCGCACTCGTTGCGCTTCAGAGCGCGCAGAAAAGCGTGCCTCAAAAAGAGAGAGCCCGGCTCGGGGTTCGCACGGCGCACGTTGCTCGTTGCTCGAGGGTTAGCGGCAGCCGTAAGCCGCAAGCCGCCTGACGGTTTTTGTAACGGATTCACCTTATGCCAGACGCGTGCACATCCATCATCGTTTGATATGCATAGGTAACAGCAACTGAGTAAATCGTACACAATTTCCATTTTCTTTTTAACTTGTATTCTTTTTTTTTTAATAAATGCCCCACATTTATTTGTGTATGAGTACGACACATTCCCAGTTACACCCTCAGCTTTATTTGCATTTCGCGCCCCTCTCTCTCGCTCTCTATCTCTCTCATTCTCTCTCTCACACACACACACTTTGACGTGTGCCTCTTTGTCAAACAAAAACAAATCCCGCGTTGGCTTCTGTTTCTCGGTGTTGTGAGCACCTTAAATGCCTCTACACTTGGCCGCTTGGCCGCTTGGCCGCTTGAATCGTGGCTCGTGGCGCGAGCTCATGGCTGATTGGTTGAGCTCGGCAATGGGCGTTGACTTCCTCGCCTCTCGGCCTGTCTGGGCAAACGGGTTTGTCTCTGTGTGCTGTCCATGTGCCGTTGGTCTCTCTTATCTGCTTACCACTTACAGGCATGGTGAAGTTGAGTTTTTGGCCTTAGACCACGTATTGCCGAACCGTTAGTCGCAATGAATTGCATTTGATTTGTGACCCGAAGCAGTCAAAACGGAAACGGTTATTTGATTTACAATTTGTTATGACTCAAAAGAGCCCCCTATCGGTATTATGCGGAGCAAAATGTATCATAAATAAAATTCTATCTTACTTAAGAAGCAAGGACTGAGGTTTCAATCTGCTCAAATACTCGTAGCAAATTATTAATATTATACATAAAATAGTCGAAATGTGGAACGCTCAAAATTAAAAACAAAAATGTTTTGTATTTTTATTTTTATTTATAGATTATTAAGTAAATAAAATACAAGCCAATATTGTTTTTTTTACTACTCGAAATACCAGTCCAACAGAATAGACAGGTGGTTAATTATTTTTAATTTTAACTCAAATATCTGAGACTTTAAACAGCAGTTCCAATTCATTGTAACCTTGTAGAGGTTATTATAATTTTGTATGTAAGACATCTCATTAAAATTTATTTATATATTATATATATTCTCGATCCGAATCACTTGGCTGTAGTCATGTTCGTCTGTCCTATATGTGTATATGCGGGCAAAAAACCTCAGTTTCAAAGCAGACTTGATCAAACTTTGAATATATCCGTATTTTTGTTGTGGTTACAAAATACGTCAGAGCCGACCGGATCACACCACTATATCATAGTTTGATTTATGTAGATTTCGTTAGAGCTGTGATGGTTTGATCTGGAATTTCGATGCACTGAAGGCTGGGCGCTTAGGAATGCCGCTTCTGCCCTACGCAGTGCGATCTTCACTGATTTATCGCACAATCTGCGGTCATCTTTTAAGTGGGCAACCATTTAAGTGTATTCTATTTGTCTCACAGTGGGTGCTGGCAGTTTTGCGTCTTGCCGCATGGGCAATGTACAAATTCTTAACAACAAATCAGGCGGAAATCTGTAATAAATTTATTATTATGTAGATGCCTGGCCTGGCTAACAAATGCGGAAAGGCTAACTAAAAGGCGCTGTGGCTACTGGTTATGAGCACGATCACAAAGAACACACAGCGAAGCTAAATGGGTCCTGGTCCTGGCAGCAGTCACTGTCAGTGTCGCTGTTGCTGTTGCAGTTGCAGTTGCAGTTGCAGTCACTGTTGCAGCGTCGGTTCATATCGTGCAGATTGTTGGCAATTATTAAAATGATAATTGCACAAATCTGGCTATCAATTGACGACCATCGAAGACCTTAGACCAAGCGAGACCAAAACGAGCAACCCGCCAGCGAAAGCCACAAACAAAGCACCCAAGCCCAAAGCCAAACACAAACCCAAACCCGAGGCCAAAGCCACTCGCAAAACTTACATAGATCCGAAACGCATGCGCAGCGGCAGTCCCAGTCCCAGCCCCAGCCCCAGTCCCAGTCCAAGTCCAAGTCCAAGACCTGGTCTAAGTCTTGCTTATGTTGTTGTTGTTGCTGTTGGTCTTGCGTCTTATCATGTGGCGTTGGTGCAGCTTGCAGCATTTTGCAAACGTTGACAATTTGGTATTAATTTAAGACAACAGCAACAAGCCTCCTGGGCAGGCGGACAGAGCCACTGGTGCTACCCACAGTTGCCCACTTGGCCACTTGGCCGCCTCACAAACAACAAGACGGACATTTACATGCTGCTGCTGCTGCTGCTGCTGCTGGAGTTGCCTGTTGTTGCTGATGGCGGGCTGAAAACAATGAAATCTGCGTAGTTTACTGTTGACCCAAGCAGAGTAGGACAGACGGGCAGTGTGACCAGATTGGATTTTAAATTTTAGTTGCATCGAGTTATAGGTTTTCGAATTTTCATTTATGTACGTAATAAAAGTAATTCTGCATTTATGTTGACATAAGTAAATCAGTTGATTAATCAAGTACTTATTGGATAATCAGTACTACATCCAATTAGCAATGCATAATTTCGAACACTATTGTTAAAACCTATTTTAATTCAAATTCGAAGCTCTGGTCACACTTTTCTTGCTCTGTCGTTACAGCTGCGCACAATTATAAAACAAAATTGATAAAATTATTGTTGAGCGAGGGAAAAAAGAGAGAAAGAGAGCGCATAGGATTGGGAATAGTACGATGGCGATTAGCTTAAAGCCAAAAGGTTGAAGTTGCCCACTGACCACCTCAGAGCACAGGCGAAAGCTGCTCCAGTAGCTGCTGCTGCTGATGCCGCTGCTGATGCCGCTGCTGCTGTTGGTGCTGCCTCAACGCATGATGAAAATCAGCGACTCGCAACAAGAGGCAAAGGAATTGGAATTGGATTCGGGTTCGCGTTCGGGTTCGGGTTCAGGTTTGTGCATTGAGGCATGGGGTAATACGGTAGCGCAGAGCTTTGGGCTTGCTTGTAGGTGGCTTCGCATTTCTGTTGAAATTTATTTCAATTTCATTTGATATTAATTGCAAATGGCTTTAAGATTGAATTCCAATGTTACCTTTTTTGGGGAGGCTTACAAATGGCCCGGACTTCTCACTCGACCCCCACCGTCTTGGGGCATGTTGTAGTTGTATTTGTATTTGTTGTTGTATTTGTAGAGCTTGTTAGGCCGTCCCTGCATTTGTTTTGCTGTAACGCTGGCGCCACAAACAATTTGCTACAAATAAGGCACCGACTTAAGCGACTGCGCTGCATTTTGAGTTCAGGATTGCTACTGGGCTCAGCAGCTCAGCAGCTCAGAGGCTGTTCACTTTCAGTTCGCCCGCACAAATCTCTGACAGTTGAAACGGCGCTGCTACTGTTTGTCGTAATTAGCAGCATTCGTAGTTGAAAACTGAAAGACTGCAACTGCAACTGAAACTGGAACTGCAAGCAATTGGCCAAAGTATTTTTGACCATTTTGGGCTGTGCGAAAGTTCAACGGCTGCTTCGATGCTGACTTTCCAAATGGCAACCCACACGCTGACACAATTAAGCCAAACACATGTCGCCCCACGAGCAGATAAGCCATTTATTAACTTTTCACAAGACTCTAAATGATGCCATAATCTCCGCATACGGTTAGACACATGAGAGAGCTTCCAGCTTTCCGGCGCACAAAAGATGCAAAGATATAAATAAGCAAAGGGACATATTGCCACCTACTGATGTTCGAATACCCTAACAGGCTTACATTTATTTCAATTAGTTATGCATTCTACTTGTACTTTTTACGAACATTTTTTAACTTTAATTGGAATTCCCAAAAAATAAAATTTTCAATGCTTTAATTTCGCTAATGTTTGTGGCAAACAGAATACAACTATCTATATACTCTATTGAGGGCATTATAAAATGTGACTTGAGCTACGAGTATTATTTGGGAAGGGGGACCTCCAAGGAGCGCTCTGCCGCCGCTTGTCAACCCCAAGCTTGCCAAGCTGGGCCCAACAATTGAACTGCAATAAAACAATTTACCCAATATAGCGCAGCCCAGAGCGCAGAGCAATCGCAGTGACTATCCAGCTATCCAGCTAGCCAACTATCCAACCCAGCTCAGACCTCGCCATGCCTCTCTTAACATTTATCATTGAAATGTGGCGTGCTGCTCTACGCAGCGACTGCGGCGTCGGCGGCTTTGCGGCACCAAAACGAGACCCGATCACAGCACAGCACAGCGTCTTCGTCTTCGTCTTCGCCTTGACTTGGCGGTCGCTTTGCATATGCAGTGGCCAGTTCCAGTTTAAGTTTTCAGTTTTCAGTTTCCAGTAGCAGTCTCTCTGCCACTGCCTGTCGCCGTCTCAATCGCTGGCTGTGGGGCGGGCGATAAACTAGGCGCTCGGCGCTCGCTTCTAGGGCCCAGTCACGTAAGTCAGTGTCAGCGATGCCCATACAAAATCAATTCATTGAACTGAACAGATTTCTCTACTTCCCCTCCCCTTGTTGCCTGCCGATGCCCCTCTGCCCGATTCTCTAGTCTGCGTCTGTTGCTCTCAGGCAGACTGCTCGCATCTTCATAACAATTGTTAGTCGGCATAATTTGCATATGTTTTGGTAGTTGCGACAAAGGCTCTCATAATTGCTTGATTTAGCGGCCCATTCATGAGCGACGCCGGCAACAACAGCAACAGCAACAACAACGATGACACGAACGGCGCCAGACGCATCCGACTGCGTTTTGTTTGTTGGTGTAAATTGCAGACCAGTTCACAGAAGCAGCAGCAGCAGCAGCAGCAGCAACAACAGCAACAGCCACAGCAGCAACAACAACAGCCGCAGCAGCAAAGCACAGGAGGAAGTTTGCCCTCTCCACGTGCGCGGGTGTCTCAGGTCTGTCGTGTAAATTGCCAAGCAATTCATAAATGTCAACGCGTGCTTGCTTAAACATGGAAATAGACGGCGACTGCTACCTGGGAGATTTATGTGGCAACTGCATCAACCTATGCCAATTAGAACTGCTGTATGGCAAGAGACAAAAGTCAGATGTTACGTAATCTTAAGAAATATCAAGGATTTCATAGGAAATGCGTAACATATTAAATCGAATTTTTTAAACGGAAACTGCAATCAAACCGAACTGTAGGGATTTCAATAAAATAGTGGTTCAAGTTAATTAGAAAACTTTTGACATAGATGGATCACAAATCATTTGAGGGCGAGCTCAAATTGAACGCAGTCCAGAAACAACTTGATAACTGTAGTACATAGTATATGTATAGACATTAGATTTACTGTTTCTAGTTAAAAAACAAAAATCAAATTTTCAAATTCGTTGCAATAATGAAATTTAATTATCGGAAGTCAAAGTAGGTAATTCATTCTACATTCCCAAGGATCGTATCGAAGCTGACCATCTATTTAAAAGCCACACATATCCATATACATAAATTTACTTATACACTGTCTACTACCACAACTCATCGCTGACGCTTTTAAGTTTTCGTCAATTATGGCATTATTCATTGATGCTTCGAACTGTCCCCGGTCCTATCAAAATATTTGCATAAGCAGGCCTGAATTACAGTTGCTGCAATGCCGCAAAAAAAGGCAAAAAATAAAAAGGAAAAACAAAAACCAAACGAAAAAAAAAGCAAAAGTGGCCACACCGTGAGGACGAGAGGTCGAAACGTCAGCCGACACAAAGGCAGCGTCATGTGTTGCTCAGATCCAAACTAGAACGAACGCAGAGCCTCCGAGTCCAGAGTCCGCTCAACGACGACAGCAGGCACGCGCCCTGAACCAGGTACACAATTGCCGACAACAACAGCAATAACAGCAAAAAAGTGAGCAGCAAAGGGAAAAGAAAAAAAAGGACACGAGAAAACAAAAAGATAGTGAGAGAGAGAGAGAGAATGAGGCTCGCAAATGCAACTGTTGAGCCGCTGCGCTGAGGGTGAATAACCCAGTGTGGATGGCAGGAATCTCTCATTCTAGGACGAGAAGGCCTGGCTTATAATTTGGCAGGAAGAAAAAAAAACAACTTCAGAGATTGTATCTAATGTCTATCAGTGTGCTGGGCTCTTTCGATCAAATTACAGTTCCGGGGCATGCTCAAAATATGCGTTTAGTTCCGCTACGAGTTTGGGGACATTGCTCATAATGATGTTCATAATGATCACGATCATGATCATGATCATGATCATGATGATGGGGAGCCAGCAGTCTTAACAGTAAGGTTAATGATTTCGCTGCTTGCCTGGCCTTAAAGTGAAACATATGGCGTTCTTTTTCGATGCGGCTTCAGCACAACTGTCGCAGGATATGTAGGATCTGCTGCTGCTCCTGCTGCTGCTGCTGCTGTTACTGTTGTTGCCGGGTTGTCGGGCTACCTACACTGCTTATAGCGACTTCCTCCAACTGCAAGAACTGCATGCGCATGCACTTATTGCATATATGTATGCACATATTACACATGTATACATATTGTACTCGCTTGCTCACTTATAAGTATTTTGGGCAGCTCCAACTGAAAGAGATCAATCAAAAATTGCTGGCCGAGGGTCGCTTGGCAAGGGCAACCCTCGGGGCAACCCTCGTGCTAGCTAGCAGGACCTAGCTGGACGATAGCTCGCGCATCTACTAGTCAAAAAAAAAAACTGCGACTACTCTTGACTTGCATTCGAGTGCTCCGTATGTTGTGTATCCTTTTATCCTTGCTGTCTCTTTCTTAGTCTCTTTTTTTTTGTGTTTTGTGTGTGTGTTTTGTTTTGTTAGCTGCACCTGCTCCTTCAGCCAGGACGCGCGCGTCTTTTGCCCGCAATCGCAATCGTTGCAGGGTCGCAACAAAAAAAAAACAAAAAAAGCAAAGGCGGCCTGCTTACAACAGCAGGCGGTCAGGCAAAATCGGCATCGCTTAACTGTTAAGCTTGGCGCGCTTACACGTGGAGAGTGCGCAGGATCTGTATCTGTATATGTGTCTGTGTGGCAATCCTGTGCAGTTGCACTGTTGCTACTCGTGCCGCAAGTAACCGCACAAATCCCAAAAGCAGAGCCTCAGCTCTCCTTCGGTATCGTTATCCTGCGCAAACCACTTTCGTTTATTTTAATTTGGCTTGCGGTCGCCAACGGGCCAAAGAGCTAAAGCCTCACTGAAAGTCTCTGCCACAGCCTGCTGCAATCTGACAAGCCGCTAGCTGGCCTGGCCTGCTGCATTTAATAACTGTTTTCGTTTTTTTGCCGAACCCGTATACTGGCCCCGAGTGTTCACGACTCCCGAGTGCCAAGTGCCAAGTGGCAAGTGCCGGGTGCCTCGCTGCCTGGTGGCCTGTTTGCTGTTACGTTCCACGTGCCACTTTTTATGCGAATTCACTTCTAGACTTTGCAGCTTGCCAGATAATGCAGTGGCTTTTGTTATTGTTTCTGCTTGGGCTGTGTTGATTATCAAATTAAATGACGCGTCTTGGACTTAATTAATTTTTATTTACGTTAACGAGCTCAGCTCGCAGTTTTAGTTAAATCAAAGCCAGCCCTCATTTTAGCTGATCGAACGCTTGTCGCAGCATTTGATTACAGAGTGCCGCAAATGGATTGATTTCCACCAGCTGTCAATGAATTGGGTTGATTGTCAATTCGAGTTAATAAATATATATCATTTCCACTCACCTGCTCCTTGGCAAACTTACTACCCAGCAGAGCAGCAGCCTCAAAATCCGCTCGTGCTGCATCCAAGTTCTCCATTTTCCTATACAATACCCCACGTTGACAGTGGGCGTGGCACCTGGTGCGCAATTGTTTTTCGGTGGCCAGTTGAAGTGCGCGATTTAGATCGCTGAGCGCCTCTGCAATTAATAAAATAGACGAAAACAGTTAAATAAGTGCTTATCATATAAATAATTTTAAAATCATTGTTATTTATTTAAACGTAACGTACAGCATTGCACTGCTTAGTTGAATTTAAAGCAGTGCACATTCTGTGTGGGCAGAAGCAAAAATCCTAGCTGAAAGCGCCATCTGTTGTTCAAGTTGGTTTTTGTGGAGTGGTGCTTGGGTTCGGGTCTAAGCTAAAAGTACCGAATTTATTTTATTTCGAGACCCTTTTTCAGTGAATGATGTTTTAAACAGGCTAAATTTAATTGGATTTGAAGACTTCAGAATGAAGTTTAATTTCATAACAAGATTAAATAAGAAGAGGTCTGAGGAGTACCTAGGCTAACTTTATCATTATCAATTTTTTAATAATTACCTTGATCGCGTTTAGCCAAACGCAGTGTTTGAGCCCGATTGTTAATGATTGAGGCGCGCTCCGTCAGCTTTAATGCCTCGTCGAACAGCAACAAGGCTTTATCTAATTCGCCCTGTTCCGTCAAACGCACAGCTTGCAACTCGAGCTTAATGGATGCCTGCAAGTGATCCGATTGCTGCTCCTCATCCTTAAGCAGCTCTTCGGCTGGTACATTAATATTGTGGGCAGCGACGCCAGACAGCTCGAGAGGATTGAATATGGACTCCAGCACCTGCTGATCGTGTGGGGACAAATTAAGATTGGCCTGTGGCATCTCTCGCTTCTCGTTCGATTGAGTTGCTCGACTAAACTGAAAAGTGGGAGTGTGGCGTGAGACCTGTTTGCAAATCGTAATCGAAAACAAAATACGGCAAACTATGCAAAGCAGGCCGTTTGACCGGAATCTGTTTGTAATCGAGTTGAAACTACTTGCTTGCGTGCACTGCAAGAAACTGTTTGATTGTTTATAAAAAAACGTTTTGTTTTTATTTTTCATTGTTTTTGTTTTATGTATATGTAAATACCAAGGACAATATCATTTGTTTACTCTTGTTTTGCAATAATTTAATTAATAATATATATAATAATAAATCAGCGCTTCTTGAATCATTTCATATCATATACATATATATCATATATATCATTTCAAATTTTCATTGCTATGCTAATGCGTTTTTTACTTGCTTTTAATTTTGATAAATACAATTACATATTTAATTAATTCTCAATAAATTGTTTTGCTTTAAATGTTTAACTTTATGCTTTGTTCAATAGTTTTTGTTCTTCTTTACAATATACACAACGGAAATACACTTCTATTTTTTTCTTATCTTTTCTTTTCTTTTCATTTTTTTGTCATTTTTTATTTTTAATGTTAATGTTTAACACTATGCACTATGCAGTTTAGCTCGATCTTTTGCGTTTATGCCTGGTGTTCTCGTTTAATTCGCCTAATTAATGAGTTGTCTAATTAACAAAGGGTTAACAAAAATAATAGTAATCATTTAAGAGGTTTATGTCTCGCATCGAACTAAGTATGTATTTTCACTTAGAAGCAGAAGCAATTTGCAGTAGAAAGCATCGACTTGAAACGGAAATTACCGTGTGAATTACGAGTACTCGACAATTTCGATTACAAACCCGTTCTATGCGCATTTAGTAAATATGTTGAACTTTTTTAATAATTTATATAAATATGCCATCAATTTCATGTATACATACTATTTTTGTTTTGCTTTGGTTTTTTGTTTGCTTTTTATATATTTTTGTTGAGTTTGTTTCTTAGTTCCTTCAGTGTTGCTTACGGTGCCTTGTTTTGGTGTTCTTGATATATATATGTATATATAGTATATAGTAGTATGTATGATAAAAATATAAAAGTGAGCATTGAGATTTGTTGTCTATGTGTACATATGTATGTGTATGTATATTACAAGTCGTATTCTTTCATTATGTGTCTATACATTGCAGATATATAACTTTTCTCGTTATGTACTAGGTGGCACAGTTTTGTAGTTGTAGTTGTTGTTTCGTGTGAATGGTCTGTTATGGGTATTCCAAAAAGAGATGAGTACAGGCTTACAAATTGAAACTCAAACACATAACGGGGGACAACTTAATGGCGAGACCTTTCAAATGATACTTGTATATATAGAAACTTTTTTTGTCATAGAGTATATTGAAAACATTTTAATATCCTTTTACCTTTTGTACACATTTATCTACAGCGGTCGATCTCAATTATATATATATATATATGTAAGTATATATGTATATATATATATATTTTAAACACTTATGCATGTTTATCCCATTTAAAAGTCTAGATCAATCTTTTATACAACAAGTTTTTGCTGAGGCTGCAGCTCGCTCGGCTAATACTACAACTAAGTAGTTAGTACATAGTAGTAAGTAGTATACGCTATTGCTATTTACGTTACGATATTACGTGGTAGGTTTTTTGTTTTTGTATTTTTTTGTATTTGTATTAATGGTATTTATAAGCTGGTTTCCTTTTGTTAGTTATGATTAAATGCCTTTTACCCTTTAGCATAGCATAGAAGCTTTTGTTGCATGTATTTTTTTTTACCATATAATAAGTAGCTTCAATTTTGTTCATCTCCAATTTTTAACTTGATGCTAGTATTGTTCTGTGTGTTCGTGTGTTAAATATGTTTGTGAAATTGAAATTGTTCTTTGCTTCAAATTGCTTTTCATTGTCGTTACTTTAGATATATATATGTATGTAAGTGTGTATGTTTGCATGTGTGTATGTAATTAGTATACGAGTATGCTCTATATGCACTATATGTATCGCATGTACATACATATGCACTTTTATATGTATATATATATATATATAAATTAGTATTTATAATGTACTTGTGTGTGTGTGTGTGTGTTTTATCATATAGCGTGTCATGAATTAGGTATTAAATGTTATGCTATGTTTAAGTTAAGATTAAGTAAGCCTTTCGTCCGAATTTCCAGCAATTTACAATCGCGTTTAGGCGTGCCAATTACTTTCTACATACACATGCGTATATGTATTTGCATTTGTATATGTATGTATATATATATATCTGATTCAGCTTAACACGCACAAGCGCTTCAAAAAATGTTCAACATGGTTTTTGTTTTTGTTGACCAATTCACAATTTAAGTAGTAGTACAATTTTGAATTTTGAAATTTTAATTGTTATTTTATACACGAATAATTTTATTTTTATCATAGATTACTAACAATAACTAACAGCATGCGCTTTGTTTTTGTTGTTGTTGTTGTTTTTAATTTGTTGTTTTTAGTAATGCTGCTAAAAATGTACATAACTAATATACATACAGCAAAGCGTTATTACATAATAGTCAACAAAAGTACAATTACAATATCATTTAACACTTTTTTTCAAATTTGTTTCACTAAAGTCACACAATACACTTAGAGAGCAAGGGAGAATAATAGAAGTCAAGCAGACAGTTAGTAGTTTTTAGTTGATAGTTGGTAATGAAAAAACAAGCCATAATAATAAATATTCTACATAAGTTAGTTAGACACAAATCTAATTTGTGGCTCTCAATTCTTAGAGCACTTGACTTAGGGGATGAGATTGCTCATACTACATTCAGAGTGCAGAGTTCTAATCATTTTCAATTCTCTTTTTAAAACTAGCGCACACACAACAAACAAAATCGAAAAGTTTGCCAAATGATTTGGGTAGTAAATGCGTGTTAGACTGAGAGAGAAGAGAGAAAAAGAGAGCAAAAAATTTATGATTTTTTTTTTTTTTTTTTTTTTTATAAAGTTAGTTGTTTGATAATATTATACAATATATATATACATATATAAATATATATATGTATATATATATATATTAATTTCTTGCACAAATAGTTGTTAAGTAGTGCTTTTAGTATTTGTTGCTCGTTATCGCGCCCTGTCGGCCTTTAACATCGTTTTAACTTGTCTTTAATGCTTTACTTAATGCCAATCAACCTCAAATTTTAAGCGTTCGTTTTCTCTACTGCATATTGTAAATGTTATTAAATTTGCTAGTTGTTTAATGGTAGAGTAGCGTAGCTTTTTTTTGTAGTTTTTCATTTTTTTGTTTTATAATTCGTTTACCATTTTTGTGGATTTCATTTTTTTTCTTGTGAGAGGAATACAATTTTGCAGCTGTTGTGTATTTTAAAATATTTAACAAACATTCAAAAAGAGTGCAGTGTGCAGTTTAAATTGTACTAATTATGGTTTTGTTAAGTTCTTTTCATTTTGCGCCTTTAATTCTTGCAGATAAGTATTTGTTTTGATACATTGATTTGTAATATGAACGTGACAGCTGTGGATCGCGCGAACTGCTTGCATTGTGTCGCGCACTGCTTGCGCATTGCCTGCTTTATCGACACATTGCCCGCATGTCGTGTTTCAACTTGAAAGTTTCGAGTAAGTGTTCAGTGGTATTTCCTTTCAATCATTAGGGTCTAATTTTTACACACGTATCTATATATCTGTGAGGGGTGTGTGTGTGTGTGTGTGTTTGGGTTTGTTAGTATGCGTGTATTACGATTATTTTTACAAAATATTTGCATAGGTGGGCTTTATTTTTGTTTGTTGATGTCTTTTGCTGTAGCTGCTACTTACATACATAAATAGCATCAAGCATTATGCATTATGTTCGTGAGTGCATGTGGAGGTGTGCGTACATGTGGGTGTGTGTGTGTGTGTATGTGTATTTGCATAACAAAAGCTGTTCTTTATTAATCGCTTGTTTTTTTTACAGTGTCTGTGGCTGTTATCTCTGCTTCTTCTGCGTAATAAACATTTTCTTACGGTTTAAGGGTTTTAATTATAACTTTTAAGCTCTGGTTTCTTCATCTTATTTAATTTAATGTATGCCATATTTGTTTGTTGCTGTTGGTTGGGAATGTGGGTCTATATAGTGTTTTAAATTTTTTTCTTATACTCTTTTTATTTTGTTAAATTAAATGTGTATCCATTTAGTTTTAGTTTAAATCATTTTTAACGACTAACCATTTAGACTAAGTTTCGCGTTCATAAACATATTTTATCGATACATAATACATGGTTTACAGTTACAGTTTAACACATCATAGCGTGTGATGAGATTTTTAGAAGTTCTAAGTTCAGTTACGGGCTCTACATTGGGTTGTACTAAGTTGTTAGTAAGTAAGTAAGTAAGTAATCGCCACTTCCAAAAGCTAGGCGAGCTATATATGAAATACAGGTAGGTGGCGTCGGACTTGACAGAGGGAGCAGGCAGTAGTGAGGGAAGAGCTGCTCTACATTTTTATTTATATTTTTTCATTTGTGTATATGAGTTGTTTTTTATTTGATAAATTTGTTGGCAGTGTATACATTTGATTTGATATATTCCGAAACAATAAACAATATAGCCTTAAAAGGAATAAATAAAATCAGTAATTTTAATGTGAGTAAAGTAACGAAAAAGTATTGAATTTTAAAATGAAATTGGATATGTAGCTAGAATACAAATTGACTCATAAATGAATAAGTGTATTGTCGTTTGATTGTTTTTTTTTTCATAGAACAGCTCTTAGACTACAACTAAAAAATGAATAGTGTGGGGATATTTAGTGTAAACTGGGTCACAGGATGGGAAGTTTTGAACGAGACCTCATACAACAACATTGGATTGCGTTACGCTTACAGCATTTGCACAAAGATTTCCAATTTTGTTTGGGTTTTTCACTGTTTGGCCATAGCAGTAGGCGATTGGTGTAGACAGAGGCGTGCATGAGACACATTGATAAGTGTATTTAAAAGGATATTTATATATATAAATAGCGAGAGAGAGAGAGAGAGAGCAAAGAGCGAGACGTTAGGGTTTTGGGAATTGTTAGCACAATTTAACTGTTAACTGTTGAAAGCCGTTCGATAGAATGTTCCAAAATTGTTCCAATATAGCGGTTATTGCTGTTGTTGCTGTTTTTCTTGCTGTATTTTTTCTTTTTTTGTTTTCACTGGTAAACGGAATTATTATGATTTTTGTAGCTGTCGCTGTTGTAGCGTTGATGCTGCTGCTGCTGCTGCTGATGTTGTTGATAATGCGACGATGACGATTGCTGCTGCTGATGATGATGATGGTAATGTTGGTGTTGCTGGTGTTGCTGCTCGTAATGGTCACGATGGTGTGAGTGTGCTGTGTGTTGCTGTTGTCCATGTCCATGCCCATGTCCATATCCGTGTCCATAGGTATGCTGGTTGTGTTCGTGTTGGTATTCACGTTCGCGTTGTTCGCGCTGCTCGCGCATATGTTGCTGCCGATCGTGATGGTGTTGCTCCCGTTGGTGTTGTTGTTGTTGTTGGTGTTGTTGTTGTTGGTGTGTTTGTTGTTGTTGTTGTTGTTGCTGTTGGCGTGTTGGTGTTTGTGGCTCGCGCGTCGGTGTGGCATGTTGCTGCTGTTGCTGCTCACGTGTTGGTGTCGCCTCTCGCGATGCTTTCGTTGGTGTGTTGGTGTTGTTCAAGTGTTGCTTTTGTTGTGGTTGTTGTTGTTGTTGTGGTTTTTGTTGTTGCTGTTGTTTTGTTGTTGTTGCCGCAGCTGTAGTTGTTGTTGCAGCTGTCGATTGTGTTGTTGGAGTGCTGGTGGGAGTGTTGGTATTATAGTGTTGTTGTTGTTGTGTTTGTTGTGTTTGTTGTGTTTGTTGTGGTTGCTGTTGTTGTTGTTGTTGGTGATGATGTGGATGAGAATGTTGATGATTATTGAGCGCAGTATTGCTGCCATAGCTGGCATTGTTGTTGTTGTTGTTGTTATTGCTGCTGCTGTTGCTATATAGCTCATGAGGCAGTGGCGGTGGATTTTTAGCTTTTGTCAGCGGTATCGGTGTTGGCATTGGTTTTGGCGTCTCCGTTAAATCGATGCCCCATTCATAGAGGAACTCGAGTTTTTGTCGTTCCAATGGGTCACTAGCCGGCAGGGCAAGCAAATGTTAGGCTTCTAAAAATATTAACGCTGTTGGCTTCGGTTCCAAATTTGATTTTTTTGCTTCGACAACTAAGAAGGTTATTTCAGCCTTTTCACGATTTGCAAAGCATTCGGCTATCAATCGGGCAACCTCCTAAAATGTTACAAATTCCATTTATTGTATATATTGAACCAGAGACATTTTTATGATTCCTTTTCGAGTAGGCACATGTTATTTATATAGTTTACCTGATGGTGTAGACCTTCCACTTTAGTTCCATCTACCTCCAATATCAATTGCCCGACTTCTAAGCCGCCCGCTTCAAATGCCGCACCATTTTCCTATAAGAGGATTAAGGACACCTTTAGCCATGTTTATTTCTTTGGATCGAAAGGGGTACTTACATGGATATTGATTATCCTAGGAAGCGGGTGTTTTGTATTAGCACCACCTTCGATAGCAATACCTAAAATTGGTTTGGTTTTCTTAACTGTAATGTGTAAGTTGCCTCTATGATCAGGTACGACGTTTGGATTGTGTTCATGTGTTTGTTCAGTCGTTGAACCACCGTTCTGCTCAGCAGACAGACGCTGCATGGACTATGGAATCATGAAAAGAGAGAGCAGAACCATAAACATGAACATTGTAAATAATAAAAAAGACCCAAAAGTAAGGTTCATCACTTTTCATAGCTGTAAGACATCTGTAGTTATTTAGCCTACATTCACTAATAATTTGGGAATACATAAGTAGCTTGTACGTTTGGTTAATTAATATAAAATTCGAATGGTGTTTATCAAAATTGAAATAGTAGTAGTAGTAGTAAGTAGATTTGGTGTTCTATTTTAAAGGCAAGCAGAAAGCAAAGTTGTTTTTGGTAAGAAGTTTGTACAGCAAATTCCAAGTAAAGATTATGTAACTATTTTTGTTATCAGTGTACGTGAGTGGTGGGTGTTTGAACGGGGAGGGGGGCAAACAAAATTAAACTTTGATGCTAAGGACCAATTCAATGAATTTTACAAATATAGCTGATATATAGTAGTAGTTCAAGTAGTTGAAGTTTAGATTGTGTGGCAATGGATCATGAGATGTTGTTTGTTCTTCTTGTTATTGTTGTTGTTGTTGTTGTTGTTTTTATTGATCAAATTGCACAAGATTTTTTAATTGAAATTGTTTGTGGTGCTTGTGCTTTTGTCTTGTGTTTCTGACGAGCTTCTTTAAGAATATTAGAGTTTAAAAAAACATACTGACAGAGCAATAAACTGAATTTGAGCTAATTTTCAAGTCAAGCCGGAAACATTCGTGTAGTTTATTTTGTTGGCATTCTCTGCGGACGAATATTTAAGTATTTGATTTTATTTTTAACATATCATTGATATTTTCTGGTATTTAGTGTGCAGTTTCATATCACACTTAACTGTAGCACTCACCTGATGCCTTCGTACACCTTTATCGCCCAGCAAAGTGCCGCCTTCTTCCTTCATATCGAAACTTCTTGAGAGTTTTGTGGCCAACTCCTAATATTTTTTCAATATTTTCGGTTTTTTGTTTTTGTTTTGGCAGACGGTCACATTTTTTCATTTTTAAAAAAATTGGCCAAATATTATGCAGAGTGCGCAAAGTTTTGAATAATTTTGTTTTGGTTGTTTTTTTTATTTTTTTGTACAATATGTTGAATGTAAAATGAAAATAGTAGAAATATTTGCATAAGAATTGGTTGTATTTGTACTAAGAATTGTAGCTAGATTAAATTCAGTATTGTTCTTGTATTTGCTTGTTGTAATATTTGTCAATGTTGTTTTGATTTCTTGTTGCGATTTCCTTTTGAGAATGTTTTGCAACGACAAGTCAGAAGATGGTGTTTGTTTTGTTTATGTTATTATTATTACTGTACAGTGTACATTGTTCACTTGCAGACATACAGATAGAAATTGAGTTGAATTAAATATGACATTTGAATATTGCTTATACGTTGTGAAGTACTTTAGGTTGAGGAAGGGTTCAGGGTAAGAGGGTTAGTGGTACAAAATGCATTGAGAACAGCATATGCAAAAGCTTTCTGCGTGCTTGAGTGAATCGATTTAAGCTGAGGACTGAACTGTAGTGAATACTATCTTGATTTGATTGGACTGAATTTGGAACAGTTACGCAATACACAATGTATTTATGTATATGCATTGCCATTGACTCACTTTGCCAAATCCATTTAATGGAGTCACTTAATTGAAGGGAATCCCCTTTGTTGGTTTTCTGTGCATATCTGTTTTGTTTGCGAAAAGCTTTTTCTCTGGTTATGAAGCTGTATTTGTCAATTTTAAAATGATTTCGTTTTGATTTTAAATATGAATATATGTATTTCTGGAAATGTTCGGTTTTCCAAAAACATTTAGATATTTATATTGACAATATTGCTTCAGCAGCCATAGTACTGATATAGTGATACAAATCTGAATTTTTAGAAATATTTCGCTTTACAATAACACTTTATTATTCACATTACCAAACTCTCTTTGAAACTCGACCCGCTTGCTTTAAAGGCCAATGTCCACAAATTTTGGGCCTTAAGTATATGGGCAACATCCAGAACTCGATCTATGATCTTTAGTTCATCGAAAAAAAACCAACACATATTTTGATTATATTGAAACTTGTTTACACCTTTTGTAAAGAGTTGATAAGAATCCACAGCTAAATTTCGATAGATAACGATAGCTCAACGATGCCACAAGATCAGATTTATTTATATATAGAAAACACAATCGTTGATTTTGTGCTAAGCTTAAAGTGTAGCTTGCGCATAATTATCTAGAATTGTATGTTTGTGTGTGTGCTGGTGTGTCTTTTATTTATCTGGGTGCAAGTTATGAGAATGCGAGTGCTGGTGTTTGTTTAAGTGTATATGTAGTCGGTGTAGATGTGGAGAGTATAGGCGTGGCAGCTATATAAATGTGTTTGTGTGTGTGTGGCTGGGATTTGTATAAATATTTATAGAGTGTATTTTACGAAAAAACAGCTTGCAAAATGGCAACTAAGACACTTATATTGTTGGCTAGACTTGCAACAAGACTAATTAGTTGGCTATGTTGTATGTATGTAGTACCAATTTGGATTTAGTTTTATTTAGAAAAGCGCTAACTAAAACTTTGAAAACATTAACTTATTTTACAGATGTGTGTAGTATCTAAAAGTTTTATCTACAACTAGATAGGTGTATGTGTATGTGTGTATGTATGTATGAATGTAGATATGTCGTTGTTTGAAGGGCGGCAGCAGCTAAAGTTAATACAAAAATGGTATAATAGATAAACGCAAATGTACAAAAACTATGATTGGGAGCTGAAAATCTAATTACAGGGCGAAATTAAAATACCAGTTATATATATATATATATATATATATATATATAGAAGTTTTCGAACTACAAACGAAATATTTTGAAAACTTTGATGAACCAAAATAAATTTTTGCATGTGTCGATGCCTTTGGTGGGTAAGTGGGTGGTGGGTTTTGGTAGAGGCTGTGGGATTGTGGTGGATTTGGTGTTTACAAATTAGGTTGACTCATGCGTAAATGTGCAAATGTATTTTTCAAGCTTTTTCTTTGGTTTTAAGGATACTCTTATTTTTGTTGTGGCTTTAGTTTGTATTATTTTGACATTTTCTTTAATTTGCGTTGACGTTGTTTTTAACGTGTTCATATTGTTTAGATTGTTTTCGCTTTTTTTAGTTAACATTTGTACTTACATTGACAATTACTTTATAAGAGACTAAGAAAACTCTAATTAGTAAAAATTGATAATAAGTATTTTTGAGTTTTGAGTGCGCCAAGATGAAAATGAATTAACAAACAAACATCTAAATGTGGCTAAGTACGTTTTAAGTTTTACGTTTTGATTCGGCTCTATCGACTAGTTAAAATGAGTTCAAGTGTGGGCAAGCAATTAGTTGAGACGAAACGAAACGTGAAACGATATGTGATCAAGAGGTGGAGAACTTAAGCACATTTCCTACGATTATTACAACATAAAAGGGTGAATTGTGTGAAACAAATGGAAATGCAAATTTGGTTTTACTTTTTTTGATTGCACTCGCATTGTGCTGATTCTTGCAAGGCACATACAAACAGTTAGTTAGTTGGGTAGTTAGTAAGTAAGTAAGTTAGTTTGTTAGTTAGTTAGTTATTGTAGATAGAGAGAAATAGACAGAGAGCGTAAGGTGAGAGTGAGACAGAGCATAAAATATAACATTATAGCAAAAACTCTATTTCAGGCTAAATTTGATTTATGCGCTGAAGATGCAACGAGATGCAAATTCAAAAGTCAAAAGTTCAAACATTCACAAAGAACTGCTCAATATTTTGTTTTAAGTATTGACACAATTTATGTATTTGTGGTTGGCTGTTTGTATTCTTTCCATTTTTATTTTGGTTTTAGTTTTAGATTTGTTTGTTTGTATCTTTTTTTTTTTAGTTTTGTAGTTTACTTTCGTTAAACGAAAAATACATTGGCACTTACAAGAGGTCGTCCCCAATACCATGATTTGACACGTTGTGTTAAACCACCCAAATGTGAACGTAGTCCATCTAAGTAGCCGCCCTGAAATGCACACAAATGAACAAACGAGAACAATTTCGGGGGAGAACGGGTAAAGGTAGAGAGCACACAAAAAACAACACAACTCAGCTCAACTCAAACAGAAAGAGAAACCAAAAACAAAAACAAAAACAAACAAACAAACACTAACTAAAAATTATCATTGGATAATGTACATTAAAGAGAAGAAACGAATATGATATCCATATGTATGTGATATGTAATATGTAAGTATGCTTAGATTGTATACTAACTTAAGAGGGCCAACCAAGAAGAGAGAAAGTGATCAACAGAATCAGTGTTTGTTAATAGAACTGAAAGTTTAAAGGAGTTATGGATCTGTCTTATGGTGATGTGTGGGTATTGCAGAGCCCTCAGCTGCTCTCTTTTACACACTATATATTGTAAATGTAGATTTAAATATGTTTTCATAATGTACTACGTTTGAATACACTTTTACCTAGGTTTTAAGTTTGAATCAGGATTACAGGTATTTTAAGAGTGTTGCTAATTTTGTATATCTACATACATTTGTTATTTAAAATCTGCCCTGTTTAATTAGTCCACATGATTATCTAAATGATTTATTACTTAAATCTAAAAATAATGATCTATTTATAATTTGGACTATATACGTCCACTAATGTTGTGATTTATTTATTATGTATGAAATATTTACTTGTTTAAATAATCTATAGAATATAATTTTTACTAAAATTTATCAGGGAAGAATTTCTACATCATTAAAATAATAATAGTCAGCGCTTTGCCAAACACTACTTAGAACGCAATAAGTTCCTTGGCCTATCGATAGCTACAATGCTGCTGGGTTGCTCAATGTTGCTAAACATTGCTTGATATAATGTTGCTAGCATTCATGTTCCTATGAGAAATAAAATGTAGCATACTTTTAGGGGCGTCTCAAAGCCTCGATGGGAAGCTTTTGACGTTGCCTGGCGTGTGTTTGTGATATATATGTGCATATATACCTTGACAACTATAGATATTGTCTATTAACTCATTAGCTTGATTATGTCGGCAATGTTTTGGGCTTCCAGCAAATAAACAAGAGCGGCGCACAATGCTCGCTGCAAATGCCATCGCAATTCGCATTTCCGCGGCACAATGTGAATTGTAGCTAATGCATAGGAGCCGTAAATATCAACAACAATCAGAGGGAAATACATAGTAAAAATAGCGCTAAATATTTACAACGCTTTGGGCAAAAGACTTTGTTTTTCAGCATATGCAGCTAAATTGGCTGCTTCCTTATTGTTTTTAGTTTTTTGTTATGAAGTTATTTATATATATGTATGTGTAGGGTGTATGTGTATTTGTATTTGGATGTGTGTGTGTGGGTGTGTGTATATGTGTGAGTGTTATCGTTTATTGATGATGGGTGTACAGTTGAGTATGTGGGTGTGTGTATGTTTGTGTTCATATAAAAGATAGTTTTGAAAAAAGTGCTTAAATTGTAAAAAACGACGACAACGCAGACGAGAAACGAATGCAAAGCGAACGCAAAACGCTTACCTGTTCCTGTTTTCATTTTAGATTCAGTTAGTTAGTTTTTTATGTTTTTTTTATTTGTTAGCCAGTAGCCAGTCGTTGAAGAGGTGGTAGGCAAATGAGAGAGAGAGAGAGAGAGAATAAAAAAGATAATTACACAAAATTAAATTGTAAACAGCAACTGTAAATGCTCAAGTGTCTTTTAGAAATTAAACAATTGAAGTCAAGTAACCCGAATAAAAAAAAACACCAGCAACAGCAGCGCCAACATAAAAATAATGACGCTCATCTCCTTCCAATGCCAAACGCTGCTTTTGACCATCAACTCGCCAGCAACAAAAGAGTCGAAGCGATTTTCTGTTTACGTCATGCAAGAGCAAAACAAAAAACGCCGACAAAACTGCGGCAAGAAGCAAGCAGCAACCACAAGAATAACAACAACAACAACAACAAGGGGCAGCCTCACAGCTGCAGTGTGTCAGCTGCAGATACAGTATCTCATAGATACGTACACAAATGCGACTATTCCATGCTGTTCAGGCTGCTGCTGCTGCTGCTGCTGCTGTTGGTGGCCATTGCGTAAAGCTTGCAACAGACCGCTTACATCTCACTTATGTGTGTATGTAAATCTAGCAGTGTAAGTAAAATTATAAACTTATACACATATATGTATATATATATATTTCTATAAAAATTGACAGCCATAAATATTGACAATCTTTGGGCAATCTGCACCATTTATAATTGTTGTTGTTGCTTTGCTTGTCGCTGTGTGTAATTGTTTTATTACTGAGCCATAAAATGTAACTGAAACGCAGCGCTGTCAGAGACGCCTAAAGAAAGCCACACACAAAGTAAACTATAAATTTTTAATTCTCTGTGCAACACTTAAATACACTATCTTAATCATAAATATTTGTGTAAGTCTTAAGACTACTTAGTAATGAGCTGTAAACATTAATAATAATAATTATATAATAATATAACATGTATGATAACTTATAGTTAGAGCTAGATATCCTCTCTATTAATTCAATAAACATTTTTGGAAAAATTTAAGAAAAATGAAATAGCATTTTAAGTAATAAACCCAAACCAGACAATATCCACACAAACAATTTCCATGATATTAAGAAAAAGCAATAACAATTTTCATCTAGTTTCCTGGCTCAATTATTTATTGTTTTATTTCCACGCCATTGAGCCCAGTGAGTAACCAACTATACTCCAAGCGGCAGAGTACAAACCAATACAGCAGCGCTGCGGACGTCAGCGTCGCAGTTGGCCGCTGTTTTGGCCGCGTCTGCAATTTGAGTTTTTAGTTGCGCGTCGTTGCTTGAAGCGTAAGGTTGGCCAAAGCAGAGGAGTACTGAGAAACACAAAGAGAAACTGCGAGAAACTGCAAGAAACACAAACACAAACACACGCAGACGGACGGACGACACTAGAGGCAATCTGGGCAAGAGCTTCTTTGGCCGAGTTCACAATTTGAGATACAAAACGTGCGTATGAATGGGAAATTACGTGTAAATACTGAAAACTTAAACCAATTGCTGCAAGTTGAGGAGTTGACAAATTTCGCGTTGTTGCCGCTCATTTCGCGCTCTGTTTGCTGCAAATTGTTGCATAAACAACCAACTCGAACTAACTAAACAACAACAAAACCAACGAAGGCAACAGCACAAAACAAAAAAACTAAAAACAACAAAAAAAAACAAACAAAACAATGATAGAAGTTGCCTTGCTGCGTTTTCTTGTGGCCAAACATCAATGCCGCAGGGTAGTTGGGTGTTTTTTCTGTTTTTTGTTATATAATCATTGTGTGTTTTAGTTTTTTGCAATGTTTGCCGCAATCTTGGCTCACATGTGTCACAACCGAAATGCAGATGAGGACGGAAGCCCAGATGGGGACAGAGACGTTGAACGACTCTTGCAACATTTTGCATTTGCATTCAATTAACAACCATTTCTCACCTCTGACAGATTTTATTGTTTGGCCGACTGTTTGTTGTTGGTTGGCGCGCTAATTTCTTTTGTTTATGGTTGTTGTTTAATTGCCTACAGCCGCCTCAACGACAGCAGTTTGTTTGTTTGTTTTTTTTTTTTTGCTGACTGGTTTTGCAATTAAGTTTCTTTCAGTCACTCTGACTGACGGAAGTCTGAAATTCTATGCGCAAATCTACGAGTAGCCGCTAAACATTTCGACCTAGAAAAGGCACTAACCAAAGCTAAAGGGAAAGCAGTTAGTGGTAGGACGAGTCATGCATTAAACCATGACAAAACCAACAGCTGCAAGTTTGAACTGAAAATTACTTTTCCTTACAATTTTCACTCAAGTTTTTCTTCGCATGAAGATATTTTTGCCTGAATTTTCATTTAATTTAATATGGATCTTATTTGTTCACTGAGGCATATTCAATTGCAATAAGTCACATAATTATGATTACACTTCTACAGTTGAAGCTCGATTTCATTTACATGAGAAATATTGCCTTGAAAATAAGTCTGAAATCCCCGTAAACAAGTAGTTAAGTCAATAAGCCAATAAATTGGCAACAATATTATATGTGTGTTTATTCACATATTTTTCAATGCGTATCTAATGACAAGTTGGCTAACTGGGGACTGATGCGAGCGCAGTTTTGGTATCTATGAGATACGAAATACAAATGCGGCATCGAGGTCAATGGCATGTGTGTATCCATGAGGTTGTCTGTGCTTGGATTTAGTTACAAATCCCAGCCCACGAGCAATGCACACATGTGTGTAAGCGACGAACCGCTGCGAAGTCTGCAAAGTCATAAATTTGATTGATTTTAAATTGTTTGGCCGTAAGCGGCTTTCAAAAAACTGCTGACTGACAAACGTTGTGGCTGAAAAATGGTCTGAGGAAAACACACAAAAAACAATACATATATATGTATATATATATACATATGTAGAGGGCTAGAACAGCTGGAATAGAATACTGTTAAGTGGGTTGGGCAATTGACGTCAATTTCATTATTGTTACTTTTGGAAAATTCTCTTTCTGCTTGTGAAAGTTTTGCCGCCTTTCAACGCGTCGCCGCATCAACTTTTCCTTCAATAGAACCGCTTGAGCTGTTTGAGAAACTTTTGAAGAGCTGGTTCTGCTGGCTCCCTGCGAACCCAAATTTAACTCTGTCTGTTAAGCTTTTGTAAACAGAAAGGTGAGCAGTTAATTTGCCTTCAAATTCCCACCATTGTTAGCAGAAGATCATTTGTACATATTGTGTATTGTGACACTGTGTCTATGAATATAACTGGCTATAATATTTTCAGCCAGCACATTGACCCAAAAAAAAACCCGACAGCTGTCATCTGACCACTTACAAAGCTGTTTCTCAAATCGCCCCCAAAACCAAACCGATCGTTGTGCAATATGATTTAAAAGTGATATTGAGTTAAGTCGGTCACAGTCTGGATGCGTGTCATACAGTAGAATATTGATGAAGTAAGATGCTGTCAAGAGTGGATTGTCAATTTGTGAAACTATATAACTATATTCAAACACGTCTAACAATAGAATGATTAAATTCATAAATAAAATTAGCTTTCCCTGAATTCACAATGAAATGCTCAAAATAATTTTTCGACTGTTTTTGTTTAACGCTTAAGCTCTCCATGTTTTCGTAACCAATTAAATAATCATAAAACTGGACAGCGATAACGTCATAAAATTTATAAATCTGTCAGCAAAGAGATACAGACAGAGAGAGAGAGAGAGAGAGACAGCGAGAGAGATAGAGAGAGAGAGAGGATTTAGAGGCTTTAGACATTTCAGAAGCTCAAAGCGAGAACTTTAATGATGTTTGGACTGTCCAGAATGTTTTTAACTGTAAATAAACTGGCCAGAGTTAAGATTTCACACAATTGACTTCATTAGCCGGCTGCCTAATGCAGTATTTTTTGGAACTTAAAAATGTTGAGAATTGTGGCTCCCTCAGACTGGGCATTAAGTGTGTTACTTATGGCTTACACCAAATGACTTTTTAGACCGGATTTTGAGTAGTTTGTGGCTGATGTTGCTGCTACGCATCAAAATGATTTATTTAACGTCTATTTACATTATAAACAACATTTTTCGAGTTGCTTATTTGCCGCTTTCGTGGCCGCAACCAAAACAACTATAACAACAATAACAACAACAACTATTTACTTTCCATTTATGCTGCCCGCTTGGTCTGCTCTTGACAAAGTCTTGTACCTTATTTAGTACGTTTCTCTAATGACCCACTTTGAGTTTTGGTCTTCGCTTGCCTGTCTGTCTGCCTGGCTGTGTGGCTGCCCGGCTGTGCGGATGCCCGGCTGTGTGGCTGGCTTGCCTGCATGGACTTGCTGCCGTTGTAATTTCAACAAAAAGTGAGTGTCGCATTGCCCAGACATCCACTTACAACAACAACAGCAAAAAGTTGTTTGTCTGTTTTAGTTGAAATCAAACTGGTTGCTTGCTCCGGCTGAGCACTGGTCACCGTTCGAAGCAGTCGAACTTGCCGCTTAAAGTCCCCCCCCCCCCCCCAAACCCCCCATTCTGTGTCAAAAAGTGTCAGCTGTGTAAACAGGGCTAAGCGAGTAGACCCCTCTCTCTCTCTCTCTCACTCTTTATACTCATCTATCCCCCGTCTGTACATCTGTATCCATTGCTACCAAATTGCCTTGCATCTCCCAGATGACTTTAGACAGACGTAGACACTTAACACACATTGAACTTCCAGTCGAAGCGATGCGTTGATTTGCCCGAACGCCTTTTACGGAAATCACTATTATTGCTTGTTGCCAGTTTCTTGTCTTCTGCCAAACACACAATCCACATGCAACATTTATTGTTGTTGCTGTTGTTTTGCTTTTTTCTTTTCTTGTTGTTACTCTTGCTGCTGTTTCTGTTCAAGCTGCGAATTTACTTTCACTTTTCGCTTACTCCTCGCAAGGCGTTATAGCATAATAATTTTACAATCCGATTGGTAAGCAATCTATATGTTTGTAAATGTATATCCTGTTCGTAAATACATAACAGCCATTAACTGGCTTTGCCGGGGCAATTTCAGTTTAAATATATTTTTGAGCACCACCAGTTTTTAGTTAGAATCATGGCAAAAGTTTCCAATAAATTCCCACAAATATGTAGAAAAAATTATCGAAACAAGCTCGGATTCATATTTCTTACTTGTGGATCGAAATTTGTCATAAAAGTTATTACAACTTATGTATAAATACATTTATTAGTCTAAGTGCAACCTTTAACATACAGATTATGCTGCTTAAGTTTCCTTTCACTTCAATTTGTCAACAACTTAAATTGCGCTGTAGCAAATTGCCGGGAGTCGACGCTTATTTAAAACGCTCCATGCATTTGCAGATTGGTTAAACAACTACAAATCGGTTGATTCATTAAAACAACTTAACAAATCAACAGGCGGACAAACCAAGTGGCGGACAAACACACTCTTTCTCTTCATCATGGAAACCTATTTGACTGAGATCAAACAATTGCGCATACCACGCCCGAAATTCGAGCCGAATAGCTGCCACCAGCAGCACCAACATGCAACGGCAGCAGGAGGCCCAACAGTGACGCCACCATCCCCCCATCATCATCATCATCATCATCAGCACCACGCCCAACATCAGTGGCGACACTTTATGCGCCCCTTTACGCCGCCACGTGATTATCACTTGCCCGTTGTTGGTGCAACTGCCGCCTGGTCGACAATGGACGACAGTGCCACGCACGAAAAAATGTAACGGGTGTCGACGGTGGGTGCAAAGGGGGGGAAGGGGTTGCTGCTCAGCACTGCGGTCTGTTTGAGCTGATTTGCATTGCGCTGATGGCGGCGACATTGTATTGATTACACTACTTATATACATATACACACATGCTATATATATATATAGAAACATAATCTATCAAGAGTTTAAAGCTCTATTGCATAATTTAGTGCTTAGGTTTAGTGTAAACTGTGGTAAGTTTAGTTTTTCTCATATTACGTATACGTAGATACATACATACAATAAAAATCAAAGCTTGTTAAGTGTTTGAATAAACTTGTGGTACTTGAAACTCCAAAATCGTATTTAGTATATGTTTTTAAGGAAATATAAGGAAATATATGTGAGTATGGCATAGATTCATGTGCAATGACAATGTCAATATGGCATGATAGAAATTAATGCAATTTTGGACATGACTGACAAGTCGCAACAAGTCCTAAACATAACTGGGCTCTCAATGCTTCTCCATCGTAAGTATCTCACATATAGAGGAACCGACGTAAATCCCAATAACGGAAAAAAATAACAACTCTTTTGCTTACTCACCGCATCTTGGTCATATTCCGGTAATAGGGTTTCGCTGCCCCGGCGAGTTCTATGCTCATCACAGCCGTATTCCTAAGCCGGGTAAAAAAAAAACAAAAAGCGAGAAATAGTTTTTGAGTGTTTTTTTTTTTACTGCTTGCTTGTTGGCAATAATTTCTGAAACCAATTTCATGTTGGAGCATTAGAAATGCTCAGTTAATCTACTACAGTTAGTAGCCAATTAGACAACAGTTAAACAAAAAATGTCAACACAAAAACTAAACAACATTAAAGAGTGTGTAGAAAGATTAGACATACACAAAGCATTTAAGGAATGCGTTACATTTTATCCGTTAAAACCAAAGAACAGAGTACATACGTGAAAGATTGAATATGTAAATGAAGGGGACAAAACAGAAAAACACGCGACAGGAGACAATACACACACAACAGAAACGGCTCAAAACGAAGCGCCGGCTTAGACCCGAATGTCAATTTTTTCTTATATGCAATATAAATTAAGTTAAGTTATAGCTGAGAAGGTGAGAGTAGAACGAACAAAAAGACAAGAGATACACATGACCAGATCTCAGTTCTCGATCAAACACAAACCGAAAAGACAAATAGGTAGATTCTAGTGAATAGTATAGGAAAATATAAAACATTTTGAGAAAAACTTAAAAAAACCGAAAACAGAAAACAGAAAACCAATGTTTTGCTCTATTAAAAATATTTCAATAATAAAAGTATTTTTGGTATGTTTTGATTTTTGGAATTTGTTCCAATTGTGAAAACTTTTCTCTCTAATCATTTCCAATATTAAGGGAAACATAAACGATTTTCGATTGTATTTCTATATATATATAAGTTGATTAAACTAATTGAAAATCTGTTTGGATAGTTCTGGAAAGTCATTAGCGGAAACAGAGCCAGGCAAGAGGTTGAGATAGTGACAGATCTAAGTGGTGTGCCAAGCGACGCTAAACGCTTCACGCTTCACGCAAATTCCTGACCTGTTGCTGATTGTCTTTGGCTTGTTTGAGTTTGTATTGATTTGGTCCCAACTGCTGTTGTTGATGATGATGACGCACATTTCCAACGACGCCACCAGGGCCACCCAGATGACGCAATGAGGTATGTAGTGGTGGTGGTGGTGGATAATGTTGTTGTTGTTGTTGTTGTTGTGATGGTGGTGGTGTCGGTGATGATGATTGGTTGCTTGCCGTTGGCTGATAATGCTGTGAGCGATGCAGTATTGGTCCCGCCGACATGGGCCGATAGGGCAACTGTAGTGCGGGTCTATCAACGGGTTAACGAATACAGAATACAGATAGATACAGATAGATACGCAAAGGTCAGTTCTTGGTTGTTTTGGTTGTTCTTGATGTTGTTGTTGTTATTGTTATGGATTGTGGGTCTATTTGGTTAGGTGGGTGCTCAGTGTGTTAGGTACCGTTTATGTATATCCGTTACGGTCATGCCCAGCCCCGAGTCCGACGAGGGACTGCGTCCAGTGGCGGCGCTTACTTCCATATCGTCAGCAGTTACCTGTTGGGAATGGAATGGAACGAACTTTGTTTTTGCATACGATTCAGAGACAGACAGAGAGAGAGTGAGAGTGAGAGTGAGAGAGTGAGTGAGTGTGACAGTGGGTGTGAGAGTGAAATAGGGATGGTGAGGATGACGGTGAGACAGATAGAGACAGAGACAGAGCGAAATGTGAAAGAGGGGGGCTACGATAGTCCTGAATAGAGTTATAGGGCCCATCTACGGAGCATAAAGCACAGTTGGACTTTGTGGAACAGAGAGGTTCGTAGGATTGTAGAGAGTCGAATATATATAAATATAGTGATATCATTTTGATGATCAGTGCATTTGTTGTTTCACGTATTTTAATTGATTTTATATATACTTGTATTGTTCTCTTTTTCGAGTAGTGCTCAGTTCTTGTATTAAGCATAGTTTTGGGTGAGTTGTCGGTGACTGCTGTTTTTGTTTGGCTTAAGTGCGCATTGTGTGGCAAAGTTACTATATATATAGTTATTATAAATATTGTTCTTATCAGATCATACATGTTACAATTTCATATTTTACAGTTAATTATGTTTGCTTAACGGTCTAAACCTAAACGCATTGACGCTTCATTTCACTGGTTATCGATGTATTATGTAATCGATAATTTGAGCGAAACCCAGTTATAACTTCCTCAGAAACAACTGTTATTGCTACTTATGCCTAGAAGAAAAAAGAATTTGTGCAACTACAAACACTGCATTAATTAATTGATTTATATCGTTGTTTTACTGTTTAAGTATTGGTTTTTGTTTTCTTTTGAACTTAAAAAATTGACATTCGTTTTGGTTCTCATTTTTGTGTTCACTCTGTCAAAGAGCAACGGAAACAATATCTAAAGCCGAATCGAATAAAGCGAGTTTCAAAAAGCTTCTCAAACTCAACCAAACACTAATTGAAGAACATGCAGCAATCAAATGCCTATAAAGCAAAAATATGATTAACACAAATAGTTAACAGGAAAATATAAATATTATTTCGTTTTCGTACTCATACAACAATTAAACTACAAGTTTTGATTTATCTGACAAGTGTTTTGTATTTGCAGTGTGTTTTAAGTACTTATTATGTATATAGAAATTAAGAAAAATTAAACTAAAAATTACAACAACAGCGACAACAATTAACAACAACACATTGGAGAGTGGGGGAAAGGGGGACAGAATCCAAAAGACACATAGTACTTATGTAGGTATATATGTATTTGTTTTTAAAAAAAGAATATTCAAGTATTTTTTTTTTACTAAACGATTATATGCTAGAAACTAGTCAAGTATTCTCTTGTAGTAGTTTAACATGCGCAGCGAGTTAGTTAGTTGTTAGTTAAGTACATACATAGATCTTTCTAGGTATATATTGTGTCAGTGTCGTACAACAAATCTTCTAAAAAGCTTACCGGCAAATCACGTGAGGGGTCTCCTTTACGCTGTAAAGAGTCAATAACAATGGCATTAATCATATGCCAGATAAATGATGATTATTCACTCTTACCCTATGCCTACTATCCACGCTATATGGATCGCGTTCTCGGCGATACACCAGCTCATCGTATCGTGTACGATCCTCCGGAAAGACGAGCTCGCGAATTTCCGTCACTAGCGTATGCTAAAGAAACCATCAAATTAGCAGCGTTCTCAGCATGCAATCTGTAGATCAACACTTACCTTTTCGTACGTATCTAACATCTCTAATAAGACGGCAACAAAGGCATCTATGGTCATTGCTTTCACACTATATTCGGCAATATAATACGAAAGACTTGCAAAATGATGACGTGGCAGCAGCGAGCGTGCCTTCTCCTCCACCATGGTCGCAATTTGACCTTTCCGGCGTGCTCTGCGAATAAAATATAGATTGATCATGTTTAACAACAACGTTCAGTCTGATCCAGTATGTACAAAAAAAAAGTTAAGCACACATTTATGGTCATTTAACTACGAATCCTGTAATAGTTGACCTGATTTTAGATTTTAAATATTTTTTATACTCTGATATATTCAGCTTAATAAGAAAAGAGACAAATTTAATAAGAAAAAAGAAAAAAATTATAATTTGTTCATGTTTGAAGTTTAAAAAAATAATAAAGTTCTTGGTTTGATAATAAATCTTCACTCTCATAGTTCTCAGTTCTCATTTGATTAATTTAAAACATAAAGTTTAAGCGACAGGGGTTGAAAAAGCCATTTTCATTCAAGAAATCTCTGGCAATTTGCATATACTTCATTTTTCATTGCTTTTTAGTGCATTTTCTAATAAAAAGTGAATGTCTCGTTGAGATTGATGCTTACCTCGTGCCCGTTGGACTGTACGCATCCCAGGGCTCCATTTCAATGGATGTGCAGGAATGCGGCACTTTGCCCACGTCACGTATCACCAGCGACATGCGCTTGTGATACTTCAGCTGACCAACGGCCTCGTCGTGAGTCACATCGAGGAACGACTGGCCATTGACCTCCAGTATTTCGTCGCCAATCATCAAACCGGAACGATCTGCGACGCTCTCCTTGTCGACGCCAGTGACAAAGATGCCCAGGCCGTATTCAACGCCGCCGCGTATCATCAAACCCAGCGATTGGCCGGGCTCAATGAGCAGCTCGACGCGGCGTACACTAGAAGATGGTCATTAATATATATCATATATATGTATATGTAGGTGCATATATGGCTTACCGATCCCTGCGCTCGTTCCGTCTGCCGCCATACTCCATGGGCGGGGACGCCGGACGGCCGTGTCGATCCATCCAGGAGCAGGTTTGGCGAAAGGGCAAACCAGATCCAACGCCGCCGCCGGCTGCTGCGGCTGCTGCTTGGGCCGCTGCAGACTGTGGTAATAGGGGTGCCATCGATGCGTACATCGGATCCCGCGAGGGTGGCCCAAAACCGTGCAACGGTGCCGTCGAGTTCAGCGTGGGCGGCGCTCGCACCGTCATACTGATTTGACGTGACGATTTCAATATCTGCACACATCTCTGCGTTAAGAAAAAATGTGGCAATAGAAGAGACACAAAAGAGAGACGGAAGATGCAAGCAAAACGAACGAACGATAGAAAGGAGCCAAAGAGATAGAGAGAAAAAACGTCAAACTAAAACCAAAAACGGGTGGCAATAATTTGAAAATAGGTAACAAAAAATATAAAAGAAAATACAAACAAATTCAAATGAAAACTTCAACATAAAAACTCGAATCTCTGTGAATATGTGAACATCTCTCTTGATATATATGTATATATACATATATATATATATATATATATATGAATGTGCTTTGTTGCGGGTTTGCACAGCGTTTTAAGAATCTAGTATTTTCAATTTAGTTGACATTATTTTAATTGTTTTTGACCAAAAAGTCATAAAAGACAAGTTGGGAAATTTGTTTGGGACGTGCGCAAGTGTCGGTTGCCCCTCAAAAGCCTCATAGAGTGTCGTACTTGGACACAGCTGGCTCTTATCGTTGGCCGCATCGGATTTTGTTGGCATTGTGGTCGGACATTTGGGCTAACTGTAATTTAGCATACAAAACTCTATGCACTGTTTGCCAAATTTTTGTTGATCCCTTGTCACTTTCATAAATGGGTTTTAGCTTTATGGGTCTGGTTATCAACGTTGCCAATTATTGAATATTCATGAGGGCACAATAAATCGCATTGAATTGATAATATTCATTAGATATAAGAAATTTGGGTAGTAACCGACCAACATTCTCTTTATAAGCTATCAGAGTTCATCGTGCGAAAATATTAATTTAAATTAATCAACAACCAACAAAGTATAATAAAAACAAATCTAAGCATAGTTAGGTATAAATCAAATATAAATGTATTAAAAATACTTCAGAAAAAAATGTGATTTCAATGTGACTAATCTATTGCCAATTTTTTCTCAGTGTATATTTGTATTAGTGTTATTTTTGTTGAATGTATGTATTTGACTTTTTCGTTTATAGCCATAATTAGACAAAATGTTTCAAGTTTTATCATATGTAAAGTGCACAATATCAAAAATCTACTGAAATCATTTAGAGCATAGAACGAGTGATGGAGCGAGATAAAGAAAGAGTGACAATATACCTGCTATACATATGTATGTATACATATGTATATGCAAAGTATTGTGGAAAACGTAAAACTTCGGATTGCATGACAGTGTCTGAAATGGCACAACACCTGCGACTGGAGTACCCTTACCCTGCCAAACACTTCCCGGCCTACCCGTTTGACGCGTAATCTCA
Organism: Drosophila nr. perissopoda 5 BK-2023a; assembly: GCA_035044105.1. Taxonomy (NCBI): domain Eukaryota; kingdom Metazoa; phylum Arthropoda; class Insecta; order Diptera; family Drosophilidae; genus Drosophila; species Drosophila nr. perissopoda 5 BK-2023a. The sequence goes on from JAWNMK010000122.1 coordinate 2,392,100, forward strand.
GCCTAATGTCGATATGGAACACACGAGCACGAGCAAGCAGCTACGAGCGAAATATGAAGAATTATATGGACTATCATAACGTGTCACATAAAATATTCCGCAATAAATAGACTTTCGTTGTCTAGCTACTGCTTAGTGGGGTGTTATGTGTCGGGTTAGACAGGCAGGGGGATGGTGGTCATTTTATGTGCTTTGCCAAGTGGCGCACATAAAAGGCGATGGTCTGCTGCTCAAATGCAGCGCCCTTATCGCAACTATTAACAGGCAAACAAGCAGGCTATCGAGCTAAATCGCATTAAAAATCAATTAAGTGTACAATTAAATTATCTGTTTTCAAAAGATTTTCATGTGGCCCTCTCAGCCGGCTGAAGGAGATGCTTGAATAATGTATTATATCGTTTTTTGCATGCTACAATCGTTATATAATCCATTAAACGTATATTTTAAATGGTGATAAAAATGTGTTGTCAAACGTTGCCAGGCAAAGAACTTGTTTCATATCGATTTCTTGTCGTTGCATGATTTTATTATTTATCTCTGCGCTCTTCCACTCAATCTCTCTCTCTCCTTCTCATAATGTGCTCTAATCGATTTATTGCTATTAATAAGAAACATTAGCTACTGAAAAATGATCAAAGATAGTAGTAGTAGTAGTAATAGTAGTAGCAACAGTAGTAGTAATAGTAGTAGTTGTATAGAAACATATGCAGCTTTGGCTCACCTTAAGCGCCTCCTCGTGATTGATTGAAGTGAATGGCGTGCCGTTCACCTCTAGGATTGTATCACCGGGTCGCAGGCCGGCGCGCTCCGCCACCGAGTTCTCCTCGATGCGTGAGATGTAAACACCTAAGCCTGCTGATAAACACCAAAAATAAAATATAAAAATAAATAAAAACAAAAAAAAAGGGAACAAGAAAATCAATTAGCAAACGAAGCGTAGTAAACTTTTAATAAAAGACACACACCACGCCCCAACACCGCCCACTGTTTGGCCTCTTTTTGTAAGCCTTTTTCATTAAGGTACGCCAGAAGGGTGTGGGTGTATGTGTGTGCGTGTGTGTGTGTGGTAGCCATTTTATGTTTAGTTTATGAAGCACAAGTGCCGAAATGCAGGTAGCAGGCACATGTTCAGAGTCCATGGATACGAAAAATGGTTAGGTGGAATGAGAGTCGATTCAATAGATTTTTGTGTATCGATTTTAAAGCTGTCGCACAATGTGAGCTAAAAATAAAATGACCGACCGTGAATGAAAGCGATGGAAGTGTGCAGCAGGAATCGCAAGGTGTGGACAGAGACAGCGACAGCAAGCGAGACCGATATAGAGTCATGGTGGCCATCGAAAGGTGGCCAGGTGCAAAATGCGCTCTTGGAAATGTCAAAGCTGCTGGCGAACGACGTACACAAGAAAATAAAAATAGAACACAACCGACAACAGGCATCAGGTTGAAAATTAAATTGCACGAAATAGTAGTATAAATGCAGGCCCAATTGAGGTTTCACACAACGCCAAACATGTGAGAGACAAGAGTCAATTGAGCTATTGACTCAATGCAGTTGAGCATTGAGTGTCTATATCAATACATATACACACATATGTGTATGCAATTTGCCACAAACAAGTGCATTCCAATGACAGGCAGCTGGGAAAATTGCTTAGTTTGGCTCTCGAATTGAGTTTGATTTGATGACAGGGATATCCAGAGATAATTTTGTGTAGTATACTTTGAGGCGCATCTGTTATTTGGCAGCCACCCACCTGAGTCTTTGCCTCCTTTGACGCATATGCCGAAGCCGTGATCGATTTGCTGATCACGCGACATTGAAACAGTGCGCGTCGTAAGTTCATGGATGTTGGGCACACTCCGGTCGCGATCTCGTTCGCGATCCCGATAGATCTGCAAATAAACAAACGAATTGTCAGGTACAAATTTAAATTGATGACATACTTAATTGATATCCTTACAACTGAACTCTTGGAAAATGAATAACCATTATTATTTTTAGAATTGCAATATTTATTCTGTTTGTTTACATCGTTTGTGATTCATTTAAATCATTAAAAACTAAATATTTTAAACAGCTCAGCTTAATACGTATTTGGCGTTAAAATTAAAACTGGTAAATAAATAAATAAATAAATTTGCGAATAATAATTAAACCAAAAGCTGCCAGATTAGTCACTTGTATTTTTAATTGTAAAATAATTTGCGTATAAATGAGTTTGATAAATAAATAATAAATTAAGCATAGCATAATGGGATTTATTGGACTTACCTGATGCGTCGTCGAGGGTGGACTGCTGGCGGGACTGCGTCGCCCTGTGCGATCCCTATCCCGGGTGCCGCCGTTGCTGTAGTGATAGCTACTCGTAGGAACTGAGGACGACTGTGTGGCGCCGAACATGCGCAACACTTGCTCCGGTGATATTGGTCGCTTCTTATTGCCATTGCCCATGGAGGAGGAGGCATGCCGCCCACTGGCCGCCGTTGACGTGGGCAGTGTACCAGCCGTACCCGCTGCCATGTGACTGGATGGTGAGGAGCTGAGATATGCCGAACCGCGGCCTGGCAACGAACCACCTTTGGTTGGCACCCCAGCCGAATTGAAGTAGTAATGCGGCGAGTGGGGACGCTCAATGATTGTGTACGATGTACCCGGTGGCGAATAGTAGAGGCCGGATCGACCGCCTCCTACACCACCGACGCTACCGATTCCTCCGCCGCCGACGCCGATGCCGCCGCCTGCTCGCAGCGAACTGGTGCTGTTGCCGACACGGGATCCAATGCCGCCGGCGCTGCCGCCGTAATGGCCAAGACCGTGAACACTGCCCGGTGGCGGACTGATCATGCCAAAGGCCAGGCCAATGTCCTCGGCCTCGTAACTGTTTGGCGCTGCTGCGCTGCTCCGTAAATGATGAGCGCTGAGGCCAGCTGAGCCGCCCGTCGGCACGCTCGATGATGATTGTGTGGCGCCGCCAATGCCAATGCCGGCCGCATTTGCTGCATGATAACCATAGGCGCGTGCACTCCAACGTGAGGGTCCAAGATCGCATAATTCGGCATAATCATTGCCAGCTGCGCTCATTGTCAGGGGGTCACCGTCGAATGGTATACCACTACCCCCAAGGCGCATTACACTGTCGGGGCTGTGGTGCTGCAAAGAGTGAGAGAGACGCAAAATGGGGCCCAGTTAGTTGTTAGTTAAACAACTGAAAATAGGTTATAAGCCCCCCTCTTAGCCATAACCCATGAGCAGTTGTTATCCACTGAACCCATTAGCAAAGGGGTATAAAGAGTATGATGAAGTTGTGCAAAAGTTTGAAACCAAAAAGAGAAAGAAGCATTTCCGACTTGGTTTCAGGATGAATTTACCAGACACAGCTCAAGATTGTTTCATTTCATTAGCCGTCTCGCGAATATCGATATAACGACTTTCGAAAACAATGAATGACAATATTTTTACCTTAGCATAATATTTTTCTTAAAAATATGAATTGAGAAATACATAGTTAAAATTATTGTTGCGAATATCTTAGACTTGACAAATAAGTGTGGAAAGGGCTTGAGTCCAGGGTATCTTCAAGTCAAGCTATCTACAAACCATTCTTGCTTGTTTTGTTTGCACTTGCTCATTGTAAACGCAACCGTTAAGCCGCAGCTCAGCCACGCGGTTCCCATTGCAAACAATGGCTTAATCTCCAGAGCCATATGTTTCACACACATGCACACACACACACACACTCGCACGCACTCGCACACACACACAGACAGTAAACTAGGGCCCATTTGCTGTTTGCTGCTAACTGGTTGGCATCCTTTGTTTGCAGCGATTTTTTGTTTTGAAATCAATAGACAAAACTTACACACCATGCTTCATTATTCATTATTCATGTGCATATGCCAACTTTGAACCACTCGAGTTCCCCTCGTACCGCACCCTCCACCTTCCCCCCACCCTTGCACCACCCTCTTTTTGATCACACACATTTACATATGCATTGGGGCACAAGCAGAACGGAAAGCGCCGCTTAGAAATTCATAGTCGAAAATTGCGCTCCTCTCACACTTTGTCACTTATTTAGTAGGATAGTTCTGCATTGAATTGCGTGTTGTTGACAGACTTATCCGATTTGCAATGGCAATAATTAATGTGCAGCTATATAGTGACTTCATTGTTCTAATATGCTAATAAGCCACAATTTGTGGCTAAAACAACAAATGTTGATTCGATTCATTCAAGAAATAATGAACACCCCTGTGGAGGGGTGCTTAAATTTGGAATTCTGATTCACGTGAGACGTTTTCGACCCCACAAGGTAAATATATCTCATGGTTCATCCAAATTCATAGACTTAAACACGCGGAACTACCTAAATTTAAAAGCAATCTTAATGAAACTTTGTATATATCCGTCGGAGATTATCGTCTCGGACCACTTATCATATAACTGATTACTTCGATTATTACATACCCTTATAGACCGGAGTTCTTTCTGGTTTTAATTTAAGAGATGCATTGCTTATGGACTGAGAAGATAAATATAAATTAAGATCCAGTGGATTCCATTTTTATTCAATTTAAATAATTATGATAAAGCTTCCCATTTTACCAACTTATTATATTAAATAATCGCCGAGAAAATCATATAAAAATGCAAGCTAATTGTTGTTGTTATTACACTAGCTGATTTAAACATCTGACATCGACTTGTTGTCGGTCATTCCAAATCCGAAAGATACATTTGTTCATAATGGCAAGCCATAGTGCTCAGCTCTAACAAGCAGCCAATAATGTCCTTTTTGATTTATGGATACACATTTGCATGTGCTTCCACAACAAATTGGCAAGCAATCGCTCTCCATATGTAACTAAGTATAAGTATGAACAGAAATACATATGTGCAAGTTTATCAATAAGGAGCATCTAGTTTCTACATGCTTCTAAACACATAAATAAATGTACATATTTATATATATATATATATATACATATATTATATATTTATATATGTATATTAGTGCATTTGTATATTTGACAATAAATTGTAAATGTGTCTATGCTTTTTTTTTGTGCTTCGTTTGGCTTTGTTGTAGAATAAACAGCATGCTCCAGCGTGTTTACTCATGACCTTGCTTTGCAAAGCCAACAGCAATGCACACACACACTCACACACACTCACCCACACACACACATACACACACACGCATAGTGCTGGCTGGCGTCGCCAGGCGTTTGGCGCTGTCCCAAGGACATTGTTCATGTGCGCACTGTGAAATTTTTGGAATTTTTTGTTACTTTGGTGCTTGTGCAACTCGACGCGTCGCACAGTGTGGCAAGCCAAGTCCAAGTCGATGTATAAGTAAGTGTCAATAATTAAAAGCACCACTAATCGATAGTCAATCGATGGATTATTGAATTGGCATAGAATTACTTGAATTATTGGCATGCCCATTGCTTGAGCAAACTATTGCGAACTTTCTGTTTGGTTCCACTGTGCATTGTTTTCTTTTCATCTTGTCATTGGTCGACCGGTTTTCTTTGATTTGAAAAGTAAAGACATCTGCACAGCAATTTATAAGAATGACTATATCTTGAGTTCAGTCCATTTATATTTATGTTCTACTCTCTTGGCCTGTGCTTTGCATTTTGGCTAGTTCAATCTGTGGTTGCTATTTATCGCTTATCCGATTGCTTGATATACGTCCTGCCAAAACTGCAATTCGCACATTGTTGTTGCTGTTGTTGTTTTTGTTCTCGTTGCTGATTTTGGTTTTTTTCGCAGCCCTCAAAAGTATGCTATAAAATAATTTGTGCTTAAGCGAGCAACGCTTTTATTTATTAATAATTGATGTTTTATATGTGCTTGCCACTTAATGCGGACTCCACTTAATAGTTGCTGAAGGCATATTAAAGCAGTCAGCCACGCTATTACCCCTTTTCAATTTTCCGCTTTTTTTTTGTGTCTGTGTGAGAAATTAACGTATATTTAAAGGCCTGTGTGGAAGTGTGGAAACACTGTGCCGCTGAGCATTCATCAACATTTTCAGCCATATTTTGGCAGGGCTCTGCGCAAAATATGATGGGAAGTAATTATGATAAATGCAGGATGTGTATGTGTGTGTGTGTGTGTGTGTGGGTGTGTGTGTGAGTCGATGTGTTTGCTTTGCGGCATGTCGAACTTGTAACTGGGTTAATTGCGCGTAAAAAAAGGTAGCCTACCACACAACAGCCACATCCAGCGATACACGTGTAGATATATGCATACACCATTGTGTGCCTGAGTGTGAGTGTGTGTGTGTGCCCATTTCCGCTTGCTGTCAATAAATCTTAAGGATCTGAGAGATTTCCATAAGCCACAACAACAACAACAACGAAGCGTTATATGAAATGACCACATTCTTGTGTACAGAACTGAGCACGTGGTATTTTCTTATTTTCTTATTTTTGTATTTTTGTATTTTGCTTTTCGCCCTTTGCGCTGGTTTCGCATAAGCTTTGCGTAAATGCAGCTCACGTAAAATATAAAACTAAGAATGTTTTACACTCAGCTTAAGCAAAAGATATCCAAATTAAGATAACAAAAACTTTAACGTGCCGTAACATTCATTTGTAAATAAAAACGCAGCAAAAATATTGTATATAATATAGCCACTCACACATCATAGAGAATGAATACATAGCCGAGTGGTATTTATTAATTTTACAATTTAATTAAAACAGCTAAAGTAAAATCGTTATCGTGTCTACTTGCAGGCAAACTAACGATTATTAAATGGATTTATTCTGTCAGCCAGCGTCTAGTGGGATAATTTTATCACATAAATAAACCCAACTGGGCAGAGGAACAACGACAGCATTGAACAAAAATAAACGCAAGTCAAACAAAACAAAGCTCCATAAAGTTCACAAGCACGCACACATACACACACACACACACATATATATATATATAGAATACTCACGTACATAGACGTATTAATAAGCTTTGAGCATGTTAAAGCTCAATTACCTGCACAAGGGCCGTTGGCTATTTAAGCGAACTCGATCTCTACATTACGAGTAGTGTGTGTGTGTGTGTGGGGGTCTTTCTGTGTGTATGTGTGTGTGTGCTTTTTTGTGTAAAGGACTTGTGCTAATAATAATAACGAAATTTACTGCAACTACACGTGCCCCGTCAGCTCACAGTTGTCTTTAGTTTGAACAACAAACGAACTTAACTTGAAAAACAGCTCAAATAACTGAAAGAGACTCCTTCTTTGACCATGGCTCGATAAGGAATGTTTCTTCATCAAATTGCAAGAGTTCCGATTGAATTAAAAACATACACTCAGAACAAAAATCTACTGGTATTTCAGCAATTTTCAGCACACTTTTGATGCCAATGGAGTTACCTTTACATTTTTAATAAGGAAGCGCCTTTTGGAATATCTGTTTTTTTTTTCTTATTTACAGCTTATATTTTATTCAAATTTTGAAAATATATGATAATTGATACATATCTCTAAAAGTCGGGTCGTTATTTGTGCTGTGTGTATGTTGAATAACAAATTATTTGTATAAGAATAAGTTTGTCGAATCTTAAGCGATTTTTTTATGAAAGTGTCTGTATAGACCTAGTTGGTTATGAAATAAGGCTATTCCTTAGCTGGAAAAAAACATTTTGGCTAAGAAAAATTTCATCTTTTAAGAGCTGGCCTAGCTTATTGATTTAACTTGGCTTGAAAGTCGCATAACTTTCTATAAAAATTTCTCGTCAGTCCTGTTTACTTCCCGATTACTTCCCATATAAAAAAACAATGATCTGAATTAATTACTATGTAATTCTATTATAACACGTCGCTGACATGAATAGTGAATGAAGGAACACGTTCAATACTCAGTCGCTGTTCACTGTGCCTTTTGCTTTGCGGGGTAGCTTAGTGAATTCTTTGCGACGTTCCTGCTAAATATGCAACACATTTGCTTGTTCTTAGCCAGCTCTCTCATGTTTTGCCATTTTTTCAATTTTCTTTTAGCGGAAAAAAGTGTCATGTTCTGGGGATTTAAAAGTGGAGCGTCACGTAGTTGACAGCAAGAAAGAAAATCTGTTGTAATAAGATATGCGCAATGCATATGCATAAGTTAAGACAGAGCAAGGTATTTGAAAAGTGTATGGGGACAAAAAGCAATGAAAGCAGCACGAAATGTCGCTGGCTTACATGTCAACTATTGATTTTTTAATTAAATATTAATGATGCACGAAAAACAACAAAAAAATAAACAGGGCCAAAGCATAGAGCATAAAGAAAAACACGCTCGAAAAGCGGAACAGTCATTCAACTGCCTCGAAATGACGGAGGCTCGCCCCTAAACATGGTGAGGATCCTTACGTGCCTGCACGCCTTAAGCAATGTGTGCCAGACTAAATAATGAAAAGGCTGCCTCGTTCCGCCAAAACGAAAAACGTAAATAAAATATAATAAAATAAGAACAGGGAACAAACCAAACCAGGAAGTAAGCAGCTAGTACACATACGTATATATGGCTATACCTATACCTATGTCCTGGCGAAATTACGAGTTTTTAATCACACGTCGCGTTACATAAAAGGCAACGGCGAAATGAGTGAAAAATAAGCAGCAGCAGCAGCAGAAACCAAACCAAATCAAATAAAATAAATATGCAAAGCGGCGTCTCTCACTCTCCAGCTGGGAGTAGGTCGACTTTGACGTCGACGTTGACTATTCTATGCGCAGACACGCAAACAAGCCAAGGAGGAAATGTGGAAATGTAAAAGGCAAATGAAACTACATGTTTGCTGCGGATAAGGATGAGAGCGTGTGCCAGGCTGTGCCAAGTCGAGCCAAGCTGGGCTAGGCCAGAAGACAGATAGCCAGACAGCGAGACAGCGAGACAACGAGACAGCTAGACAGCCAATCCATCCGTACGTTCTTCAGTCAGTCAGTCAGTCCGTCCGTACATCAGTATGGGCAAGATACACACACACACATACGCACACACACCCACACACACACACACAGCACAGCACAGCACTTGGCCAGTCACGAAAGTTAGTTTAACAACTGTGAGTGCAGGTTAGCAAGGCGCACTCAAGTCACCAGACGATAGGCAACTATGGAGTGTGTACAATGTGTCTGAGAGTACAACAACTCACGCAACTTTTACAACGCACTCGAACAAATAGACAAAGCAGTCGCGTAGGCGCAAACATATAAAATAAAAACAAAATAGTACACTTATAAAAAAGTCGTACTGAATTTTAGCAAATCACCCTACTTTTGGCGACAAGAGTAACTCAAATGATTGTTCAGTAAGTATATTGCAGGGTTTTTAGCGTTTTTCTTATCTTAAATTCAGCTTAAATTTTTCTAAAAATTTAGTAAAAATATATTTAATTTCCTCAGTGATTTTTTGTATTTATATAAATTTAATGTGGACTTTCTTTGAGTGTATGAAACGATGACGATGACTACAACTCCCGGACTTTTCACTACTTTTTCCAATGCTTCTTGCTTGCAACAAATTTTGCGCCGTGGCAGCTACTCTCGTGTCTGTTCGTAGTTTCATATTCCACCAAAAGTTATATTGGCTGCAGCATATGCAATATTTTACGTTGCTGCCACGAATGTCTTGTCTTGTTGGCAAAGACACATACTGTAAGTGACATCCATAATATGCAAACATATATCGACTCCGGTTCTCGAAAGTTTTGCACAAGACTTTTTATTATTTACAATTGTTTTTTATGTTATTTCAGATCCAAATCTGCTACATTGTCACAAATTGACTGCAAGCTTTTGATGCGCTTATCTATACAACGCTTTCATTTGGAAATGTCATAGAGATTAGATATAAACAAAATATATATATTTAAAATAAGTAAGAACATCATTTCTGGACAAGTTTAAGCCAAATGAAAACTGAAATGAACCTTGACCCCCTTACTATTTTAAGGGTGTTATTAACACGTTAGTAATTTTCCTTGTCTATGGAACGCTTTCTGTATGCGTGAATATTCTAGATACTGAATATTCAACACATTGAAAACATAGTTGTCCTATGAATATATAATATAAGTTCTCGTGTACCAAACGCTGACTAAGTTTATTTCATTTTATATATATATGTCAATATAAGTCGATTTCGCAAAGCAATAAGAGACCCAATTGTAGACATATTTATAGCATTTCAATTGATATTATTATATATCCATACATATTATTGATAAACTATAAAAATTTAATTAATACCAGATAAGAAAAACGCAATTTTAGTTGGGCTTTTAAACCTATTTTTTAAATACATAAAATATTTAGCAACTGCGTGCAGGGTACCTTCCTGTCGAGCTCCTTTGACTATAGCCTCCTTACTTGTTCAATATATATATATATACATATTTATCTTTTCTTTATGTTATTATATGTTATAATCAGTAGCTAAGATCAGAAAGTTATTTGCATATGTCTAAAGGAGTGTTTTAGCTTCGAGAAGAAGACATTTATTTCCTATTATTATTTAGTTACTCATTCGCAATCTATTAGATTTCAGTTAATATAATGTAATTACTTTATTTATGTATATATATGGTAGCTCTGTAATTAATTCATTGAATTGTAACAAATACAATAATATTTGTTTGTCCTTACTAACATTTGATACGAATACTTTAGCTAAACACAAATTAGGCAAACACACTGAGTGCTGAATGGGCTACTCTCTGTCCGGGAAAAGACAATAGACAAAATGGAAACATAGTGAGGAAAATAGCAATATTTGGCCAGTGGCACAGGATATATTTGGCTTGGAAATCATTTAGAGCCTTCAGGTGTCTCCACCAACAACGGTTAGTTTCGTGACTGCGATGAGGCTACAACAATCAATCTTGTTATATTAAAGGAGCGCACAAGACGACTACTTGAACTGCGAAGTGAAACTGAAGCACTGACACCGGACAGGACTCAGGTGGTGGCAGAAAATCATTAATGGATATTTACTAAATGCTAGTCGGCTAGCCCATAAAGGTAATCCTTTTTTATTTACGAGCTCAATTCCCGAACACTTCACACGCGGAAGGGCCGCTCATTAAGTGCCAACCCGCAAAAAAAAAAAAAAAAAAAAAACGAAGAAGCCTTGAGAACTCAGAAAGAAATAACGAGCTAAAGAAAATGTTACAAGTTTTGCTCTTAATTCACTTAAGACTTTAGTTTTTGGACAAAGACTTCGGCAACGGTGTGGTGTGGTGCGACTGGGTGTGGTGTGGGTGGCTATTGAGCCGTGCTGAGCCGCCTTACAACATCATTTGTGTTCGTCCTTTAAGTATCTTGTATTAGGCAAGTTCTCGGCATCAGCCACTCAGCCTTGGCGATGCCATTGAAACTGTAACTCTGAATGCGAAATGGAAATGTAGCAAATGAACAAAAGTGGATATACATATTTACACACACACACTCACACAGTATGTAAAGGAAAGGAAAGAGCAAAAAAAAATAAAAAATGTACGCCTTGTAGCCAAGTAGTTTTCCATTCAGGGCCCAGCACTGAAAACGCATAGGCAAATAGAAATATTAATAAAAGTGGAATTGCGATTTGCCCTTCGACCGAAACAAGTTTTTCAATTTGATTGCAACGCCAGACAAAAGTAAAAAATAGAAAACCCGAAAAGCAGAAGGACGACAAGTCGCAGAAAAGTCTGTAATAATTTTCATTTACCAGCTTTATGATTTCTACTTAAATTCATACAATGCAAATTGCTTTAAGTAAGCGATTTGAGTATCAGCTGGTGACTTTATCAAATCTATCAATGACACTAATTGCTGGCTTATTGTTATTATCCTGCTGACTCCTCTCTTTCGCTGTCTACTTGGGGCACGCAAGTAAACGATTATTATGACTATGACAAACGCTGTCGTACTTTGTTTATTATGCTTTCTGGAATTTACTTTTTGGTTACTCATCTGTTTTTGGTCGCTCTTTTATTGATTTTGCATTTAGCCCCCCCAGTTGATTGGATTAGTTGGGGTTTAATTTGATCGAAATTCGTTCGTAAAGCGCATTTGAATTACGTTCCAAATGCATGCCCTAATTTGCAACCGTCAGAACTCTTACGAAACTGAACCGATTTCAATTACATTTAAAATAATACTGCTTTTAAATTTACAAACACATTTTTTGGCTATACACTGAGAAGGCAAATAACTAGTTTAAAAATTGTTTCGGTATATACTGAGCACAGAAATGGCTTGATTCTAGAATGCAACATCTTAATGAGTCTTTTAGTCTCAAGTCAAGTTCTGTAATCTCAAATCCAATATAGGTTGAGAATGAAAATAAGGATGAGGTAGTTACCAAAACTGAATTCAAAGTTTTGCATTCTGGAATGCATCGAAACTGAAAACTAGCTAGTATATTATATATGGGTATATTATATATCAATCGAATGTCTTTTTTTGCTATCGGGAATCGAATTTTATCGAAATTCGACAAACGTGACAGTTGTTGTAACAATCAAATAAGCTTGATCTGCGTATGGTATTGCATATAACCATGTAAATCGGTTTATTAGTAATTGGAAGATAATCTAGTCGAAAGCTTAATAAGATTAACCATTAAAGTGTAATCAGAATCAGATTCACTTAACTTAATAATAATTTCCAATATACATATTTTGTTTTAAGCAAAACTTAGCTAGAATCGGAACATAAAAAGGACCAAATCTCTTATATAAAGTTATCGATATGTGTTTCTACCACTTCAAATCTGAATGGGTTGCACTTCACTTAATCATGCGCAAAATAGTATTTAAAAGTGCTGATGCATTGTTGCAGCAAAAGAGTAATTAAAGCACTTCTTCACTTGCATAAATTACTCACTAATTGGCGTTGATGCCGCACCCTTAAGGCCGCCCTCCGCGCTCGCTCATAACCGCAACTTAGTTGCAATTAAAAGCTCGACCAGAGAACAAAAAATGTGTGAATCAAAAGATTGCATGAAAAATTCGCATAAATTTATTGCATACTCTGGGGGCTGGGAGCTGGGGCATAATTGTTTAATGCGAATAACAGTTACGTTTTGCATATGTAGAAATAATTTGTATATTAACTAGTATATAAGCGAGTAAAGCATGTTGCATAAATCAATCAGGCAATCAAAAATATTTCCGCAGCTCGAATTCAATTTGAATTTTCAATTAATGGTAAACAGCAAATGGAAACGGAAATTCCAGCCTCGAAATAAGCGATTATAATTTGGAAATGCGTTTTGCAAAAATCAACATACGCACACACAGGTACACACACATACACACACACACACCGAGGAGTGGAAATTGAAATCACTTATGCGCCTGCTGTGCCGAGCCCAATCCCAATGTCCTGTCAGTTGCTCAACTCAACTCAGCTCAGCTCAGTTCAGTTCATTTCAGCTCTCGGCTCGGCACGGCTCGCGTTTGACGTTTAATTAGGCGCAAATTTTAATTAAACGCCATGGCGCCAAACAAGTTTTTGGCTAGAATTCCAAACCGAAAACTCATTAAATAACTATTACTGATGCGGCGATGTCAGCCAGCAACGGTTACGTTATTTATTCCCCTCCATTCACGCCCACGCCCCTGGTCATGCATGTTGGCAGTGTAACATAAATAACAGCAAGGTGGGTCCTTCTTACCAGATGATAAATGATTCAATGACGAAACTAGATCAGGCACCTAGTATGTACGTAGTTACCTTCGGAAATGGAATTCATTTCTGATACACAGCATGTGGAAACAATACATTTTGGCCCGTATACGGACAGAACCATCTGTTTTTGTTTTTATTGAAGGATGGGGGGAGCAAGGGTAAAGGGGAAAGCAACAATTTAACGAAATGTGCGTTTGAGCGGAAATCATGCTGCAATACATGTTGCAGCTGCAATAGATGCTTTAGCTTTTCGTTATCTACGTTCTATAGGTAAATACTAGGATACTGGGCTCCTGTTAGTCGAGCTCTCTCGATTGGACAGCTTTTAGCTGTTTTGCCAAAAAAATCATTCAATAACAGAAATGCAGTGCTTATGATTTTTACTATTTTGTAAAATAGCATATAGAATCTTAATTGGTTTTTGTATTTATATTTCGCATAATATTGACATCCGTAGTTATAATAAAAATAACATACCGCCTTAAATGATTTCTCAACTTATACTCCTAATAATTAGAACAATTTAATAATTAAATCAGTTAAGCAAACACACTTGGTTTGGTTTTTATTAGATTATTCTCTACTTTAATTTTCAACAAATATTAAATAACTAAAATCGAAAGTAGATTCCCAGTCATAGTTCTGATATGGCCATAAATTTGTTGTTACTCAAAACAACTTATTTTCAATCCAAAAATTATTTCTTAAAAATACTATTGTGGGCTTAATAAAATATGAAATTGGTTGCTCAGGTATTTTCAACATTCATTTTATAATCTCTGATTTCGACTTTGTTATCCAGACGGATACGCAATCTCTACTCCTTTAGAAGTTGGAAGATGTCATCGTTTGTCTGCTTAATGCGCTGCACTTTAACTTTATAATAATCAATTCTTGTTATATATTGGGTCATATTTTAAAAAACTTTTCAACACCGAGCGTGTGTCTAACGCAAAAGCACATAAGGCTTAGTTTGCTGTGAAAACCAAAACTTTTTGCCATTGTCAGAATGTTTGTGGTCGAGTTCCTTTCACAAAATATTTAGTGGAACATTTTCTATGCGATAACAAATAGGAAAAACTTTGTCGTGCTTTTAGTTCACTTGTCAGCCTAACATAAGCACACAGTTCTTTTCTTTTTGGTTTTGGTTTTTTGTTTTTGTTACTTCCTCAATGAGTGTCGCTCACCTGTTTGAAATTCTAAGGATACATTTAAATTGAGTTGCGTGTGTGCTCGGCCTGTATCCTGTGCCAGTGTTCGCGCTGAAGAGGCCTTTTCTCATTGGCTGTGACAGGCAGACAGGCAGGAGCGGACTGTCCGCTTCGCTGCCAGTGGCTTGGGTTTGATTGTGTTTGTGTTTCTGTTTGTCTGCCCGCTGCTGCTGTCCGGCCGTCGTCCTGGCACGCTTCCTGCAGCAGTCAGCTGCTGGCATGCAAAAGTTTTGCTGCTGCTGCCGCTGCTGCTGCTGTTGCGGATATTCGTGTTGTTTAGTTCAGTTTCTGTGCGCTTTCATCAGATTGCTTGGCTGTATGTGTGTCTGAGCGTGTGTGTGTGTGTTTGTTTGTCACTTTATGCGCTTCCTGCTCGATGCTGTCGCACCGCCCGCCGCCACGTTGTGCCGAGAGTGAAAGTTTTCTTCGTTTAACGTTTGCCAGCGACGCGTCTGCGAGAGTCCAATCGCGTGGTGAGTTTTCGCTCGTCACGCTCTCTCTCACTCCCACTCTCTCTCTCTCTTTGCTCTCAGAAGAGCGGCACAACACACAACACACACACTTGAGAATTTGAATTTTCTTTTTCTTCGTTTTCTTTTGTCAACTTTTAGCAAAAACGTTAAACGATACTTTTCGATAAATCAGGTTGTTTTTTTTTTTGTCACACTTTTTATGTTACATATATATGTATATTAGATATTTGTATATATATATATATTATAAATTAGCCCCTAGCACATTTGAGTTGTTGTCTGTTGCAAATATTCACCACGGCAAGCAACAACAACTCTGTTATTGCGGGGGAGGGGGTGGAGGAGGTGCGGCAGCTGAAACTGCTTTTAGTTGATTCGCACGCCTATTAAATAGCCAACATGCGTGCTGCGATTCGGTATTGGTATCGGGTTTAAATATTTTCGGACTCCGAATCCGAATTGCTGCTGTACGTGGCGAATTTCGAAGTTAGCCTTAGTAATTTAACCTTCTGCCCTACTCTACAATGCGTCATCGTATGTTGTTGTTGTTATATTTGTTGTTATAGTTGTTGTTGTTCTCGGGCATTTTACGTGAATTAATTTGCTTAATATTTGATTTGGCACCAACACTAAAACACCAGCTCAGCTCAGCTCAGCTAAAACACACACACAACGCACGCACGCACGCATGTCTCTGTGTGTGTGTCGTGTGTATGTGTGTGTGTGCGTGTGTGCGTGGAATGCAATATTAAAACACAGCTGCCTCGCACATTTGCTGCATATGTCGTCGAGAGCTAAAAACATTCATTACCCATACGCCATGTTGTACGGCTGTGTTCTTTTCCTCTTGATTTTAGTGCACGGCGTTTAATTGTCGTTTATGCTGTTGTTGTTGAATAAGGATAAGTTATATACACTTTCAAGGTTAGATCCAATAACAAAAAAATGTTTCATTTGCTGAATTTGAGAGCACATTACTTTAATTTGTTTTTTTTTTTTTGGTTTTGGTTTTATTGAATTTTGTTGGGTTTTTCCATTGCTGCTGCTGCTGCTGCTGATGGTGCTCTGCACATGGCTTCGGGCTTCAGGCTGCTCCGCAAATGTATCTACATATTTTGCAGTGCATGCCAAACTGTTGTTTCAACATTAAAGCGCACAAGTTGCGCTCTCCAATTACGCAAAGTTGTCAGTTGACTTTGCCCTTTATTGCTTGCACTTTACAAATTTCCATTTTTTATTGTAATCTTTTTTTCTTTTTCTTTTTTTTGGGTTTTCCTCGCTGCGCGTTTTAGCTGTTTGTGTGTGTGTGAGTGTGTGTGCGCGATTGCGATTGCGGAGCGCCGCGTCAGGACCGTGTGGCTCCACTACTCTGACTACTTTGGGCTTGGGACTTTGTCGTCGTCGCATCCGCGCTTGAGCGAGAGCTTTCCCCAAAAATGTAGGCTTTTGTCAGAGTAACGAATCGGGCACGAATAGGCACGAATCCTATCCCATCCCCCTCGCCCGGACTGACGACTGGCGGCGACTGACTGGCGAGTGTAAATTAAAGCTCTGTCAAGAATCGGTTCACGGGCTGAGTCGCTGTCTCAGTCGCAGTCTCTGGTTTTGTTGGGCTTGCACTCAAAAGTTTGCGCTGTTTGGATTTTGTTATTTTAATGTGGCTGGCTGGCGTTCGTCTCGCTGTCTCGTTGTTCTCAGTGTGCTTTTTGAGGATTTCTTTCGTGTAATTGTTTTCGTTGCGTTCGTTACATTCGTTACATTTTTTATTATGGGCGCCAGAAACGAAAACAGAAGCAGAAGCACAGTTCGACATAAATTGCCAAATGTAGACATTTATTATACACTGCGTTTGTACAAATAATTACTGACTGTAAATAAATACCATTGCTGGAGTCGATAACGTTACAGAAAAAACACTGAATAATTTTCTTCAGTAGAAATATATTTTAATTACATTGCTTTTTCTTTTATAATAATTATGTAATAAAATATTACAAATTTATAGATGTTATGTGCTTAAGTATGTCCTTAAATATTATTTATAAATTTTTAAATTAAATAGAGAAGTTATTTAAATACGACATTTAATTTTAATTTTATACTTTTTATTATGTGCTTAAATATTATTTATAAATACAATATTTTCATCGTTATAAACTAAGAAATGGAAGCCATAAAAATTTGTGAGCAAGCTTTAAGTCATTTAAATGCTTAACTTGAGTAATCCTCGCAACAGTACTTCAGTCTTTGACAGAGTAGTGTAAACTCGTAATCTGCACAAAGTATTTAATATTTAATTGGTTTTCAAAGTGATCCACTTCTTTTTTTTCCAGTGTCCTATAAAAAGCATGCAGCAAACGGCACGCAAGTTAACCAAGTTAACCATCCCAGTTACCACACCCACAGCACACAACACACAACACACAAGTCTCACTCAATAGTCCGAAACACAACGAAGAGAAACAGTAGCTGTAAGTCGGCCAGGTAACGACGAACCAGGCAAGCAGCGACTGTGGTGAAAGCTCTCTCTGTTAATTAACTCTCTGGAAGTAATGCTCTCTCCCCCATGCAAAAAATTCAACACATGGCCGTGCGAAACGTCAAAAAGGCGCTTGACAGCCAGGCGAATATCGAAGGCAAAGAGAAGCGAATGCGACGAATGCGAAAGCAAACTGAAGTTCGCCAGGTAACAGAAGAATATGCCCGTTGCCAGAGCCTCCCTCCCCACTGGATGCTGCGTGATGAGCATGTGCGAGAAGAGTAGAGCAGAGAGTGCGAGAGTGAGGCAGAGAGCGCTGGCGAGTTGCAGGTGTGAGTGTGAACGAACGACACGTTGTTGCATTTCCCACACACAAAAGCGCTCAAAAGCGGTCAGGAAAAATAACGGGCTTAGGCTCTGGACGAAGGTTGCTCCAAGGTGTTGATAGGCAGAAACGAGTACACGTGCTCCAAGTGAGTGCTGAGGGGGTCGAGGGAGTGGGTGGTTGTTGGTTGGTTGGCTTTCAATTGAAGGCTGAATGTTAAGCTGACTGCAGCAGAAGCAGCAGCAGCGACGGAAAAGTTTTCTAATTGAATCCTTTGCTGGTGATGCCTGTTTACGTCTTCTGCCACATTTGTATTTGCGACCTGACCCTTCTTCGTCTTAACAGTTGTGTGTTGTTCATTGGAATTATGTCACGTTTGCGCTGGCTGCGTCATTGTGTCTGCCTAGTTTATTGATTATTCTCGCTTATGACGAAATGCGTGTACGCCAAAATAGTTTTGCACACAACGATGAACGATGACGTCACTGTTAGCCCCGGAGCTTTTAAAACGCCAAGCCTTGTTGCCCTCACTTTGATGTCAACTTGTCGCGCCCAACACTCCTGGCCCCGCCACACCCCCCCCCCCCCCCCCCCATCGCATTTTCATACTACATAGAAACGTCAGCTCAGCTCAGCTCAGCTCAACTCATTTCCATTTTCATTTAAGGTATGCGACTTTTCACTAGTTTTGCAAAAAGTTTGCCTGAGAGCTTTTCAGGCATTCACAATATAAGCCATGTAAAGGCTGGATGGAGGGAGGGGAGGGAAGGAGGGACTACTCTCAATTTGTTTGGCTGCCTTTATTATTGCGGCAAAAGATTTATGTTTGTCATTCAAGTGATCTAATTAAAGTTTGTGTGGACTGAATTATATCCGAATTTTTTTTGGTTTGTATTTATTGCCAACAGCTTGGAGCAAAGCTTCCTTGTGTAGGTGTTGTTGACTTGTTTTCGTCTAACCCCAGCAACGGGGCCAAAAAAGCCAAAAAAAAGTAATTTATTTTACTGTCTTGACGTTCGTTTGGGTTGTCGTTTGGCAAATTTAATGGAATGTGCTGACCCGTTAAACTCAAATACTCTATCTCTATCTCTGTCTCTCTGTCTCCCACTCGGAGTGTGTTGAAAGGGTTTGCAACAGACTGGAGCATAGGGAGCAGCAAGGTAAGGCAACCCTCTTCAACTTAATCCCAGAAATTTCTAAACCAATTTGTTTATTTTCTCTAAATTATCTACGGATAGGCTACTTACGAGGCCGGGCTATTTATTAATTTGTTATGGGAGTTAAGCACTCCTTTAATTAAAAGATAAGCAAACTGAAATGTTGGTGCAAAAAGCGAAACTCGTTCGCTAACCACAGCTAAAATCTGCCTAGATTTTCGCCAAAAAGTATACAAGTGAAATTCAGCTTTGCTGCTTTTCATCTCTTAAAGCAGTTTTAGAGACTCAAAGCAAACCCTGCTCATTTTTTTTAATTATAGTAATAATAGCCAACATAACTAGAGCAAGACAAATTTTCTTTTTTTTTAACAAAAATCGAATTCTTGCATTTGAAATGTATGCGAAAGAAAAGGCATTTTTATTTTTGGTTTTATATTTACACACATTCTTATTTGTTTGTTTGTTTTTTTTTTAAAGTGTATTATACATAGTTTTGTATTGCATAGGTCTCATATTTAATATGCCTTCATTTAGGTAGGGTATAGTATATATGTATAGTTCATTAAATTGATCTGATCTAAATATACACACAAATACAATAATCTTAACTAACTGTAAAGTGTAGAGAGCTTACCACAAAAAAAAACTGTTATACATACGTATATAAACATACGTAAATTTTAATTGCGCCCCTACTCATTTTATTTAGTTACAATTTATATTGTTATATATAGATATCAAATACACGTACATCAATAAAACATCTAAACAAATACATATCATGGTTTTGTTGGTTTTTTTTTTCAAAATAAAGTATAGAGTATACTCGTAGAGCCCACGGGAAATTGTCGTTTGGTTCCTCCAAAGAAATAACTAATATCGATTCTAACCTCAAAATTATTGTACTATATTTTTGTATACACATATCAATCGCTTAAGCAAGTACATCATATCAGTAAATGGTACATATATCATAAATATCAGCAATAATTCCAGTTTTCGAGTCTACATAGGTTTATGTATGTATGCTTGTATGTGTGTTTGAGTGTGTTTGTGTGTTTTTGTGTGTGTGTGTGATGATGTACAGCATCCAAAAACACTATGGAAACGGAGATTACAAAAGTTGCGGTTGCTCTAAAAGCTAATTGACGACGAGTTCAATCGATAACTATCGATAATAATTGTTATCATCGAAGAGAGAAGCTGCTCCACTTGCACTCATTGACTCCCTATTTCTTTATACATAATCCGTCTATTGTTGTAATAAATAAATTAATACATTATTATCAACTAAAT
Organism: Drosophila nr. perissopoda 5 BK-2023a; assembly: GCA_035044105.1. NCBI lineage: Eukaryota > Metazoa > Arthropoda > Insecta > Diptera > Drosophilidae > Drosophila > Drosophila nr. perissopoda 5 BK-2023a. Next base: position 2,412,717 of record JAWNMK010000122.1, read on the forward strand.
ACAAAATTGTCATGTGCGAATCTGGTTTATATACTGTATAAATATGAGAACATATATATATACGCATTTATTTACATATATATATATATATATATATATGTATATATACAAAATTGGCCATGGTCGCTCTTCGGTTTTTGCTTATGCCTCCTCCAGCCCACCGTCGGGCGCTCCTCACTCATCGCCCTCGTATCCCAAGCACCACAACTGAGATAGGGGCACGGCTGAGGACTAGCTAGCAACGCCTCCCGCGTCATCCTTGCGTGGACGTAATATGAAATTGAGATTATAGTTGGTATTAACGGCATAATAGACATTCGCCGTTTTCGGCATGACCAGCTCCTTGTCGGGCAGCACCTGGGCCAGTGTATATCTATCCGGATCATCCTCCAGGCCGAGCTTCACCATTGCATTCCTAATCACCTGATGAGTGCGCTCATTGTTGCCCAGCATAATACTCTTGTAGAGCACAATGCCATCCAGCTCAATGTTGTCCGTCTCATAAGTCACGCGAATAATATAGAAATCAGGTGCGGATTGGGTTACGGTGCCAGTCGGCTGCACGAGCTGGGCATTGATGTGGGTGTGCGGAGAACCGATGCCATTGCTGACACCATTGCTCAAGGCGGCATTCTTCAAGCCATTGCCCAGGGATTGGGAATGCGTCAGTTTGCCATGCGCCGACTGTCGTCCACCGGAATTGCTCGAGTCCATTGACAAATTAGAGGTGCTGCTCGAGGCGGACATTAGCGATGCATGATGTGCATCCCGATCCAACGAGTTGTGCCTGGAACTGGTGCTGCTGTTTAGTTCACAGTAGAACTGTGAGCCGGCTCCACTGCTCGAATTGGAGTGTATGGAATCAGTCTTGCGATGTCCACCATGTCCAGCGCTACCCATTATGGAGGCCGTCGACGAGGCCGTCGTATTCGTCAGCGATGTGTTTGTGCTTGCCACCGATTTGCGCGGAGCCGGCGGCGGTGGCTCCAGCTGGCAACTGAGCGCAAATGCCTGCCGCTCATCCAGCACCGGCATGGAGACGAACCAGCGATCGAAGAGCTCATCCTTGTTCAGATTGTACGTGTTGGCAGCGCCCTGCAACAGCTTGATTTGGGCCAGCACCTCGAACTCCTTGCGCTTCTTGTCAAAGTTGATCAGTTTGTCTTCGGTGAGATAATCGGGATTGGCCGTATGTATCATGGTCAGATCGGTGAGAAATGTGCCCAGATATGGTATCGTGCCATGCGATGTCTGTGTGCCCAGATTCAGTATCAGCTTCTGCAGATGCCGATCGCCTTGATCGCTAGCCGGATCCGGATTCTTGGCCGTACCCTCCCGCTTCAGCACCTCACGCAGTGTCCACGCATTATTATCCTCCGAACAGATGCGCGCAAGTTCCGTAAAGATTTCCATCTGCAAGAGACAGAGATGAGTCAAATGAAGATAAGCTGCTTTTTAACAGGAACAGGAATAATTTTGAGAAACGAAGAAAGCAATCTGCGGCAAGGAAAGCAATCGAAGACAAGTCAACTTTCTTTTAGGCAGCCATAATAGAAAATACTTAGATCCCTCCCCAAACTCTTGAGAGGACTCTGCAGACCGAAGGCTCACCTAGCTAAGCTTGGAATCCCTTGATTTTCCGATAATTACGAAAATTTCTGTCAGAGAAACCCTCAACGCCACAAAAATTGTTAAATTCGTGCAAAACTTAGGATTAATGGAAGAATTTAATCCTCAATATTCCCACTGAACTTACACGATCTTTGACCAGAAATTCCCAGACCTTGGACAGCCTATATATGGAATTTGAGTTCAGTGCCGAGATGATGGCCTTCAACGAGCTGAAGTTCTTGAGCATACGCAGCTCCTGAGCAATCTCAATCCAGCGTGAAATGTACAAGGCGCGTTCCTGTGAAAATTAGACACAATAATAGTGAATATATTATAAAATAATCTACGTATTTCAGGGCACTGACCTGTGGCTTGAGGCGATCGATGAGTATGCTGGACACGACACGATAGAGGACCGCATTGAACTGCGTAATGGTGGCGACCACTGTCTCGGAGCCACCGCTGTCCCGACGCGCCCACGTGTGGCCCAAACACTGATGGGGTATAAGGCGCTTGAAGAGATCGGTGTCCATGCGGGTGAGCTGCTCGGCAAAGTGGCGCACGGGCACATGGGGGAACCGGAAGGCCTCCAGAAAAGTGGGCAGTTCGCGATAGATGGGCACTAAATGCAGACGACTAAACGGCTCGCTCAGATCATATGTGGAGCCACATGAGGTGTGCATCATAAACTGCGTTGGCTGAGCAGCCTGCGGTGCCAGCCAGGACAGGGCATTGTTGTCCACATGGTTGGTGGCAACGCCGCCACCGTAGACCTGCTGGCGTAGCAGACGCTCCAAGCGATTCATCACCTTGATGTGCAAATCGGAGTGTTTGAGACGCCGGCCGGCGAAGGTGAGAATCTGCTGCAGATTATCCTCATGCCAATCCTCGGGGAAACCATCCAGCCACACATGCAGCGCCGAGACTAGAGTTTTCTTATGCTGTTCATGAATGCCAGCGGGTGAATCATAGCCGCTGCTTCCCTTCTCATCGCCGACGCCATTCTGCTGCACCAGCTCCAGCTCCTCCAAGTGCTTCTCGTGCAGCGCATCGTAGCGTTGCGTCAGCAGACTGAGCACCTGTTTGGGCGTTGAGAAGGTGCGATACGTGGACAGAAACACATTGATGAACGTCGACTCCAATTCACCATCATCGGTGGCCAGCGCCTCCACGAGCCGCGCCAATGTGGCAGCCTTCACAAATCGCACGCGCACCGTTTCCCATTCCAGATGTGAGATTTCATCATCCGAGTCTTGCTGCAAATGAACAAACATTGTAAAAAAGGCCATCAGGATAATTGGATTTGCTTTACTCACATTGCTGGCGGTGGGCGTGGGTCGATGATAGCGCACCTTCTTCAGATAAACGGTGAAAATTGCATTTTTCTCGTGCTCCTCGCCCCAGAGGCGCCACGTGGGCTGCAAGCAGAAACCAATCAAAATGTCTAATTAGAAAAGTGCTACATTGAATAGTGAAATGAATAATTAAGCCAGAAATTGAAACAAACTTAGAAAATAAAAAGCGTATTAAAAGTGTACATTAATCTTAAGTGTTAAATTAATTTATAATCATATCTCATTTTTATTATAATTAATTATTACTGCTCTAATAATATTTAATTACTGCAAATTAAATACTTATGTTTTTTATTGAACTTATTTTTTTGTATATGTCCGACTTTTTTCATCTTTTTTTTTTGGCAGATTATAATTTTAAAAACGTATTTTTAATTTTTATGCTTGTGCCTACTTTATATTGACGCTGATTCGATTCATTAGTACAATTAATCATTTGTCTAAATTTAGCACAATTTCCGTCTATTTTTAATTGAACGCAAAATTCTCAATGGCGATGCACGAATCTTAAATATTTTTAATATAAACATTATGTCAAGAAAAGCCATTGTGAGTGTGTAAGGGGAAAACCATTTCAAAAGTGTTGTATTTTGGTTTGCCATGTTTATTGGGATGGGAAACTGGCCGGCATTTCCATTTTCACCCATTTCCCGTCCACCATTTGGCAATGTTAAGCCGAAAATCATTTGTTGCTGTCCATTTTATATTGCTGCCATTTCAATTTGGTATTTTAATTGCTTCATAAATATCTGTTTAAAAGGCAGAAAACTCGAGGAATCAAAACATTTAACTGAAAGTATTTATTCTGAGAAATCTTGCAAAATTGTTGAAACCAAATGTTAGGCATATATTTTTAAGAATTGAATTTTGTCTAACAACACAAATATCTATAGAAACTAATTGATAAATACTCAAATAGGTTTATTTTGAGAGATGCTGTTGATTTTCCTAGAATAATTTTAAGGGATAAGCTTAAATAAAATGAAATTATACATATTTATATAGATTTGCATTATAATTGAGCTATATTTAGATTCATGCAGAAGTACTTCCTATCATTAAAAGTATAATTCCGTTGTGCAATAGACATTTAGTCTGATAAGCCCAATTTGCAATCGCTGCAATGATCCATCGCAGCACGGCCTTTAAATTTATATATGTATTTCTGCTTGCATTTGAGTGCATAAATATTTATGAGCTTCACTCATCGGTGTGTTGTCTAACAAAAAAAAATACTTGAGATATTTGCGCCCAATTAACAGCATAACAATTCTAATTGGGGAAAACATGCAACAAACGAACTAACAGAAATTCCTTTGTTTATAATTCGTAGGCGTAGCTATGTAAAAATGATGCAAAGGCAACACGTGCAAACTCGTATGTAACTAAACACACACGCACACTACACATGCATACATCTACTAAATCTGTGTGTGTGTGTGTGTTTAGGTAGTAGAGTGCTTACAAAAATTCATTCGTAAAAAGGCATACAACGCGAAATGAATGAAAATAAGCATGACGAAAATTAAAGAAGCAAAGTAAAGCAAAAAGCAAATACACAAAAGCTAAATCACGCAATACTTAATAGTCAGTGCGTATGTGTGTGTGTGCGTGCATGTGTGTGCTTGTGTGTGTGAGCGTGTGTCTCTTTGTGTGTAAGGCCGCAAAAAAAAAAAACAAAGCAAATGCCGCACGCTTTTTATATATCCACCTCAGCAAAGATTTGCCCGCAGCGGCAGATGACAACAAAAGAGATGGGGTCAGACCCACAGCGACCCCGAATATGCAAACACACTCACTCTATGACAGACTGCTACTACTCCCCACTTATGCGACTGGTACGTGTAGATCGCTTTGGAAGTGGACAAGCGGACAAGCGGACAAACGGACACACACGAATTTATTTGTGAGGGCAATTAATTGCCCGCATGCGCTTTCATTACGCGCACAAGCTGCAACAACAAACAAATAGTCTTGTTAGATATTTAGTTTACTGTATACATATGTTTTGGTTGGGCAGCCCGAGACGAAGGTCTGACCCAATTTCGTAAAGTTTCGTGGATTGTTTCGAATATTTCGTAAAAATACAGAAACAACGCAACAGCAAAAAACATTTGGGCGTTAAGTGGTCGGCGCAATTTGTTTTATGATTTTCAATACACTCGCAGCGGGTATTTCGAGTGTGTCACGCATTGTCTAAATATTTTCTTATGACTTTTACACTTGGTAAGATTGTATTTGTGTGCTCTAAAGTCGTTCCTTCGCAGCTGTCTGAAAATTATTCTGTATTTAATTGTTGCTAAGATGTTCAAAAAATAAGAAGCTTTTAACTGTTCAGAAAAATATTATTAATTTAGATTCACTATAGTAAATTAATAGCTCTGGTATATTTTTTAAATATTTAAACATTATTTTAAATTTATTTTTTATATTAGTTGTGGTCGATGGCCAAGCCTAAAAAAAGTTGAGTATTTTCACATCGATCAGTCTTGTTTCTAGGGTATTTGTAATAGTGCTCAAATTTAAGTGCGTGCTGTAAACATCTTAAAGTTTTCGTAAATGCCTTGCAAAATGTTCGTAATTTCGAAAATGTAAAATACAGTAATAATGATTAGGGCGTAATTCCTATGGCAAGTTCAAGTATTGTGTAATTCAATTTAACGACCTGAACCACACACAACCAAAGAGCATCAAGTCAAATTTATTTCAAAACTTAACATAAACAAAAGAAAACTACAACAACAACAAAAAGAAAATTAAAAAAGAACAACAGCTGCGAAAACATCGTTGCCGACTCTGTTTCCTGCTAAAAACCAGACAAAAACACGCAAAAAGAAACCTAGAAAATTGCAATTGTTTCTGTTTAATTGATGAGTACTTAGACTTTGACTGTGCGCCGTTTTTTCGGATGGCTGATATATACACAGACACATACATTTGTTTCTAAATGCTACTTCCCGAATAAATAAATAAAATTGTATGTATTCCTCTGTATGAATGTGAAGGCAACATTTAATCAATTCACGGCAAAAGATCAGCAAAGTCGCTAGACTTTTTCAGTTTTTCAACGGCTGCCAAAATAAGAAATTTATGTTTGTGTGTGTTGCGTGTTTATATATGTGAGCATGTATTTATTTAATTTATTTGTTATTTATTTGGCGTTTTGTATGTTATGTTCTTGTTGTTTAAATGCTGCTACGCCTCGAACACATATTCTCACACAGTTTACATATGGCTGCTTCACTTGTTTTTTGCTTAATTAATGACGCACTAGCTTATTTAAGTTTCAAATTGCGTCAATATAAAAAAGAAACAAATAATAGCAACTGACGAAAAATAAAATTAAATAAATAACGGCTGCAAGTAGTGCAGTCGCTTAACAACACTGCGCTATCGATTCACAAAGCGCAGCATCGATAAATGTGCGCGATATCGATAAGCAGCGACAGGCCTATGCAAATGGCAAAGATAAAGCGCAATAAGCAACACGTCTGCGAAATGTAAACAGCAAATCTATGGCAATTAACGTTGAATACGATGAGCATATATATAATACTATATAGATAAACTGTATACATCTCTTAATTTTTGCCCCGAAATTACCTTCGTGTAGGTATAGTTTTTGGCATGCAAATCTTTCGTCTTCTTAGACAAATTGCGCAGCGTGGCGCCGGTGCAGGCGCACAAATATTTGAGGCTGGCGACCACTTTGCGTTCGGCATTTGCAACGGCAGAGGATGCATCCAAATCATCGTAGGAATGATATGAGCTATTGCGACGCTGTTTCCCATTCGACGTCGCTGAGGATGTGGAGCGTGAACGTCGCTGCTTCTGCTGCTGTCGACAGATTGTCGATGTGGGCGTCGAGGTGGGCGTGAACGTTGGCGTTGCCGTAGACGATTTCTTTTGACGCGGACACGTGTGATGATGATACGGCGATGATTTCGCCTTGGCCCAATGTGCTGCCTGCTGCTGTTGCTGCTGCTGATGATAGCCGCAAGGCGCTGTTGTTGAATTGTTGTTGACATATCGCCAGGCACTGCTAAAATCTATATTGTCCAGCGGCGGCATCAGCGCTCGATTATAGCCAGCTAAATCTTGCAACTGATAGGCGCAAGTGTGGCTCTTGATAAGCGTTGGCTGCTGATGATGTTGCTGATGCTGTTGTTTGTGTTGGCAATTGCAGTTCGCTTGGCTTGTGAAATTCTGGAAATTATGTTTTTCGAATTGAGTTGAGAGCGGGCAAAGAGTGAGGGAGCAAGGAATTGGCGTTTTGTACTTGAGATCATGGCATGGTTCATTGATTGGCATTGGCATTGGGGCAGCAGCAGCAGCAGTCATCAAATTGCTGTGAAACGAGTTCATTCACCGTTCGCACTCATTCAACAACAACACACACTTGAGTGTAGTCAAATTGAGTTCGAGTTGGACAATGCCTAGGGCTTGTGCGCTTGTGCCCGCCCCTGACCTTGACTACAATTTGACTTAGACACAAACACAGCCACAGTGTTTATACTTATATGAGACGAGTACACACAAACATATATTGTTCAGCTGTCGTTCGACAACGGCAAATATACAAATATAGGCATGACAACAACAACAACCACAACTATCAACTTTTGACAACATTTCTCAAGTGGCGTCTCGAGACGCCGTTCACTCGTCACATTTCTATGTTTGGCTTAAATGCTTTCGCTTCCCCAATTACAATTAGAGGCAACAGCAGCAGCAGCAGAAATGGTATGTGGTTAACCGCTTCGCATCGCCTTTTGTTTAACAGTTTTACAATTTGCTCTGATGCTGTGTTGTGCTGCCCATAAAATAACAAACATAAGGTATTAGCCCCTCTCCTCCTACCAAAACGTGCAACGCAACTTTTCCAGGAAGTTGTTATTATTGTAGCCAATTTTTATTTTGCTGTTTCGCGTCCATTGACAGCTGTGCGTGATTTCATTTGAATACCCTAACCGAACGTAGTCCTAGAAAGTTGTACACCAAGTTTGCCCCGAGTTTACACTGACTGGAAATATTTTGAATATTTGTAGATAATCGCAGTTTTATATTTGTATATTATATATTATGTATCAATGTTTTCAATAACAAAAATTTTAGATTCAAACCATAAACTGCATTGAAGACTAGGACAAGACGAACTATACATTAGCTTCGACCGGATTCAGGTTTGCAACTCTTTGCATTTTTCATCAATTTGTACGATTTTTGCATGGAAATGCTGAAACTTGGCAACGTTAATGGAAAATGTGTTGCGTTTCACCATTTACACATTAGTTGAATGGCATTTTGGCTTGAAACATAACAAGTTCTAGTTGTATTTATAATTTACGAATCTGTGACTGTCTATTATGGAGCTGCCCATTTCGCGAATCGAGGCCACAAATTTCCAGTGTGCGCTACACAATTTATAACCAGCAATTAGACTGCTCTAAATGACACAACTTGTTTTCTTAATGGCCGTTCTTTCCCGTGAAAATGTCGCATTAATGCCGGCCAGTTATCTGAGCAAACAGATCAGCAGGTCAGACTGGCCCGTGCGTGATGTCGATGTCGATGTCGATGTGGAAGATGTGAATACCATATCCAAAGGTCCATGGAATGGCTTCATCGGTGACAAATGTGAAACGTGAAACATTGCACATTTGACGCCATAACTTTTATATTTAGCAAATACATCAAAACAGCGAATGTGTCAGGAATGCGAATCGCCTCATAGCATCCCACAAATAAAAGCATTAAGCATTGAACCATAATTCCCCGTATAATAAATCAGATAAAATCGCGCACAGTAAATTATATAAATATTACGAGTTAATCAGACACGTTCTGGCATGACGAAGATCTATATATATATATATATATATATTGGGAAAATTAAATAGCTGCCAAAACAAATAATTGGCATATAAATATCAACCATTATTCCATTTTAATGTTTGTCTACAATTTTATTGCAAATTAATTTATCTACTTGTAGGTTTCAGATAAGGGAAAAGCTTGATAGGCCTTAAATGTAAGCTGAGAGAACGAAAGATCGAAACTTTCAAGCTGCTAAAAGTGCAGAAAAAGGATAAGAATTTTATTTATCTAACTAACTATCTATAGTTTATTGTTTCGTGACTTCTTTTATAATTTAAATATATTTTTAACTTTCTCCAGGCTTGTTTATTTTTTATATATTCCGATCTATTCCAAACCCCATCGGAATTAATTATTCATTATTATATTCATTCCGTTCATTTATCTATTTTGGAGCGTATCCTTTTTATGATAAGAACTTGTCCTATCAGTCGACGAACAATCAAATATTTCGACAAGTATACCTAAAAATATATTTATTATGTGTTTATTGTTCTTACTTTTCTTGTGAATTTAAGAAATCGTTCTTCGATTGCACAACTGTATGTGCAATATATGAACATTGTGTAAGGTCTGATTAATATTATAAATGAATAACCCAGACCCAGATCCAGTTCCACAAGGGTGAATCGAAATCACGCACACAATTATATATATGCATATGTATATACAGATGTATGTAAATACACCTAATCATTATGCACATACATTGCAGTCGCTTGAAAAGACTCACTCAAGTTAATTATAACTCGTAGTCGTGCAAACACACATACATATATGTATTTATTGGAATAATGTAAATCGAGTAGGCGTCAAAACTGACCCCAGCAAAGCCACACCGTCATTTGTATTCAGAACCGAAAATTGACGAATACCAAAAGGTTTCTATATACGAGCACTCACAATGAATCATCAAAAAAATTTCGAACAAAATATAAATTGCTCGTAATCAGACTAATTATACGTTGGTTTTTTTTTTGGAATAATATTCTATGTGTTGGCTATTATATAATTTTCCAAGCCAATTGTCAAATGTTCCACAAGTTGTATGTACTTTTTTCTGTATTTGTTTGTTTAAAGCAATTATAAAGACATAAAGTTAAATTATGTCAAAAATTGCTTGAGAATTTGATGACGAGGCATTTCACAGCAGCTTTACGTCCATAAATAGACGGGTGGGATTTGACCTTTGTGCGGCCTGATGATGGCTAATGGCTAATGGAAAGATTCTATTGAATGACCTGCCATGTGTGGGTGGACAGTTCAGTCGATGTGGCTTAATTGACTTGGCTGCGACGCAAATGCAAAAGATGTTGCAAAAATAGCACAGACAGCCAGCGAGACAGAGAGAGATAGAGCGAGAGAGAGAGAGAGATGGAAAAATGGAAACAAACAAAAGCAACACCATCCATCCCCTTCTACTGACCAGTCGCAACATCAAAGTAAACAATCGATGGGGGGCTTGATTGCCTGCCGTGTCTCTATTTATAATGGACGCAACCCCCAAATGAACTGCTGCCACTGCCACTGCCACAAGTCGGATCTTGCATTGATAAACAGCAGCAGAAGCCAAAACAAAGCTAAATTGAAAACTACGGTACTATAACGAAAAGCTAAAATACGAAAAATAAAACTGAACGCGAAATAAATGGCTAACTCAGGCAGACCGACGATTAGATACCCTTACACACATGGATAGAGAGTGCTGTAGAGCTGTAGAGCTTTATTATATAGCAATCCGATCTAAATGAATTTTATGTTTCGAGTTTCATCAAGATAGCTCTAAAAATGAGGGAGAAACAAACAGAAGGAAATGGCCAAATCGACTCGGCTATAAATGCTGATCATGAATATGTGTAGCATACGGGTTCAGAGTATAATACCCTCTGCTAGGGTATACCAACTGAAATCGTTGACTGCGCATAAGTTGCAATCTCTCGTGTTTCATGTCTCATGTTTGACTGACTGACTAAATGATTGAGTGTACTAGGTACAAGCAATAGCAACAACAACAACAACAACAATATTCATTTCGTCAGTTACAACTGACTGCATCCAAAGCACTCAGCTGTGCCGAGCTACCCACTCCAACACACACACACCGATTGTTCCTCTCTCTGTCAGACGCACGCTGTGGCGTCTCTTTTTGCTGGGGAGTCTATTATCAAACCACATCCGCTGTGCAGCAGAAACTATATGCATATATACATATATATATATGTTTGACTGTTTGTTTGAGTACATACATAGTAGACATAAAAACAGCGGATACAAAAATATCAAGTTAAATTAAAGCCTGCAGCAACTCGAGCATAACTAGAAATGAAAGCAACAACTTGCAAGTGTTTACAAGTGATTAGTTTTGGATGCATCTCAATGTCTGGCGAGAGACTTGTGAATTATAGCAACTACATATAGTTTCTTGATCTATAGTATATAGTCAAAACTTGACGTGAGAATTTTACTAGTTATGAATGAATGTAGCAGTACACGTTATGCATATTTAATGAAAATGATTATTTACAAATTTGATAAATCAAACTGGCAATCAACAATGAGGGATTTATTGACTTGGCTGTGACATAAGTAAGAAATATCTCTATACAAATGTACAATTTATACTAAATTATGATTCCCTAACGACAAACCCTATTTTTGAGAGACTCAAGAACTGAGAAATTATTTTAATATATGAACTTTATTTAAAATAAGGGAATTTATTAAGAATTGATAATGTAATATTTCTTTAATTTGTATTTCTTGTGTATTAAAATAACTGAAATTCTTAGGAACTGTTTGTGCAATATTTCTATATATACCATCTCCATTCTAAATTTATTTCATTAGCAAATTTTGTTCCCTGATAAGAAATTATGATTAATTCTTGGTTCTCTGATAAGAAATTATATTAATATTTAAATTTTATTATTATCGTAATACAACATTTCTACATATTCAATGTCCATTCCATGTTTCTGATTTTTTTAAATTTCTCAACAGACCCGTAATCTGAACCCAAGTACGTTTCGACTTAATACACTGAATAGATGCTATTCCAATTAACTGATTGAACAAGTTTTCTAGAAATGCTTTTAAGTCCTCAATTATTTTCCACAAAACAATTTCTCATATATACAATTTATATAAATATATACTTGTTTAATGAAGTATGCCTTGGCTGACAGGGATACATGTACAAAATATAGTATATAAACTACCTATTTATATCTATGTACCACAGACACTCTAAGGAAACTTGCCTGAGCTTACGTATATATAAATACAAGTAGTTGTATATACTATAATACTACGTATACTCTAAAGAAGCTTGTCTCATATTGTCGCCCAGTTAAGAGGATGACTCAGTCGCCACAATGTGTTCTCCTTGAAGGTTTGCCCAAGCGTAAATACTTAATATTGATTGCCAGTGAAATGTTTTCCAGGCACTTTGTCCACCCACGCGTTCATTTTTCATGCCATTGGAGACAGTTTCATGCATTCCAACATAATTGCTATTGGCTTTTCTCCTTAAGCGCACAGAACTCCTTACATATTTACTCTCACACTCACAGACAAATGCCTCTCAAAATCAAGTACAAAAGACGCCGATTCTATTTGGGAAGGGTAAATATGTTTATGGGAGGGAAATACGTATGTACAAAAATATGTGCGCATAAAATTGGCGTAGGTTCCATTTGCATTGTTGTTATTGTCGGCATATTTGTGGTGGGTTGGGCCCAACAACAACAGCGACACTAACAACAGCTTGTGGTTTTGTATTTTCTGATACTCTGGCAGCTAGTCAAGAAAATATATATTACGGTGTGTTTTCTTTTCTTTTGGTTTGTGTTTCGATTATTTACAATATTTTTGCATGTCTCGAAAAGACATTTACATTATATAAAATGATTAATTCACATTTCACACAATTATGTCAAACTTTATTTGTCTCAAATTTAACTGCAAGAGTATCGAAAAGTCGGCTTGAACGAGATAATCAACATTTGCTATATTTTCGCATTTTCCCTTTCGCACAGTTTTATGCACGCGCCTTTTTGTGTGTGTGGATCGAGACAGTTTGGGTTTTATTTGCCGTTTTACCATTTGAGATTAGACTTTTTTCCTTGGGAAAATGCCGTTGAGATTTTTTTGCTCTGCTTTTGTAATTTACAACTGTTTTTGTTTTTATTGTTTTTTTTTTTGCTTTTCTTGCAAATGGACTCAATTGATGGGATGGATGCAAAAAGCAAAATCAATAAATTGATGGCTCCTTGATTGTTTTGTGGTGTTTTGTGTGTTTATGTAAGCTGCTGTTTCTAAATTGATGATGCGCATGTGGATACGATACGAGAAGCTTTGGTTTGCGTTTTTTTATTTTTATTTTTTTTGCTGTTCCTTTTGTTGGCTACGCACCGCAAGCGAATACAGCAGCAGTAGCGCCAGCTTCGCTGCCCGAAGATGATGTTGATGAGTCAGTCAGTCAGCTGGAGGGAGGCAGGGGAACTGAATGGAATTGCAACCCCCGTTAAACGAAGGGTTCGAATTCGAATTCTGGTTCGGATTCGGGTTCGGGTTCGTTGCACTACGTTCAATTTGCAGGCAATTCCTTTTTTGTTCTTCTTCTTGTTCTTGCGTTTTTTTTTCAACTATTGCTTTGCGTCTATGTTTGTATTAATTTATTATGTGTTGCACTTTGTCACTTTGGTCAGCTTCTGCATTCCCGATTTATTTATTTATTTTTGCATAAAAGGAATACTCGGTACCGTTTATGTATGCATTTTGTGCGATATTCACACGAAATTCAATTATAAATACTTTATACAACACAAAATTTCACGTTTCGAGGGGGGGTTTTTTCTCGTATAACACACGGAATAAAGAATATACACGGGGAAAAAAGTTCTCCAGCGAGACGGTGACACGGGACAACCGTCGCCAACAACTGTTGAAAACGCACTCAGCGGCCAGGTCGACCCGAGATCCGTGACAGCCCCAACATCGTTACTCAGAACACAGCACTCAGCACACGGCTTTTGTTCTCATTCTGTCGCGCTCTTAGAACAAAATGAGCGAACGAGGGTTGTTCGAGCGGCCCATGCGTTGGCGTGTGTGAGTGAGTGTGTGTGCGTAGTGATTGCCTCGTCTGCCTGCTCTAAGGTGATTTGTGTGGGGCGTGGGAATTTTCGCACCCACTCGTGTTTTCCCCATTACGCTCTGTTTATGTTTTGATGGACGCCTCTCAATTCTCGTGCGTTCTGCTTAGAAATTGTACATGCGCTCAGCGCCTCTCATTTACATACACATACATTATGCGTGTTTATATGACTGAACGAAATTTAAATAGAGTGAATAATTCTCTTTTAGCAATTTTAAGAGCATTGAATAAATTAAATAGTTGCGCTCTCTTGTCATATCAGTCATACATATTTAACGGCTTATTAAATTCATTTCTTAATCAGCTGTGAGAAATTCAGTGAGGTTTTACAAACAAACGCGATTTAAATTCCCAAAGTTACCTTTTAAAAAAACAATAAACATTTTTCTTCATTATGGGTCCCTTGAAATTTGAAGACATTCCATGCTTTTATTTACGTTGATTTACGTGATACCAAATTCAAACATTTTTCCACGTTCCAAAGTAACCGCAGATAGATATGGGGAGCTCTATGATATAATTATGTAAATTTGCATAGCTAAGCTTGGATAGACCTGGTCTTTTATGTGTAATATAAAAGAGAGAGCCACTCAAATACAATCAATTCAATCAAACGAACATACAAAAATTAATAAACCTTAATTTACGTAAGCGCCAATCAAACGAATTGTTTTCCATGTATTAGGTAAAATATTAAAAAAAAAAAATGGGATCAATTGATCAATTAGCGATGCAATGACAAAAAGCAGACAATGCAATCAAAAGATGCACAGACACAAGCAAAAAAAATATAAAAAAGCACTGCGAATTTTGAAGAAACAATTTGCTAGTCTTTCTTTTTTTATTTATGTAAAAGATTTTATTATTTGTTGTCACAAGGTGAATTTAAATAGATTTATGCATTATAGTCGTATTCAACTTTTTATGCAAGATGACAATTGATAAAACATACAATAAAAAGAATATTTATTGAATTGATTTGGTTAGGCTTTAATGATCCACATTCGGACTGGCTATTGATAGCTAGACAGACTTTGTATCAATATTATTTAATGTTAGTACAAGTGATTAGCAGTTCAAGTGGGTCGCACATAAAGCTGACAGTTTACCTTTCTCGAGTTAACCTAAAACTAACTACTTTCGAGTTTACTTTCTATGATTGAGGAATTTCAGAGATACATATAGATACACAGATACTTATAGTCTTAAAGTTGAACAATGGTACTCACCAGACTGTCGGCCACATTTTGACTCATTATACACAATGCTGGCCAGCTGCTGCAATTACTTCAATGTGCGTGCTTAGACTTTGGTAAGATGCAATTGGTGCCGTTGCCGTTGCTGCTGCTGTTGTTGGTGATGATGATGATGATGACTGGTATCTGTTGGATACGCGCATTTTGACTTGGCAACGTCTAACATCAGATATATATACATATAGTATTTTGTTGAATATGTTATGTTTGTATGTAATTGCTGGAATTGTGCAACTGTCGGCTGCTGCTGGTTTTGGCTGCCAAGCGGATGTATCTGCGGCCCAAACAGCTTGGAATGGATTCGATGGCTACGCACGAAATTTCAAGTTTTCTTTTGCGGCGCTTGAGCTGTAAGAAAGCGAAGAAACAAACAAAAATATCAAGGCACATTGGTAAAAGTAGTGAAAAGCATTTAAAACTCGCGCACTAAACGCGTTTTCTATAACATAAACACACAAACACACACTCAGAGAGAGGCACGCACACAGTCAGAGGAAAGTGCGCGCAAATGAAATGTCCAATAAAAAAACGCACTAGCATTGCGGGCACGTCAAAGACCATTCAGCAGCAGCAGCAGTGTCCAATGTCCATAGACAACCAACAGACCCAAGACGAGCCCATGTCACGGATTGCAGACCAAAGCGACTCTTAGCGCCCCACGATAACAACTAAACTAACCGAGCCGAGCCGAGCTGAACGTGATGAGCAGCTGATTTACGATATTGGGCGACAGAAAGCAGCAGAAGCAGCAGCAGCAGTACCAGAAGCAGCTACTGCATACAGTGGGACAAAAAAGTGAAATGATTGCCCTATTCGAAAATATATTTTTTTTTTATCGTCTAGACTCAGTTAATTCAGTTATAAAAATATATATAAAAATAAGAAGATGTTATGGTTTTCAACTAAATTCAAGTCTTTTCGGTGCTTTCCTTTTCACAACAAATATTGTTTTAAATTCTCATATTTTTTCAATTTGATCTGTCCTTTTGTATCTTATTTGCCAAGGCCTTAGCATAATCATAAAATTTGCTAACAATGGGATATACACATAATTTTGATTTCGTTTAGCAATCCAATAGATTCGTAAAATAACTTGTAGCAGAAATACTACTATACCTCTGAATTTATATCTTAGATAAATGAGCCAACAATAATCACCACCATGTTTGTTGATCTCTAACCACTGTGCAGATGCGATCACACGTCAACGGCGACGCTTGTCATTCAAGCAAATGATGAATTTCTTTTTTACAGGCCAATACGTAGCTCGAAAAGATAGCGGGGCTTGTCAAATGTTTAACAACAACAACAACACACAACGCTAATGAAAGTTTATTTTGTTTTTGCCACTTTTATGTTGCTTTTGGACAGTTTTACATGTTGCCGTTGCTGTTGCTTCATTGGTATGTGTTCTGTATAGATCGATGAGTTACATGAAAGAATGCGAAAAATGTTCGTGCAGACAATGCGAAAAGAATACAAAAGAACCTGCGGTCGAGTTTTGGGCTTGCGCAAATATCGTACAGTGGCAAGAGAGCGAGAAAGAGAGAGAGCGAAAGATGGTGAGAGAGAGTTATGAATCAGGTGAGTTTTGCATTCGCAGAGCGTAATCGGATCTTAGCAGACTGAGAGCGAATATCGTAAATTTAAGAATAGTTCATTTTCTGTTGACTTCGAACAGAGCTTTTACATTTGTTTGGCAGCATGACGTATACGCTTAACATGCGCTACAAATCTTTAATAATTCATACAACTCAAAACTTGCCTAGCTACTTTAACTGCTGTTTCCTAATTTTGTATTAAATTTATTTCTTATTTATATTATAATATATGTAGCATGCTCATTAGGGGCAATACTTTTTACTTTTTATCCAAAAGAAGCCGTCATCAACCTTGATTACCTTGGCAGCAAACTGACCCTTTTGAAATTTGCATAAGTAAACGGCGAAGTGGCAGAAAAAGCGCCAAGAATCAGTCGAGAGATCTTAATTATGAGTTGTAGTAGCCTCCACTTGAAATATGTAAATGTGTGCATCCAGATTTCTATATATGCTTTTTTATACATATGTATATGAATAGTTGCCTTGTATGGCTGATATGTCGTGGAACTACACCGGCTCAATTCATTAGCATTTTAAATTTAGCCTCAACTTAAAACGAACGTTGTTCTTCTCACTGAGCGATCCCTTTGTTTTTGTTGCTTGTGTGTTGCGAAAACAAAAAATAAATAAATAAATATAAAAAGTGACGTGCGCTTTTTGAGCGTTTGCTTTTTACACCTCCACACGGAGTCCATATACGATAAAAAGTATATATATATATTAAAAACGAACATATGTATTTACCACGTATCTACATATATAAAATGCTCTGCTTAATTATATTTTTTTGTTGTCACCGTGCACTATTTTGACGTGTAAACGCTTTTTATTGATGTTTTGATTATTATTTTGGACAACAACACATAAATCGACCTTTTACGCTCCAGCAGAGCACGGCTTAAACATGCCTCTCTCCCTGTTTCTCGCTCTCTCTCTCTCTCTCGCGCTATCTCTCTCTCTCGCGCTAACTCTCTCTCTCTCTCTTTCTCTGTCTCTCTCGCTCGCTCTCTCTCTCGCTCTCTCTCTCGCTCTCTCTCTCTCTGTTACTCGCTCTCACTCTCTCGCTCTCTCTATGTCTCTCTCTATGTCTCTCTCTCACTCTCTCTCTCTCTCTCTATGTCTCTCTCTCTCTGTTTCTCGCTCTCTCTCTCTTTTTTTTTCTGTGTCTCTCTCTCTCTCTCTCTCTCTCTCTCTCTATGTCTCTCTCTCTTGCCAAGTGAGAGTAGACAAGACGGTTTTAATGATCTCATTGCCAAAAAAAAGAAGTCAAATATTTTATATTCTCTCAACATAGGAATTACTTGTTGCTTTTGTCTTTGCGATGGTTTTCGTTTTGTTTTGTTATTTTTTTTGTTGTTTTTTTGCCTTAACACGCGTTTTGAACGTGCTTGTATTATTGGTCACATATCACGATTGGCCAGCAAAGCAGCGAAAAATCATCGAGCAAAATGTTTATTGTGTACTTTTATCTTTCCGTGTTTTTTCATTTATAAATGACATTTTCAATGGTGCAAAGATACATTTTGTAGCTATTAAGATTGTTTATTTGTTTGCTCATATAATTTTTCTTTTTGCATATTTTATGAAGACTATTTAAAAAGTTTTTCCTCGTTTTTGACTTCTTAAAATCACAGTTTGCTATTTTTATAGTTTTTTTATTATTTCATTTCAAGCGCTTCTCAGTATTCCTTGAGTCTCAGCTAGGAGGTATTTTATGATTGTCTCTTTGGAAAACAAGAAAACACGTTGCAATTTGCAACTGGTTTACAACTATGCAACAATACAAACTCACGCGCACACACTCCCGACACATACACACACACACATGCAAGCGCACACACACTTCTACAAAACTGCAGGTGAGCAAATGGCAATTTACGTATAAATTTTCGCATACATTTTGAGCAGCTTTTTTTTTGCACAAACCATTTTTTGCCATTAATTTTAATAATAAATATTCAATTTTAAAGAAACTTTCGTATACCTTTTAGATTTACAGTTAGCTACTTGCTGATGTTGTTGTTACTTTTGTTGTTGGCTGCTGTTTGGTTACTTTTGAGCACTTTTCACACACAAACTCGAAACAGAAAATGCCATTAAACTATGTGTTTGCTGTTGTTGGCTTGAAAATTTTCGTTACGCTTTGGCAGACATTACGAGCCACTCTCCGCACTTTCGCGTCCCCTCTCTACTTCTCGCTTCCTCTCTCTTTCTCTCACGCCCGTTACCCAACAACGAATGTTGCCTGTTTTTTGAGACCGAAACGAAATGGCGAACCCGCAGCGACGGACCCGTCTGTCTATCTTTGGTTAAACGTAGTTTGCGACTGAATGGCAAAACCGAAATCGAACTGAAGCTGTCCCCTGCTGGGAGAGCGATAATCTGAGCCAAAGAGCGCAAGACACAGACGGGAGAGACGATCGCAGCAATCGCTCTGATTCCGCTTTTCGATTCGACTACCTGCTGCTTGCTTACCTGTTGCTGCCAATGCGACGAAGATCGTAGATTGGTCGTGGTACAAAAACAAAGATACATTTTCGATTAATGGAAAACGATTTGGCAAAGCAACTTAAGAAAATTAGATAGTAAGAATAATGTAGAATTACATTGTCCAAAACTGTATTTGAAAAGTTCTTAATTGGAAATAAAACCATTTTTGTGATAATAAATTAACTTATATACGAATAAATTTAATTACACAATAATAGGTTCATCTTATTTAAATTTGTATATATATATAATATAGTTTGTTTATAAATATGTATAAATATATATATATATATACTTATATACAATAACCACGTATTAAAAAATTATGAATTTAACCTAATTGAAATATTTTGAGCTTCAATTAACCAAAGTGTCGCAAAGCTTCTTTTTAAGTTTCTCGAATGTGACAATGTTATTTGTGAGTAAGTTGATATTATTGCGGTAGGGGAAGATGTTGCCCGACGACTCGAAATTGTGTTTGGCGCGTCGCAAACGCATTTGAATTTGTTGGCGATCGTGTAATCTGCCGGAAGACAGCTCCAAGTCCGTGGAGAGCATGGCCGAGAGCAGTGCGGCAATCTCATAGCTAAGTTCGAATTTGGGCCCAACATCTTGACGATCGAGCAGCATTGTTTGGGATGCAAATTCACCGTTTGGGCGAGGTCCCTGGGCAGACTGCAAAAACAAAACATTATTTAGAATACATAAATTTCTATAATGGAACTCACACTCGAAGCTCACCAGTAAGTTCGGTAGTTGTTCGAGCGGACTGAAATCGATTGTTGGCTCCAGTGCAAAATGATTTTCCTGGCATTGTGGCGTATATTGATAGCCTTGTGGAGTGCTTCGAAAGCCAGGATTCACTTCCAGCAATTTCAAGATTTTTTTTACGGTCTCAGGTAACTGATAGTTATGCACATTTGGTAGAATTGTGTTCAACATAATTTCGGATAGTTCCACTGTTGAATAGTTGTTCAGGGCCTCCGAGGCGTGTTGGAAATCCTTAAAAGCGCATGGATCCTGTATGAAAAGCAGTCGAGACGAAACCGTTGCATATTCAATGAGCTCCTTCTGCAACGCTGACAACGTGGGGCGAATCGGCGTGGAGGCGTTTTCATTTGTGACTCTATTTTGGAACTCCTCAACATCGCTTGTTGTATTCATTTTATTAATACCACAGCCGGCATTTTATAAATAATGTTGCCGATTTTGATTATCGATTTATCGATAGCTTACTCGAGTGAACCGACGTACTCAATCGGTTGCATTAATATTATTTTTAATTGTATTAGGTTGTTTGATTGATGTAGCAGTTGTATAAATTATACATTTAAATGTTCTAGATTGCAATACAAATATATTTGAAAAATAACCAAATTAACTTTTGTTTGTTTGTAGAATAGTCGGAGTTGTGCACCTTATTTTACAAAGAATCGTAATCGATAGTTGGTATTTTGTGTTTATGGCTTTTTGTGTTCAACAGCATACGGTCATACTACAACGATGAAAATGGACGAAGAACTGAAATTAATAAACAATTTAACCGATACATTTCCCAAATTAATGAAAAGCGCCTTAAAATGTAAAAGTAAAGCGCTGCAACAGCGCAAACTGAAGCTTGCCGCACTGATAAGACAACATGTGCGGCACCTGCAACAGACGGTGGTAACAAATCGAAGGCGTCGCCAGCAACGAATGCGAATGCAACTAAAAAAAATGCGCACGTTTTTCTTGCAACAAATGATCGAGTTGCTAACGAATTACATGCAAATGTTTGTCATGCTGCGCATGAAGCATGCCAATCTGCAGAGCGCCGAGGAGAGCGAGACGACAGCCCAACAAAAGCCCTATGCCACTAGGCAATCTGCCACTGAAGCAATTGGAGCAACTGGCGAGACGACATTGTTCTGGGAGCATCAAATACCGCAATTTAGCGATGGGGAGTTCCTCGACAGGCTGCACGTCTCGCGCAGCACATTCCGCTCGCTGTGCAGCCAATTGGCGCCCACGCTGCGCCTTGCGCCCGAACTGACCAGTGCCGTGCCGCATCCAATCTCGCCGGATAAGTGTGTGGGTCTCGCCCTCTATTTTCTGGCCAGTGGCGAACGCATCTCCATTATCTCGGATCAGTTTGCGTTGCCGCGTGCCCGCACCATCAAGTGCCTGAAGATTTTCTGCAACGCTGTGATGTCAAGTCTGGGGAAGGCGTTGCGCATGCTGCCACAGAGCGTAGCGGATTGTGACAATGTCGTTGCCGGTTTCCAGAGAGAGTGCAACATGCCCGCCGCTCTGGTTGGAATGCTGGGCGTCTGCTGTATTCCTTTGCGTGGCAAAGCGAAGCATTATGCGGAAGATGGGCCATCGTTGCGCATGGAGTTCCTACTGGATGATCGCATGCTGTTTCGCGAGTTGCAACTGGGCAACAATCACGGAAGAGTGCAACTCTCGCCCTTATTCTCGGAGACACCGAATACGTTGGAGTTCCTGCCACCGCGCAGCATCAACAAGCGAAAGGTGCCCGCTTTTGTGCTGGCGCCCATAAATCAAAACTATCCGCTGCGTCCGTGGCTCTTGCAACGCTATGTGGATCCGGTGGCGCCGCACGAGTACGACTTCAACGAAGTGGCCGATCATTTGCAGGAGCTCAGCGATTGTTCCCTGCATCGCCTTATGTCGCGCTGGCGCTTCCTCAGCCAACCCTTGGACATCAGTTTCCAGACAGCTGCCTGCATAATAACGGCTGCAACAGTATTGCACAATCTGCTCGAGGAGCTGAGCGAACCCCATATGCTCGAATGGGGCAACAGTGTGGACGTCTCCAGGTTCAGGTCGCCGCCAATCGTTCCCAAGCCGGATAACAGCGAATATGCCGAGCATGCCTTAAAAATACGTGATTTTCTAGCACGCACCATCAGCTCCACGGAAATGTAAATTGTACGTTAAGCAAATAGACTAAGGCTAACATTTCCGTATATTTTAAGAGATTTAAGTGTTGTATATATCAATAATATCTATAAATTCAAAAAGAAATTGGGCTTTTTATTAATTATTTTTAATTTCCTCGTTTGTTTTTACCGCGACTACCAACATTTATATCGATACTGGTCGGAATTCTATTTATCGAGTCTGCAACACTAAAGAACAAATATATGCAGTCGATAACACCGAATATATAGGCGCCATGGTTGTATTTTTAATTGTAATGCATTTGAAACTAAAAATAAATTGAGTTTTTATTTTAAATTATTTTTGGAAAGTCGCGTTTTCTTTATTACCTGAACTACAAGCATTTATATCGATAACAGCAGTTATATTTGTGAAGTCTGCAACACTAAGAGATAAATATGAATATTTGCAATCGATAACATCGTGTAACATGAATGCCGACAAAAAACATCTGCAGCGATTGTCGCCGCACATTCCCATTAAATTATGCAGTGAGTACAGAATCAGATCCCGCAAAATGACTGACTTAATCCATGCTAATTACCATCAATTGTTGCCGTAGACGATCGCGGGCGAGCAGCACGAGCAGCGGCCGAGCGCCGCTCACCGCTCAACCGCTTGGCCAGCCACCGGAGGTGCCTAAGATTATCATAATACATCCAGGTTCACAGCATTTGCGCATTGGCCGCGCTGCCGACCTCAATCCGCTGACCATGCTGCATGCGGTCGCCTATAGGCGACATCAAGCGCTCGACGCACCACATCATGATCCACTGCTGCCACCGCTGGACAACGTCCATGCCGATCGTCTGCAGCTGGAGTTCGAGGAGCAGCGTTTGGCCGTCTCGCGCATCCTTCAGCACTGCGTTGTCGACGAACAAAATCGTTTGCGTGTTGCAACTCCTCCCCAGCAGCTGGCACATTTCAATCGCAGAAGCGCCGCCGAACAGATTCCATCACCAATGCACAGCGAAGAGGTGCTGACCGATGCCGTCGATGTCCTCTACGACGAGCAAATACTCCGTCTCAATGCCAGCGAGGCACTTAACTATGACATACACTTTCCGATACGGCGGGGCGAGCTGAATGTGCACGACCAGCAGGGTGGATCTCTGCAGGCGACACTGTCGCATCTGGAGCGCATTTGGACCTACGCGCTGGAGCAGCGTCTCGGCATACCACGACGGGAGTTGAGCACCCACAGCGCCATCCTCGTCGTCAACGATGTCTATGTGCGGCGGCATCTGCGCGAGGCAGTGACATTGCTGCTCCAGCGCATGGGCTTCCAGCGCTGCTTTCTCGTCCAGGACAGCGTGGCGGCAACGTATGGCGCCGGTATTGGCTACGGCTGCGTCGTAGACATTGGTGCCCAGAAGACATCGATTGCCTGCATCGAGGATGGCATCTCCCAGCTGGATGCACGCGTCCGACTTGATTATGGGGGCGGCGACATTGATCAGGTGCTCCTCATGCTGCTGCGCAAATGTGGGTTTCCCTATCGCGAGTGCAGCGTCCACAAGAGCTATGTGGATGCCCAGCTGCTGGATGACCTCAAGGAGCGCTTCTGCCACCTAAATGCGAATGTGTGCGGTGCCCAGGAGAAGCATTTCACGTTGCGCCAGGCGAGCGGCCAATGGGTGCGCTACACGCTGCAGGTGGGCGACGAGGTGATCATGGCACCACTGGCTCTCTTTCACACCGAGCTGCTCAACATTACGGGCAAATCGCGTGCGGTGCACACCCAGCAATCAGTGCAGGAGCAATATGATTGCGAGGATTGTTTCGATGCGGAATATCTGCGGGAGACAGGTCGCCGGAACGGGGTGCGAGCTGTTGACTTACCCATGCCGAATAGCAACATGATGAAGCATGCCCAGGTGCCCATCACAGCCGACGATGAGGAGATGCTCATTGTTGTCGATCAGGAGGAGACGTCACTCAACAGCAACAGCAACTCGCAGCAGCTGCAATATCAACAGCAGCAGCAGCAGGCTACGTCCAAGTCCAACAACTCGTGGTATTTTAATGCTGGGGGACAAGTGGCGTCTCTGGATCAGGCCGTCATCCGTGCAATTGGACGCTGTGGCACCAACGAGACGCGGCGCAAAATGTTTGGCGCCATTCTGCTGGTGGGCAGCAGTGCCAAGATGCGTGGCCTCGCCGCCTGGCTGGAGCAGCGCATTGTCCAGCAGGTGCCGCCCGGCCTCGAGGTGAATGTGTTCCTCAAGGGCATGGATGTGGGCATGGTCGCGTGGAAGGGCGCCGCCATCATGTCCGTGCTAGAGAGTGCCCGAGAGCTCTGGATCTCGCAGCGCGAGTGGCAGCGCTACGGATTGCGCATCCTTCGCGAACGTTCCCCCTTCCTCTGGTAGCATCCAACTCTCTAATAAATAATAATAAATCTAACTCTAAATAAATAAATCATTTTACAAGAACGCATTGAAAATGGGAAAGAAGAGGGTAAATTGGAGTAGTAGGAGCAGACGAAAGCATCTCCAATCCCATAAGGGAACCGAACCAGCCATGTCTAGAGGACAATTTGGTGTGTAAGCTATCGCCTATCAGAGGCAGATCATGTTCAGCGTTTCTCAATTACAAAAAGATACAATTATAAACATGTAACTGTAAACATTTCATCAATTTCGTATAAGAAACACAGATTTTGTTAACCAAGGCTTATTTTCATTTTGAGCCAACTAATATCAATAACAAGCCAATTAATATATTTAAATCTGGGTTCAGGGTATCTTTTTGTCGGACTCTCTCGAATATTGCATTCGAACAAGTTTTAAATCGAATGCCAAAAAATTAAATTTGGCTTGTGTTTGAATTAATGTTTTCAAAGCCAACTCAGCAATCTTTTCAAATAATTTGATTCGGGTGTCGAATCACCTTATTTAAAAAGAGTAGTCTAAACTTATCCAACATCTTACTAAACACCAGGTAAAAATTGTTAACTCTAAAATCCTCTCCTTAATTGCATTGTATCAATATCATTAAAAAAAATATTCTGCTCTTTCAACTTTCTCTTGGCAGACAGTAAATTAATGACAAATAATCGTCTCCTGTACATTAAAAAAATGTAGTTTATTTGCTTAAAAAGGTGTCAGCTGTGATGAGTACAAACATTTAGTACAGACGCTGGGGTGGACCCATCGATGATTTGATGTGCAGAGAACGAACGTTCTGCCAGTTCTTCTTGAGCAGAGAGACCAAGAAATTGATCGACAAGCTGACGTTTTGGGAGAGCTCGTCCTGCTTCATGCCAACGTGTCCAACGGCAACGGACAGGCACAAGACCTTCTTCATCTGGAACTTAATTGTGGACTTGACTTCCTCAATTTTGCCCATCATTGACTCCTGGTGCGACAACAGACCAGGGAACTTGCCAGCCTTGTTCAGACCGGGACCCAAGAGACGTGGAATCTGCTTGATCAGCGACTCGGAGGCGAGGAAAGCATCATAGGACTTGGCCAGTTTCTTCACCAGCTTCTTGTTCTTGTTCAGCTTCTTCAGGGCCTCAGCATCCATGAACTCAACGCCATTGGCCTTGGCCTCATCGCAATGCTGCTGATCACCCAAAATGCACACCTTCATCTTGGGACGTGGGATGTGCTTTAGCCTGCAAAAATAAATCGAAATGATTAGCAAGCCACTTAAATATAAAAATGCAAAGAAATCCAAAAACAAAAAGACAAATTTCGTAAAGGCAAAACTTACACAGCTCGCAGAGGAGCCAGGCGTTTGTTAATAAATTCAATTAAATTATTGGGTGGGTCGGTAGTATTGCTACTACCTACTCAATTTGATTTTAAGACCCTGAGTGCAGGTCCGCCGAAGTGTGTATGAGATATGGAATACACTCACATTCGACTGCCTAACACTGTGTAGCCAGGGATGACTCTCATCACTTGGTTAACAGCGTAGGTTATTTTAGCCAACGTACTTAACAGTGCCAGAGAAACGCTTATCCTTTTGGGGATCGTAGTTCTTCAGGCCAATTTGCAATTCGACCGTCTCCAAGAAGCCACGCTTCTTCTTCAACGAGCTCTCCAGCAGTCCACTGACGCCCTCGAGGAGCGTGTCACGAGACACTTTCGATCTGTAATTTAAATTTACTCGTTAATTGAAAACTGTATTATGATTGTGGGATATGTGTCGTGTTTAAGCATTGTGCAAATGGTTGCAACTTGCATGAGTTAGTTGCATATTTGGCACAAAATTTATGTTTTCTTTTGCAATCATTTCCAAACTGATGTGGTCATTGATGATTGTCCAAAAAGCTGGTTTCTGATTGCCACACATCACAAATATTGTGAAGAACATATAATACAGCATTGAAACAAGCATTACGCTGCATTATATTCTTTGAAATACTTGAGATGTGTTCAATTTATACAGATTTATTTTACGCAGTCTACTTACGCCATGTTACACCTTGCGACGTTCGTACACGAAAGAAAGAGCCTAGCGGGGCGACATTCGCTTATACTATCGATTTATTTTTTAGCCAGAGTTGCCCTGATGCGGTTACTCGATAGTCGATATTGTATGACAAGCAGTGGCAACGCCAAAAGTTTAATACATAAATAAATAAGTTTGGCAAGAAAGCCGGATGTTTTTTAAGTTTAAGCAGTCCAAAAATTTGAAATCGCCTGTGTATAAATTACGCCAGTTTGTACAAAGTCTCATCACAACACCATAACCAAAATCGATTTCATTCAGCTAATGCTGCCACTAGCTGCCAAAGAGTAAGGAAAGAGCGTAATACGCGACCCGAGCCCAAGAGAAAGAAAAGAGTGAAAATTTGGTGGTCAAACAAAACAATTGCTTTCACATTCGCGTTGGACCTGCGTCGAGTTTTCATATAAAACTTCTGTCGTTCTGTTCGTGATGTGTCCATCGCTGTAATTTACGAATTATATAATTAATAATCCATAAAGTGCATTCATTGATTTTCCCACAGCCACCAGCAACTCCAGAGATCAGGATTTGAACATGGCACGTCTCATTGAGAGCAATGTAAGTTACGAAACACGTTTGAATGCAGCCTTTGCATAATTCCTAATAAACCCCTTCCTCAACCCCCTGCTTCATCCCATATTGTCATCTCTTGCACGCACATCACAATTTTAGGTAGCTATTTCATAATTCTTAAAAATATCCATTTGCTTGTATGTATGTATTTGGCATCTCCCAAAACAGAATGCAAAGAATATGCGGATAGACTACAAATGTACACAAATATAGCACGAAATATAACATATTTGCTTTTGTGAACACATTATCAAATTACGTCATGCCCCTCATGATTAGTAAATTGCATTTAAGACATATTTATTTTTAATCGCCAAGATGACATTAACGAACAGGAGCTCAAACTGCAGCTTACGGTAATTAACAGCTTTCTGTTAATAATAAAAGTTCAACACATTATTATTATCACACATACTTTAGCTATTTACGTAAATGTTTGCGTGCGATACGTCACGGTACGGCATTTTCATTTACAAGTATCAGCTGTTCACACATCTGAACCGCTCTTTGATGCAAAAGTTAATGGCTCTCTTAAAACTGCTAGTCGGCGGCGGCTACATTAATTGTACTCTGTTAAGTTTACTGCCTTACTGCTTATTTCT
This sequence comes from Drosophila nr. perissopoda 5 BK-2023a, assembly GCA_035044105.1. Lineage (NCBI taxonomy): Eukaryota > Metazoa > Arthropoda > Insecta > Diptera > Drosophilidae > Drosophila > Drosophila nr. perissopoda 5 BK-2023a. The sequence goes on from JAWNMK010000122.1 coordinate 2,440,647, forward strand.
CTCTGTATATCTCTATAGCTCTCTAGCCGTTACGCTCAGGCAGTGGTAAATTTTTGTTTATCATCGTTACAAAACATACTACGTTTCACAGTGGACAATGGATATATTTGCCTTATTAAACACATTATAAAAAAATATAGTTAAATAAAGCAACTTTTCAGTTTGACATGCAAAAGATTTAATAGAATGCAAGTCAAATCTTATATATTACAACAAAAATTGATTTTTGGAGGGAACTGACACTATATTCTGTTTAGGCAACTTTACTTTGGTCAGTTAACTTTTTGGCAGCACTGTTTGCTACGCAAGCTCGTTAGCTCGGCGCCCGGCCCTCGTGTTGACTCCGCGCTTCGACTTCATTTCAATTGGAAATTGAGCACGGCAGCAGGCGGTTGATCAAACGTTTAATATTTCTATTGGTAGTCGGTCTAATTGAATATATCTGAATAATTTCAATTGCAAGTGATTGTGTGAAAAATGACGGATTTCGACGTAAGTTCAATGCAAATAGACAGCCAAAAAGCGCAGGTGCTACGCTCTCTTTTCTCTCTCTTTATCTGCTCTCTGTTTATCTATAGTGACGTCATAGTTAATTAATTTCAGCCAGAAATGTTTGCTGCAGCGCAGTATTAAAGTCGACTACGGTTTCAAGGTCACGGCCGAGACAGTTATCGTGTCATTTAGCGTCTTTGCGAACTGAAATAACCTCAATTATGTTTGGCTTCACAAAAGCCGCAAAACGCCAAAACTAATCCAATGACTCAAATTTCTTTAGGTTTGGCCATGTGGCTTTATTTGTATTAGATTGATAATGCAATATTCTCTTTAAGTGCAAAATTTTAAATACTTGGAGAAGTGAGTATAGACATCAGATGCTGCGCATACAGCGCAGTTTGAACTTTAATCAGCAAACGCATTATCAGTCTGTATATAAATCAAAATAAAACACGTAACGCAATCATTCATTCTATAAACATGAACATAATCGTGTTATTAAATAATAAAAAATAATAATATTAGTCTACAGAAGTGCAAAATGCACATGATATGACGATAAGATGCATTACTAATATTTACTCAATTTAGATTATCGACTTGTGCACTCATTTTTCTGTTTATTCTATTTGCAGTTTGTTCCCATTGCTGTGGGAGTTGTAGCTGTGGTCGCCGGCGCATTGATAATCCACTATTTGATCAACAAGAAATCGACGAAGCCGCGCCGTGAACCAAATCGAACGGCACGCTTGAGGACGCTCGTCGATGCGAATGACAAGTATCAGCTGCCGCTGGTTGAGAAGGAGGTGCTCAGCCATGATACGAGACGTTTCCGTTTCGGATTGCCCTCCAAGCAGCATATACTGGGTCTGCCTGTGGGCCAGCACATTCATCTGATAGCGACCATCGATAATGAGCTTGTGATACGGCCGTATACGCCCATTTCATCGGATGATGATGTTGGCTATGTGGACTTGGTGGTCAAGGTGTACTTTAAGGATACACATCCCAAATTCCCGGCTGGCGGTAAAATGACCCAGCATTTGGAGCAAATGGAGCTGGGCGATAAGATTTCGTTCCGTGGACCCTCGGGTCGATTGCAGTATTTGGGCAACGGCACCTTCTCCATTAAGAAGTTGCGCAAGGATCCGCCCAAACAGGTGACCGCCAAGCGTGTCAACATGATTGCCGGCGGCACTGGAATCACACCCATGTTGCAACTAGTGCGCGAAGTGCTCAAGCACAGCGACAAGGACGATACTCAACTGGCACTGATATTTGCCAATCAGGTAAGTGCATAAGTTAATGTACACATAAGCCAATAATTAAAGTTAATAATATTACGTCTTTGCTTTTGTAGAGTGAAAAAGATATTTTGCTGCGCGACGAACTGGATGAACTGGCCAAGAAATATGCCGACCAGTTTAAGGTCTGGTACACTGTGGACAAAGCTGCCGAAGGTGAGGAGCGGCCACAAATACTTCCCTTCCGACACGTATTAGACATAAATCAGTCATCCAGACAAATTCATGTTCATTTTACGCATAGTTTATATTTATAAGATTAAGTGAATTGATTTTAACTTAATTATTATTTTATGTCATCTGAGTGTTAGAAGTCTGTTAGCCAAAGTTAGTCTGTATGTTTTTAGAATACGATTTATGTTGCAAGTTGATTATTACTAGGGACCTTACGAGATTTCGACTGTTGAGGATGCGAATGTATAATTTTTGTAGCCACATTTTGGTGTAGATTTGCAAGTGCATGTTATTCACAATTAGGACGCATTTTCATCATACTCACGTGTATCGATCGTAATGCTAAGCCCAAAAAGCCATCTATTATGTTGAGTATCTTGTGTTTGCTCCTCTGCCACATGCTGCCCTCCAACGGATGCCCCGCACGGCGCACGCACGTTTCATAGCCTGGTCCTACAATACCGGCCACATCAACGATGAGATGATGGGCGAGCAACTGTATCCGCCGAATCCAGAGACGCTGTGTCTGCTGTGCGGACCGCCGCCAATGGTCAACTATACATGTATACCTGGTCTCGAACGACTGGGCCATCGATCCGAGCAACGCTTTAGCTATTAAGTCCAACCACCAGCTAGCATCTGTACATACATTTATATATTTTAAAAGTGCGTCAGGCGCGCAAAAAAGAATTTTTCATATCTCAATGCGAGGGGAATGGTTACGTGTAGGTCGGTCTTGACGAAAACAACAGCAATCGAACTGAGTCTGGCATCTAATCCATTTGTTCTTTGTTTTGTGTCATCCCAATTAGGTTGGACATACAGCGTTGGATTCATCAATGATGAAATGATTGCCGCTCATCTGCTGCCGGCCAACGATGATACGATTGTGCTACTCTGTGGACCGCCGCCAATGATCAACTTTGCCTGCAATCCAGCGTTAGACAAGCTTGGCTATCATCCGGACACACGTTTTGCGTATTAAAAAGGCTCCCACACCATCAGCACACATGGGAGGGAACACACACATTCATTTGGAGGCGACACAACATTTGCATTTCTGTTCTGTCAATCTCTCTATGCTCAGGAGTTTGCATTTGCATTTGAATCGAGACGAATTAACCATAAATACTTCTCGCCGCAGTTATTTCTATGTGAATTGAACAAATGCCGCCCTTTGCTTTGTTTTTAATTTTGAATAAACAACTGTTACTGTTATCCATAGAATGCTAAACATTTTCATTTGAATGGGGATTTTCCTAAGCCAGCAATTTGTTGTTGAACTCTAATTTGGCAAACACGATCCACGAGTCCAATAATTATTCAATTTCATTCACCAATTCGTTCATTCATTTGCAATCACTTCACTTTCATTTAAGCACGAGTATGTTAATTTCAGCGATTTAATCAAAACATCGACAACAAATTAGTTATACATTCACACAAAAAAAGCTGTGTACTACTTAAATCCCCAAAAGGGCCAAATAAAGGCTATATATATTTAAAATGCTGCTTTTTGTGTAATTTCATGATGAGTGTCAGCATTAAACATGTGTATTTGAATAGTCATGCTATGACTTGCGGGTCTCAGAAGTCTTTAAAATGGTGACTCGGCCAAAAGCAATAATTTTGCTTCCATTTGCTTGGCGAATCGCAGTACTCCAATCTCAACGACACATAAAAGACTATGTTTAAATAACCTTACTGATAAAAATGGATTTGCCTCTGTTTATGGACTTTAGCCATTGAATTTTATTATTTATATTAAACGAAATTCAAAGTACAAGTGTGTTTAAATGTATGACAGAATCTAGTTTAGCAACTGCTAAAGCGAATTACACATATTCATCTTTACTATGCTTAGCAACTTATATTGATAGTGGTGTATATTGGGGGCTTATAAATATTACTAAACTTGTAGTAAGCGTCATTACGTGTAAATTTGTATAGGTAAAATGTAAATAAAACACTATCTAAAAACCGGCTCAGTTTCATTTAGTAGAAAATATTATTGGTGTTTGAAGTAAAATTGATATATTTGTTTAGGGGTTCACAGAACATTTATAGCCTATTTAGTTTGCAATATATATGTATATATGTATGTGTATGTTATGTTATTTAATTTGGACTGAGTGTTAGTTGTACAATTATGAAAGACTTATTGTTAACATACATATCTGGATATATATATATATAAATACGTTAGATGTACAGAATACAATGTAAGCAAACAAGAAATGAACTCAAATGATTTTGATTCGGATTATTTTCTGATTATTGAGTATGTGGTGCTCTCTAAAATCCTTTGCTGCTGCGCACGCTTTGCGTTGCAAACTTTCATCCTGGACTTGTTCGTACTTGTGTGTTTATGTGTTTGAGATTTCTTTGTCGTAGCTCATCTTTTTTATGGCCAGTCAGCAAATACAAATGGTCCAGATTGCGTTGGTGGTGACAGTGTTTGTTGTAATCCGCGCGCGCGCCTTTGCAGCTGGCAGTAATATCTTAACTGATCGTACTAACAATTATGACGAATATATCTACTAGAAGTGTGTTACATTATAAACGCTAAACTACAATACAATTTGATCATGGCTGATTCTGAAGTAAAAAAAAAACACTTAAAACTTATAAAACAAATTGGCTTCCGATTTCATTAGGCTGGTCGCATTTTGATCCTTGACAATCACATTTATTTCGGATTCGCTCATTTCAATGGCCTCCACTGAAGCCACTTTCTTGTATCTGCAAAGGAGTTGCAAACGCGTTCGTTAGCCATAAACTAAAGCAAGTAAAATGAATTGCACAACTTACTTGTCCCTATTGTACTTTTCCCGTATGGCCTGCGTACTTAGATCTTTGACTGACTTGTGCGTCTTGCACAGCATCAACACGATATTCTTCAATTGGTCCAGTGTGTATTTGGTTATCTCCTCCAACTGAGACGTCCACATCGGCATGCCCAAAATGTGTCGTGCAAATGCGAGTGAAGCAGCCGAAATCAATGATGGCAAATATTGCATATAAGTTTCTCCCTCCAGCAGTGACAACTCACAAATATACTGCAAATCGAAAAGTATTAATTGCATAATTGATCTTAAAAGCTGCCACGGGCCAACTTACCAAAGTCATGCACTTCAGCTTCTCGGGCATATCGCACATCACCGCATAGGTGTTAATGAACACATAGGGTGTCGGTGCACACAAGTTGAAGGAGAGAATTTTAAGGAAAACATTCTCCATTCGCAGCACCTGGGCCTTTGTGTAGCTGTCGTCGGTGAGAAAGACAAACTCTCCAACATCTGGTGGGTAAATCTCCTCATATTTCCTGTGTGGGCAAACATAAAATAGATAAGGCAAACTTTAATAGCCAAACAGGGTAAATGGTACAGAAAATTATGATTACCACAGCTGGGCAAATAATTTGACGATAAGTGGTGTCAATAGCTAATCACTGTGTCACATGTGTATATTATAAAATAATTTGATTAGCTAAAGTGTGCGGCAACAAACTATCAATCACACTTAATATATCCTCGCCTATCTCTCCATGATAAATGGCTACACGCTTGCCACTCACCAAGTAAGTTTAGCACAACTATTCCGAGTGGGTGGCTGCATTTTGGTTACTTACGCGGCAATGTACATGGCAGCAGTGCCAACGAGTTGCAGCTTGGAGCGCCTCACCGACATCTGGCTGAGGAAACGGTCCAAGTATGAAACAGACAAGTATAAAGTCTCAGTATCCAGTTTATATTCCTCGGCAACCTCAACCAGCCAATCAACCAGAATGGCACGCATCGAATGATTGATGTCGGTCTGACGGCGCATGTACTGCGGCTTTGGGCGGTGCTTCTTCTGCAAGGACGAAAGCGGAAAATAAATAAATAAAAATGTTGCAATATAATTCACCGAATGAAAGGTTGCTTTTATCTACAATACGAATTAATCAATCTGAATAAAAGTTTGCTTTCATTTATCTTTAAGACGTATGAGCACAAAATACATTTCCTAATTTACTCATTCAATTATACACATATTTAACTTGACACCTTTTGCAACGCTAGTTATTTTCTGCACCTTCCACACACACGCTGTATTTTTGGCAGGCCAACTTCAAATAACTTTGGCTACTCTTGGGAACCAAAGTTGAACGCTTATAGGACGCTTCTTTTACTCCCCTGCGCCGTCAGTGTTTTCCCCAATCGAATTTACCAATTTTTATTTGTTTATTGGTTATTCCCGCAGTACGTGAGCCGCATTTAAATATAAGAAGAGCTGCGACACGCCCGGCGCACAAATCTTTTTGATTTTTTTTTTTTTTTTTTGGCCAAAACACGCTGTATATTAGGTGTTTATTTAATGGGCCATTTAACGATTATTGGACACGCCAAACGCCACAGCTCATGGATAGCAATGTATACAGGGAAATGGATCAAGTTTTCCGCTAAGGCATGATATATTTGCTATGAGGCTCTTATTAAAGTACTCGGAAAAGGTCAAAGGATTTATGTTTGAAACTTGCTATAAAAATTGTTCAACTATGATTAAAACAATTATAGACATTAGAAGAAAATAGCAACCAATAATCTAATAATAATAAAATAAATATATATTTATGATATTTAATAATCTAATAATAAGAAAGATCGATATGTCTATAATAATTTTGGTCATTAGATATGTATATTATTTCTACCGATAATATTAACAGTTGGCTACATATCGCTGACAGCTCAGTGTCTTTGAGGTTTTAATAGGGTTGTGTGTGTCTGCTGTTGTTATGCTACAAACGAGAAACTAAGCTACGAGCCAACAATGAAGCATTAACAATCAACAAAAACGACCCGACCCGGCAACCGAGCAAACAAACTCAAAGCACAAATCCGGTTTGAATATCAGAAAGCGAAATACTTTCGCACTGAAACAAACTCAACTACGAGTGTGTGTAGTGTAGTGTAGTGTGTATATATATTTAATAGAAGAGTAGGTTGCGATTTTCAAAAGGTGGACAAGATGGCACTGCAGATGGCCTTGTGCACGAAGGATGACCTAAGCGAGGCGGTCAAACTGCAGAAGCGCGAACAGTACGAGGAGGAGCGTAAGAAGCGCATCTTCAATGCCAGGCAGCGACTCTTTGGGGTGAGTACAACAGGAGCAGGGCAGGGGCAGCAGCAAGAAGTTACAGCTCGCACTGCATGAATATTGAACTTTTCTCTCTCTCGGCTGCAGCTCGATATGGACACCTTGGAGCGTCAGATATTGGAGAAGAAGAAGCAGCAAAGTGCTCAACTGGAATGTGACAAACGCTACGAGGAGCAGGAGCAGCTGCAGAAGCGCCTTATCACCGCCAAGGATAAGGAGCTGGAGAAGGAGAAACGCATTCTCGACTCGGATCTCAACTATTATCGTTGTCGCTATCAGCGCATGGATCAGCGACGTGAATTCGATCTCAACGATCCCAATTTTCTCAAGAAATCAAAGCCGGCTCGCATTGCCGACGCCGACAACTCACTGGGCATATCCAGTGCACAGATCTTCTACGGAGAGGATCTGAGCAAGAACGATCGCCAGATAAGGCAGCGAGAACAACAGCGCGCCTGGCTCGATCAGCAGGTGCTGGAGCGCAAACAGGCGGAGGAGGCACGTCGCCAAGCGGACAATGTGTACATGGAGAGTGTCCAGTGTCGCGACAAGCATCTGGAGGAGATGGCCAAATCGGATCATCGCACGCGACATCAAATCACTCACAAGATACGCCAGTTTAACGTCAATCTGGCCAAGCAGAAGCAAGCGAATCGTGCTCGCCAAAAACTGGAGGCATATGAGGACGACATGGCCGAGATTTATAATATGTTGTCCAGCGATATGCTGACAGAGAATCCGGACGTTGCGCAGTCACGTTCCAATCCGAATCGAAAGATCGCCTTCATGTATCGTGGCATGACACCCGAGGAGCTGCTCGACTTCCGCAAGGGTCAGGAACAGCAGCTGGCGGACACGTTGCAGCGCAGAACGGAGACTCAGCTAATGGACAAACAGTGGGAACAGTATGCCATGAATATGGATCGCACCCTGATGCTCAAGCAGATCGACATGGATCGCAAACACAAACAGCAATTGGATGATCTGGTGCGCGCCAATGGCAAGCTCGCCATCGAACAGGATCAGCAGCGCAAGGATGCCCTCGTTCAGCTGAGCAATGCGGTCAGCGACGATTTCTACGATCAGTTCAACAAAACCTCACGTTAGTTCTCTATATAGTTCCATATAGTTAGTTCATCTCTGATCCGTGTGTGAAATTGCCGCGTCAGCATTTCGAACTATGTTGCCGCCTCAATTCCACACACGTTCAAGTGCATTCAAATAATTAAATTAAATTCGATTCAAATTCAAATGTATAATTAACGCTTAAATTACAAATTAAACAAGGTTCTTTAGCGATTATTGATTGGGGAGACTAACTTAAATAGAAGACTAAGTCAGAATGCCTTGACTTCCTTTATACAACTCAAGTTTACTAGGAATTTCAAAGCGAAGCATACGTATTCATTTAAAAATGGCTATTTCAGTTAGTCCCTATTCTTAAACCAAGATGAGCGACTTTTAAGAATTGGAAGCCAATTTTCATTTACTTACTAAGTACTTTTCAAATTAACAACTTTTAAGAATCGTATTCAAATTTTAATTTCTTAAAGTTAAGAATTTAAAACCTTGACTATTTACGACATTCTTTTAAATAAGCAATCAAGGAAAGGGCATTTTCTGAAAACTCGTTGCAACAAAAGTCGAGAAACAGCGCAACATATAAGAATAAGTCGCAGAGAGTTCTTAACACTGGCGTGTTCTTCCTTAACTGATAAAACAACAGCACTAAAAAACTAGCGATGTAGGCAGGAAAAATAAAAGAAAGGCAGCGACGCGCGAAGAAATCGTCGGCAGTCAGAGTCTGAGGGTGCACAGCAGGGTTCTGCTCTGTTTGGGCTCAGCTATGCACAGTGTGTATGTGTATGTGTGCGTAGTAGTAGTCTATATGTACACAACGCATACCACTAAATGGTATACATATGTAACTTTGCTTAAGTACGTGACAAGGCGCACACCACAAAAAGTGAGCGTTAAGAAGCAAAGGACTTGCAACAGAGAGAAGAAATATTCGCTTATCATATTTTGGTTAGTTGATCTACATGTAAATGTGTATATAGAGTATTTAGTGCTACTTACCTCGCTTTCACGGAAATTGTCTAGAATATCCTGCTGATACTCAATCACCTCGTAGAAACGCTGACGATCGTTGCGCGGCAGAATCACATCTAGCATGGCTGCAGCATCGGCAATAGCAGCAACATCTTTGACCTCGGAGAGGCCGTTGTCAGTTAGCTGGTTGCTGCTGGTATTTGTGGCATCGGTCATGGAACGGTCCACGGACATCGGTGATAGCACATCGGTGACGGACATGGGCGTGGCAACCAAATCATAGACATTCTGGCTGATGAACTCACTGAAAGAAAGAATGAACAAAGTGGAGGAGTCATAAGTGGAATAAGTGCAACATCAAGACTTAAACGACTCTGTTTGAGGCACTTACAGTGTGTGGTTGTCACATGGTTGTTGTATATTCTCCTTATCGACAACATTGCTGCTAATCGACTTGCCAGCATTTATTTGCACCTGTGTATCAATATTGTCCTCATAAACGGAGAAGGTTTTGAACTGCTCCACCACTGGCACCACCACATTCGATTTCTTAGCGCCGCCAAAGGTCTGCGAGAAAGAAAAAACGGGAATACACAAGAAAAAACAAATAAGTAACAAAAGTAACGCAATTACAGCCCTGTGTACGTGTGTGTGTGTGTTAGAAGGGGAAGCATTACAACGACAACATCAACGATAACAGCAGGAGAGCGAACATCAGTTGCTATCTCGCTTTCTTAAATATTCTCCCTTCTATGGAAAAATCCTGTTACGTATGGCTGCGCAGTCGTCGTCCGCTTTTGTTTTTGTTGTTGTTTTACAGTGCGCGCCTTTTGCTGGCTTCCCTAAATGCATTTCACTCTCTCTTTTGCTCTCTCTCACTCTCCTGTCCTGCTTTGTGCATGAGTGTGTGCTGTAATTGTATTGCATTGCACGTCACGTTTGCTTTAATAGCCTTTTGCGTGCTGCTTCCCTTTTTTCTTTGCCAGTTCCTACGCTTTTTAAAACTACAAAAAACGCGCGCAAGATTCACTTTTGCGCAGTGCATTTCTAGGTTAGCTTCTGCTGATTAGGCGGCAAAAAATAAGAAACACACATACACATGCCTGCATGCATGCAAAAATAATTGCAAGCTTATTAAATATAGAAAAATAACTTTTTGTTTGAGGTGTAATCGAGAAAACATCGACAGACAGGCTGAACAAAAACCCACCACCATTGGTGTCTAGTCAGTGATCTCACCACCACCAACAAAGTTGAAGCGACAGCTGCATTAGAATGACAAACACACACAAGCACATACACAACGATGAAATAAGGATGGAAAGGTGCTGGAACTTTACCATATTGCCGGGTGCCGCGGAAATGCTGCGCGGCACATTGCCTTGGTTATTTTTGGTGCTGAGCACCGCCAAATTGGTGCGCGTTGCAAGAACCTTCTCCTTGACACCTAGTGGCTGCTGCTTTGTGTCCTTTTCCTTGAAATTTATCGGTTTTGGATTCTCCTTTTCGTTGTCACAATGTATTTGAAAACTAGCCATTTTTTACCGTTCCGTTCTTCTTCTGCTTTACGATAAAAATTTTAAGCAAAATGCCTTTTATTTTGTATCCAAAGGCGAACGCGATTACTTTGCTTTTGCTGTTTCGCCTTGTACTCTTTATTTCTTCGCTGCTGGTAAAATGGTGGCTTTATCTGCGCTTCTCTTTATTTTATGTGCGCAAGTATGTGTTGCGTGTATGTAATTTCGTTTCTTTAGCTCAGCTGCTGCTGCTGCGTCGGCGACGTCGAGTCGCCGTTTGAGTCGCTTGCGTTTCGGTTTTTACTCACACTAGCATAAACGCAAATGTATGCGTTAGTACGAATGCTCAAAGTCGGACACATTTACGCACAGGCAAATTGCTCATACAAATTTGAAGCACAATTCACATTTAACATTCACGACGAATACGATTACGATACAGTTGACTTTTAATTTTTACAACGATTTAACTATACTTCTGCGCAGCACTTGGATTTGATTTACATTTAAAATTATACGCAAGATCACGTCAATCCCGAATCACTTCGGTTGTTTTTCAGTCCGGCACCGCTTTACGAGAACGTACTAATGCTTGTCGCACGGCCAAAGAGCAATAGATGTTTGATTTTTTCCCGGTCAATTATGAGCGAACTCGTTTCTTCCTTATATTTTCGATTTACTATACATCGATATATGCATATTAACGATAGTTGTCATTTTCGATATAAAAGATATGTAAACTATAATGGGTTTTAGGTGGTATTACCATTTATTTGTTTTTTGCAAAGTAGTAAAACTTATAATAAAATATATGTGTTTTTCAATTGATAGCATTAAAAATTAACATATATCAAAATGCAGTATTTTACATTTGTAGTAGCTTTTAAATATGCTTCTGTTACTGCGCTGCTATGATTAAAAATGAGTGGCAACGCCGTTCGATTGTGTTGCCGGATCACCCCGATCTTCAGTGCGAATTACATTCTTCATACATAATTGATGATTTTCTAACAAGTGAACAGTGATGCGAGCTTAGGCTTTTACTTGTCTGATTTATAAACTTTGTTGCCAATGTGGAAGATGCTTAAGCAATATTTGTTGATATTTCTGTCTAGTTTCTCTGTTTTTAAGCAATTTTGATGAAACTTGTCACACATCCGTCTTTTTGCTGCGGGCAGTGAATATGCTGGAGCCAGTAGGATCGGATAACTATATCATATAGTCTTAACATGAAACACTTTTTTGCTTATCAAGTTATCCTAACCAAACTCAACAGTTATGCGTGTCATTACTTGTACAAAAAATTATTGAGATCAGATTACGATATGGGATATCTCCCATAGGAACAATCGGTTTACTGATTAAATTTCATATTGCCATAACTTATTTGTTATAATATCTGAAAATATTGTACGAAAATGTGTAATGTTTATTTGTTTTTAACAACCTTACAAAATATAATTGCTAAGTTCCAAAAGTTAAACTCGAAGGTGTTGCAAGAGTTTTATTTCCTTTCAGTCCGATTCGAATTGTAAATAATGAGCAGAATGCACCACAAGGCAACCATAATCTGTTAACAATGAAAGAATCTGCCGTGTTCTTCTATGATTTTTGCGCAATTATTTTGTCTTGCGAATCACGAAAATAAATAATAGCCTCAGGTAGAACAGACGACGACCGTCTACTTCTTGTTTTGTGACTTAATAAACATCTGCTGCTGATTTTCAGGAGCCATTTAAGCAGAAGCCAAAATCAACAGACAGTATGTTGACCTTAAGCTGTGTGGTTATTGAGCACGCAGCTGTTGGTCAGGACAATTTATGGCCAATATTTATTGACATCTCGTTTGTTGGGGGCTAAAATCGGCCACTCCGGGTTAAGTTGCAAAGAGCAAAGACTTTTAGCTTGGCTAACGTGCATGCTGATAAAAGCAAAAAAAAAAAGGTGGCACGACAGTTTTTCAACAACAATTTTGGTTTTCTATAAGTAATTACTCTAGAAGCTTATAGTTGATGTGGAGGTAGATGAAAGTCCAAATTTAAGTTGATGTAGTGCAATCTATAGCTATTATTAAACAAAAGCAATCTCTAAAAATATAAGTAATCCATTCCTATCGGGATATCTTAACTTATAATCTATTTATTTTGGTCTTCTTCGACGCCATATGACCATTTAATAATAAATGTGCGAATTTGCAAGGGATTCAAGGTGACACTGAATTTAGAGGAGTCACTTGCATCATTAGCCCACAACGGATCGAATGGAGCTGTATAGTATTCCACAGTCGTTGGCATTGATCCATCGTGATGGAACTTGAATCTCTTCATGTCACTCAGAGGCATGTTGCCATCCAAGGTAGTTTCTCTGATCTCCTTGCCACCCAACGAATCGAAGATGTGGCGAATATTGAAGCTGACTACGAGACCCTCATTGTGATCCATAAAGTTCTCAAGGCGCAGTAGGATTTCATTGCTAGAATACGGCTCCAGTGTTAGCAGATGAACCGATTGCGGGAATTTGCTGAAATCCAGTAGCATTGGTTTGACCACACTGACCGTATTCGACCTACTAAAGAATTTCCAGAAGGGCAGATGAATTTCTTGTTGTGCCAAGCGCTCTCCAATTGTGGGCTTCTCTGCAGCTGAGTTTAGGATGAGAAACACTTTACCGCGTGCAATTAAACCCACACCATATTGAGTCTCATTTAGAGCCTCGCCCACCCCAAATGCATCGTCCTTAAGCAGGCGACGATGGAGCATGAGTTCCAGCTGGCCATCTTGGAGACTAGATCCACCCTGGGCGCGATCGTTGAGTAGAGCGATTCGCTTGTGCTGATCCTCAATGGAAATGCGAGCGGTAACCGGATAATAATTGCCGCTAACGGACTCTGTCATATTGGGAGTGAAGTACTCGCGTTTGTTTACTTCTCGCTTGATCATCTCCCGTCCATTTGAATCGGTGTAGAAGACACCCTTGGAGGCGATTCCACTTTTGAAGCGAGTCACAATCTCCCGGCCCTCGTCATCCTCAATCGGAATGGGTCCAATCAACCACTCAAATTCTACCCGATTGACGCCGTCATAGATGCGAATTACTTGAGAAATCCAGTCATTCCAATGCTGATGGACTTCCTTAACTTGAACACCATCGTAAATGGTGTAGTCAACTGTATCTGTTAGAAGACTAATGCTACCATTGGGCCGGAATATGTATGCTCCAGAGGAACGATTCGCAGATCCTTGGTTGTTACCTTGGGCGCCCGTGTATATGCCAAAGTTTTGTTCAATATCCTCCGTTACTCCGTTCATTTGCACAGTCTTTAGGTGTCCGGTTTCCTTGTCGAACGCAAGCTTGATTAACTGTAAAGGAAATTGCTTGTCAATATATGTGTATTCACAGGTTTTGTTACCCGGCATTGCCCGGGTTGGTCTTTATCAAAGTCAACTATCTGTTTATTAGCCAATCCGTATCATCAATTTCAAAAATATTCCTTACCGAATTCTGAATAATAAATTCCTCCGATTCCGGATCATCACTGGACATTTTCTGCTTCATCGAATGCACGTTTTCAAAACGTTTGAAAACTGGCTTCTGTGAGTTTCTCGGCGCCGGCAGCCTGCGTATGTAGAAGTTGGTGATCTTGTCCACAGTTGCCTCGAAGACCAACTCATGCTGTGTGGCATTCGTGCGGTGCTCAATGGCCAGAACTTGCCAAGGCACCGGCACCACCTCCGAAGAAACTTGTTGCCCTATAAGAAGAGATTGATGAGTAAATCGATATGTCAAATCATTTAATCATACCTTTCTCATCTGTCACCAAGAATTTTTCGTTCTTAACAGGCACACGTACATATTGAACAGAGGGATGGGCAAGTGGATTGAAGAGAGTCACAACCACATTGTTGGCATTGTCCTGAGTAAATGCACAGACACTGATGTTCAGCTCCAAGCAGCTGTCGAACTCTCCTGTGGTCAGATTGGTGAGCACTCGAAGCGCATCCCGTGCATTATGCTGGGCATCGACAATAGCATCGGTGAGCAGGCGATCGTAGTCACGGGCAACTGCCTGCTTCTCAGTGCCAGTGATGGCATCATGATGTTGCATTACGCCCATCACTTGACGCAGTGAGTCCAAATTGGCCGTTTGCTGTGCGCTCGTCAATTTAGCGAACGTACTCAACTGTTTGACGGTCTGGAGCAAATGATTGCCATCGCGCTCGAAGCGCTTTTGAGTTGGACGCGAGGTAAAGTAGCCGGTCCAATAGGAATTTACGTCACTGGAGTACGGGAAGAAGTCCTGTGTCTTGTTTGGCCAAGTTAGCTGCATTTGGTGCACTTCTTTGAGGTAGCATGAGGGTGTTGAATAAAACACATTCACCTTCGAGCCTTCATATTGTCGCTGGTTTACATACCTAATAAACATCATAAAAAGTAAGATAAGATAAGATAAGATCCATTTAAATGTAAAATGTATATTGTACTTGATAAGTTTGTCCATGTTTTTGAAATTGACTCCTGCGTTTTCGTATTGAAAGTCATCGCCCATGGGCACCATGATATGTGTAGCTCGGTATGAGTCAGACATTGTCCTCACATAGCTGACGAAGCTATCGACTCGAGCTTTAACATTATTATCGTAGCTCTTGCCATCGATAATTGGCTCATCGCTGCAGAGAATGTCAAAGCAGAATCCCGGTGGAGCCGAGTAGTGACGATAGAGCAGGCCCGTAAAGATATCCGAGTCACGCAATGACTCACTCGATTGCCAAATCATTTCCATTGCCATGCCCTCCACACGTTTATCCTTCTCAATATGATCCATGCGGGCAAAAAACTCACCATTATAGCCCATCTGTGCAAAGATCGAGGCCATCTCACGGGAATGCCCAAAGGGATCAATCTGCCAGCCAATGCGAGGACGTCCACAAGCGCCAAAGGTGTCATTTAGAATTCTAAGTGCAAATTGGCATCATCAAATTGAGCAAAAACTTGTTATTTACTGTTACCCACTTTAGGCCCAGTGAGAACTGATCAATGACGCCTTGATAGTGAACGGCGGCCTCATCGTTCATACTCCATGCACCACCTGCAAACTCCAAGCGACCTTCGTTGACCAATTGCTTAACAAGTTCTTGGACTTGCTCCGTTTGTTCCTGGTACCACTTGAAGAAGAATGCCGTCTCCACTTGTATGAAGCGACGTGACGGATCCTTCAACAGCTCGATGACCACCGAATCCAAAATATATTGTACGCCAGCGTGTTGTATATTATTCTTATTTCCATAATAATACTGATCGACCGTCTTCAGCCAGCCGACATCGTCGTGCGAATGTGGCACTAAATGCACATTAATCAGGTTGGGCTTTGTAGCAGGACACGACTGGAATGGCAGATTAAAGTTACGACTACACAATCGTGATAATTATATACACATATGCGTATCACATACCTCAAAGCCACATACTGCGTCTGATTGGCCTGTGCTTATAAATAGTAAAGCCCCTACCAGAACTATACCGCTGAGGAGCTGCATTATTCCACCAACGACTCCAATTGAGAACTGGAGACGAATACAAACAGTTTAGCTTTTATATGGGCTCAACCAAGCGATTGAAGCAAATCGGCATTAGAGAGCGTATAACCCACAGAGATAACGCGAAGCGATTATGCTTATATACATTGGTACTATGTATGTATGTGTGTATGTATGTATGCATGTATGTATGTGTGCGCGATTTATAATCGGACGATTAGCTCTCAATAGCAGGATCCGACCAAGGTTTGATTAACATTTATTTGTTGACATTTCTTTATGATTCACATGAAAATATTATATATTTTGACAATACTGATTAGTAATAATAATTTGGCTCAATAATAAAAAGTGAGATTATGGAACATTATTTTTTGTATTATTAATTTTTGTGTTTATGTTGCTTATCTTTTGTGACTAATGTTGACACAGGAAAATTGATCAAATTAATAACTAAAATTATAAAAATACAAGAGCCGGTTCATAAAAGCAATCAACTAGCTAAAGCCAATGATTAAAAGATCATTTGATAATATTCCTGAGTGAAGTTAAGTAAGTTCGTTACATTCATTTCAATTATCTTAAGGGGCAAGCAATATTTATAATCTTAGTTTGTATATATGGACTCAATTGGATCTTTAATTGTATAGGTGTTTCGATGATTGTTTTTGCTAAACGGCATTAATATTTTTATGAATTCGAACTAGTTTATCACAAGATTTGAGTAATGGATGCCTATTAAAGCAGATAAACAAAATATTGCTTTCATTTTTGAGAGAATAACCTTCTGTGTATTGGAATTTAATCTGGTATCGAAGTGTGCTTGCTATAAATTTGCTTGGCATAGTTTTGACCAAATATCAATTGAGACATTTGAAATTTTGCATAAGTGATATAATCCTTGCTAAAAAATTAATAATAATGATTAAATTAAATCTGCGTTGTGCCGAAATCATATTGAATATTAAAGTTGGATATTAAATACTCATATTATTCAAGAACTAGCTGTAAGCAATGGCTTCCAAATCAATTCCAATTTATTCTCTTTAACGAAAGCCAATTCAAGCGAAGCACTTTAAAATATGTACTCTCAATTAACTTGGCTAAGTGGACAGAGTGAACAAATTGACAAACTTGTCTCAACACAGATATCAGGGAATGGAAACGATTGAAGAATATTTGCAATCAATGTTCAGATAACAAGACTTGCATTACTCATAATTGCATTATATATGTTTAATCCGCCAACAAAGTCAGTTGAATAGGGGGTTTGATAGGGGGTTTTTGATAGAATCCGCACTTAATGCAAACCATGCACTTTATGTTCGCTGTCCTTGCTCTGGAAAAGAAATGGCAGTAGATTAAAAATAATCATGCGGGTTGCTCGACTGTGAGCTGCCCATGTTGTAAGTAAAGAGCCAAAAAATAAATAAAATGAAAAGGTTAAGTAGAATTTATTTGCATAGAATTTAAGCAAAGTCCTTAAACCTTTTATGCTGATTCTAGAGCGCTTTATCTGATTAATATTAAATTAAAAAGCAACACAGTCATGTATTTACTCCAAGTTTGACTCTAGGGTATTAAGACTGAAAGTAAGCAAAACTGGCGAAAGAAGCGGAATTTAATTTCATTTCTCTTAAGTTGAAGGAGCAGAGAGATCAAGTGAAAGGCCCGCAGCAATATCCTGGCCATGCAAAGGAAGCATTTAGTGCTGCACGACAGCCTGCGCCCAAGGCAGCGAAACACGATAAGAATGTCGGTTTTCTTTTTAACATTTTTTTATGGCCAACAATGTTGGGGCAAGTGGCGCATAATTCAGTAAACTTGACACATGTGTTAGTTGGGTAAAAGATAAAAAGTAGGTGGAAAATTGGAGCAATATCACCTGCTGGTCGAAATATGCAAAAATACATAGTAGATATATAAATTAAGCAAAACCTTACTCTTTACCTTTTAGCTCTACTCCAACTATGAATAATTTCATAAACAACTAACATACAAATTTTTTTATTATTGTATCTTATCGTAGTTGTGAACTAATCAAACAACCTCCATCTGCCATTTTTATACACCACTTTCTACCTATAAATACATATACATTTATTTATATATGCCTATTTACCAACAAAAAAATTGGTCAAGTGTGGAAAATGGTTAGTTGAAAAGTTAAAAATTGAAATGTGCAACTTTCCAACTTTCCAAAGGGTAAAATTGTTATGAGGGAATTCCTTGGATAGGTTTGCGGTTCGCCATGCAAATAATAATAACCGTTGAATTGCTAAAATAAAGCAGCTCCAAATAAAAGTTCAGCAATATGATGTCCTTTTTTTTTTTGGGTCGCCACTTGGAAATGTCGCCCCAGTTGCAAACTGTTTAACTGTTGATAATTTGTGCAAAAGTTTTCAGCTGCCACAGGGATTTGGTTGCTTTTTTATGAGTACCGCTGAGGTCTGAACAAAAAAGGAAAAAATCGTTTTTTTTTCAGTTTTCTTGTTTTTTTTTCTGTTGTATTGTTGAGCAGATTTGTGAGTAGCACTAAATGCTGATGGCTTTTTTATTGACATCCATGCAGTTGGCAGATGTATTTCCCCAAGCTCTGAGGCGTCTGCTGGCGACTCCTAATGTACTATCTGCTGGTTAACTGCATTTTTATAACCGAGAAATAATAACAAATTTGTGTAGCTACTACTTGCATGTATAAAGTCATGCTGTTCGAATAATACTCAACTTTTCATAATGTAATTATAATAAATTTTAATTTCCCAAGCGAATGCGCCCTTGTAAATAGCATACAACTCAATTAAATTTTCTGGTATTATATTTCGGAACTTACATAGTTTTAAACCGTTACACATTGAGCGGTCAGTTTGATTAACAGCAATGTGGATGGCGTTCGTAAAGTAACAGCGTAAGAGAAAACAAGAGCGAGCTTTTTGACACTAACAACCACCCACTGGGCGTCCTAAAAGAGAGAAGACCACATCATGATAAAATATGTGAAATGATTATTCTTGCTCATTCGTCATCTGCCATCGTATATCATAAACAATAGCCATAACCCCAGTGGGGGACCGTTGACAAGAGGCACGTTTATTTTTTGGCATGGAGTTGCACATTAAATTAATGATATCATTTGCAAAATTTGCAAATCGTCGCGTTCTGTTATCGGCAACGTCAAGGTGCAGAGAGTGCGGCTCTCTAAAATGTGAAATGTAGAAAAATGGTTGTGGTGGAAAAGCCCGAAAATAACAAGCCACACTTTGGGCAAAAGGGTGTCAAGTGCTGTGCGAATAAAGGCTATTCAATTCTCGTTTTCATTTGTGAGCTCTAAGCAATTTCTGTGAATTTAAGTCAGTTCAATTTGTTTCACTCTTTAATAAAAACGAAAATTTTCGAACTAAATAAAATATCTCTAAAATGGACGTGCTTCCTTAACAATAACATAATAATAAGTCAACAATATACAGAAAAAAAAGTCAGTGGCCGTTTCTACGGCTCATTGCGGCAAATGATGGATATACGACGCTCCTTCGTCACAGGCTTGTCCAGAAACTTTGAATGCTCCTTGGCAAGAATTTCATGTGTGAAGTTGTATCGAGCCGTGTGGCTCATGATGTAAAGCGAGCGACGTGGCAACAGCAGATCCGCATAGAAATTGTTCTCCAGCGCAGTCACCGGCTGCTGGCGGTATGCGGTGTCCTCTTCGCTGTTCGTGGTACTTGTTCCGTTTTGCTGATGCATTTTGGCATCTGTGCGCACCAGACGCATGACACTGTCGCTGAGCAAGCTGATGCCCGAAATGGTGTTGCCGCAGTACTGTGTACGAAATGCGAGATTAATGAAAGATACTCTAGTTTTGGGCTGGATGGACTTACGCGAATGCTGTCCACATGCGGCTTGATGACACCGTCAGCGGCTAAGTCCAGAACGTGCACGTAGGGCATAATAGCGCCATTGAAGGCCAGCAGACGCACACGCTCTAGAAGCTCTCGATTTTGTGGATACCACTTTTTGCGTTCCGTCTCCCTGAAGCCATGTATCGCCTGCCAACGGGGATTTAAGTTGGTATTTTAAATTGCGTTCCTTTTACTCACATCGTCCCAGTGGTCAAACTCATAGCGCAGCCGGCTCATATAGGGTTCGATTTCCTCATGTAACTGTTTCTCCTCTGCCTCGCTGATGAACTCCGGCACAATGCGCATGTGCTGCTCAAAGTCTCGTTGCTCAGCCGCCGGCCAATGGCCGTGAAAACATGTCAAGCTGTTCTTATTGTTTGTATTTGCTGCAACTATATTAAGACAAAACACATTTGGATGTCATAATGATGCCACAGCGCTTCTGCTTTAGATATGCACATGTGCAAGGACGTTAACATAAACCACAAATACCTGCACAATATTAAATACCTGCGCTATGACAGCGGCGCAGAATTTGTCCAATTAACGCGCTTCCACGTAAAATAACCATTGTTTTTCGGCAAATTGTTTCACAGTTAAGTTGCTGACAGCTGTTTTTGCTACTTGATGAGTGATAAAACTCGACATTTATGCAGCCCTGGCGCAATGCGCGCGCACTATTTGTAATCCAGGCATCGGTATCGGCATTTGAATAGACTGCTATCGGTCAAGAAAGCAAAATGTATTCAAAATATTGCTTTATTGTAATTTACAGCAATTATAGAGATTATTTGATATTTAATAATGTGGTTTTAGTTTCAATGGCAGTACATAATTTATCAATAATCTGTGATTTGTGGTATGACTAATTTCAGAAACAAATGAAGCTCAATTTATTTTATCGGTTTACCATTCACGGATTGTCATTTTACCTACCACAAAAATTCAAAGGGTTTAGCAGGAAAACAAACAATTTGTAACAGAATATAAAAGGGTTGATAGATTGGGGGTGGGAAGAGATGCCCGCACAGAAATTCAGTGGAATGTCGCTTGGTAATTTTTCCAGCAATTTGGCGACCCGGCCGCAAGCTTATTACATCAATGCAAATGTAATGGGCAACGGTAGGAGCGGGTTTTGTTTCGGTCCGTACTCTGTCACCGGGACCTGGAGCAGTCCAGGCCTTTTCACTAAATGGGATCGGCATTTTTCTTTCGGTCCACAAAAGAAATCCTGAAGCTCTCTGCTCTGTCTCCTGGCATTGTTCATCTGTGTTAACGTGCGTTGGCGTGTAAATGATAAATGAGCAACACCGTCGACTCTACCGAACGTTCAACTGTCCCGGCACCTAAGGCAACTCCACCCATGGGGCTATTAGTCGCTATTGTCCTTTTGCGCTGTTTTGTTTCCACGCTCATTCAGCTTTGCCAAACAAAAAGCCAGAAGGTGCAATGAGTTGCTTTTTTTTTTGTTGCTAATGGCCAACTGACTATTTATGTTTGTTCGAGCTTATATGTGAGATTTTATTGGTATGATAATCTTAAAACAATTTTTGTTTTATATTATTGTATTGAATAGAATAATAGAATGTTGCAGACGCGTTAAAAACGCATTCCCCGTCTATTAACATGCAAATATAATATATATTTCTTAGCTTCATTATTTCATTTAAAGCAAATTTATGGCTTGAGTCAAGAAGTTTAACTTTCTTTCATATAAATCGACAATGCAGCAAAATCGGCAGATTTGCGTATTTTAAGTAACATCAAATTAAAGAGTGGTTTTCCATACTTCACTTAACAGTAATATAAGAGTGGTATTTTATTTTTGAACAAGCTTTGTCCTTAGCTTCAGACTGAGTGCTTGGTTCAAAATAATGCGTTTACTCTCCAGCTTTGTGCAAAGGCCAAAGTGTTTCAAAAACATCTCTTTGGAATATTGCGTTTTACTATCGCTATTTCCACAATTTTTGTAGAGTTGAGCGCTCTCACACGCCTCTTTCAAATACAGACGACTCGCATTAACAATATCGTTTTCTGTTGCAACAGCCTCCGGTTTTGGTGCTGCAGGTATTGGGGCTGCAACAACAGCAACTCCTTTTTTTGCTGTTGTTGCCTGCTTGATGAAAGCAGCATGCGAAAGTTCTTTCTTTTTGGAAACTGACGCTGTCGATTTTATTGGTTGAACTACCGTCTCGGTTAAGTACTTGCACAGTAATTGACAAACTGTGGGGCGCTCTAACACGGCATGTGGCTTAACTGGCAGAGAGTTAGCACAAATAGACGGAACGAGGGCTCTGCCAACCACATCGCTGATCAGGTTTTGATTGGGATGCAGCTTCTGCTTTGTAAAGGGCAAGCAAAAGCGATCAATATCCTCTTCTACCTTCAATGTCAAGTACTGACATTCTGCATTGATCTCGTACAGAATTTCTTCGATTTCCAGTAGATATTTAATCATAGTGGCCGGATTCTAAGTATGCAATATATAAGCTAAATTAAAACTATTACAACAACGGCAACTAGACAACTTACGGCGCTCTTTTGATCGGCAAGTACATCCGTGATTTTCTACAAGAATGGACAAAAGAATTAATGAAAAATGTACAGTATTATTCATGTTTAATATTTACCCGATGCACCTTAAGATAATTCTTAAGACTGATCTGACAATAGATAATATCCTCGCGAAGCTTGTTTGGTATCTTGTAGTAATGTTTTAGATAATACCGAAAGAAGCGGTGCGCACAGTGCATGGATTCTGCCTCTCTCATCTTATCGAGAAACGCAGTGATAATGTCATGGCGCTCCTCTTCGGAGAAATCATTAAAATTTACGTTTTCCATGTTACACATTTGAGATCGACGTGTGTTTTGATTGTTGTGATGCCTTCTTGCCGCTTATTTTTTGTTGTCATCATATCGATATATCGATTGCTTAACGATATTGACGATGTCGATTCTTCAGCGATACTCTACTATATGATACGACGTTGTTTATCACTAAAATAGCCAGCAATGTAATTCATGATAAATTCCTCTAGAATCACGACCAATTTTTTTATTTAACTTGAATTGACTACAATTAATGGCAGATGTGCCTAAATTATATATGTGAATATGCATTTTTCTTTACACATTTGCAAGTACAAAGTATTCACTTTTACTCATTGCACCAATTTATTAATTGTACAAGCTGTGTGTAACACATGAAATAGTTTTCACCTGGTGCACTCACATTATATTTAAAAAAATAACTTTTGAAATTTAGTCAACTTTTTAGGGACATTTCAAATTATTTACAAGATTTTCTCTTGCGCAAAAGGTATGTAACCAGCAGCATTATTTTATTATTCATTAGCACTCTTTAAAAAATCCCAAAACTGGTACCAACATGAAAATTAATTAAACCAAAAGTGTGAGCTCAAGAAAATGTAATGATGGTTTATACCATTTCTAATAACTTTCATGTTTTTCTTTGTTAGCTGCCATATTTTTTTCTTGTTATACATTTTTTTTTGGCCCTTTTAGGCTTATCAACTATGCATCGTATTTGCAGATATTCCTAATGCCTGCTTTGCGATATCCTTCGCAACTTAAAGGCTTTTCAGAGCAAAACTTTCCCAAAAGCAGAGACCGCAAAAGGGTCGCACCACTTTCCATTTCCCACTTCCCGTGGACTAGACGCAGAATAATCTCTGACCAGCTTTGCGTCGCCACACCGACAAAACAACAAACTCGCTGAAAAGCCTCAGGCATACAGCAAAACAAAAACAAGCTAAAACTTAAGCTCTGTTCTACCTAGTCAAAATGACCAACAATTAGGCAGAATTTAAGTTTGAACTGCCAGCTCAAATCACTTAAGTATGCATTGACGATGAACATGAATACAAGTGTAGCAGTTAAAGCAGAAAGCCCATAAATTGTTTACGCTATTGAATGGGCAGCTTTAACATAATGACCTGTTGGGTGTAAACTCTCTATATACAGTTCCAGATAAATTTCGTGTGCATGTTAATCCTAAATTGATATTGCATTTACAATTTATTTAGCAACTTTTGAGATGCATTTATTGAAAATTGGTTAGGTGTACATAATTTATGCTTTTTGATTGGTTTTTTCTTTGTTAAACAGTTAAAAATAGAATAGATAAAATACATTTTAAAACACATTTCTTTAAACATTTTATTTTGTATAGCTTATTCATTTGTGCCGGTTTTCTTTTCTTTTGTGTGTTAATAAGCTTTTATTTCAGAAGAATAATTAAATTGTTTGGAAATAGCATAGTAAATATGACAAATTCAAAAAGGAACAAAATCCTTGATGTATATCGAAATTAGCTGTCATTATCTTTTATAATCGGACCGGTAAAAAGTGCAGCACATCTCATAGGTTTTGGTTTACGGTTTAGGTCCTTACTACTCGACTTGCTTGAGTCAGTATTAAATGCCATTATCTCCGATACCAACTTGTCTATCTCAGCATTATTTGAAGTGCGAACACTATTATGTGGTTTTAAAAACTTGATACAAATTTGAAATTTCACAAAGTCAAAGTCTTTGTCATGTAGCTGGTACATTTTAATGGAATCCTTAACCAAAACGGCACGTAGCTTCAAATCCGCGACCGTCCTGGTAAGCGCAGCGACCGCAAGGTAACAACGACTTTGCTCCAGGTGGTAGCCATCAGTTTGACAACTACTGATGACGGCTATCAGCAGTTGAGACAGCGGCTCTTCTAGAGCAGTTGCCAGCTTGGGCATGTCATCCTTGGCGAATGCGGCACCGGCTAAAGGAGTGAGCACAATCTCCTGGCGCTGCACGAGATGTGGCACTATTTGGCAATACTTTGCCACCGCCAATAGACTGGCCTCCTTAAAGGTTAGCTCCAGAGTATCATCTACCAGTACAGGCTGATGCTGCTGATTTTTATTTTTGGTATACAGAAATACGATCAACGAGTGCTCTCCAGACTTGCTATCATTCAACAAAAATCTCCAAGTTCTGTTCTTCTTCTGCGCCTTGGCCACTTTCGCTTGCTTACTGCACTCGAAAATCATTTGCTCTGCAAAATGGCGACTCACCGTTGCATTTGCATAGTTTGGCTCATCGGCGTAGTCCGGACAGATTTTAGTGAAGGTTTCCACCAGCTTTTGAAAATCAAAGATGCTCTTATCAGACATTTTAAGTTTCCTGAAAGATGAATAAATAATTAAACACAACATCACATTTTATATATTATTGCAACTACTATATATATACAACTAATATATATATATATAAATGTATATATATTACAGTTAATTATGATGGAATTGGCAAACTTATACATAGTTTCTTGGGGATGATACAATCGCAGATGCATACATATGTAAATATTTATACACTTTATCATTCAAGGCACACACATCTTTTCATCTTGATTATTTTTACTGACAGAGCTT
Organism: Drosophila nr. perissopoda 5 BK-2023a; assembly: GCA_035044105.1. NCBI lineage: Eukaryota > Metazoa > Arthropoda > Insecta > Diptera > Drosophilidae > Drosophila > Drosophila nr. perissopoda 5 BK-2023a. The sequence goes on from JAWNMK010000122.1 coordinate 2,466,200, forward strand.
TGTATACAATATTGCTTACATTTGTGTGGAGTCCAACTCAAACTATTTTTATTGATGACTTATTTCGAATTTATAATGACACCCAAGCAGATTGCCTAGATTGAATCTGCTGACGTTTCCTCAAGCAAACAAACAAACAAATCGTTATCAAAACAATATTTATAAGCAAATGGCGTAGTAGAAGAAAAACTCCTCATTGCATATGTTAACCAATATATATATATATATTTGTTGCGTACGTGCTTATCAGAACTCTTTTAAAACATTATGTATATCTTATGCGAAGTTGAATAAGTTCATACATTTTTAATAAATTTATTGAACAAGTTTTGGAATGCATATAACTAAATTAATATGTGGGTATAGAGGTTTTCATGTAATTTCTATTTATTATATTTATATAAAAATGTATAGCTTTTTTTTAACTTTTGTAGAACAAAATAAAATTTTAAAAATAATATTTTAAATCTTATAAGGAAAAAGTCCTTTAATTGAATTGCGCGGAGTGTATATGTGTTATGAAGATCTTAACTTTCTCACCACTTCTATTTCGCTTATTATACTGAAAGATATGATGTTCTCGTTTCTATGATTAGTCACGAACTGTGAAATCCCGATTTGTTTGTCAGGCGAGTTTAATTTTTTCCTTGTGTGCAGAGCTGCACCCAGCTTTTTGTATCGCCTTGCCTGATAGCTATCGGCTCAGCTTAGGAACGATATATTGGGCAGGAAGCGTACAATATTTGTATTTCTTTCTTAAACAAAACAAATATCTCGATCAGAGTAGTCTGATTTTACCAACAAACTTATTTTCTGCTAATCATTCGTTTTTAATTATTTAATATTTAACAACACTAATTTATGTTGCCCATACGATAATTTACTTCCCCTCCCTTTACGCTGATCTGGCAGCTCTGTGACCCAAAAAGCGGCGCGCGGATCAATTGAACAATTAAATACAAAAATATTTTGTGTGTATGCCGGTGATACTTATGTAAAAATCAATAAAAATCATTAACAATATGTACATCTTGTTTGTATTGTAGTAGTTAATTGGGAATATTAAATTGGCTGAATGAACTATTCGCAGCTGATAGGGCGATCAGCTGTAGTGACGAATCGCATGCAAGCTAGAGTTTGGTCACATTCAAACGGCATTTAATATATTACAGCGTTTTTTTATATTTTGATTTATAGTGCTTTTTATATTTTTTTGTTTTTTTCTTGTGCATTTTCATTAGTATATATGTTGCACATTTTATTTAATAGTGGTTGACGCCAAAAAGAAACTCGTATTTATGATTCTTAAGTTTGTTTTTCTCTTTTTTTCTTATTTTAGTTTTACACAGATTTGTATGTAACCTTTCTCCCTGTTTTCATAGGTTTTAAAATTCGAATTCTAAAACTTTGCCCGTTTTCTTTCATTTTCGAATTTAACACATTCTTTCCTTCAGATAATTTCAGTCATTGCTGCCTTGACCACTCAACTAACAAGTCTTGACCACCAGGTGGCGTTGAGTGCTCTACTCTTCCCTCCAAAAGGTGGTGCGTGCATATCTGTACCGCAACCTATCGATGCACTCGTCGATCAACAGCGTTTATACAAAGTTGTGGCGTACGATGCCTTCCCCGGTACGCCCTTGTGTGTGTAAATATCAGAATACAGCCACGGCGCGGATGTTATTGAGCTAATGCTAAAGAGAACCATGCATGATGAAATCAAGTAAGTAAGATAAAGCTAGAGTGTTCAACTAGAAGACAGAAATTTAAATACTTGCTTGTAAGCACTCTTACCGCCTGCAGCTTAAAAGCTTTAAGCTCTCGAGTTTAGAGACTTTAAGTTGCGTCACTCACATGAGATTTAGAGCTAGGAAAGAGAGTTCTGATTGAGAGTTTAGAATGAGAGATGAGATTGACAGCACGCAACTTAAATAAGCTGTATCAGACAATTTAATTTTGTGTGCCAACTTCTGACGCCAAAGGCCCCAGCATTTACATATGTAAATAGAAATAATAATAATATTTAAAAGTTTTAATTGTATGGGCCCGATTCACAGTAGAACACAATGTGGCTCCTTGTCATCACACTACTCATTTGCATACGAGTGGATTGGTTTTTGTTATTGACACGCTGGTCTTTGAGTTGTGATCAATTTATATTCGAAATAGTGGTATTGATATATCGCAATGCCAAAAAAATGAGCAACAGAATAGAAAAGCAAAATAGCATCGACAACAAAAGGCATAGCACAATGGGAAAAGCGTGCAAAGGGTGTTGCGCCAACTGACAAGTGACATTTTTTCAAATTGAATTTTTCATTGGGCCCCAAAGCGAAACGGAAATTCAACACCCAGTCACCAGTCAAGTACTGACGATGGGGCTATGATTGTCATTTATTCGTACACACACATGTATGTGTATTGAAAGTGTCTGGGCTTTAGTTGTCAACTTACATACATGACCATCGAATATTATAAATTATTCAGTATTAACAAAAATTACTACAGAATCAACATCGATTTGTGTATTTAAAATAGTTGAAAGATATCGTTCCCAACACAGACTCCCAAATGGAACCGGATTATAATACAATATTGTTTCCTTTTATATCGGCGGTTATGCTCGCAATTAACCGTCCCTTAAGCTTGGACGAGATTTCAGATGGAGTTATTTCGGTGCTCAGTTGGCCGCAGGGGAAACAAATTCCGGCCGCCCAGATCAAGCCTGTACAGAGGAAGAAGAAATAAGCATGTGTTGACCATAACTACAAATATATAAAATAAATAAATTCGATAGTTTCCAAAATAATAAAAATCCACAGTTTGAGTAATAAATTTATTACAATATATACGTGATATTTGTTAAATGATAGTCTTAAGCAGCCTAAGAGTTATTCTTGTTTATTTGCTGGTATCTGAGGTTATTTAAATCAATAACGCCGACTTGAATCTCAATTGGCGTTGGTTAACTTGACCGGCGTGTCTCTCATAGCTCTTGCCATGTTTGGCATCCAGACGCAGGCAGTGTGATACTGACTGTGCTGCAAGTGGAACCCATCCGATTGGCAGCTACTGATGAGCAGCTTGAGCACCTCAATGCTGCCCACCACACGTTCAAATCGTGACGTCAAAGCTGATGCCAAAGGTGTCAACATTACTGTCTCGTGGATTATTATGGGCTGGCAGCGGGAAGCATAGTGTGCTGGCGGCCCGCAGGCCGGACTGCTTGAGGGTTAGGTAAGTCTTCTTGCCCCGTAAATGCGGATTAAATTTCATCGGGCTCTTAAAGGATGAAAAAAAATGAATTTCCACATCGTTAGGCCTGCCGTTTGATGTGCCGCAACTTAATGCCAATGTCAAAGAGTATCTACTTGGCGCAGTCCAAGCTTTGAGTTTTTTCATCCCCATTCGTTTGCCGGAAGTTGACACAGATCTCACTAAATGTTCCACATGAGTTATTGAAGTCAAACTTGCTGGCAATTTTTAAAATACGCAGTGAAATTTAAAACCAAAAAAGGGACTGAAATATGTAGATATTTACATAAAGTGCGTTGTACAGAAATTCATGCATAAATTTGTTAATACAAAAATTTTAATTTTACGATGAAAATATAAAATTGAACTCAGATCTCGCGTTCAATGATCGATTGTTTGATTCTGTTGAGTCTAATGAAAAAATTGGCAGAAATGTTAACTGAATCGTCTCAATATATTCTCAAGTTGTGGATATCGCCAAAAATTGAATTAAATCGGATATGTTTTAAGTGTTATTTGCATTACATTTTAATTTTGATTGTTTATATATAATTTTGTTGCTATTATGCACAAGTAAAGGTTTTCAGTTTTCTGCGTTTATATTATTTTGTTTTTATAGTTTTTTTTAAATATGTAATTGTGAGTATATAATCGAATTCGGAAGTGAGCCTTTTAGTAACCAGATTATGCATTTCCGAGCACACATTTTACTGTGTTGCCGTTTGGTAATTGAGTTTGTATGTGTGTCAGAATACAACGACCGATTAAGTAATTTATTTACTGCGAAAGTACTGTGTTCATAACTGTATGTATGCGTGGTGCCCCTATTCAATATAATTAAGGTATTCACTATAGAGCTACGGATTGGTGACCAGAGAGAGAAAGAGAAATATACGTAGACAGAGGGACAGAGAAATAAAGAGAGAGAGAGAGAGAGTTATCTTATAGATTGCGAAGTTTTAATACTTTTGCGGATATTTATAGTTAGGTTTGAGCCACACAACGGCTATATACATATATATGATCGGATCCGTTCTCTTAAATCAAGACAGCTTCAAAAGTTTGTACAGAGACACGTAGGGGATCCACATAAATAAATTGTATGACCAATTTCAGACATGAGTGTTGTCAAAACAAGGGGTGTCTTTTAAATGCGGCTGTAGGGGGCACCCAGAATTTTAAATAAAACTCGCCTGTATATGATATGGCGAACATACATAAATCCCAATTAGGTGGGGTGTTCATACTGACATACGACTAAGCGTATGGTATACATATATAGAACATATGATCTGAGTATACTAGTCGAACTAAATAATACAAATTCCCGTAAGATTTCATTTCAATTTCATATTTCATAACAGTTATTTTTAAAGTAAAGCAAGTATGCCTATATGGAATCAAGATTAAACTTAAGATTAACAATAAGATAACTTGGGGTTATTTAATTTATTTTTAATTGTTTTTAGCTTATAGTTTGGTTATATATCTAAAGAAGTCCCTGACTAAAAAAAATATATAGATTCTGGATCAGCAATATAGCCATGTCCGTCTGTTTATATACAAATTAGTTTTCGTTTAATGAAACGTGGCATGAACCTTTCTTTTTGCAACATGAAACTGTTTTGTCTAACTAGTTATCTTGACCAAGCTCATGAAATATGTGTGTATATAAAAAATAAATAATTTATATTTTATTGTTTATTTTTTAACAATACACTTTGCAATACCCACTAACCTTTGTGGAAGCATCACCTCAATAACATCGTTACTCACATATGCGCACAAACTGAATTAGGTAAATTGTCAGAAACCAGAGACGTAGGTCTGCAGAACAATCGTACCCCTGTTCCACAGCCGAACAACGCAGAGATTTTTCAATTGAGAGCAGCGCAGAGAGAATATTTTGCTCCACTCTCATCATTTATTATTTTTTTGGTACTTGACATAATTATTGCATATTTAGTTTAAATGCGGATCTCTTGTAGTTTCAAAGATTTTTGTACTTAATTTGTATGCATTTAGGTGGGCAAATTAAAAATATATTGCTTTATTTATAAAAATTGTATTGCCGTTACACAAAAAATCGATTAAAAAGATAATTTTACCGTTAAGAATGTTTCGATAATCAAATATTGATTATTACAATGAAATGATTCGTAATAAGTTGAGTTGATCTTTTCACATAACAGAAGATGAGAACGATCAAAATAATAGTTTTCGGTGTTTTATATACATATATATAATATATGATCACTTTAAAAAGAATCTAAATAAAAATGCTGTCAGCAACCCTCTCAGGCCTACTTTATAAAAACATACATACATAGTATATACTCACATATATATGTAAATTCCGTGTGGAGTGCAAACAAGTGATCAACATGCAGGTCGGGTAGGGTGAATACAATGGGGATCTTTCAATAATGTGTATGTATGTGATTTGTATGTGTTTAAGTTTTCTAGGTAGTTACTCGCTCGCGGTCAGAACCCTCTCAGTAAATCATTATTAAATTAAATTGTATGTAAAAATGATAGACAGGCTTCCTTTGCCGAAGCTTAGTTTAAATTACTCGTATATCTGCTTTAATGGGCATCAACTGGCGTTTTGTTCATGAATATCTATAGTGGCATATGCTCCACAGCCGAGAGAGATTCAGTTGGATGTTAGCAAGTGGCCCGTTTGGGTGTCGTGGGTGCGTGAAATTTCCTTTCTTTCAACTGTAATCCATTGTGTAATAAATAAATATGTGTCTACTCTCTGCACAAGTTATAAATAACTAACAACAAAAACATTATTAAAAGCCAAACACAGATTAACAATATCCTTTATATAGTATATATTATAAAATAATAAAGATACTAGTGAAGCAAATGTTTACGAATTAAAGGAATATGTACATATGAATGAGTGCATTTTAAATGTATTCCTGTTGTGTGCTTACAGATCTATAATAGTAAACACAGGCTAATCATCAGAAACGAATCGAATTGAGTTAACATAATGTCCAGTAATTGTGGGAACGATGGCGACGGAGGAGGAGATCGACAAAAGCATGATCCCATTGAGATGGGTAAACTACTGTGCCCAAAAGACTTAACCACCACAGGACAATCAGCAGAGGACACTTCAGTCACATCAGCAAGTCATCAGGTAATTTATAAATGAATTTAAGAAACAAATTTATAAATCAATTAATTGGAGAATGGGTCCATTATTTTATATCGCTTGATTATATAACTATTACTTATTTTTAGTTAACAAAAATCCAGATTCCCGATCGTGGTAGTTGGAGCTCAAAACTAGATTTCATATTGTCTGTAGTCGGTCTTGCAATTGGTTTAGGAAATGTTTGGAGATTTCCCTACTTGTGCTACAAAAATGGAGGTGGCGCGTTTCTCCTGCCATATATTATAACATTGTTTTTAGCTGGTATTCCCATGTTTTTTATGGAACTGGCGCTAGGCCAAATGTTAACTATCGGCGGTCTGGGAGTGTTCAAAATTGCTCCAATCTTTAAAGGTGAGCATGTTCTTGTGAAAATTTTGACTAAGATCATATATTACAAACGAGTCCATTCTATTGTCTTAAGGAATTGGATATGCTGCTGCTGTTATGTCCTGTTGGATGAACGTTTATTATATTGTTATTCTGGCTTGGGCAGTGTTCTACTTTTTCATGTCAATGCGAACTAGTAAGTCCATCGATAGCCATTATCGAGACACAAGTATATAGATAAATGCATATTACAGATGTTCCTTGGCGAACGTGTAACAATTGGTGGAACACCGTCAATTGTGTCAATCAGTATGAGAGGAAAAATCTGGTTTGCTGGGAGAAAATGATTAACGGAACTCAGAACAAGATTTGTTCCGTGGCAGCCGCGAATATTTCCTCAACACAGCTGACAGATCCAGTTAAAGAATTTTGGGAGTATGTGAAACATTTCAATACATTATACTAATCAGAAAAATATATTACCTAATTTGAAATATGTAATTTGAACAGGCGTCGAGCTCTACAAATATCCTCTGGAATTGATGAAGTAGGCCACATTCGTTGGGAACTCGCTGGCACCTTATTACTTGTGTGGATACTCTGCTATTTTTGCATTTGGAAGGGAGTCAAGTGGACCGGAAAGGTCGTCTATTTTACGGCACTCTTTCCGTACGTTCTACTGACTGTTTTATTAGTTCGTGGCATTACTCTACCTGGCGCTCTGGATGGTATCAAGTATTATATAATTCCCAACTTTTCAAAACTATCTAATTCCGAGGTAAATATATAATCTGGGCATATATGTAAATCAATAAGATACAAATGAATTTGATAGGTTTGGATTGATGCGGTGACACAAATTTTCTTTTCGTATGGCTTGGGCCTCGGAACATTGGTTGCCTTGGGAAGCTACAATAAGTTCACCAACAATGTATACAAGTAAGTTAGACTTGCATATTATAAACCTGATTTAATTCTCCAATTACAATTAACATAATTTAGAGATGCACTAATTGTGTGTACAGTCAACTCAAGTACAAGTATGTTTGCTGGATTTGTGATATTTTCGGTTATTGGATTCATGGCTCATGAGCAACAAAGGCCAGTAGCCGAAGTGGCAGCATCAGGTTCGTAAATTGCTGTAGCTATGCATATTGATTGAGCATAATTTCAAATTTATTATTATACACCTATTAATCCGAGACTCTGATTTTCTACAGGTCCAGGGTTGGCGTTCTTGGTGTATCCATCAGCAGTGTTGCAGCTGCCAGGATCTCAAATATGGTCATGTCTGTTCTTCTTTATGCTGCTTCTAATAGGTTTGGATTCCCAGTTCTGCACGATGGAGGGCTTCATTACGGCTGTCATAGATGAGTGGCCACAATTGCTGCGTAAACGCAAGGAGATTTTTATAGCAGTTGTTTGCTCGCTAAGCTATTTAGTTGGATTAACCTGCATAACGCAAGTAAGTCATATACATTTATGTATTTCATGTATAAGTGAATATAAAAAAAAACCAATAAATTCTTGCTTATTTATATAAATAAATTGCATATTTTCAGGGTGGCATGTATATTTTCCAAATACTCGATTCGTATGCCGTTAGTGGCTTCTGTTTACTTTGGCTGATATTCTTTGAGTGTGTCTCAATATCCTGGTGCTATGGAGTTGATCGATTTTATGATGGCATCAAGGACATGATTGGATACTATCCCACAGTGTGGTGGAAGTTTTGCTGGTGTGTCACAACACCCGCAATATGTTTGGTAAGTCGACATTTAGTAAAATACTTCTTAATTTATATTTTTTTGTATGTTTTTCTTGTTTATCGTGTCTTATCTTATCTCACAGGGAGTGTTCTTCTTTAATATTGTGCAATGGACACCAATTAAATACCTAGACTACAGCTATCCATGGTGGGCACATGCGTTTGGTTGGTTCACGGCATTGTCCTCGATGCTTTATATTCCAGCATATATGTTCTGGTTGTGGAAACGAACGCCCGGAGACTTATGCGAAGTAAGCTTTCCATTCATATTATTTAATATTTAAAATTGATATCTTTCAATACATTTTTGCCAATGCATATTTTTAATTGAAAATCTCGCGAAATAAATTATAATTAAGCTGTCGTTTTCACTTCGGTGGTCGTTAAATTATAATTATTTTTATAAGTTTTAAGAGAAATGAAAAGCCATCAATATCAAATGTGGACAATATTAAAAATCCTCTCATTAAATTCACTTTTCAGAAAATACGTGCGATTGTTCGAATTGATGAGGACATTCCGCGGTTACGTGAGAAAATGCAACAGGAGGCATACGCTAAGGAAGTTGAGTTTAATTCATAATAGGTTTAATCAAAAAAATGTCTAAAGTACTCGCCAATTTGACAACATCAACGCAAATTGCCCAATTTTTATATATTTTGATACAGTTGTCGTACTAGAGTTGTTTGTAAGTAATATATTTTGTTTTTTGCTTGTAAAATCAACAGCAGTAAATTTTAAACATTTATAATCAATTCATGTTTGTAAGCTTGCGTTTCCTTTATCATGATGTTGAAATATTTTTAATTAGTATAGGTTAGTATTCAGAGTGTAAACTATTGTAGAATATATTGTTTTCAAGCAAATAATTTAAAACCATCAGCTTAATGACGAATGCAAGACAATTAATCAAAATTATTAATTTGATATAAGTAAGTACATATGACTAATGATTTGTATGCATAAGTTTTTATCAAATATTAAGTGTTAATGCTGAGTAATATTCCGATTCCTATTCTGTTTTCTTATTGCTTAACATTTGCCTATACTTACATGCATACATACTCGTATTATAATAGATGTTACGTACCTTTTGTATACCTATGCACGATATTTCGTCAGTGGTTTACTAGAATTTATTGATAAATTTAATTTAATATTATTCTTAAAATTTAGTGGTTACTTAGTAATAATATGCCCATCGTACACATATACATATATATATATATATATGTTATATAATGTTATAATATACCAGACATCAAAAATGCTCACCTACATACATTTATTAAAATGCATAACTCTACGATATCAAAGCATCATCAGTGCACATACAAAGACTTCATAAAAAGTGGTTTATGACGTTAGAGTATGTACATACGTATACTTATGAATATATAAAGTATTTGCGGCATTTAGTTGCCATTACTTTTTTAATATGTTTAGACGTAAAATGCTTGTGTCAATTAGTTTAATTTCTTATTTTCAATCATGAAAAAATATATAATAAAATGTTACTATTTTAATTTGTATGATTTATGAATTGTTGAAAGGCTTTTGTTTGTTACTTTTACAACTGATAAACAAATTTAAACAACTATTAAATTCTATTTTGTATCACATGGTATATAAAAATAATGGGGACCTAGAAAATATTGGTGTCCAGGACTGACATTAGAATTAGACCATGCCAAAGCTCGTCTAATTTTATTGGCATCTTAAATTTAAAACTTGTCTTCAGCGTATCGTGATTTTATGGTTGTTAGCTCTTTGCTCAGAGTTTAAGTTGAGCTCCGATAGTATTAGTTAACCATTATTTTTGAGTGTTCAACGAAAGAGGAGCTCAGAGGCGATAAGCTTAAAATGTTAACGCATATCTGTGTTTGTTTTCTTCGGTAGCAGTAACGCAACTAACAAGGAAGTGAACACAAAGGTTTGGCTATCAGTGAAACAAGTTCCGCTAAATAGAGAAACTCATCAGGTTAGTGTGAGTGTGTTGTTGGTGGATAAAGTTCACAGTTCGATTTAATGGCACGGATGAGCTGACAACAAAGCAAGCCGGCTGCAACACAGGCAACACAATGAAAACTCGCAACAGTAAATATAAGTCGACAGGCAGGACACCAGCTAACGAAAGCTTGTGGTCTCTGTTGCGTCACTTCAAAGCTGTGGCACCAACATATCACTGTTCTAGTTAGTGTGCGAGGCACCTCCATAAACTAAAAGTGATTGTTCCATTGTGTGCCTGCTTTGTGCTTTGCATTATTGGCAAGTTGCAAAAAAAAGAAAACCAGGAGTACAAACATAAATCCTATCTGTGTATAACATTTCTTGATTAATATCTGTACTACTACCAAAATAGTGCCACGACCTGTAATGGTTCTTAAGTTAGACACGCATTGTCAGATATGGCTAGACTGCCTCAGATATTAATGTTATATTTGTATAGTTTATAAAATCATTCTCTGCTTTCATATTCTGAAACTCTATATCAATAAAAAAAAACACAATAAAGCGACACTGATACCCGAAATAAAAAATGAAAAAGCCGATAAAGATTGTGTACAGAAAATATACGTTCAAAGAAGCATTACAATACAAGTCTTATCCAGCTGGTAAACAATAAATAAACGAAGTTTGGAGGTGTATTGGGGAGTTAACAGCCAAGCTGTGCAATTTCTGTTCTACAACTTGCAAACAACCCACAAGTTGGTGTACATATTCGTTTGATATTGGACCACTTCACGGCTAAATGAGTCCCCGGGGCGTATTTGAAGCACTCACATAACCTTAAACAAAGTGCTATGTTACCGTTACACATTTCTTGTTGCTAGTTCTTTTTGGCTGTTGTACCTGCCGGCCTATTGTACCGACATTTGACAAAATTTAATTGATTTCTGCTTGACTGCTTTTGTTTTTCCATGACTTACCCGAGGTTTGCCATATAATTAGGATGAACACAAATGCGAGAGAGCAACTGAAGCACACAGCACCACAATTCACCATGTCCCGTGAGATTTTTGGGAGGGCTTAGGCTGTCCCTAGTGTTTGTTGCTGACGTTGATAATATTAATTACTTTGAACCCTAGGCGTTTCTAATTAAGACGTACTTTATCGCAATTATTCGAGGTCGGCTAAATTCTAATTGGCATTTGTGATGCTACAGTGAAAATAATATTATTTTGCTGTGGGGTAAATACAGAAAAAAATATGATGAATAACAACGTCTAAATTAAAGTATTTCATAATTATAAAAAATGCGACACTGTATTCCCATTTATTTCTGTCTATCAACTTTGTTCATTTGTGTTAAGTGAGATGAAAAACTGCAACACTGTTTTCAGCTCTATCATCATATTTTCAGCTGTGCTGATGAAGTCGTAAATAATGTTTAGGAGAACTACCGACTACCCGACGCTTACCAAAATGCTAATTAACTATAAAAATCGATAAGATGCAACTGTGCTCACAAAGTTCTTGAGATAGTTGAAAGTTTCAAATGCTTATGTTGCATTTTATATAAGGCTTCCAAAGAGGATGACAAATTCTTCTTTGGCAACATTTAGCCATTATATATATGGGACGGACATTGATGAGACTTAGTCTGCTCAAGTTTGTTTCTTATTTGATATGCTGATATTTTTTGTACAATTCGCCAAACTAAACTAAGTTGCGACATTAAAGTATACATATTTTGTGCCCTCTGGACTATTATTATATCCTCTCAACTCCGATTTTATTTCGACCCACTGACAATACTGAATGAACATGGATTTTCGTTATTCACTTTAATTTTATTTATTTTCCTTGCAAAGCCATTATTTACTGAAGGGAATTGACACACGCGTAAGCACATATGACCCAATGTGAATACCAACACTAAGCCATTTATCTACCTACAAATGTGCAACAGCAGAGATACATACATACATATACACACATAATGTATGTGTGCGTGTGAATCTTAAAGCTCCTCGTTTATCTTTCATGGCATTGTTACGAATTCTTGGCAAATGCTTGTCATGAAAAGTGCTCCTTGAGTTGAGTGGACACTGCTGTAAAGTCACAGACTCAGAGTCTTGAGTAAACCGATTGGCTAAGAAAATGGTCAAATGTTGTGGAAGAAATGCGTAACATTAAGAAGCACTGTTTAAATTAGGACTCGCACTAAGTTGTACAAACTGTGAAGACATTACTGTCAATCGACTGTATGCAGTTCCATGCTTCATCTGGGATCTGATTGAGCCGCGTGTCAGTCTGGGCCCATAAATTTGTGTGTAGCAACCAGTCCCACATGGAACAGACCGAGACAGCCAGATTGTGCCCCCAGACGATAATAAATTGAACTGTAATTGAATTGCAAACACTTGAGAGTCAAAAACCGCCGAGGAAACGCATGAATATTTTACGTGAACGTTTTGCCACCGAAAACAAAGAACAAACTGAAGTTCTGTTCGAAGTGTTCTTTTTTCCGAGCACAAAATACCCATGCAAAAATATTGTCGCTGTCACTGTTTGTTTTTAGCCTAATATATTCTGTATATCGACTTTGGAGATACCATGCCATCGTGAAAAATCAGAATATAGTGATTAACAAAAAAGTTTATTTTCTCTTAAGTAATTTGTAAGAAATCAATAAAAACTGACAATAATTGGTTTACCCTTTGATGACAATGAGAAATGGAGTCAAATGGCAGTGTTATTTTCCAGGGTATACCAACCTAGTGAAAATTTTAAGATAGCGAAAAAAGCTCTTTTCCAAATTATCCACAAAATATGCAAAAACGGAAAATAAATTTCGTTGGGGGAGCAGTTGGAGTCTGCCAAATATTCATTTTACTTCAGGCAAGCCGAAGCAGAATACTATGTACACTGAAGCGTGTGAAAAACGATGTCAGCACGTACTCGTATCCGTCATATGAAAAGCGAAAGGAAAGTCCTCAGAAATTGGCAAAAAAAAAATCGAAATGAATTTTTTTTTAGGTGCCATTGCGAGGACCTCGAATCGACTGCAAGTAACTGCCTCAACTAAGAGAAAAACAAGTGAGAATGTTCTAGTCGAGTGGGCTCGACTACGATATACTCTGAACCCAGTTGTTAAATGTATTCTATTATTATTGGCAAATTTCCCTTTAAAAAGTACCAAATGTACCAAATTTGTAAAAAATGTGAGCAGGTAGGCAAGTGCACTCTTTACACATGGCAGGACCAGGAACTACAGACTAAAAAAACACCAAGGCAGTGCATATTTTTATTCACACGACCGAACTGACCCGAACTGGCTGGCTACAAACACGTGCATATATGTACATACACACCTATAATTGTAGGTAACGGGGCTCTGCAGACTACACACAAAAACATATTTACGCTTGCGTCGATTCTCATGCCTCTCTTTCTCACACATGCATATCAATGCAAACAAAAAATGCTTGCGGCTGCTGATAGAAATAAAATCAATATGAGAATGTATTTTCGACTAAAACTTGGGTATTTCTAATCTGATCTTGATAAAATTTATGTAGTTTATGCATTACATGCATATGTATATTCTGTATTAATTAGAAGATTCTGCCTTTAAAATTCTAGCATTTATTGATATCGGAAATCGAAATGTATCGATATTCGAGGAACGCAGAAAGTTGTCGATAAAGAAAAGCAAACTTGATATGCGCCGGGTATACGAGAACCTATATTCCAAATTTATCTAGCTCTTATAGTCGCTGGGATCCTCGTGTTTATAAAGACATACGGACGGACAGATGGACATGACTATATCGACTCTGTTGTTGATCCTGATCAAGAATATACATACTTTATGCTTCCTTCTGCATCTTACACACATTTCCACAACACCATTATACCCTCTTTACCCGTTTTTACTGGGTTCAGGGTATAAACAAACCGGAAGTGTAAGCAATTGCAACCAAAAAGCGAATGAAGATCGAAAACGTTGAAGTGGTCATGCATGAACTGTAAATGACGATTTGCCAATGTGTGTGTGTGTGTGTATGAATGCTGCGTTTGCTTGATAGTTTCCGCCGGATGTGTCACGAGTGCGCCAACGCTTACGTACTGCGAAAGAAAAATAAATTGAGTAGATCTTATGCGAATATATTTATGACTTAAGGCTCCCATCTCTTATAGGGAAATTCATGCTCCCTAAAACCGTCTTAAAAATTAGAAACATCCAATAAATTACGGAGAGGTAATATAAGATTTTCTAATAAGATCTGGTTATACTCTACAGCTAATAATGGGTACATAAATGATATGTACTCAATTGTCCAACGCCAAAAGCAACGTCCGACCTTTTGGTCTTTCGCAAAAGCATATAAACTGCGTGACTAAGCACAGCCAAGTACGGATTGGGTCACTTATACGCAGATTGCACATACGACATGTTGTCAATATTTATGATTTCCAATGCTTGCCCATTCAAATAGCTACAATTTTACATTGATTCACTTTTTCTTTGTTTTGAGTGGCAGCAGTAATTTTGAATACCCTCTACTTAGACAATTTAGCAAAAGGGTATAATTAATTCGCAATCAAGAGGTCTACACATATTGTTTGATTGTTCTATCAAAATATCGGTTATCTGTTGAATGTGTGACATTGGGAGGTGAACGTGAAATCATGCTTGATATACAAATGAATTAATTTAAAAAAATGCTTTCTCGTATGGTAATTTTATGTATGATTGCTTTGCTCCGGCAGGTAATTCAGGCATGGAAAATTCATTTCGTCACTCGCGTCTTTTGCTGTACGTGTTATCTGGAAATATATATACATATATTTCCATGTGTAATTCAACCTAAATAAATTTTCTTTTCCCATATTTGCGAGTAACTGTCAGTCAGCAAGTTTACTGTTCAGTGCGTGGATGTGGATATTTGAGCTGGGGCCTCCTGTTCCCAACAGTGCAAATGTTATTTCTCTTAACGTGAATATGCCATTATAGTACACATATATAAATACGCACAGAGTCGTACATAGTTACATGTGCGCTGTGTTCTTGAGGAGTCCATAAAGCTTGTAGCTTTTATGATTGCTGCTGATGCCGTATTTCTCGTGAAACACCTCTTACCTCTTTTCCCATAAGCGCCATCGGCACATTGTCATATTGCATGAGATAACGACTTGGCAGATGGACAATTGACAGCTACATGCATATCCCTTTCCTTATATGACGATGCGCAGCGCTGTCGATGGTGCCTACCTGTACCAAGTGTCTCCATTGGGGGCTGTTGCCTTTTATGACGCATGAAAAGCGAGCGAGTCGTTGTTGCTTCTGCTGCTGCTGTTGCTGTTGATGTTGCTTTCACATCTTCCGCTCTGCAGGGCTTCCACCCGATGTGTACTCAACATCAAATGCATTTCGCAAGTGCGACTGGCAGTAACAACAAAAACTTGTTGATTGTCGCTCAGGTGCAAAGGCAACAACTCAAACCAGCAAAACGTTGCGAAAGTGTGTTAAGTGTAAATGCATTTCAGTCGAATTTGCTGCGACTTTAAACTTTAGTTCCCAGGCAATTAACAGAAAAACGGTGAACTTTAAATACAGAGTAAACTTCACAACTGTTCTAATGAAACCAGTTTGAAGCCTGACAGCATGGAAATTGGATCTATACTCGTATGTGGTGTGCAAGTGAAGTACACAAGTGGTTTGCTGGTTTGGCAATGATAGACGACTTCTGAATGCAATGTCAACAAATGTCGAGTGCGTTTCCGTCAGTTGAGGAAATTAAGTAGAAAGATCATGATTTTCTTGCGGCATTTGCTATCTGATGCACCTAAACTATATTTAAATTGATATTTAAATACTCACATATGTGCTTGTGCTCGAACAAAGTAAACACGAACTTTCATTTGGTACCTGACACACCTAATACATATCAAACATGTATATCAGGCACGTTTTTGTCTTTGTGTTGTGATTATGTCCCCCCTTTCTATGGGATAGAACAAATACGTGACAGATACACACAAACACCCACATGCATATAAACATGTACATAGAGATTTGCATGTGAAAACCTCGTTCTCCACTAGCTATTTACATACTTCAATGTGTACAAGTATTCTCCCTAAAGATGCGCTAGGGTGATAATAAATAACTACTCTTGTAGTCTTTTGACTTTTCGACCAATTGTTTGCCATACAGCTGAACATACAAATGATACTTATATAGTTATCCTAATCCAAATGTTTGGGGGAATGAAGAAACTACCATTGTTGAAAATACTTCTTTAGTCATGCGGCTTCTTAACAACTGCTTAAATGCCAAGTAAGCACAATGTACGAATGCTTTGCTTATGGGGCTTACGTATTAGTTACACCTCTGGTGCGCACAGGCTCTTAATTGCAAATGTGTTTGCCAAAATAGTTGAGGCCATTTCATGGTCGAATGTGCGTGCCAAATTGGCCAGCAGCACTAGTAAATCAATTTCATGTTCCAAGCACTCACGCACAGATCAAAAGCAGATGCAGAAACGCCTTGAATTATAGTTGAATGCCTCTGGTTGCTCATTTACGTTGTGTTACGCACGCTGCCCGTAAACAATCGACAGCACAGCAGGGCTCTTACTTCTGCCTCGACGATGTTCCATTTAGTGCAAGCAGCTTGCATGTGAGCAAATGGACACAAACATAAGCACAAGCTCAAGTACACACGTATGTAAATGCTGAATACAAATACTTGGAACTGTGTGCTTAGCTATAACAGAAGGCAAGCTGCTTATGACAGGACTCCTCAAACAGTTGGTGGTGAAAGGACAATGCGCGCATGACTAAGTCGGCAGGAGCACTTTATATTTATAGGACTTGACAGAACTGCATTGACCGAATTTGGCACAAATTGAATGGGATTGAATGTTAAATATAACTTAAGAATTAAGTATATATATATTTTAAATAAATTGTATACAAACGTTCCTAGTTTGATAATTATTATCAATCTATGTTGATTGCCTTATTTGACCACAACGAATAATTATTTGAAATAATTCCAAAATTGTCTGCCATTTGCAATGTAAATTGAAGAAATTCTCAATTATAGTGTTTAATATCCATGTGGGTACTGCTGTGATGTGTCCGTGACTGTGTGTGTGTGTGTGTGTGTGTATGTGTGAGAGAGGAAGCAAAGACAACAACTCTCGGCACCAACTGTGATTTGCAATGTCCTGTGGCTGGGCAATAGACAATTTTGCAAATTTCCTAATTGCACTTGGTTTGGCTGGCTGGAAATGATGTCGCTCGGTTTACCACACAGCCAACCATTTTGGGGTGAACGTCAATTGATGTATTCTGACCAGGGCGGACCAGGGCGGGAAAGGGCGGACCCGGGCGGACCAGGGTGGACCAGGACGGACCAGCACATGTCGCATCACTTTGAGGGCCAATTTGATTTTAGATTTGTTTGCACTTGTAATGGCTGTTCTTGTGGGAGCTTAAGGGCTTAAAGCTGATTTTAAGTCGAAGTTCAATGAAATGTAAAGTATATTTAAATGCCTTATAAATTAAATAACAATCGTTACTGTGTATTGTAGTATTAAATGGGATGATGATAACAATGCGGCGGAAAAATCAATAACATCGCCTAGAAATCATTTTTTTTTATTACTGGCAAGTAAAAGTATCAAATTTGATTTGTCATTTCCTTATCCTTCTGGAGGGAAGGGAATCGCTGAATGAAGTGTGAGTATCTTTATTATGTTTTCCCCCATTAATTTTCTTTCCGCTTTTTCCCTCGATTGCTTTTGTTTGATTGATTTCATTGAACTTGATTCGTTTGAACTTTAAATATTAATTTAAAAAATTGAAAGTGAACTTTTTTTGTGCATTTAATTTTTAATATATGTATGTAAATGTTGTGCAACAGCAAATGTGCTGAGTGTGTATATGTTGTGTGTGTGTGTATGGCCTTAGGGCACATATCTGTTATATCCGCATTCTATTGTGCTGTCGCTTTGTATTATTCCAATATGGGCGACAGGAGCAAATACAAATCACGAACTTCCTGTTCATAGATAATTGCAATTTCAAAGCCTGAAACTAAATTTGAATGGTGAAGAACAAGCCCATTTGATCCCATTACAGTCCAGGTAGTTCCCTGCAAAGGCCGACATTAATGCCGCGAGCTGTCAGGGCATTCGATTATTTTACCGGTGCTAAGCCCGTATTTTCCGATTTTTATTTTCCTATCAAAGAGCCCTCAAACAGCAGCGAACTGTTTTGGATTTCGCTTTAATTAAAAATACATATATAATCAGGCATTACGCGGCTTTGTCTGGCTCAATTTTATTCCTTTGAACTAAACTTTCAACAATGAACACAATTTTCGCCGATCCATTGGCAAATAAAAAAGTTTGGTGCAGCTGTTGTTACTTATTGTTATTTGCTGGAAACAATAATTATAATTAGTCCTTTTGATGATGTGCTGAGCTGAACGGCACGATAACAGAGTCAACAGACATGAATGAACTCGGCAGATTAAAAAGCATGAATTACACAGATTTATGTCGGCAAAGTTTAAGTTTTGCCATATTTACCAAGGGGGCGTGGCTATGGGAATGTTTCAACTGAAAGGCGAGAGAGAAACAAGTAAAAATTGTACAGCATTTTTCTCATTATAAATGTCATCAAGCATTCTTTTTTCCAGCAACTCGGCTTCAGTTGCTGGTGGACAATATTTATGGTTTTTTTTGGGGGCTTTTGTGGGAACAATGCTGCTACTTGGTGGGTGTGTGGGGTGGCTTAACTGCATGACAGTTGTCATTAATGCTGAAACTCGAACACAACGTACCATTGGGGAATGGCATTTTTAATAAAACGAAATTAAACGGGAAATTGAAACCGCACGGCCTGTTAATGAGAAAGCTATGAAATGACGGTCGTGTCGTTAACGAGCGACTTCAGTTTTGCTGCCTGGTGTCAGTTGATTGCCAACTTCTCGTTAAGGTGTCCTTAATAACAAGTTGTTAGAATTAATGACAAACATCATCATAAACAATGGCATCATTAAATGCTCACTTTAGCCCAAACGGACTCATTTATGCCATACACTATAGGACTAAAAATGATGGCATATTAAAAAATAGTACCTATCTATGCAGCTTCTTAGAACAGAAGATTTTTGGTGCAGATATTTTCATTTTTATTTTCCTGTTTCAAGAAGAAAATCCCAAAAAGCACCATTCTATTTACAATAACAGTGCTAAGAAGCACTTAACAATAATATTTTTTTTTTTGAATTGTTTGACTTTGCAGGAGAAAAGAAAGCCCAAAAAAGTGTGCGCAACAAAGCCTAACTTGTAGACAGTTTAAGGCACAACAATTAGTGTCTCTATTATGCTACAGCTGAAAGCGGTAACAATAATAATAAATAATCGACCGAAATGAACATAGGAGAGGTCAGAGAACCCCAAAGCCAAGTGAATGCTATCAAAACAAAAAACTTAACTCCTCGTGTAAACAACAAAAACGTTGTTATCAGACATTGATGGCTTTGGCGCCGTCAAGGCCCATGAGACCGAGACCGGCAAGAAACATTAGCGGAGATTGGTCTTAGCTGCCGTTGTAAGATAGTGGGTGGTGGGGTGCCTCGTCTCGTTAAAATTTAAGCAAGTTTCAATGGACTGTAAATGAATGAAATTTACTTGGCCTATGGCTTAGTTTAAGAGCGTTAGGCGCCAGCATTGCTCTTATCGTCCCGATTGCCAATATCTGTTTCTATTTGTGCTCTACGTTGCTGTAGGAAAGCCAGCTGCATTTTCTTTCTTTGCAAGTGCTAAAAGTAGTAGAAAATAAAAGCAAGAGCAGAAGCTTTATGTAGTAAAAAAAAGGAACTTTGGTGAACTTTCTCATGCTGACTGAATTTTGATTTACGACCACTTAACGTTTTTTATGGCCCCAGACAGCAAACTGCGATTGTGTTTGTGGCAGCATTTATACTTACAGTTACATAAAACCGATCCCGAGGACAGTGTTTGGCTCAGTTTTCCATTACCGTAGAATACAGTTGGAGCTTAGTGTGTGCGTGTGTGCGCATTACAAATAGCTTATTTTTTACAAAGCTATTTTTAAGTTAAGTTAGGTTAAGATAAAGTGCGAGCACGGTGACCCATACTGAATTCGATTGCTACTGACGAAGAATTAAAACCTTAAAGTAATGGAAAATGCCTAGAAAATGGCTGCTTCTATCAAATACATATTGTAGGCCAGTTTATTACTGCTAGAGTAAAAATGTGTAAGCCTATGACCTTCCTGGTTAAGAAATCAAACACGAGAATTGAGTTTTATTTCAATTTATTTTATGGAAATGACTTTGGTTTTACGATATTTGTTTTGCTTTCCTAAATATTAATTCGATTATGTTTGTTATTCTGTATATATTAATTGTGTGCGTTTACCAAACACATTTAACTGTTTTTTTTTTTTTTATATATTTGTGGTATTATATGTTCTGTCTTCAACTTAGAAATGAATTTAAATGCACATTTCACACTGCGCAACGATAAGTGTTATTGTATTAATATTTACTCTTAGTGTCATATTTGGTATTAAAGGTTCAGAGTTGAGAGTGTTGCCTCTTGACACATGTGTTCATTTTATTATTGATATATTTTACGAATAATTGTATTTTATTATTATTGTATGCTGTATAATTAATTATGACAATTACCATCATAGTAAGTATAATACAGATGCAAATTACTTCGTTAGCGATTCACTCACTTCGCAATTCACAAAAAAAAAAAAAATGTTATCGATTTAATGTTTGAATGCGCTTTAGCAGTTAACCTATAAATAAACAGTTAGAAGGCAATCAAAACATAAATTTAAAATTTAATTAATAGTAATTGTGCTTTTAAAAGTAAATTATTTGGATATATGTATCTACATACATATGTTATGTCTACGTATGTATATATATATGTATGTTTAAAGCACTTTATACATATGCCTATTTAATGAAGAGTAATTAACATAAATTGTATTTATAGTAAATTCAAAGCAAGTAAATTAAATAATAAATGTATTGCAATGTGATATTTTCAGAAAACACAGTTTTAGAAAATTCAACGTTAAATAATTGTGAAACCCACATATAAGTAATGTATATGCCTACAATTGGTTTATTTTTTTTTGATTTCTTGAATATATAAACGTATACTACGTATGAACGTAGTAATTAGTTTTATAATACATACATTCTTATTTTTATGTCTTGTGATACATATGTATATATATATCGTCATTTTGATTGCTGTGCTAGCGTAAAGTTATTCCATCTTCCAATTGCCCGTGCTAGTCAGAGAATTCATTTTATCATATATTATTGAATACATAAATGATTGATAGTGGAAGTCATTTAAATCTACTGCAAGAGTCCACTGACTGCAAAAGTGGTTGCCATAGTTGCCATGTGTCGCACTTGCGTTTGATTTGCGATGGGTTCCAGCTGACGCCAGAGTTGCGCAGTGCCCGTCACCGCAGCCTCGGTGTGATTGGGGTTGACCCGCTCGAGGTGCGACTGTGTCACGGGCTCATCGCGTCGCGTTCTCACCGCCTGCGGCAGTGGTCACGACGACATATAGGTGCACTGAGTCTTCGGTTGTGGCTCCGTCAGTTCGATGGGCTGAATGGCGGCTCGCTTCCAATAGTCACGCACAGTCTCGACCGTTTCCATGATGCGCAGGAAATTGCGTCCCGCCAGCATGGCCACATCCTCTTCACTCCAGTTGTGATCCTCCAGCAGAGCGGCAAGCAATTCCGGATACTTGGACACGTCCTCCAGGCCCATCGGCGGCATCTCTATGCCATCGTAGCCGGCACCCAGTCCAATGTGTTGAATGCCCGCAATTGCTCTAACATACTTAATGTGTTCTATGACATCCTGCAGGCGTGCCTGTCGTCCACAGGCCACGTCCTCTGGGTCAAAGCTTAGCATAATGAGACCACCATTCTCGGCCACCAGACGCAATATGTCGTCGGGCACGTTCCTCGTCGAGTTGCACAGCTGGCGTGCCGCCGAGTGTGAGAAGATGACCGGTGCCCGTGTTACCTGAAGTACATCGCGAGCCGTTGCATCCGAGCTGTGCGATAGATCGATCATCATGCCCAGGCGATTCATTTCGCGCACAATGGCCTTACCGAAGGGGGTGAGGCCCTGTTCAAGAGGTGAAGCACTCGAACCGGCCCAGGACACATCGCAACGATGCGTCAGGCTGAGGTAGCGGGCGCCCAGCGAGTAAAAGGAGCGTAGTACGCCCAATGATGAGCCGATTGTGTGGCCACCCTCGATGCCGATGAGCGAGGCCAGCAGGCCACGTCTATGCGTAGCCACAATGTCCTGCGAGGATGTCGCCAGCTCCGTGTCCCTTGCATACATGTCCGACAGACGCCGCACAATGTCGATTTGTTCGAGTGCCAGCTGGACTGCATCCAAGCCCTGCGCCTCACATGGCACATACGCTGACCTGCACGAAACGAGACCAAACAAAAATGATTCTGTTTAGTGAAAAGTTTGTTTGGTCAAAGGTCTATGGGCCAATAAACAAAGCGACAGGACTACGCTGTTAAACATTTTAAAATTGTTTTATAAAACACGTAAAATATTACACTAAATAAACCAATTTACAGTACTTTGAGCATGGCTTTATCATGGTCGATAAGGATACACCCTATACCCAGTTTTTGAATTTAATTGAATATTATCTGATTGATCTCATTCAAGAAGACAGATATAAATTGAGTAGTTATAATTGATAGAGAGAGAGGTAAGCAGTTGCTTAGAATTAATGAAATATAATAAATCATTTTTAGGAAGAAACTATTTAACTACCATTTATTGCCATTTTGTCAAACTAATTTGATTTAAAATATTGATTAGTTAATAATAAAATATAGATGCAATAAATATTTGTGTGCAATTCTGCTGCTTTTTACCTACATTTGCCTAGCTCGCAAAAAAGATTTAAAGCATGCTGTGCATATTTAAGAGTTATATTAAGTTTCCCATATTTGTTTCATCGAAAATCTTACAAAAACACACAAAAGAAGAACACTCAAGAAATATTATCAATATGCATAGAACGTGGGCCCGCGCCGAGCAAAACAGCTCCTGCAAGGAGAGCCACGAAATCTTTCCGCAGGATATGCCTCCACCTCGTCGCTTCTCATTTGTTCCCACGTATGAAAAAGAAAAACCAGCAATGGGCTTATTATTGGGTTGGGAATATGGTCGCCTTTGGTTAAAGGAGCACAAGGAGACTATGATTAAGCAGCTAACTGAAGCGAAGCCACTTTATATTCAACCCGACTTTATCTGGTGGGTTAATAAGCGAGCAGCAGTTATAGACCGCCGTCAGATCTTCTTGGAGAAAAAGCAGAACCCACATGTCAAGAACTGTAACTTAACTGCATTTGCCACGGTAAAGTCTCATCGCCAGAAGCGTTGTTCCGACAATGCTTCACCGAACCAAA
Source organism: Drosophila nr. perissopoda 5 BK-2023a (assembly GCA_035044105.1). Classification (NCBI taxonomy): domain Eukaryota; kingdom Metazoa; phylum Arthropoda; class Insecta; order Diptera; family Drosophilidae; genus Drosophila; species Drosophila nr. perissopoda 5 BK-2023a. The sequence continues at coordinate 2,490,211 of JAWNMK010000122.1, forward strand.
CTGCCACAGCGCCTCCTGGTTCAGTTGCCATGACAGCCACAGCCTCTGCGATGACCGACTTCGAGAAGGCTAAGAAATGCAAGTGCAAGGAGTGCAAGCAGAGACGCTGTGAGGGTGGGGGACAGACTAAGGAGCACTTAAATGCTAGAACTAAATCCATATTAACCCCATGGTACTGAAATTTATTTGTATTAAGAACACATACATGTATATTAGAGAGAGGACCCATACATATAAGTAAAAAATATGGTTGCCTTCTGAAGCGCACATTAACGTAATCAAATATAAGTATAAGAAATTGCTCTCATTCACTTATGAAACTCTTAAAGTGGTTTGTGCTTACTAAAATTCGCATTTATTCAATGACTGGGCGTTTTCCATACGCTACATATTTTCAATTCAATGCTTGGCTCAGATCCTTGCAAATCCCGTTATGCTGCCGTTAAGCGTGGTTAACTAAAAGCACATTTGAATTTTAAATGCAACGACGGCCCATAACAATAACTGCCGCCCAGCAAATGGCGCCATCCGAAGTGCGCTTCAGTTCCAAATTCCAAATTCCTGCAAGTGCCGAAAGCATTTCGGACGGAAATTGAACAATGATGACCACTAAAATTTTATTTGAAACTTGTTCAGAGTTACGCTTTGTTGCGCTTTCGCGGCGTGCAATGGTGCAACCTCAGTTTTTTCGGTGATGTCAGAAGTCTACCAAATAATAAAATCGAGTCGATTGCCTATCAGCATTTTTCCCAAACTGCAGCTGTCTGCCGCATGTCAAGAGTTGCCGCCGCCCCTTCCACTGTAGTTTCTGTTGTGGGCTGCTTGCCTGGCAGCTGTGCCAGGTTGCATTTCTGGCTGCTGCCAAATTTTATTTTGCAGTCAAATGGCTGGCATCCCTTCATGGGTGAATAGGGAAAGTGAGGATGGTCAGAGTTGGTGCTGTGTAGTTGTTGTGTTGTGCCGTTATGCAACTTGGTTGAGTTTATGGTTTTGACTGCCTTTGGTGCAATTGTTAAGCGAAATTCATTTTTATTGCAAAAATATTCTAAGGGTCATTATGCATGAGTAAAATCTTGTTAATGGAGCAAATGATTTATCACACTTTGAAAGGGGTTTCAAAATTGCGAACAGAGAAAACTATCAGAACCGTTGTTACAACAAGTAAGTGGTGTTTCACTAGTAAGCAAGTAAGCTGTGTTTTCTAAAACCATAAGTGTGTTGAATGGAATGAGTAATGTCTCTCAAGGGATGTCAGAGTTGAGGATACAAAAATTTAAACAATCACTTACCAAACTTGGACGCCAACTAATCCTTGCTTAAGTCGTTCCATGTCTGTCTGCGCCCATGTTGGACGCGCCCACATTGTCTTATGATCGAGGTCGTGACTGAGATGAACCAGCTCCAGGCTACTGTGTGCATATTTGCGTACATTCCAGGCAAAGTTGTTGTGTCCATCGACGAGAGGCACTTCCCTCAGGATGCGCCTGACAATTCTTAGTCTTTGGGCGTGCGAGTTGCGACTGGGCGACATGAGGAAGTGCTGATAGGCCAAGGTAGCCGCTATAGCCAGCAGACAAATTGCGCTTACTAGCGTGAGGGCAACCATCCAGGAACCGCGTCGCGTCTTGTGAGCGGCCCCAGAGCTATTCCTTGCCTTGCGTCCGCTTTTGCCCTTCGTCTTGCTGGCGGCACCGGCTGCTGCTGCGGCTGCCGCTGCAGCCGTTGCCAAAGAGGTGGGCGACTTGGTGTCGAGAGCGATGCCAGCGATATCGTTGCCAACAACAACGCCTCCCGTCATCGCGCTGCCAAACACTTTGGACTTTTGTATGCTGGCAATTTCTCCGCCGGAGTCGCTGTTGGAGATGGAGTTCTGGCGGGAGAGTGTGCGACGTATGTTCGAGTGTTCCGTTACGTCTGGCAGCCCGCCAAACCCGGTTGTCTGCAATGCGAGTAAAAAAGCCAGAGTTGCCGTGTTACTTTTAAGGTCATTCTATTGAACTTATTACCCGACAGCATGAGAACCTGTCACCCGACTCCCATCACCCAAGCACCCAGGCCCAATCGACTGTTTCAAAGTTGCTTCATTAAAAGTGCGTCAAAGTTTCTTCGTTGATTTTGCTCTAATTAAACCTGCTGCCAACTTTGAAGTTGTTCGCAATATTCATAGCTGGTATGAAACATCAACAAGACACAATCAGAAACTTTTTAATGAATCTATGACCAAATACGAATCTGTGCATTTAAACCATTAACTTTATTTGACGGTCGCCAGCAAATAATCTTGGCTGAAACATAATTAAGCCCCTATAATAATTCACATATGTATGCTCATCTGGCGGCATTCTGGTTGCGTCATAAATTGGCACAAAGCTCGTCCAAAATGCAAGAAAGTTTATTGAACAAAAGTTTGTCATCAACTTTGCCAAAGTCTGTCAATGATTTAGTTATGCTGTGACTGTATGTCAAATTTAAGCAAGGCTCGAATATAATAAAGTTCGACAAAATAATTGGAATTTTCTAACATTCATTAAAACTATTGGGCTAATATATATCAGGAATAAACACCGATAAAACCGCAATAGTTTGATTGATTGACGGGATTTGTATGCATTAATTAAATATTTATATCCATTTTGCGAATTTAATGGCATTACTTAAAGTGCTGACTTAATCCCCAAATACATTCAATGGTTATTTAAATTATCATGGCATCTCACAGACAAACGCCGAGCCCTAATTATTATTATTATTTTTTTTTTAATTTAGCAATTTAATTTAATATTGATCAACCTACTGAAAAGTTATAAAATATTGTTTGGAAGATTGTATACATAATAACAGGGAATTTAAATTAAATAACATAAACATATAATTGATTTTAACATATTACAATATTACGTAACATCAAATATAACATTAAATATAACATTTGTTACATATTAACGATACTGTTAACGCCCAACTGTCCAGAGGTCGCTGGTGTGAAGGCGCTTTAAGCGTCTACGGGTTGTATTCAACCCTAGTGAGCAAGCCAATGGGTTTATATGGTTATGTAGCCGGTCGTTGTAACGACTTGTGTGGCGGTTTATTTGGCTAAAGACTGTCGGTATACAGAAGTCGTTGTGCAGCGTGGAAGTAAGAATTATAGCCTGAAAATCGATGTATCGATATATGGGCATAGATCGAAACTTCAAAATGCCATAACTTCGTCAAAACTCAACTGATTTTAAAAAGCAAGGGCTTTTTGATCATAGTTTTGCCCCTAAATCAATCGTACATTTAAAGTTGAAAACGAAATTTGAGGTCGGAAGATAAGTAAAAATTATAGCCTGAAAATCCATATGTGGGCATAGATCGAAACTTCAAAATGCCATAACTTTGTCAAAACTCAACTGATTTTAAAAAGCGAGGGCTTTTTGATCATAGTTTTGCCCCTAAATCAATCGTACATTTAAAGTTAAAAATGAAATTTGAGGTCGGAAGACAAGTAAAAATTATAGCTTGAAAATCCATATGTGGGCATAGATCGAAACTTCAAAATGCCATAACATCGTCAAAACTCAACTGATTTTAAAAAGCAAGGGCTTTTTGATCATAGTTTTGCCCCTAAATCAATCGTACATTTAAAGTTGAAAACGAAATTTGAGGTCGGAAGACAAGTAAAAATTATAGCCCGAAAATCGATTTATCGATATATGGGCATAGGTCGAAACTTCAAAATGCCATAACTTCGTCAAAACTCAACTGATTTTAAAAAGCAAGGGCTTTTTGATCATAGTTTTGCCCCTAAATCAATCGTACATTTAAAGTTGAAAACGAAATTTGAGGTCGGAAGACAAGTAAAAATTATAGCCTGAAAATCCATATGTGGGCATAGATCGAAACTTCAAAATGCCATAACTTCGTCAAAACTCAACTGATTTTAAAAAGCGAGGGCTTTTTGATCATAGTTTTGCCCCTAAATCAATCGTACATTTAAAGTTAAAAATGAAATTTGAGGTCGGAAGACAAGTAAAAATTATAGCTTGAAAATCCATATGTGGGCATAGATCGAAACTTCAAAATGCCATAACTTCGTCAAAACTCAACTGATTTTAAAAAGCAAGGGCTTTTTGATCATAGTTTTGCCCCTAAATCAATCGTACATTTAAAGTTGAAAACGAAATTTGAGGTCGGAAGACAAGTAAAAATTATAGCCTGAAAATCGATACATCGATATATGGGCATAGATCGAAACTTCAAAATACCATAACTTCGTCAAAACTCAACTGATTTTAAAAAGCGAAGGCTTTTTGATCATAGTTTTGCCCCTAAATCAATCGTACATTTAAAGTTGAAAACGAAAATTGAGGTCGGAAGACAAGTAAAAATTATAGCCCGAAAATCGATGTATCGATATATGGGCATAGGTCGAAACTTCAAAATGCCATAACTTCGTCAAAACTCAACTGATTTTAAAAAGCGAAGGGCTTTTTGATCATAGTTTTGCCCCTAAATCAATCGTACATTTTTAAAGTTGAAAACGAAATTTGAGGTCGGAAGACAAGTAAAAATTATAGCCTGAAAATCCATATGTGGGCATAGATCGAAACTTCAAAATGCCATAACTTCGTCGAAACTCAACTGATTTTAAAAAGCGAAGGCTTTTTGATCATTGTTTTGCCCCTAAATCAATCGTACATTTAAAGTTGAAAACGAAATTTGAGGTCGGAAGATAAGTAAAAATTATAGCCTGAAAATCCATATGTGGGCATAGATCGAAACTTCAAAATGCCATAACTTTGTCAAAACTCAACTGATTTTAAAAAGCGAGGGCTTTTTGATCATAGTTTTGCCCCTAAATCAATCGTACATTTAAAGTTAAAAATGAAATTTGAGGTCGGAAGACAAGTTAAAATTATAGCTTGAAAATCCATATGTGGGCATAGATCGAAACTTCAAAATGCCATAACTTCGTCAAAACTCAACTGATTTTAAAAAGCAAGGGCTTTTTGATCATAGTTTTGCCCCTAAATCAATCGTACATTTAAAGTTGAAAACGAAAATTGAGGTCGGAAGACAAGTAAAAATTATAGCCCGAAAATCGATGTATCGATATATGGGCATAGGTCGAAACTTCAAAATGCCATAACTTCGTCAAAACTCAACTGATTTTAAAAAGCAAGGGCTTTTTGATCATAGTTTTGCCCCTAAATCAATCGTACATTTAAAGTTGAAAACGAAATTTGAGGTCGGAAGACAAGTAAAAATTATAGCCTGAAAATCCATATGTGGGCATAGATCGAAACTTAAAAATGCCATAACTTTGTCAAAACTCAACTGATTTTAAAAAGCGAGGGCTTTTTGATCATAGTTTTGCCCCTAAATCCATCGTACATTTAAAGTTAAAAATGAAATTTGAGGTCGGAAGACAAGTAAAAATTATAGCTTGAAAATCCATATGTGGGCATAGATCGAAACTTCAAAATGCCATAACTTCGTCAAAACTCAACTGATTTTAAAAAGCAAGGGCTTTTTGATCATAGTTTTGCCCCTAAATCAATCGTACATTTAAAGTTGAAAACGAAATTTGAGGTCGGAAGACAAGTAAAAATTATAGCCCGAAAATCGATTTATCGATATATGGGCATAGGTCGAAACTTCAAAATGCCATAACTTCGTCAAAACTCAACTGATTTTAAAAAGCAAGGGCTTTTTGATCATAGTTTTGCCCCTAAATCAATCGTACATTTAAAGTTGAAAACGAAATTTGAGGTCGGAAGACAAGTAAAAATTATAGCCTGAAAATCCATATGTGGGCATAGATCGAAACTTCAAAATGCCATAACTTCGTCAAAACTCAACTGATTTTAAAAAGCGAGGGCTTTTTGATCATAGTTTTGCCCCTAAATCAATCGTACATTTAAAGTTAAAAATGAAATTTGAGGTCGGAAGACAAGTAAAAATTATAGCTTGAAAATCCATATGTGGGCATAGATCGAAACTTCAAAATGCCATAACTTCGTCAAAACTCAACTGATTTTAAAAAGCAAGGGCTTTTTGATCATAGTTTTGCCCCTAAATCAATCGTACATTTAAAGTTGAAAACGAAATTTGAGGTCGGAAGACAAGTAAAAATTATAGCCTGAAAATCGATACATCGATATATGGGCATAGATCGAAACTTCAAAATACCATAACTTCGTCAAAACTCAACTGATTTTAAAAAGCGAAGGCTTTTTGATCATAGTTTTGCCCCTAAATCAATCGTACATTTAAAGTTGAAAACGAAATTTGAGGTCGGAAGACAAGTAAAAATTATAGCCTGAAAATCCATATGTGGGCATAGATCGAAACTTCAAAATGCCATAACTTCGTCAAAACTCAACTGATTTTAAAAAGCGAGGGCTTTTTGATCATAGTTTTGCCCCTAAATCAATCGTACATTTAAAGTTAAAAATGAAATTTGAGGTCGGAAGACAAGTAAAAATTATAGCTTGAAAATCCATATGTGGGCATAGATCGAAACTTCAAAATACCATAACTTCGTCAAAACTCAACTGATTTTAAAAAGCGAAGGCTTTTTGATCATAGTTTTGCCCCTAAATCAATCGTACATTTAAAGTTGAAAACGAAATTTGAGGTCGGAAGACAAGTAAAAATTATTGCCAAAGTCTGTCAATGATTTAGTTATGCTGTGACTGTATGTCAAATTTAAGCAAGGCTCGAATATAATAAAGTTCGACAAAATAATTGGAATTTTCTAACATTCATTAAAACTATTGGGCTAATATATATCAGGAATAAACACCGATAAAACCGCAATAGTTTGATTGATTGACGGGATTTGTATGCATTAATTAAATATTTATATCCACTTTGCGAATTTAATGGCATTACTTAAAGTGCTGACTTAATCCCCAAATACATTCAATGGTTATTTAAATTATCATGGCATCTCACAGACAAACGCCGAGCCCCAATCATGATGTGCAATTTATTTCATTGGCCAAGCAATTTCAATGGGCACCCAGTTGGGGGTTCCATGCCCATTCTACTGGTGTGTGCAGCTAATTAGTAGAGCCAAAGAGCATGTGAATGCATAATGTGTTGGCAAACAAGAAAAAATTACTCGAGTCAGCTAGCTGGTACCCTATGTCCTTGACAATACTCATAATACATGTGTTCGTACAAAAACAACCAAAATATTTTATTCTTTGGCAAATTTGTCCTAATTTTAAAATCATCTCAGTCGTATACGATCCGAGACTAATACTTTTAGTGCAAAATATATGGTTTTCAATTTGTAATGTATGCAGGGTATCACATCAAGGGGAGATATGAAAATGTTTTTCATGCCAGCTAAAAATTAATTAAATAAAATACAAGCGAAGGAAAATGTAAAATAAAAATAAATATGTCGACCACGACCGAGGTACAACAATATTGTATGGCTCTTTTAGTTGAAACTATTTTTAATTATGAATTCAGTCTGCATCAGGCACCGAAATTAACTTTTATTAATACTGGCGAAACTTTCGACATCGCATTGCAAGCAATAACAATGGGCAACGTAGCAGTCAAAGACTCCCGACTACAAATTACTCTGTTCTCTGTATTTCTCACTCAAAAAAGCAACACAAAATGAACTGATAAAAAGATTTTAGCATTGTAGACTGAAATTTGGTTATTTTCGACAGAAGTAGCAATAACTAGTTTGTGCAGTGCCGTAAATCGCACAAGCGCTGAATATCCTTTTACTCAATTGAGAATAGGGTATGAAAATAATGCAGTTGGCGGAAGTTTCTCCAAAAAAAAAGGACTTCAATTTATTCAATTTTTAATAAAAATGCAAATATTATGTATACTTCATAGTGCAGCGATGCCTTGCATACCCTGTATTTAATCAGATGCTATAAGAAAGATGCTTTATTTAAAATGTGTGTATTGAAATCAAGACGAGAATATTAATGAAGATACAAATATTTATGTATATATTTATCAAAGATGCCAAAAGGGTATCGGTAAAAAAGCTAAAATATGCATTTAAAATAAAATTCGCCAAACTTTTTTGTTTGCCACTGCTTAAAGACGCAACATTTTAGTTAGTCGTTCCGTTTGCATGCCGAGTGCCCCAGCAAAAGTTTACTGTTAGCGGTGAGACCATGAAATTATCATGTCGGGCTTTAAGGGGATGGAGGAGGAGTGGGCTGCCGGAAAGTAGTTTTGGCCACATTTCGCGCTGAATACCCTTGTGTGGCGAAGGCGTCGCTGCTGCTACAAAATTTATGGGTGTCGGCGGGCGTTGCCCTTATAGCCGGTGGTAGCATTTGGGGCATGTTTAACATTTTGGTTGCACTTTGCTGTGGCTGCACCGAGTTTATAATTAGTTCAATTCTTGACGGGTGTGTGTGTGTGTTTTTTTTTGGGCAACTCTGGTCAGCAAATGTTGTGGGCTAAATTATGTGTATCTCCCGCATTAATTACATGGAATCCGATTGTTTAACTGAGTAGGTATTTTTGTGTATAATACAAAAGTAATTTGTAAGCACAAAATTTATACTAAGAAAAATCAAAAAAGTAAGAATGCTGTCGGAACAAGATATTAAATCTGGCTTAATAGACCAAGAAGAAATGGAAGATTGCTCCGACATACCGATTAATTTACGATTTAGCGCATCAGATAAGGAGAAGGCGGTCGATGAGGGTAACAATAATTTGGGCAATCCCATCAATCAAATAATGCAAATACATCGAAAATCTGGAAGCAGCCATAAATACCTTACTTGCAACTGGGAACACAGATGATGGAGCCGACCGCGACCAAGCTTGGGAGGACAACCCAGAATAATAAATATCGGGTTTATTATTATACGGAAGCAAAAAGGTAGGTACACAAAAAAGCCAAAAAAAAATATTTACGCAACGTTTAGCCTTTGGCTATAGTATAAATTACCAGTCTCACAGTGTATAGAAAGATATATTTTCCACGTACACGCGAATTGCTTTAAAATTCATGAAATATTTTTTTTTTACTGAAAATCCTATACGTAATTTCATGAATATTGGCATTGATATGTTCTTGTTCTATGTACTTTTAAAGATATCCAAACTGGATTCAATGTTCGCCCACATCTTCAGGTGAGCATTCGCGCTAGTTTAGAGTTTTAAATAAACCCGATGAAAGCGATGAAGCAACAACGACAAAGAAGACAACAACTTGCAACGAGCATGATTAAAACACGCTATTCCAGAAACAAATCATCAGGGCAGAGCCACAGACGCCACACACATGACACAAATGGGAGCTGGCAACAGGAGCAGCGAAACTGGAGCAGCGAAACAGGAGCAGCGAAACAGGAGCACCAAAACAAGAACTGTAACAAAAACAAATGTCTGCTGTAACAATGAAAATGGCAACGTTAAAAAATAAAAGAAACCATAGTGGAATGCTTTATGTGTCCTATTGTTTTCGTTATTGAGTTTCTTTCTTTTCGGTGTTGGTTTTTCAGAAAATAGATATATTTTTGTTCTATCCAGCTCCCGCAATAGTTCTAGAAACGTGGAAAATGTGTGAAAATATATTGTGGTATGTGACCAATATTTACATATGCAGTAAACTAACTAAAAATTCTTATCGTCTTAAATACCTTTCGCATCTCTTCTTCACATTTTTCCCAACTGAATGCAAGTTGCTATTATTTAATCAAAAGTTTGATATAGAAATCGGAAATAAATATTAATTGTTCCTTAACTAAATCAGTCAAATTCCTTGAACAAATTTTATCCGAATTCAAGTTTAATGTTGAAAACTAAGAAAATTGTTCGCTCGAACTTTGAAGGAACTTCTTAGATCCGTGCAAAAGTGATTGAATTTTTTTCTTTAGCGAAACCAAGGGGTTGAAAAATGGAAAAAGTTTAATAGCCCTAATGAAATGCGGAATTAGGAGTATACTTTTGATGGATGCGTTCGTATAAATGTGAAAAAGCTGATTTGTGATAAACTTTGGTGATTTGGCCCCATCGTAGTACAATCCACAATCCACTGACTATCACCATTGCCATGGCACCCTGCGGTGCTACTGCGTCAGACTTAGAGTTACCAACATAGCTCGTTTCCCCGTTGATGTTTTGTCGGCAGCTGTGCTCATGTCAATGTTGTCAAGTTTTTAGTTTTTCAAATATCACTGGGGCATTTCACAGTGATGGACATCAGCAGCAATAACGACAGCATTTCCCTCAGCCACATCAACGCCGCTACAATTTGTTTTTCCTATTTCTCGCTAAGCCCACCCACTAACCACAGTTTTCAATGGCAGCAGAACAGCTTCTGCTGTTGGCGTTGCCTGTGTTGCGACTTGGCATTCTTTATTTTTTTTCTCAACTTTTTTGCTTGCGAGCTATTGTGTAGATAGCACTGTCTCTCGGTTTGTTTGTCTGCTCGTCTCAGAGTAATGTGGGCGATGACCGGCGACTGTCTAGAGACAGAGTCTAGACCCTCGTCTCTCTCTCGTTGTCTGCCTGCCTACTTTGCCATTTGTATTGGTAGTTCGGGAATTGAAGCTCTTTAAGTGTTCATTAAACAATTGAAAGTTTTTAATCGCATTACTTTCTGCAGGACCCAAACGATTTCAATGCGAAAACACACAGACACATCTTGAGTTTTCATTAAGTGTCGAAGTTTGCCTGCAATGTTTGTGTGTTTACCGCTATTGGCTATGACACGCTCTTGGGATGTTGGCCTAGTTAAGCACGATGTTAGTAAATTGGTTCTTAAATAATTTACCCGTATAAGGTTTCTGTCCTAACTCTGCTAAATTTCTTGTTATCTTTACAAGCAAAGTCTTGATTATTTATTGCAAGATTAGTGGTCTACTTTTCAGCATTAACTTTTAACACACGTTCATATTTAATATCGCGTGCTCCGAAAGTGTGAATGCATTGCAATTTGTGTGTTTTCCACAAGTCGACAAGCTTATCGATGGTGCTCCTAAACGCCCAACTTCAAAGGGAAGCTTGCCCCAGTCATGTTTCTGCTGATAATAATTCATGATAACAGAGTATTTCATCATCATGATAGACCCTCGCAGGGACGGACAGATGGCAACAACTTTCGGCACACACACCACATAAAGCGAAACGTGAGCTGACATGAACAATGACAGCAACACAACCCAAAAATATGCTAGACAAACTCGACAGCTTTGCCCTGCTGCCGCACACGCACCCATCAATCAAGGAGCTGTTCGACAGCAACATAAGCTCAATCCAAAAATTTCATTTACCGAGCAATGCATACCACGTACACAGAAATTGAATGGGATCTTAAGCAGCAGAGCGAAGCAGGTCGCCTAGGGATAAAGTCATTGTGTGTAAAATCTTGGTGGGAAAACATTTAAATAGAGCAAGCCTAGCAAGCAAGTGTCGTATGTATAAGTCTGGGAAAATTCAAGGGATTGGCCAGTGTGCAGAGGCTCAAGTTACATTATTCCAAGTTATTTCATTTATCTAAAAGATCTGAGATCAAATTTGAAGTAAGAAAATAAGTAAATAAATTTGAGACCTGTTTAATTTAATTTCCAGGATAACTTCCTGTTTAGTTCTTATTTAAGATGATTTAATTACGTTCAGTTACTATATTTTCCAAAATATAATATATATTACCCAAGACATAACTCTTATTCTCACACAGGAAACTTCACCAATCTTATACAAATGCCCACTGTGTGAAGAGTTTTTTGTGGAAAGCATTGGCACTGACCAACGCAAGGATAAGCTACTTAAATGGTGGAACGGATAGGGACATATAGTCTGAGGGGCAGCAGACCGCGAAACGACAACGATTCACCAAATGGCGAATAGCGAATGGCGAAAGGAGGTAGTAAGCGTGGCAATAATGACTATATTTATGGGTTCAGCGAAACGCATAAAACGCAGACAGCCGACTTGACCGCCAAGCAAATGCTATATCCTGAGGAGGGGGGCAAAGCGAGCCTTAAGAAACTGAATATATAGTCTAGCTGCATAAAAGAAACTGAAACTCGACGACACTTGCAACATTTAATTTATTATGCAAATGTGAACAAATGGTCGTAGTGGCCATAGATAACAACGAATGTCGTCTAGCTTCTTGAGTAATGGCATCTAAGGACAAATATCCAAAGCTGTGCAACGATTCATTTGTATACTTTTTAACTTTGGCTTTTATTGAGTTTACTGTCCTTTGCTCCACTTTGCAACTCAAGTAAAGTGGATTTTGTCAGATAACACACACATGCCCTGAATTTGCGAATTTGATACGCGTATTCCAAGCGAATTGAGTTACATGCAGATAATCGTTTATCAGATGCCCTAACAATGTGTCCAAGTAAATGTACTTTGATTTGTGCGCATTAGTCATGGAAATGCATTTCTTAGGATTTGGTATATTGAACATGCTGCAAACAGCAGTAGCTGTAAAAATGGTCCATCATCTTACGTTCTACATTGAATATATAAACGGCATACAACTGAGATTATAACGATTTTTGTTCATTTTGTTGTGTAGTTAAGTTGCAGATACTTCCAGTTTTTATTTAACTTAATATATATATTTTGGTTTAGCTTTTCTTTACTTCAGAGCTCGCTTAACTCAAGGAAAACTGTGAAGATAATTTTTTTACTTGCAAAATTTGAGGAACATTTTGGAATATCTTGACTAGCGATGCTGATCAAGAATATATCTACCTTATGTGGTGATGATGCTGATCAAGAATATATTTGCTTTATGGGTCTGAGAAGTCTTCTTGAATGGATGACAAACTTCTCTGCATGACTATGATACCGTATCGAAGGGTAAATTTTCATGGAAACAATAATAATCATTAACCACCATAATAAATTTATGAATGCAAATTAATCCACAACACAAAAAAAAAATTCCATAAATAACTATAAATATAGCTTAACACGAAAAATGAAACTAAAAGTAATACACTACAGTTTTACAATGATAAATAGATGTAATAAAAACTAAAACGATTGTATAAATACGTAAGCAGAATTATAAGCGAAAAATAAAATAAAATAATAGTTATTTAAAATCGGACATATGGGAAAGGGCAATCCTTTCCTGCTTTACTTTGGTCAGAAACTTTTTTGTCAGCATACTGAAAAAAGTGTTCCAAAATTCATTTCATCTGCCCCTATAAACACATATTTTATGTATTTTTTTTGATGTATTTTGAGTATGTCTCATTTTTTGTTGTCTGTTAAACCGCCTACAATCTCCTGCCACAGAGATGCCCCCAATGTTGAAATCGCGTCACGAATCAAATGCGCGTCAATAATCGTAAATAGCGGAACAGGTCATGAATGTCAATTAGAGAAAAGCGAAAAAAGGGACCCACAGTCCCTTCCACGCACCTGGTAATCCATGTAGTTGTCGAAATGCATGTAGGAACAACCACCGGCACCGACACCTGGCATGGGCATGGGTATGGGCAGGCCATTCTCGTCCAGCTCGACGGTGGGCGCCGGCGGTGGCGAGGGGGGCAGATTGTCACCCTTGAAGGAGACGCGTTTGGTGTGTCCATCGGGTCGTCGATTGCGCCCCAGTGTGCCCGCAAATCGACCAGCGTGCATTGCGCCGCCAGCTGCCAGAGTTCCCATCATATAAGACAACGAGCCGCAGCCAACGACTGCCTCCTGATGATGGTGGTGGGGCTGCTGATGTTGTGCCGCCGCTTGTAGACCGCAGCCGCCAAAACGAAAGTGTGGCATACAGGTTGTGGTTGCGCCCCCAGCACCACACTCGCTCCCCTCAAAGTCACTCTCCGCATCCGGCACAAAGGCGGCTGGTTGAAAGCTGCGTGGCAGCGTCGCAGCCGCTGTCGCTGTCATCGCTGACGCCGCTGCCGCAGCCGACGCTGACGGAGCACGGTTTAGTGTGCCCGTACATAAAATGTTTACAGGCTGTGGATGTAGATGGGAGTGTGGATGCTGTTGCAGTTGGATTCCATGTGGAAACTGTTCAATAGCTCCTTGCAGGAGCGCCAATTCGCCGTTGACTCCGGCGCTGTCCATTGCCACCGCTACAGCTGCTGCTGCCCCCTCGTTGCCCGCTTTTAAGATATGAGTGGGCTGCAGCTGATAATAATGCTCGACGCCGCCCTGAGGCTGTGCTGCGCCGGCTGCTGCTGCTCCAGGCGTCAGCAATGTTGTTGGTATGACCATAATTGGCAGCATCGCTGCTTGGGCTGCCGATGCCGGTGGTGCGTTTGGGCCGCACTGCTGCAGCAGCTCCATTTGGCACATCTCCTCATAGCTGAGTGGGCGCAGGTGCTCCATGTTGCGCGACGAGTGGGCGTGGCAATTATAGACTACACCACTTTACTTCAATTCACTACACCTTTTCACATAGACCAAAACACACACTTGCAAACGCAGACACACAGACAAACACACACACACACATACACATACGCACACGCACGTATGTATACACTGAGTCTGACAGAAGTATCTCTGCGCAAAAAGGGGAGCGCGGATTTAAACAGATTTCGCGCGCGTTCCTTTTTACCCGTTTCTCACATGACGCCTTTTGTCTGTGCGCCGTGGCCAACTTTATCTCGCGACAGTCCTGCAGCAACTAAATTTGAAGCTGCCTGATAATTCTCACAAACTCTCAATTCGCCGCTGCCATTTTGTGCAGCGCTCGCGCATGCGTCCAACAAAAACATAAGAAACTCTTCGAAGTCGACGTCGACGTCGTCACTTGGCACTTTGTTTTGATTCTGGCTTGTGGGCGAGACGGGAGCATTGTGGGTGCCCAGTCCTGCTCAGCCATAGGACACTGTAAAGTGATTTTTTTTGTTTGCCATGTCGAGGGAAATTAAAATACTTGCAGCTGCAGCGGGGAGTCTTGAATGCAAGACTTTAATTGCCGCACCGCGAGACATCAGTTGCAAATCTGTAGCAGAGGCCAAAGATTGCGGCCCAGCTGTGCAACCAACTGTTGGCGCAGCTGGGGCCAGACTCTGCATGGTCAGCTGAATGGGTCTTAATTGTGACACATTCAGTCCGCAAGCATTGCTTAGAATTTTAATTCAAAGTTGAGCAATACTTTAAATAATGCGTTTGTATACCCTGTTGTACACATTAAAAATTGTAGATACCGGTACAGTTGCACTGTTGGAAAACCTTCTAATCAGGCCAAGGGACTCTGTGAGACTGTATATGGATCACGAAGACTATATTATATTTTAACAACAACTTGCGTTAATAATAGTTAATTGTTGTTTTTCAGCAACTCATAAAGCCTACATACATTACATCTGTTCTAAATGCTGCTCTTTAGCAACCAAAGACTGAGATTTTTTTATTTTTTGAATGCTACTTAGCTATTCTCTCAATATGGTAAACAAAGTAATTTGCTTATTTGTTATCCGTACACTCAAGGAAAACAATCTAGTGATTGAGTTGGGCAAATAGTCAAATTACTTGTAGAAATATGTGTTCGCTTAATGTACATATGTTTTGTGAAGTATGTACAAACTTGTATATGCAAATATTTCTTTGTCCATTTTATACAGTTGTAATTTTCTTTTGGGCCCCGAGTGGAGAAGCACACTGAAGCCCGCGGCGCGTTATTGCGTTCCATTTGTGAGGGACAAAGGCACAAAACACAGTTGGAAATGTCTTCTGCAGAATTTGCTTGAACTTTTTTACATTTTGTTCTTTTTTGTGTAAACGCTGGCAGGGCTATCGTCACAGAGCCGCGGTCTCGTGTGCCTTAGTACCCGTTTCCAGCCTCATTTACATTTGTTTCATCCTAATATCTTGGTTAACCGGCTTGTACGCTCTCTCTCTGTGTTTGTGTGCGTGTGTGTGTGTGTGTGTGCTCTATAGGTCCTTCCGCTCTGGTCCCGCCAGTGGGCAACACTGTCGTGGCGGGACCGTCTGCCACCGTGCACCCCTCCATTTGTCAAGTATTGCGCCCAACTCGACTGTTTGTAATTACAAAAGCGCTGTCTGGCAATGGGAATGGGAAAGAGGCTTTAAAAGCAGCGTGTTGGGTTTTTGTGGGGCTCGTTAAAATTTGTTGCTCTCATTTCGATTGTTCACCGTATGGTTGTTGCTGCTGTTTTTGGCGTTGTTGTTTCCGGTTTTAGTGCTTTTTTATATCACAGTAGCGGCAAAGTTTACGCTGGATTGAAGGTGAGTATTTTGCTTAAATGTGCGAAACGGACTTAAGAGCTGTTCTGATTCCAGCCCTCATTTCCAGTGATTTAACGCGATTGCTGATTTCACTACAAGCGCACATTAATGCACATTCAATTTTCCGGATAGCGAGCAATTAAAAGTTTTCCATCAGTTGCTAACTTGGGGGCCGAACCGCATCGCGCAATACCGTTGCCCAAAAGTATGCAAGCAAAAATGTTGGATACATTTTGATGAGACATCATTTAACGGCTGGTTAACCACGCAAACTGTTGAAAAACGGGGTCGTCCACGCTGGACAAGGATCGTGCATAATTTGAGTGCTACAGACTGAACTGGAATCAAGTGAAAGCTGAAATATCTAAGCTGTCAAAATGAGGGCACTCTAACATAAATTATTCCACAACGACAAACACGCTTACATTTTCTGGGCATGGTTTTCCATTTAAATTGGATAATTATGTACTGCGATATCCTAGTAGTCACATCAAATATTAAATGTGTTTGTTCTAGGCATTGTTTTTGAAATTGCAACGATTTAATTCAAGTTGCCGCCACCCTTTTTACACAAGCAAGTCTTCAAAAAGCCATGAGTTCCAAATAATTTACGGTTATTTCAGTAACGGGAATTTGCTTATAATGATACACAATGTAAATTATTGGCTCATATGCTAAATGCCATTCTAAAGTTTGCCATTCTGCCTCATTGTCTCCTATTCCATGTCATTCAGAAAGAAACAATGCACGAAACAGAGACACAATTCACGTTGCTCATGAACAACACGCTAAGTAAGTCACCTGTTATGAGGGGCTTACCGACATAATACATTTTGACTGTCGCAACTGGAAATGTACCTGCGGGCCTGTGGCAACAGATACACCTACAGTATGTAGATACATTGGTGTGTGCCCAAATTCAGTTGTTGCAGCTGCCTGGCTTTGCCTTTGCATAATCAAACAGTATTTTCTGAATGACAATTTCGAGCGCGAATTGTTTGCGCTGAGCACATGTGCATTGAATATCAAGATAAATCATGTAATTGTAAGCGAGATGAGTAAGAATTCAGGATCATTTATTTCATGCCAGAGACATATTACAAGTTAGTTGGCGGCTAATATTTCAACTCCAATATAGTCTGTTCTCAGTATTGACATATCGCAGCAGATGACAATTCCATTGTTATCTAATATTAAATATCAATTGTTGGCACCTTTTTCAGGCGTGCTAATCTCCATACCGTTCCATTTTTAATCCAGATCTGATATTTATAGCAGTCAAAAATAAATTATTTATATTTTTCAAACACCACTGATATCGATCGATATCGATATCGCATGTTAAGTAACATAGTTGCATGTTATGTTACAGAACTTTTGTTACAGTCTTAGTATTACGTCACTAGTAGCCTGCTCCAAAAGTAGTATAACCAAATAATAATAATATGTATTGACATGATAAAGATATACCCATTTCAGATTGATTTATTTTCTGCATGCGATATTCGGAATGGCCATTAAAGCCAGTTAGGCATTCTGATTAAGCCATTTTATGCTTATTGGCTTTAAATTACTTGCATGACGTTGAACCTTAAAAGCAGCTGAACCTAATGACTTTGGCTTTGACTGATTCTAATGCATAAATGCGTAAACACAACCACTGCTGACACGTTTTCTCATTTAAGATACATTAACCACACTCTGACACACACACACACCCATTAGGGACCTAACCCAACACAGCTGAGCTCGACAAGAACTTCTCAAGCCTAAAAACTTTATTCGCCCTCACCACCGGTAAGCTTTTAAATTAAATCACAAAATAGAGATAGAGTCGGTATGGCAACCGGAGCGACAACTAAACCAAATAAATGAACCCTTTTGGGCAAACTCCATGGTGTCCTTGCGCGCTGTCCTTCTGACTTGAGCCAGATAAAAGGCAGGCAGAACAGGAAGGCAACTTGAATACCGGACGGTGGCGATGGCGATGACGCCGTCGGCGACGCATCGTGTTTTGCTTGGCAATTCGGTTGCCAAAAAAAGGATAATGGCATAAAATCCAGCAAAATGAAAAGAAAGCGGCAAATCATGTTAAAAGATTTAAATTGGATTAGGCGACGTGTGTGGTTGCGCGGTGGCCTGGGTGCGAACTCGCGTCGGCCGTGATGCCACTGCTGTCACACTGCACTGGACCAGGACGAGCACACTCTCAGTCGTCTTGACATCAATTTCGACACTGAATTCTTGCACATTTTTGTATGCTGCTGTTGATGTGTTGTTTTATTTCGGTTTGTTTTGTGTTTGTACGCTTGACACAATTCGACGTCAAGTGCCGAGCGCACGAGTCTCTCTCAAGTGTTCGATGGCATTCATCCCACCTGCTCTTTAACAGCCGCCGCAGTATAACGTTATTTATATGGATTGAGCGGAAGTTTTGAATAGTTTTGCAAGTTTAAGGTTCCACCAGCAACGTAAATATGCTGTGGAAGCATCTTGAATAACATTTTTTTTTTTATATATGGGAGTTGTTTGACATTTGAGCTGCCAAGCCTAATAACATTAATCAATTGATAAAAGGAAAAAAATCAAAGGATGATTTATTTCGAATATCTTCAATATTTTAGACTAGAAATGTCAAACACGCCAAGCCGTCAAGCAGACAATTTTCATTAAGCCTTCTCCTTTGGGCTTGATAAATATTATAAAATAATACTGCTGCTTATGTTGCTTAGATTTGACTGAGTTTTGTGTGCTGCAGTCGTGTTGCTGATGTCTATCGCTGTATTTTGATTGTATTGTGTTGATAGCACATTGTAAATTACATTAAAATTCATTTTTCTTTGTATTCTCATTTGCTTCAATACGTAATTCGTATATTAATAAAAAACAACTTTTTCTTCTTTAAATACTGCCTTAAGCTATTTTGTGTTCTTATACAGGTTATAAATACTCATTGCTTTGCTAAAAGAAATCTTCGTTTGCCCTTCCGGATTCTGTCTGTACTTGACTCTGGAGGTATAAACGTCATAGCCCAAACTTACGAAATTATCGTATAACACACGATATTTTGGGCCAACAAAGAAAAAGTTTATCATTTGAGCAGCGGGCCACACTGTCCACTCAGCCAAGTACAATGTCAAAGCTTTGCTTTTGATCTCGTCTTTAACTTCATCCCAATTGTTGTTCTCCAATAAGCCCATCGTGAGGAAAAAAACGCTGATATAAAACGGTGAGCAAACGAATTGATCCAGTAATATTTTGTACACCACCGTTTTCAGCGTCCGCTTGGGATAATAGTAGTCCAGATACTGGTACCAGAAGTGGCAAACATAGCCCACTGTCAATCCCGAGATACCCATTCGAACTGTACGCGTGCGATTCCAGGCATCGATCTGGCCCTGGTATCGCTCGTATGACTGCTCTAATGTGTCACCCAGCATGCTCAGGCCAATTGAGATGCCCAGATTCGTATATAGCAGGAATCTCTTGCTAAAAGCCACATTGTGCCAGCGGCTAAGTGAGCATTTCACAATCTTCCACCGATCACGATATGGCATTAAGCTATTGTTAATTGTCGAGCAGGGCAGCTGCCCCTTTAAAACATGAACAAATTTAAATTTTAAAATAGACTAAACAGTATTAACATTTTGTAATTCGAATATTGACATATGATTAAATATTCTATGAATTTGGTAAATTAACTAATTTGGTTTCTAATGGAGTGCATTAGTCAACCTAAATTTGTTCTTTGCACAATTTGTGACAACATTTAAGCACCCCCTGCAACGGTAATAAAATGGGAAATATAAAGCCAGCTTAACGGCATTTAAATTCCATGAATCGAATAAGGAAACAAATCAATTTGCCGCAATAAAATCAAATTAGTTTCTTACCAAGATTTAGCAAAGTTCGGTCGAGCGACAGAAATGGTACGAAATGGGATAAACTCGTATTTGTATGGATATTAAAGGGTTAAGCTCTACTGCGGTACCCCGAAACGTAAGAATTGCCTTTAAAAACATCAGCGTGGGGAATTTGAATAACAACACATTTTTCGGCACATGTTGCATCAGATCCACTGTGTTTTTTGCGTGTCAGTGAGTTGATTTCGTCAAATCAGTTGAACGCGATTCCCAATACTTTTGACAGTGTCCCAGCGACCGCAGCTCTTCGCCCTGGGGAAATCATCTCCATACATATGCTCCGCTCGACCGTACGAGCGACGAGTCGAGTTACTGAATTGAAAAATATTTACGGCATTCTACATTTTACGCTAAAATCCAATTTTATTTTTATATTTCGTCGAAAATCCGCAATAAAACCCACCCACACACACACAATAGCGCCTCCGATCCGTTTGCGAGCCGGTTGGCGCCGAAACTGAGAGTTCCGTTCCCAGGCCATTTCCCAGTACGCGTCAATTGAAAAACAGGCTCCATAAATTCAGCTTTACATTTTATTTGCATTTGCTGCCACAGATGAGCTTCTGTTTTCCCAAGGTCCCGCCCCAGTTGGGGTGGATAGACCTTCTATTTCAATCATGGCAAATAAATTTATTTCGCCTCGTTCGCCTTGTTAACGCTATTTGCGTGTGTTAAATATTTGCTAATTGCGAGGTGGCCAATTGAGCAAGAGACTGACTGGTTTTTGGATAATGCATACAAATAAAAGTGCATAAATTAACAGATGTTTGCTGATGGTCGTTAAAAACTAGATAAGCTCTAGAAAATAAAACATTTCTAGAACAAAACCAGCCATTAATTAAAGAAATATTTAAAAAAAAAGGTTATTGCAATCAACTACAAAGTTTATTTAATGACGAAAAACCCCTTGCAAGGTTAAATTCTATGTTGAAAAATGTTTCAGTATTGCTGCATTGCAATCCGTTTTTTCCTCACTCGAAATCATTGTTCTCTTGTTCTGTGCCGTGTCTGCCGCAGGACCTAAACAACTACATCAATTTGGATTCTCGCCAGTTTTCATAGAGCGTAACAAAACCGGCCCAGAATCCCTCGCAACAGGAATGAAAAATACCCTGTGTGTATATGTGTACAAATAGATAATTACATTTATTATATATATATATAATAAATATACATATGTGTGTTTAAATAAAATTGGAAACATTTGTAGCAAGTTGTACATAACACCCATAATTCATTTCGGAGCGTCCATTCAAGTGCATAATTTATTACATCCTACTATCAAATAAAATATTAAATAATAAGCTTAAACTTCAGTCCATAAATTTATTATCCCCATTTGATTCAAAAAGCCAAAAAAGCAACAAATGAATTTCCATAGTTTCTGCACTTTGCTGTGCTGACTTCACATTTTTTGCATAGTTTCCATACTTCAGGGTGTTTTTCTATTTTTTCACAGAATGTGCAACACATTCAGAAATACGTATTTCGTGTCTGCCATTCATATGAGTATTTACAATATGTAATTGTTCTCAACAACAAGCTGAGCCATTTCGTATATTTTTCTATCTATATATTTCACCAGCCTTAAAGCTAAGTAAATAAAACTTGATGCTAACTGGATTTGAGCCAAATTGGATATTTGGGTCATGAACTTTGTCAAAAAGAGTATTAAATGTGCAACACTCGAAAGATAATTGTTATATCTAGATGCTTTTGTTATTGTTTGGTACGTTCCGCTCCCAATACTTTGTGGCACTGGGGTTTGAATGTTATTCATGTGCGCATTTTAATTGAATTTTTTTTATTTTGTACAATGAAAGCAAAAATGAAAAGTGTCATAATCCCATTGTCCTCCAGATCAACTCCACATTCATTCTCCCCCCGGAGAATCGCCTTACGCAAATGTACATTAATATCAAGTTGTTTAACGTGAGCAACTGCCGTAAAGTCTTAATCTTACGGTGCCAAGCACATGAATTATTTTAAGCGTCAATTACCGCCCCTTTGGAACTTATATTCCGCAGGTACCAATTTGAAGTCACTACTGTTTGGTCGTGAACTTCCACCTTGGTTTGGATCCCATCTGACAACAATCTCTTACACTCAGTTAGTCCTAAACTCTCCACATCCCTTCCCGCCAATCATTCATTCTCCAGCAACGGCAACCGCCTCTTGATCTTATAGCTTAGGATGCGACGCCTGATCTCTAAGTCAAGATAGGATGTTTTGGAGTCAAATCAACTACTGCAATAGCTGCACTGGTAAGAAGACCACCAATTCTCAACGTAGATGCCAACATCGTTTAAAATTTCGGAGACAGATTTGCGTTCCTCTGTTTCATAAAGTTGGACATTGATATTTTACTGGGACTTCCGAGGCTGTCCAGATAGTGATTGGTCGCCATTTCGAGTGTTTGCTGAGTATTGCCTTTAGTCCTGGATATGAGCAATTGTACAATGCAAACTACTAACTATGTTAGTCATTTGACAAAACAAAATGGAGCCTTAAATGTGTTTGGAAAATCACTGCCAAATTGGATTGCAATCGATTTTGAATGATATCCAATGATAAGGCTTTGCCATCAGCCCTCTGTTTTTGTACCCCAGGAATTGTATCGACTTCGATTTATGGAAATAAAATGGAGATGTGTTTTTAATGAGAATTTGACACTCACAAAGCCTAACGATGATTCAATCTATAGAAATCAAAATAAGAGTAGTTTGTCTGATGAGAGGCAAAACCGTTTTGAAAAGCAATTGATTTTACATACTTCTTTAGTAAACTTTCTTTCAAATGTCGCAGTTGTGTATTTCTTTTGATTACAGTTTCCATTTCCTTTCATCAATGTGCATTCAAATGAGATATTTAATATTAACAAAAAGTTATTTGAAGTTTCTATTTACCGACCCCCAACTTTAAAGGAAATGAACATAATTTTCTTTGATTTACATTTATTTCAGCAATAATTTTCATATTAAATTATGTTAAGACTGCAAAATGTATACACAAGTTTTATTTGCGTCGTAAATTTGAATTTGAACTCAATTTGAAGAAACTTTGGTAATTATGATTTCCATTTCTCAGCTAAAAGTCAAAGGGCAACGAAATTGACTGTTTAATGTTTTCCGAATTAAAGTGCGCTCAAACTGCGGGGTCAAGCAACTTTATCCACTTTTAAACTGCACCATTGAGGCAAATAAGTCAGCTCACTGTAAACGCAAACGCAAATGCAAACGAACAAATTGTCAACATGACGGCAACGCCATGCCAGTCATGCCAATTCCGTTAAAGCAAATAAACAGAAAGTACCACATATCCAGGCATACCCACTTTAACGCCAACCACCAGACTCACCCAACAAACCGTCAGCCCTAAAATATCCGTGTAGGCCGTGGAACTGAAAGTGGCTGGGCACTATGAGGCGGTTATTTTGAATGCTCTACCGGGTGCACTGAAAAACAAAGCAGCAACAAAGTGGCTAGCGACATGTGGAGTGCGCTTGATTTTGGGTAGGATACCTGATTACCAGCAGCAGGTGAGCGTGGCTGTTTATGAGGCGCAAAAATGTCATACATCATGCGGCACGTGCATGGAGCGGGGAGGGAGAGCTACAGACGATATTAGAAGCAGAGCACTGCCTCATGTTGGGGTTGATGCATGACGACAACCAGGCAACTGTATCCGAGCGGATCGTTTTGTGTAGAGAGCAAAACTGGAAACTGACGAAAAATAAACGAGCGTTGTGCATTGGCTTGACATCTACCTGTCCTTACGGAAGTCAGATAGGCACTAGTATCATCATCCTGGGCGCCAACTCGACATTATCATCATAAGTAGGTGGTGTGTGTGTGTGTGTGTGCATGTGTATATATATATATATATAGTGTGCTCGAAGC
This sequence comes from Drosophila nr. perissopoda 5 BK-2023a, assembly GCA_035044105.1. Classification (NCBI taxonomy): domain Eukaryota; kingdom Metazoa; phylum Arthropoda; class Insecta; order Diptera; family Drosophilidae; genus Drosophila; species Drosophila nr. perissopoda 5 BK-2023a. Next base: position 2,514,209 of record JAWNMK010000122.1, read on the forward strand.
GTGCTGGCGCAAAGTGAATTAAGCAAAAGCCAAAGCAGGTGCTCTGGCAATGATATACATATGTATATACACTTATGCACTATAAATATGTTATTTTTTTGGCACGACTAAGTGTGTCAGCACAAGTCGCACATGAAGCGTCAAACTATTAAGTATATTCTGGCTCCAGCCGCGATCCCTTAAGTATAAGCACAAAGTAACTTGATTGCTAGAGCATGCAGCATAAGTTGTTTGGGGAAAAATGTGAAAATTTCAAGCAGCAAAGTATTTAACACAAGGGACTTAGAATCTTTTTATTTATTTTAAAATTATATTAATTTGTAGTAGCTAAAAAATACAATAAGTACAAGTCGCGTAACATTGCCTAAAGATGTAAGCTCAATCGATTTATTCAAAACATTTATTAAAAGAAAAAAATAGGCAATTCAAATTCCACCCTGCTTAATAATGATATAAATTTAAGGAATGTGTATGCAAAATTACCTCTATTTGAGGATGATTACGCGATTGGCCGCATTCATGAAACTATTTATTCAATGCGAATAGAAAGGTTGCATTAGTGAAAACAGTGATATATTCATTATATGAAAGGATGGGCAAGTGAGAAATACTTGGAAAGCGCTGCTCAAGCATAAAGGAGAGGAAGGAGCGGCCGTTCTAATTAGAATAATTTCGCGCTGCACTGCGTTTGCCGCCGTTAAAAGTTTGTAACATCTGATGTGTGTTACACCATCTGTCGGGATTCTGTCAGAGATGGCCCCAGGTGCTGCCTGCAGGACGAACAGCCGTTAGTGTGTGTGCTTGTGAGTGTGTATCATATGAGAACTGGTGGGCTCTGCTGAGCATGACGAGCAAATGTCAGAGCAAAAGGTCGGTGAACCTGACTCTGTCGACGGTGACAAAGGGACACAGCCTCAGCATAATGAACAAGGGCCCCAGGAGCGACATAGCACACATAAAACAAACACACACACGCATATACACAGAGCACACACAGGGCAGCAATGATGACACTAATACTCATCATATGTATCTTTCGGCACTCATCTTTAATTTTTAAAATGTAATTAATTTGCGGAAGAGTTTTCATTTGCTGCCGTTTGACTTTGCAATTTCGGTGTGGCTTCTTTGTTTATACGCGTTATTAATTGCCTGTGCGGGTTGTCGTTATTGGTAGCAGCCAAAAGTTTCCATATGTTCAGTTTCATGTGGTTTTATTTTAATTAATTTCAATTAGTGCCTGTTTGTGTGGCTGTGGCGCAAAAGCATTATTTTACTGCTGTTCTCAATGATAAATAAGCACAATAATTAATATTAAAAATATTGAGCATGTAAAACCAATGCAGGCATGTTATTGCATTCAGTTTTCTAATCTTATTAAAAATATTGTGAAATTCTTTCAACTAAATGTTATTTCAATATAAGCTTGATTTTGATGTAATACGTTCGGTGTCCAATAATTTTGTGCTCAATCAGATTAGTTTCATATGCAAAAATATGTTTGCCAAAAATTAATATAGGTAATATTTTGAAAAATGTAGTTGAAATTTGGTTTTGCTTTCATTTGAGACTTTATCTGCGTATGATTTTGAATATGCAGATGTGTTTACATACACACTTCATGGGGATATCTCGTTCTGTCCCAATTATTGTTCAATTGTTGGTGTGAATCGCAAATACATTCGTTATCAGTGAATTTGCTAAGATTTTCGTTTATTCCCAAACAAATACATAAATCAATTTGGATTTTTTCAAATCATACTTTGACATGTTTTGGCTTCGCAATTGAATCGACAAAAACAAAGTGTCAACAAAATTTTTAGCAAGCGCAAAAATCAGAGACAAGAGCTAAACTCAGAAGTGTTTGGAAATGTTTTAAAAGTATAAGGACCAACTTGTGGTAGCAAGTGGGTGTGGAATATGGGTAATCGAATAAAACAAACCAAAAGGTAGACACTGAAATCAGACAGTCAATGGATACGGCACACACACACTTGAATTGAATTGCACAGCAAGTCGGAAACGGAAACCCCATTTTTGCGGCACTGGCACAGTACAAATTTAATGGTGCGCAAATTTTTATTGTTTTTACTTAAAATATCAAGTTCGTTTCTTTTTCTTTGTAGTCGTGTTCTGTTTACTTGCTCGAATTTTTGTATTCATTTTCTTCACATTGTATGCATACTTTTGACTTAAGTTTCGCTATTTGCTTTTCTCGACCACTGGTATTTATTTAGCTGCGAACGCTCATCTCTGTATTTATGTATACATATACATATATTCTGGTGGTTGGTAAACAAAATTTGTTTCTCTTTTTGATTTCGCTTTGTTCTACCCTCTGGCTACTTTTGTTTTTATGTTTTGGATCCACTGAAAAGCCAAAGGACGACTTGTCAATGTAATTTGAGTCTCAGGCCACGTTTTCAATCTCTGCCTTACTACCTATGATTACGTATACGCTCTGTCGCACAATGCTATTGTAATTAGACGCAGTGGCCGTATTGTCGTTGAAATACATTCTGCCAGCGCCAAACACAGAAAGCACAGTTTTTTAGGGCGTGTGATGCCAATCGGAAGAAATTTGAAATGTAACACAAACGGTAGAAAACAATGTCGAAGCTACCCCGAGGTATCTGTAGAACGATAATGGCAGTTTCATTTCTAACAAAACGAGTCTTGTATATATGGTATTAATACCTTAAGTTTCTAAATAATCAGATTACATTTGATTCAAAAATGTTCAAATCTAGTAATCCATAATTTATAAAGTATCGTTTATTTGTACTTTTAAAATTGTAGTCCATATATTTATTTTACACAATGATTGAAGATAGAAATAGTTCCTATTTGGATAATCAAAATCATCCACTGTTTGATGTCCAAACTAAAATCAAAGTAATTCGACCCGTAACCTGTATGTCACCGTTTGTATTGTCAAGCGAATTGGAAAAGTGTTTAGATGCGAACTTTGCTACAACTGTAGGTGAATTCAATGCGGACTTTTCAATGCTCGCCACTAATCTGAAGACATTAGGGACAGCTATCCACAAGCTAAAAATCTTTCCAGAAAAATATGTTATGTCAGAATCGATGTCGTTTCAGTATGATCCAATTGCGATTACAAAAGAATTAGCTTTAGAATCACAGAAGACTACAAGTGATGAAATGACAGTGGAGTTTGTAGCAGATCTGAATAAATTAGAGGAAGTTACTATCTCCGAGGAAATTGCACCACAGTCAGGGGTACATCCATCGTCTAGTATTCTCAGTGGGCTTCTTTCGAACAGATCTCTTGGGCCACAGAGTGTATGGAACTCCTTTGCCGAAGCAAAGCAATTGAAAATCAATATAATTAAATCAATATCAGGATCAAATCAAAAGTAAAATGTTAACTATAGAGTTAAAAAAGATAATGCAGCCAGATAAGTCAGCTAATTTATCTGGTTGATTCCGATCTACAGAAACATTTTGCTTATATACTAAACTATATTTCTTAATAGCTGTTTCCAGCAAAAACATGGACATTTGTTTACATTTTCAAAAACTTAATAAATAACCACCGAATTGTGTCTTCATGATATTTCAAGGCTTAAGACAAGCGAGAATTGAGTCTGTTAAGGGTGCGATTAAAAACGTAGAATCTAGTGAAGTATCATGTGAATGGAATGTAGAGCTCTTAACGAACCCCGATGAAAATTTGGGTTTTATCACAAAAGATACTCTGAAGACTGGACTGAAGAACTGAATGTAAATATTCCACAACTTTGGAAGGGCTGTAACTTTTGTTAGACTAGTTTTTGTTTGGCCAAATCGCGTTAGAATTTTATTACTATGTGTTGAAACAGACTCTCTTCCAGTGTCAAAATTGAGTCTTCTGACTTTCGTCTGTATATTGATTCGCAAAATAAAAAGATTTACTGAGAATTTGTTTGTAATAAATAAATATTTTGTAATGAAATGTACATATGTAACTAAATTAAATCGCTTTCTCAAACACGACTGCTTACTTTACATAATTCACAACGATTGAGCTCTTCCTCTTCAAGCTCGTGATCACATCATTGAGATTGATCGATAAGTACATAGTTCCATGTTATTTTAAAGAACTTATGTTACAGGCGTAGTATGTCTCTGGTAACCTGCCACACATATACAAATTTTAAAGTTCATAATGATTCATGATTGTTTGTGGCTACTTTCAAGGTAAAAAACAATTTAGCTGCATACAGACAGATGTATTTATATTATGATTTTCAGTTTGTGGCTAAGTGGTTTGTAACATGGCTAACTATCGTATAAAAAGTCAGCTGCTTAATTCGTTGCTATGAACAAATTAAAACCTTTGCCTGCCGGGCCTGCACTGGTTGTCAAAATAAAACCGGCCTTCGAATTCGTTGCCATAACAAATTGTTAAATGCATTGATCAAACAAACACGCCGGATTAACTCAAATGCATTACTGGTAAAGAAAACGAATGCAGTAAAAGTAATGGAATCGGAAAAATTGAATGAATTAAATAGGCAAATCAATGAGATTAAGAAGCGCATTTTATTGGCTGGTGAGTTTAATTTGAAATATGAGACACACATGTGTAAAACGGTTGCGAATCCGCTTTGTGCGTTTACAGAAGGTCAAAAAACGGCCAACGCCGCGGAATGGCAAAAGCAAAATCGCATTAACTGTGACACAATTGGATCACTGAAAAAGGACATCAAGGAACTGACGGTTAAGGTAAGTCGACTGCGGCATCCGCTACAGCGCCCGGTGGTCATTAAGGAACCTAGCGCTGAGCCGCGCAAAAAACAAAGTGCAACGCCCACTATAATTGTGGGTAAGGCTACATATCCCATCGGAGCCAAGAATGCAGAAGATGCTATTTTCCTTACCGATCTGAAAATCACAGAGGGTCGCAAGCAGACGGACCTTCTGCGTCATCGATTCAAGACACGACAACAGCACCTTAGCCGGCTGATGGAGAAATACCGAGAGCTAGTGGCCAACAAGGAGGCACAGAATCAAAACTTGGGCGAAAAGCCACCGGAGACACTCGAGGAGGATGCCAATCGTAAGGTGAGCTATTTCTTAATTTTCTATAGATTGACTCGATATTTATGCGCATTTCCACAGCTTGTCTGTCAGCTGGAAAATGAGATCCATCGCACCAATGTGCAGTGGATGGAGGCGGAGCACATACGCAAGAAGTATCGATCCATTGAAGCCTCTCTCATGACCGATGCGGAGCGTTTTGAGCGCAGTCTGCGCGAACTGGAGCATTCACTCAGCGAGCAGAAGGCGGAGATTGAACGACTGCAGCAGGTGCACAACGAAGCCATTGAAATGCGTGATGGGGCGAAGGTAATTTTGCAGCGCCAGGAGCAACAGGCCAATCTCTCGCAGAAGACTCGCGAGCGTCAGGCTTTGGACTTTCGCAAGCAGGTGGAGGCGCGTAAGCTGGAGCTGGAGCGCATTGGGCGCAAACTATTTGCCGAGACCAAGACGCTGGTGCATCAGGACAGCGTTGGCTCCAGTTCCGGTGATCAGCACACGGCTAAGACGGAGAACGGGGAGGAGGAGCCGGCATCTCAGCTGGAAAGCGTTACTAGCGACATGGAATCCCTGTTCAAGCAACTGATGGAGGCTTCCGGCGCTACCTCACCCTTCGAAGTCTTCGAGCGCTTTAGCGCCCAAAAAGAGTCGGCCGCTCGTCTGACCTACTTGCGGAAGGCGGCTGAAGCCGAGAAGGTCAACCTGGAGGCAGAACGGGAAGCACTCTCTAGTGAGCTTGAGGCCTCCAAGTTTTCCGATGTTAAAGAGAGTGAAGTGTAAGTGCAAAAGCTATGCGCAACCACAAGAAAGTTACTAATACAATTGTTGCTCAAAGTAATCAGGAGATCATCGAACAGATCAAAAATAATATTGCTAGCAAGGAGCAAGATCGCAATAAGGATACCGAAGCCGCTGACAAATCCATGGGTGTACTCAAATATATCAAGGAGCGAATTTGCGAGATGATATTCAAGGTGCAGGAGGTGGATGAGAGCAACATCGATATGCGAGAGCGTAATCTTCACATCAGCGTCGCAGAGTTGCCCAACTTTCTCACACACACCGCCAAGGATGAGGATTTGATTGAGGTAAGTGCTCTTTGAAGTCAGCACAAGTTCAATCCAACATAAATTCTCCTTCTTCAGATACTTGAATTGAAAATTAAACGCTGCCAGGAGCTCAGCAAGCCAGAAGATGTGCCTCCACTTGAAATTCCCAAACTCGATCTAGAGGACGACGAGGAGTCCTTTGACCAGTTAGAGCCACCCAAATCCCCATCGGTGCTCGAGGGCGAGAAGCCACAGCCGATGCCAATGTGCTACTATAATTTGTTCGCTGGTCGCGCACAACGGGCGGCCGGCACTTCCTCATCCTCGCCAGAGCAGGCACCGGCTGTGGGTAAGTGAACGTGTGAATCAGTTCAATGAGAGGCAGTCAATTTTAATGAGTTTCTTTTACAACTAACAGTGGCCACCGCCGATGATGATAATGAGGTGCCCTCACGCAACTATCTCAAACGCCAATCTGTGCTTATTGTGGACTCGAAGTCGAGACGGAAACCATTCCGACCACCACCCGGTGCCAGGCGCAAGTAGTATGCTAGTTGGTGCTAAGATTATAAATGTAATAATTGCATTTAATTGCCATTGCGTGTAATAAACATAATTAAATATTTTATTGTTCTTCGAAGTAAGCAAGGTAAGGAAGCCTGAATGCTACAGTCCCTCTATTAAAATCTAACTCTACTAATGTATCTAACATATCAAGGAGCCAGCTAGTAAATATCTAAGGATTTTCAGTTGGTTGAAATTGATAGAAATCTGTTTTAATTATTTTAAGGGGTGATAGAGAAACTCTTAAGATTGTATTTTTATTAGCTGCTTTAAGAAAGGGTACGGTCCAAGATACTAGGCACATTATATCACATTTACTTATTTGTGTTCTCTTTCTGTTTAATTCAAATTGGTTCACATATTTATTTCGATTCTCCTCTGTGACAGAAAAATCATAATTTCTCCAAGTCTCTTTTATTGTTGCACAGTATTTATTGCAACAATAAGCTAAGAGGGAAAAATTGCAGCAACTTTAAATCCCCCTTGTGCGATTTAAAACTTATCGAAGCTTGTCCCTACTATATATTTGGATGCTGTCGCTCCGACTGGATGAATGTCGGCAGCTTCAGTCAAATGACTTAACAAATAGCTATCCGATGGATGCTGTTACTCGTGACGAGAAGAGTAAACAATATTTATTGCAGCGAGGAGGACGACCGAACTGACGGCAAATGAAGTGCAAAGCATGACAAACTGCGGACCGCGACTGTTGCAAGGGAAACAACCTTTCAAAAATTGTTTACACCAGTGAAAGCAGACGAGCTGGAGCATGAGTTCGACTGTCTTTCTAACTTGCAATAATAATAAAGCGCAGCGCAGCAGCTGACAACGAGCAATCAACGCCAGACTGACGACGAACGCTTCCCGAGATTGAAAAGGGATGGTGGACTTGGCTCGAGGCAGCTGCTAAGTCCAGTGGCGATGTGCAAACAAAGACGCCTGATGATCTATTTAATGTTCTGTTGCCGGAAATGCGCAGAGCGAATAGATGATGAAGGAATGGAATGGTGGCAGAGACGGGTAAGGGTGGTGTTGTGTGCATGTCATCTAAATGTCAACAACAACGACATAAGCACAGCAAAAACAGCTCGATGGCAACACAGCCATATATTGTCAGCTGCGCCAGATACGTATACTGTATAAAGACTGCAGGGAGAAAAAAAACGATACTTCGCAGTGGTCTCCAGCCAAAGTCAGCAACTCATTCTCTTGGGCCCGGTAGGGGTAGTCAGGTAATCCATTCGACAGACAGAAAAACAAAAGATGGAAGCCAGAGCTTTAGAATATTAGGCTCACTGTGCCGTTGGCTGCTGGCATTGGCCCTGACAGCTCAAAAGGTTGCAAAATGCGCCCGAGAAATTCAAGGATACTAACCGAGTGCCCAGTATAGAAGATCCGGAAGCAAAAGGAAGCCACTAACTGTCGTTTCAAAGGCAGGTACAAAGCACTGGGTAATGCGGAATCACAATTTCAATGCATTTTAAATTATTTTCGCCATGGCATGAACAGAGATTTAGATACTTCGTTATAGCGGCAGGTTAACAACGTTTCAGCAGATTTTCATGAAATTCATTTCAGCTTTTCACCTTTTATGTATATCAAAAATAGGAAAATTTAACTTAATGAAGTAAGTAACTTTTCTTAAAGATATCGCCTGAGCACGCCCAAGAACTTAATAAAAGCATCTTTAACTAATTGGCATAGATAAAACGGAGAATAAAAACTTAATTTATCGGTTCTAGGTTTAGTTACTTACAGCATTGAAGCCATTATAAAACAAAGAGTGCGAAAGAAATGTGCAAAAGCAAAGCTGTTAAGCATTTAATTGCTCTTTCTTAAGAACATGTATCTAGTTACTTACCTGGAAAAAAAACCCTAAGATAGAGCTGTTCTCATGGCAACCGTTAATTCACCTGGCGGCTAACTCAGCAGCCACGCCCAATTTGAAAGCAATTAGGGATTTCAATCTCGTAACGGCAGTAAATCAAACGCCCATCGATTGCCCAACAGCAACTAATTTTAATCCAAGCGACCATCAGTGGGTCCGGGCGAGAGTGAGCTTGTGAACTCCAGAGGTGATGCCAGAGTCGTTCAATAAAACCGCAAAACAATAAATTTAAATTTCGCCTGCCGTGAAGTAAAACTTTTTAGCAGTGCATAAACTACAACCAAAAGTTGCCCAACATGTGCGTTTGTGTGTGTGCGTGTGTGTGTCTGAGTGTGTTTGTTTGACAGCCAGGCAAATAAATGAGCGGAAACGGAAACGGTTTGGGTTGCTGCCGGGATATTTGGGTCTCCGTCTCGCCCTTTTCATCGCTGCCTTTTGGCCGCGGGCTACACAACACTGCGAATGATATATAACGTAATTTCTTTATAACTTTTCATTCAAATTTTTCGAAATGCTTTTTGGGCTACGCTTGTTGCTGGCGCGCCTTTGAACGTCGCTGGTACGTTTGCCTGCTTGTTGTTAAGTAAAATAAATTGCGATTCCATGTAATAAAAGTCAATCATAATAATTCAATGACTCATCGTATTTTGCGTTCCAGTTTCGAGGCCACAATGGTTTGTTCAAACCATTGCCCGCTACACTTATCCCTTTACTGAACATTTTTCCCAAACTGCTCTCAAAACAAGTTAAGCTGAAAAAAACAACTTAAATTTTTAAAGAGTAGAAAAAAAACTGTTTTCACAATTATTATCACTAAAAGGAATACGAACGCAAAACAAACAAAAATTTATTTTATGCTTTAAGTTCTTCAGCATCTTCGATGGTGTCGCGAACTTTATCATAAGACTGGACAACATTCTGTGGAAAATCGTTGTTCACCAGATGTTGCCGACCTTCCATACCCAAAACAGAGTGTGAAAAAATTCGCTAAAATTATTGACTAAGCATAAATTTCTGTAAAGCATTTCTCATCTTTCTTTGTGGTTTTTGGGTTGTTTGCTATTTGGGGGACTAACGAATGGAATGGAAAGTCGGCAGATAGACAGCAGATACATAAATCATTGATTTCGTATCCATTGACTTCAACTGTAAAATAAAAGAAACTTAAATAAATATCAAAATTGACTAAAGTTGTATATTCTCGATTGTAATATCAGCAGAAAGATAATTACCCATCGGTAGTTAATTAACCATTCATAAAGCATACTCTATAGTTTGGAAAGTAATCCACGCATTCGCCCATATTTTCATCGAAGTAAGGGTAATCTTCCGGGCACTTTGTCAAATGGTGTGAAATTTGATTTCTACAGTATATGTACTCGGCGCAACCCGAGTTTATTGCAGAGACAAATAGTGCATTTCGATTACCACAGCGATCGTATGGGCAGCTGTATGACTCGGGACTAACACATTTCTGACTCCACCATTGGAAGTGTGTGCCCCAAGGACAACTGTGCCACCTCCCAACGGCATTGCGAAAGTTACACATGTAGTAGCCATAGCAGGTTAGGGCGTCTGAAATAAGTTGGACACCCAACTTGTCATCTTGATAGAATTTCGCACAAAAAGAGACATCAGTAGCAGGAGGTGGATTCCTGGCAGGCTTGTAGCAATCCTCCTCTTCACTGGAACAATGTTTCGGGCGAATTATTTGGCAACGTCCGTTTTTGTAGTTGTAGTAACGAGCAGCTGTACAAGCTCGAGGAGCACCCGTTCCATTCTGACACTCTTTGTAAAGGCCACAATTGAGTGGATCTCCCAGCGTGTTCCCATCTTGCATGTAGGCACATATGTCAAGGTTCTCCTGTGGACATCCGCCTACATTGGAGACACATGTTTGCATACTGTTGCTAAACACATAACCATCAGCGCAATAGTTCAGCTCATCATCTCCTCCGTCTCTATGCCCCTTGTCATCACATATTTCGTATTTCCTGCAGTCCAAAGGATCAGCTACATACTCTCCTGACAGCCGATTGGCGCACAGTTCCCAGTCCTGAGGTGCACAACGCACTAGATGTGGTGGCTGGCATGTTCCTGATGGGGCATCATAAAACTGTCCATCGGGGCACTGTCCTCGAGCTGTCAACTTATTATTTGCACAGTGTCCCCAGCTCTGACAGTCACTGGAGTCGCCTATATAGCCAGTTCCTGGCCAGAAGCTGCATATTTTCTCCATGGAAAGGCCGTTGGCTTGCCACAGAGGCACAGCCAAAACGATGGCATACAACCACCGGCTGGAAACTAAAGTGGAAATGATTTGGTTGTTTCTACCTCTCATTGCCGTTGCGACTATTTCATTCACTACAATCGATACAACTAAGCGTCTGATGTGAATGTTTGCAGTAGCAAAAACTAATTAGTCGTAACTTGTTTAAAAATGCTTTACGATAAGAGTCGTATAGTACATCTTAATAATCACATAGTTGAATTGATTCGCATATGTGTATATGCTGGCTGATAAGGTTCATTCTCAATTGATAGATAGCCCAAGAGTGCAACAATTGGGCTGTAAAAAAAGAAGCTCCATATTGAAAGCGATTAAATTATTTTTCTCGCTGCTCAAAATATTTTAATCCATTTGCCCCATAATATCTGCAAACTTGGGTTCCTTGAAGTGCTTATGAGACTCAAGGAGTCATGTTATCACTAACTCAATTCCTTGACATCTGCTTCTTAAGCACAGACCCTTGCCTCAACTACTCTTGAGTTTCGTACACTAGCAGACTGCCACTGTCACGTATTCAAGTATATGAAAAGAGAACAAAAAACTTTGGGCAAAAGTACAACCTAAAATATATGCAAGAAAAACATAAAAGCAAAAAAAAAAACTCGTCTGGTCTGACTGTGTGTGTGTGTGAGACTGGCATCTCGACAACCAGGCAGCTTAAACTCCTTAGTCTCGGCTCGTTGCGTTTATTGACATTTTATGCTTAAGGACATGTTTAATATCCTCTTCTTTCGCGCTTTCGATATGACCGCAACGAAGGCGTTACCACATTACTGCTCGGCTGCTTTATGGATGTCTTTCGAACGGAGTGGTCCCGTAAAAGGCATATTCCACATGTCTACACATTTTTAAAAGAAATCACTGTAATATATCATTCAATTCCATAGCAAATTGGCTTCAGTCTAATAAAATTGTTTGTGTGTGTATGTTGAAAAAACCGGTTACGACAAGCCTGTCGATAGCCTGTGTGTGTGCCTATAAGCAAATGCAAATGGGGCAGGCTGGGGACACTTTGAGCCCCTTCCTTTTACCACTTCCGATGCACAATGTCGACAGCAGTCCCAGCAGAGGCGCCATTCGCTTCCGTTTCCGCTTGCCGTACGACATTTATGGAGCACATCATACCCGTCATCGCTACGGCCAACTACTTGTCCTTTACTCTGGATTCAATCAGTGGCTGGCTGCCTTTCACTGGGTACATCCGAGACCTTCTTGCCGTACTGCTGGAAAAGGCAAATTGCGCGGATGACTTTCTGCCTGAGGCTTCGTGTTCTTGTCCGTCTCGTAATGTCTGTTATGTCCACTCATCCATTCCATTCTTTTATTTTGCCATGTTTTTTGTGTGTGTATGTGTGTGTCTGTTGTTGTTGTTGTTTGCGTGCCGGCTTTTTGTGTTCTTTGCTTGGTTGCTTTTGTAATTTTTTCCACATGTTCACGGCTTGAATATTTTATGGGCTTAAGTGCTTTCAGTTAGAGTTCTTTTATTTGGCTCCTGTGCGTTTTGCACCTTACACTGTGCTCTGTACAAGGACTCACATAAATTCATTAGATTAGTTTCCTGCTCTTTCACAAGCATTGTTTACTGCCATTCAAAAAGCAATGGTTAGTGTTGAGCATTTGCTTCGCTTTGTCTTACCTGAAGTGAATGCTGAATACTACAAATAAAAAAAACAACAGATAGATAAGTTTTTCTGTTGTTTCCCTTTTCGACTTTAAGTGAATCGATATCTCAGGTCTAGTGGGTGTCAAGAAATTGTGAATTGATTGGTGCGCAATATTCAATACAATAGTTGCTTAAATGTAACTCAGGTCAATAGGATAAATACTTAAAGTGGGAATCGATGTTTTATATACACATATGTATATATGCCTCACTTTAAAAACAAACAAATGAATCAAAAATGTTAAGTTAATGTTTAATTGACGTGTATTTAATATGTAGGTAACAGAATACTAGTGATACAATACCATGACTGTAACATAACATCTGTAACCTAACTGCAACTATGTACATAACATGAATATCGATGTCGATCACTATATTGAAGAAGAAGAGAGGCGTCGTTGTGATAAAAGTGAAGTGAGTAAACGTGTTGTAGCATGCAAAAATAATTTAGTTTTGACTGCCGTCATAGTCAAGTTATTTTTGGATTGCTTAGAACTAAATTAGATTTGGCAAATAAAATCCTACCAAGGGATGAACATTGAAGATGCCCCCACCTGGCTTCTATAACTAATTTTAATTAGGTTAAATATGCAATGAAAACGTAAATGAGCTCAGCAAAGCAAAAAAGACTGCGGCAACTCAGAGGGTATACAGATGCACAGATTGGATGAAAGAGAGTCAGATTCAGCTTTAGAAGGGGCGCCAAGGGTCTACTTGGCGCCCGCAACAACAAGTCGAGCAAATATCTCAAAGGAACGAGCTAAATGAGATGCAAAGGGCGATAAACAAACCCACAAGCGATGCGAATGTGCCGGCAGTGAAATGAGGTTGCGATCCCCAGACTCACCAACTTTAAGACCATAGCTCAGAAATGAAACGCTGCAGAAAAAGGTTGCCTAGCAGCAAGAAACACAAGTGCAAAAAGAAGCCACGAAGTCATATTATTTTTTTTTAACGGCAACAAACATACACAACGTGAGGACACTGTCAAAAGAAGCCACGAGACTGGAAAAAATTGTGTTAGCTTTGTTTCAAGAGGGAGAGTACAGCGAGGGCGATGAGGAGGACGAAGCATGGCACGTGCATGGAGTATTTTGGCAAAATTAAAATTTATGAACAGATAAAAAAGCGTTAATGGGCACTCGCTTCGGTCAAGGATGCTACTGGGATAAAAGGAGAGGGAGCCCAAGAGTATCTAGATGTGCGTGTGTAACAGTTTGAAACGAGTGGCAAATAAAGTAAACTCTGTGCAAGAAATGAACGAACACCACGACAACGTCCACAACTTGAACCATAAACGCTGCTTTTTTATACATTCGGAACGCAGCTTACAGTTGGGAAACTAAGCCACGAGCCACGTTGCGGCAGCACTTTCCAAGTGGCGCACTTGAGCGGTGCGCTCAGTGTGAAACATTAAAAGTGCAAACAATGTGGCAAATTTTCTTAAGAGACCCAAACGCTTTAAGCTTTGAAGACCGGTGTGGATGCTGTCTAATACAATATGGAAGAAAATACACCGACTACAATATAATTAATTAGACTGTAAAATTTTACATTCGCATCAATTTGAGAAAGCCATTGGGTATGCATTGTATTTGAGCTGAGCTCTAAAATTTGAGGAAGCTGCTGGAACAATCTGTTAATGTTTCAAAATGCTTTTATTGCCCCTTTTGGAGGCCACGTGTTGTCAGTTTGTAGTTGAGTTGCCAGTTGGCCATTATGCTACATAATGCTAAAAAGCCATATTTTTGCTCTTAAAACAATGTCAAGTTGTCGAGCACATTTTGAAGTGGGAACTGCGCGCTGTGCCACGGCCAAGTAACCAGCCCAGCACCAAAGACCAAAGCCCAAACAGTAAAGCGCAAAGACTGCCTAATGGTATTTACATGTTGTTGATTCTTGTGTTGTTGTTGTTGTCGTTGTTCAGCTGTCGTCCTTCGCCAGTTGCCAGTGTCATGCACATGCAAAGTGGGCAGAAGCTACCAGCAAACACTTTTATATGATGCAAATACCAAGGGTGATGGGTAACGGGGTCGGGGAGTGGGACTGGCTCTGGGGTCGAGTGGCAACATAATGTGCCTGGTTGGCCAAAAACGAGTCGAAGCCAGGTCGCATTCCCTGTGCCGTTTAATGACCTTTTAAATGTACGTCTAATTATGTTTACGTGCCATTCCAAGTTGACAACCCTCCCAAAAAAAAAAGAGATGACATGAATTGCAGAATTTTAAAGCTCATGATTATGGAACAAGAGCAGCAGCAGCAGCTATCGTTGGGCTTGACCCAAATCCACGTGTTGACTTCTTGTTAATTATGTAACTTTTTGGGGAGTTTTTCGCGGCAACTTGATGTGCCTGTTGATGTAGGTACTAGATACACATTGCCTAAAATGTTAAAGCAAGTCCAGGTAGCCCAGTTGGGTAGTCTCCCATTTATAAATTATGCGGCAAAATGTATCAAAATGCGTCTTTGGTGTGAAATTTCTAAAAGTTTTTGGGTGTTGAGAATGAACACGAAATGGATGCGTGCAAGAAATTCTTAAATGTGAGACACCAATTGAAAGTTATTCTCGTTAAATTAACTCTGTGAGTGACTTACACCCAAATTGAATTTATTATTTTTTGGCTGCTTACAGAACCTTTTAATGTTTAAGCGTAGTTACCAAGTAAGTTAATCGTGACAGCACTATAAATTATTCAGAGTGATGTGTTTGCCGTTTTGTCATTTTTTATTTTAATATTAATTAATTTGAAAGCTTCAAAGCTGTCACATCGTGCACACTGCACCAGCGCTAAAAATATATTCGCATATTGCCATGAAATATTAATTAATATTCCTCTGAACAGCAAGGAGCATGGCACAGGGCACATGACACATGGCGACATTATCGGAAGCCCTAGAGGAAAGGCTCCTCATAATTGGGCATGCCAGGTTGATATATAGGCTTTTGGTAATGCTGTCAGCGATAGCGGGTAGAAGAGGCGCCAAGCTGCTATCGACATACATATATGAATTCAATTAAGGTGTTTCGTTTTCTTTATGCTGCATTTGAAATTTATTAAATTCATATCGCTCATTCCTCATTCGTTGCTTCGGTACCATTTTTACTGGGCAATTGCCGAAACTGAAGCACAAAGTCATTAAAATAAGGCTGCAATATTTTATTCACCGAGCAAGGCAATAAACCATAAATGCAAACTTGAAATGGCGGCGGCAACAGCAACGACATTTTATAAATCAGTTTCCGTGAAGAGAAGCTGTTTTAATGGAATGCAGGATGGCAATGATAAAGCTCCGTTTATGTCCGTAACGTGACAGTTTGACGGGCAATTAGAAATGCAGAAGTACTTTTTCTGCTGGCTCATTCCGAAATTCGCGTTTAATGACAACGATACAGACAGACACAGGAATAAGTAAAGAGAAACATCTTCTCGCAATTATAAGTGGTCGTTCAGCCATCTTATTTCTGTTAGTATTTTTAATTCTAAATGGAAAGGGAACTTGAAGCGTTTTTAAAGTCACCCTGCCTTAAACGCTCATCAAATAATTTTTATCTAACTTGCAAGTCATTTTTGGACTTCACATTGCACTCGCATTTGTGTAGCTTAATCGACTCATTGTTCCTGGTATTCTTGCATGTGTCTGACGCGAATCCCATGGCACTTCAAGAAGTATTTTGTTGTTGTCTTAAAATGCATTAAACAAGAGCAGCAGTTACAAAATGGTTGCCAAAGTGGGCCTCTAATGAGGGAAACTCATTTGGGTAAAAGCAAAGAGGAGAAGCGTTCTACCATTAAAAAGCATAATAATAAATACTTATCACAGGACAAGGCGGAGTCGCAAAAAAGTAGCAGCGGCAAACACGTTGTCGCATATAAGCCACGCCTACATTCCCATGACGCCCATGTGTAGGGAGCAAATGTCGTAAAACAAATGTAAAGTGAAATTGCTTTTGCTGCTGCCCGCGACCTGTTGGTCCTACGTTCCACAAGCCACAACCCTATATACATATGGAATATGTATGTTTATGTATATGTATGTGTGCGTGTCGAAAGACGGATGCGGAAACGGATGTGAAAAGTGCAGTCATAAATGCGCCACCTCCCTTGATGTAAGACTTTAATAATTGTCGAGTAAGTGAGCACAAAAAGGAGGGGGCGGGAATAGCTTTGCATGGCAGCGACGCCAACGCCAGTGCCAAAAAAAAGAGAAGAAACTCGCGTAAATTCTTTTATTTTATGACCATTCTTCTTATGTTTTTTTTTTGTTTTTGGGCTTCCGGTTCCTTGGCAGCTGTTTCCAAGGGCCTGCGCTTTCTAATTATGACAAATGCTAAAATATTACCCACATGTGGGTCTGTGTGAGTGAGTGTGTACGTGAGCTCGTGAGTGTGTGTAGTCGTTTGTTTTCGTTTTGTTTTCGTTTGGGGCTTTCTGATTTCGTACTTTTCGCCGGATTTCAGCGAAGTCCCAAAATAAACATTAAAATCCGCCGCAAAGTCTCGCACCACACGTCATCTGAATCAAATCCTTATTGGCACCGTTTTGTTTTCCGTTTTTCTCGTAAAGAAGCAAAAAAAATATATTAAAGAAAAATGTTTTGGTGCATGAAATATACTTTCTAAAATTAGGGGATCTTATGCAATGTACAAGATTCCTTGAATCGACCGCATGACGTCTACATATGTATTCTAGTGTCCAAATATATTTGCCTTAAAGTTTTTTATTCGAGAGTTTTGAGCCATGCTTCATAACATTTAAACATGTTGAAAACTTGCTTTATTGCATTATATCCATGTATACAAACATAATCATGATACTGGTGTGTACAAATTGTATCTCGAAGATACAAAAAGTGAAAAATGATACCAACACAATGTTTACGTACTGTTCCATCATTTTTAGAAAAGTTGACACGAAGCATGCAGTAAGAATAACAAGTAGCTGAGCTATAAATTATTTTGGATATCATTTTGTCGAGTTTCCGCACTTTAATATTTAATATTTGGGAATCCTCGCCTTGTGGCAAAGGCGGGGTTGACTCTAGGGCATAATAAATTAGCTTTAGCAATTTCGAGCATTCAATATTTTTCAATTATATGCTCGCATCCCATCTCTCTTTCTCCATATAGCTCTCCTTCTCTCTCGCTGACATAGTTGTATCGTGCTTTCGGTGGTTTGTTGTTGACGCGGGTGCGACTATTGTTGTTCAACTTGTTGACCATTGAAATCTAAAGTTTAAATTACATTTTTGCGGTTTGTCATTGTTCGCAGCCCGCATCTATTGACCGTTCACATGCACTCTCATAGCAGTGGGAATTATGCTCTCTCCAGCAACATACTTGCCCCATCATCCACCTATCATTGAACGCTGCAATTGGGTTGACTTTGTTTGCTCTAATTCAATTTTCTGTCGACATGCTCGCTGACAGCAACTGGGGCATGCAACTGTTTTGCTGACGCTCTCTACAACAGTTTGCGGTTTACGAAATTGTTTTGCTGCAAGCTATATCTCTCAATTTCCGGAAATTGCAAAAACGAATCGGTGGTGTTGATTTTGTTGATGTTTTTACCCTGGCGGTAATACGCATTAATTCTGAATCCAATTGCAAATCAGGTAATAGCAATGATAACACCCGTTTCCCTTAATTGGGACCGGTCAAGCTAACTCAAAAACAGTGACATTTATAAATTGTGTTTAATTAATTTAATTTTCCATTCAATTAATCGCTGATTTGCTGATTATAACTGAATTGTAACACTAAATGTATTAAATTAACGCAGCAAGCAAGCGAGTAAAAGACATTGTTATTATATTGATTTATTGGGTTTGAAATAGTCTAATAGTAGTCTTCAAATACTCTCAAACACATTCCCTAAGAATAAAAATTTTGACTTTAAGCCAGTAATGCCCGTATTGACATAACCGTTACTGAAGTACACAAGCCCAATTACCCAGTGATAAATCACAAACTTACTGACACTTCGGAGCTCAGCGCTTCGTATCTAACAAATCAGGAAACTCAAATTGAATAACACTGTTAAAAGTTCAAGTCACTTTTGCCAGTTGCCAAGTATTTATGAAGCGCTTTGCTCAAATTCAGCTAGAATTTTATCTTTGTCTTTGCGTATGCGCAATTTATGAGTCGCTTCCAGAGTCAAGTATTTACCAAGCAATTTGTGTGCTCCAGCACAGACTTGCCACGGGCTAGAATCCGATTAATGCAATTGTTTTCATGAGTTAAGAGTGTGCAGAAGAATAATTTGCATAAGTTCGGAGAACGGAAAAAATAAATAAAAAATTAATATAAAATTGTATTGTTAAAGCACCATTTCGAGTGTTAAACATAGTATTATAATCAATTAGAAGTGCAAGTTCACAGAATATTGGAGGAAAGAAAAAAAATCATTACTTGAATGTCATGTTTCAAGATTTAAAACCATCACTTACACAACCTTTTTAAAAATAAAATTTTTTTTATAATTGTCGACATATCTTGTTGTAGCCAATTAAAAATTTGTTGCTTGATAAACTTTAACTTGCCTGCGGGCAAATGTCGGATATGTTTTTCGTGTCCAGTGACAAAAGCTCAGTTGCTATCAATTTGGGTACTTCGTGTGGCAATTTCGGCTATGTGGCCACTTACACATGTACATACCGAAATACACTACCCAAATATTTGGACAGTGTGTGGATAGTGGATGTGGTAAGCATCCCACACCTCGTTTTAATTTACCACTAGCCACCAGTTGCTGCCGTACGTGCTAATGTAATCCTCGTCGTTTTAATTACAAAACTCCACAAGCTGATGGGAGCATTGCTAAAGCTTCGACGGGAGGTCACTGGACAGTGGACCCGAAAACGAGTAGCCAACAGCCAAGGACCGATGACCGAAAACCAAAAGCCGACAAATGAAAACCGAGAGTTATTGTCGAGAGTTGGGCTTTGTAGGACCGGTCATTTAATTCACTTCCTACAGGTCTCGTAAAATTAACGTAGCATACTCTACGGGCCGCCAAATCCAGCCTTGAGCCGCTTAGCATTGTTTTCCACGTCCCACTTCGCCCATCGCTATCGTGGGACTCTTGGTAACGCCTGCGGTGGCCATCCATTGCCCAAAGGCAGGGTCGAAATGAATACGGTCCCATCATCCAACGTAAGGCGATTTGTTGCTAGTTCGCGTCGCTTAATTAGTGAAACTGCTGCCCGGACGCGTTTGACCTGTCGTCGATTGAGGCGGCCTCTGCTTTGCCTCAAAAGCCTTTTTGCATTTCAATTGATGGCGCTTTTGCCACTGCCGCAGGCCAAGCTACTCACAAAGGACTGCCGCAACACAACGACCCCAAAAACCTGACTGCCTCCATGATGAACTCCTCTTTGGGGCTTCTGAACGTTATACTCTTAATTATGCTCTTAAATTGCCATGACATCAACGCCACATGATAGCAGTCACGCCCAGATTCCCAGACAACGGTCTCATTTCAATAGGCATTCAAATAACTTTCGTGCAAGTGGAAACTAATTGAAATTCAAATTCCCATTTTAAGCCATCTTGAAGATGTGGCTTGAGCTCCTTAGGCCGTTCTATTCTGTGGCCTTACTAATGACGAGGTAGCCAGGAGCCAAGTATTTAAGGTATTCCATTTGAATTTTGCTCAGACAATTTGCAAACCAGCTTAAATTTTAATTTCACCAAAATAAATGATTATTGCGATGACTGGAACGACTTTTGTAAAATACACGCATGTTGGTATGGCAGAGTAAATAGTCTAAGTCGGGGTACTTTAGACCTTACTCGTTTCATAATTAATTTTGTTTAGCTATACAGTTCGGATGAGTAGTTTTTTCCCTGAGGAACTGTTCTTCTATAGTGCACATTAGAATAATTAATACTAAAATGTGCAATTATTCATGAGTTTTATGAGGGTACATAAGGATGGAAGTATTGTGAATTCTCTGAGTGCACAAAGACATCAAAATGGACAACTTCACTATTTTGGGGATACCCACTCATCAAAATTCCCATCTCATTTGAGCAATTCGTTATGGGCCAAATGATTGGCATATTTGCGTTGGTATGTGTATGGCTTGTAAGATTCAGTTCCACTCATCAAAGATGTTTTCACAATTTGCGGTTACGACAAGCATAATTAAAATATGCTACACATATGCTTCCGGGCACATGGCAACTGGGAATTTGTAACAGCCGGTGTTCACCCAGACTTGGACTCTGCACAGCCTCAGCCTCAGCCTCAGCTAGTAACCGACCATATGCGATGATAACAAAAACAACGCAGCGAGTAGACAAGAACAAAATGGGGAATGGTTGGGTAAACATTAAGCAAGAGCAACCGGTTCGACGCCTCGTTTTTAATAAAAATAAATCACAGCATGTGCGCGGTTGTTGGAAGCAGCAACATCTTTCGTCAACGATTGGGAGACCACCCAAGGAGAGTTCCAAAAGTTGCCCGGATTTTATCTGTAAAGCATGTTACTAGTTCAAGTAAGACCAGAAGGCAAGTAAGATATTCAAAAATTTATGAATATATTTAGTAACATTTGTGTAAATTGTAAGCGATCGAAGTGAATACAGTTCTTAACACGACCTCATCCTTGTAGACGGAGCCGACACTATTCTTAATTTCCTTTTTTTAAATCATTTAAGTAATTGAAGGCTTAAAATATAACTTTATTCTAGACAAGATTTTAATTTTTCTACAAATTCATTCCGTATCCTTGAAACCCCTATGAGCATCCATTTGAATTGTACTTTGGTATAAGTATATCTGAGTGCGTCAAGTGTGCTAGACACACTGTTTATAGGTGTTATCTGTATCCTAAAGAAGTGTGTGTGTGTGCTATGTGGTCTTGATGTTTTGTAAGTTTAAGTGGTAGATATTATTCAAAAGGAATTAAGACTGAAATGAAAAGCTTGTCAACGATGAAGAGGACGAGACAATGCGACGTGCGTGGGTAGCAGCTGCGGAATGCCAACCGCAGGACGCCTGCTTTTAATAAATGTGACTGCTTACGATGCATGTGTGTGTAAGTGTATGTGTGTGTGTGTGTGTGTGTGTGTGTGTGTGTTTACTGCTTGTTTGTGCTGTTTTTGCTGCTTGCGATGCAAATGTCAAGATAAATGAGCAACGGCAAGTGGAGGGTGAGAAGCACGCCAAGCACAAAATACACACAACCCACAACAGACAAGCATTAGGCTACGGCAACAACTAGTCGCCCCAAACCCCACACTTCTAGAGACATTTCAAGGCGGACTTTGCATAATGCCATACTGCTAACTACAAAGATCAACGCTGGCTGCTACTCTGCGGCCAAGTAATGAAGCCAAGTGTCAACATAATAACTTGATTACGAATACAGCCAAAGGTGACGAAGGCGACGAGGGCGACAAAGGAGACGTAAATCAGAAACAGCCGAAGCCAGCACAAATATCAACAGAAACAACTTTGCCTTCAATGCAACGATGATTGAAGTAGTGGGGCCTTGGGTGGGTATGCAAATTGGAACAGGGCCGTGTCACTATGTGCGGTAACCATATTTGCCTGTTTGCGGCCCAAATGAGTTTAGATTGCTGCGCATAAATTTTAATGTTTCCCTGACAATGCCAGATGCAGTCTTTCTTCATTAAGTTATTTAATCAATAAAGAGATTCTATTTAAGGATGATAGAAAGGTAGAATGTCAGTCATCTATTTAAGCAGCCAGATACAAATAAATTGTAGTGCGTCTTGCTCACAATACGTAAAAGTTTCAAAGTCCAACAAAAAAATATTTAATTGGGCCCCTCCATCAAAATGATGAAAAATATCACAATTTACATTGGAATACCAGTTTGTCATATGAGTATTATTAAAATGTTAAATGTCATTCAGATCTGTGCAGCACTCGTTGAAGAGCTCCTGACTAGCAAAATATGGCGCTACAAATGACATGTTGCACAAGTTTTACATTGGGGAGTGTAGAAGGCTGATGTGATTTACGCATTTGCATGCTGCCCCAATCTTGACACGCACGTGCAACACACCGCAACAACACCTACACAAACGCATGCCAATTGCATCCAAGTAAACTCTTTACTCTTTACTGTTGGAAATAAACTGCACTGTCAAGCAGCAGCCTCTCCATGGAAAAATCATTTGAAATTCCATTTGGGTTTGTAGTGGCCGTCCAGTGTAAATATACCCTCAGCTAACGAGTTGAAAGCGTACGCATTAGTGCTTGCCACACAAGATAATTCAAGCAGTTGCATGACCACTCATTTTTTCAGGCAAACACAATTAGAGTTCATGGCTCCCAGAGAAAAACAAGTTGCTAAATGGTTAGAAACTGAACTAAATAAAATATGCAAATATGCGTTTATTCAGCTTTCGAAATAAATCCTTTGAATCCTTTTTAAACATTTCATAGTCGAACACTCTCAACAGCATCACTTTTACTGGTCTGCCATCGATCAACAACATGAATGTTTTATAACTTCTAATTAGTCAGATTGTATAATATGTTTGCACACTAGTTTATGCAACTAGCAACAGGGGAACCATAAAACTCGCATTCGTTTAGCACAGAAGTGAGTGTCTGAGTGCGATTAAACTACTCATATGTATGCATATGCATAAGTTAATCACTTGATTAAGCAGTTTGCCAGTGAATATTTCGTCGGTGTTATAAGCTCTGCTTAATGGGTCGTTTGCACGATATCCGTCAGATACGTGTTCGACTGTCAATTACATTGGACTGCCGACTGTATGAGTGGACGCTGAGTACGCGTAAAAATCAATTTCCCTACAATGACAGACAATTGAAAGCGCACTCAATCAATCATAATCAACTTTCGAGTATTTTCACTTGAAACCCTTTAAAATGTGCACTTTGTGTTGTCAGGCGCAAAGGTTTGGGTCAACTTTAGGAGGGTTCTACTCTTACCTATAAAGGACTTCTCGACCCATGCAAAAGGCAAGGCAATAAATCTTTGAGTAATAAGATTAAATTGAAACAAATGAGTTCATTTGTTTTCGGGCCCAGCATGCAGTAATCACGTGAAACTGGGAAGATGGTGAGATTGATGAGGTAACGTGCAGCCGACTGAGCATCGGAGACTCTTGGATTAATCATGAAGTTGAGAAATAATGGCTGGTTGTGAAAGGACACAAACTCTACTCTCCTAATTGTTTTCCCATGGGTGTATGTATGTCAGATTTGCATCTCTTTTGCGAACTTAAAGTTGAACATAAATTTGTGTTTCATACGAAGGTAAGCTATTTCAAGTGAGGACCGAGAGAGGTTTAGGCCACACACAAAAATTTATTCAGTTATGAATAATTTGTGGCGTGAGCTGTGCTAACGTCGCATCCAAAGTCAGTGGCTAATTTGCTTCATTTTATGATCATTCAACGATGCTTGCAAATTTTCACAGATTGCATACGTGTTGGATTATGTGACGTCCCCGCCATTATCCGCAATTCGGGCCCACATAACAGCAGTCGAGATTTCTGCTTGTGCGAGTTTTCCATTCAGAATCATTTGACCGGAAGTTGACCAGTCAGCACAATCGTCCCATTCACCTTTCGCCTCCTCTGCATACTATAAGGATGGAACACATCAGAATCCTATTTATAGATGCGAGGTCGTAGTAGGCATGCCTAATCATCCATGGACGAGAAAGGCAAGTGCCACACGAGATGTCATTGTGTCTGTTGTGCTAACAAGCAAACCGTGTCGAGGTCGAGATTCTCCTTGTTGTCTGACTCCCGCTCAAGAGTACATTAAAGAAATCGATTCAATTCGATTTTAGGCAATAAAAACTGAACATTTACTCTGCTTTTTACATCTTGCCGCACTTCCGTTAACGACGCTTCCATTAAATGCCTTCGGCTTCCGCTCACTGCCGGATGTCCGGGAGCAGCAGTGAGAACAACATTTGGGAGGCTGGAGCCCATTTATGAATTTGATTAATGTTCTGGGCATTAGGTAAATGTTGCTGTCCATCAGCATAAACACAGCCCCTAGCTAACGTTTATTTGCATTTAATGTGTTGTGTGCAATTTTTTGTAACATTCTTCTTTTTCTTTCATAGTGCTATACTCATACATCATTTCGCCACAACCCACAGCATTGATTTATTTATTATTAATTTATACTACATGATTGCTTTGGATTCGAATTCGCTTAGCAAGCTAATTATTCGCTTTGGCAGCCTGCCATAAAAACTGTTTTAACATAATACAATAATAAAGTAAGCAGTTTACTCCAAATATTGCAAATCACGTGGCCAATAAGAATATATAAAGTGTGATAATCAAAAAATTCTTAAGCAAATTGAATGTTTAATCAATATATCAATGGTGATTTATATAATTAAAATCGAACTGAGATTTACCAAATTGAAGCATATTTGAGTTGATAAAGCTATGCCACATAAATATAAAACATTGTTGCCTAAAATCCATCCTCTTTAATCTATCTTCCCCTCTCATACCTCTCATACTAACAACCGACCTATGCTGCATTTGAAAATACTGTCAAATATCTTATCGCCACAACTTGTAGAAACAACTGACGAAAACACTTTTCTTATATTCATGTATTTCGTGAAAGTTACACAAAGGCCTTAGTTTTGTGATGGTTTTATTCAATGTGTTGGTCCGATTTTTTTGCGGTCCCAGAAAAGGTTCATTTTTGTGAAAAGGACATGGCTATTGTTGCCAAATTTGCTATTTGGTCTTGGTGGCAAATTGCTGCCGCAGTTGATTTTTTTCTGTTTTTTACTTCATCAAATTTTTTGCAATCTTCCATTTCGGTTATCGGGAGCCTCAATTGCCTTTTATTCTTACTTGTATTTGTGGGCGTGCCAGCACCGAAAGAAGTCAAGTTTTTAGTGGGGGCTTGGCGTCAAAATGCGATTTACGGAGCTGCAATTGCTGGCACGGCCAAAGGACACATGCACTCTTAATTCTTCAACATAGAACTGCATTTAACAGTCAATTGTGCACATAATTGCCAAGCTGCGCTTTAGGGGCTTGCTGGCAAACGAAGTTCATTAAAGTTGGATTCTGGTAAGTGTTAATAATATAAAATGAACAATTGAAACGCAACGCAGTGAGGAGCAGCAATGAGTACATGACCAAGCTGGAGATTTAGTTTCTCTTGCTCGCTCAGTCGCTTAATCAAACCAATCAATAATTCAACAAATCAACGTCAAGGACAAGTAACACGACCACTTAGTCCCGACTTTGGATATAGTCATTCTGCCAGCGTTTAGACAAGCAGTTAGCTGTTAGTTTGGGCTTGGAAATCAAATCACTTGCATTTTCACATCAATTCGCTCAGTTTGCCATTTACTTTGATTGTTGCTTAATTGGAACAAGTAGTGAAGTATGCTGAGTTCTCAGTATGTACAAACATTGATGATATATTTTGTTAGAGGACATTCTCCAATCCTTTGCTATGCTATACTTACTTCCAATCAACTTGTCATGCAAGCAATAAATTGGTTTCCAAATTTATATTTGTACTCGAGCAAATTGCCAAACATTACGAAACAATTTAAATACAAATCAAGTCGCCATTGTCAACAATTAGTTTAATTTACATGAAATATCTTTATTTATTCCGGTAGCAGAATGGCGTTCATTCCAACACTCCATCAAAACAATGTATACCACAAGCTGCCCAAAACTCATTGAAATACGAAATGAATTTCAAATCACGTTGTCAATCAAATTTCAAGTGATTTGCATTGTGGTCCCTAATTTACTTAAATATTAAATGCAGAAAGAATTCAAAATATGCGCAAAATTAACATTCACTTATTTTGTGTTTACATGATCAGTGGTCTTTAGACTTTTAATATTATATTGTATAAAAATATATTAAATTGAATAATCTGCAATTTCGCATTAAAATGGTTAGATTTAAATGGCTCAGTTAACTTCAAGGTAAGCGTAACTTAAATGAGATATTTGCAATGCTTTCTAAACTTATTACTCAGTTGTTGCACATGCAAATACAAAATGGAAAGTCACGGCAACTATGTCAAGTGGTCGCTGGGCGACGCGAAGGGTAAGCTTACTTTAAGAGTTTGAGGAATCAATTCTAGCGGAGCTTGGGACTTTTCTGCAGCTGCAACAATTCAATGATGCAGCTGCACCCTCTGCTGCTGATGATAATGTTGCATGCAGTTCACCGTGCGACTGAAATAATGATGCTGTTATGAAAAACCTTGGCTACGGTTGCCAGTAACCCGAGTTAGTTGCGAGTTCCCCTTTTGGGGTACCTGCTGACATGTAAATGCTTGCGAATTTATGCAACATTTACCTGAGCGAAAGCTGTAAGTGGAATTAAATATACAAGCGCATATACACTAGTGCATAAAAGTATATGTATGTGAACAAATGTATGAGTTTGCGATAATGGCATTATAGTGAAAGCAGAAAAAGGCGGAAAGGTGTCAATCGGCTTACAGTGGTGCAGTTGAATGCACATGATATTCACGATTCTTATGCTGATGTGGTTTGTGGTGTGGGCCTTAAAGTATCTTAGGGGAGCAACTGCAAAATATATTGCCAATATTACGTATACACACCTGACCAGTTCGGTAAAATCGTTCGGACTGACTGCACAACAACACATGCCTGAGCGCTCTTAAGTAATATCTCAAATTAAGCCGACAGGCAATTATTTTGCTGCTTGATTAACAGTCCACGGCTGCACAGTGGTCAGAACTGTATTCGTGGTCTTCGGGAAAATACAGAGTTTCGAGCTCATCAATCTATTAGCCTTACTGTATGATGAGCTGTTATCATGACGTATCTGAATCTGTGCTTCACTCCGTCTCTGAGGATACCATAATTTTGTCAGGAGGCTTGTAGCGCATTTAAAGAGATATATCTATGCTCACCAGCCGAGTTCGTCTGTCCTTACTTTATAAATGAGTTTTCTTTTTTGAAATAAAATCCCTCAGCTTTAAAGCTATATTGCTGGTATAATGGTCACTTTTTCTGATGTGTGTGTGAAACTCTGGTGTACAAATATATGTAATCTTTGGCTTGCCTAACCGTTGTTTCCTGCTCTTAAATACTTTTTTTATATTCAAGCCCAATTTACGAGTAGATACGCTAAGTACCATTATAATTTGGTTTAATTTAATAGATAGTTACCCACAAATTGCATCAGAGAAGTCTCCCATTGTAATTTGATTAGCTTTGGCTTCCTTGTGTACTAATAAACATTTCAATAAAATCAGACTGCTGCCGTGTTTAGAATAGTTTCCACAAATGGTCGAAATTGCCGCCCAATTGAATTTACGCCGATGCTGGCCCAACGGCCAAAGAAGCACTGAGGCTTTCGATTTATGGCACGTAGATTTCAATGGGTTAAACAGACCACTGAGCTGCTGATGCTTTAGTTGTTTGCCAGGAGTTTTCATGGTTTCATTGATTTTCAATTTGTATTGCTGCACGTGAATTTGCTCTGCTTCATTTGATTTTCCTGGTAGACAGTCGGCCGCGTTGGACTTGTTTGTATTTACCTAAGCGGATAAGCATCGGCCCCATCCTCGAGGAATTGCACTTGGAAACTTATGCTGATGGAGGCCATTGCAAAGCATTCGAGCATGATACCTTGAAGCCACAGCCCCATCCAAAATGTTGTTTCTGAGCATCACCGTAAATTGAATTAATTTAACCACACCCCATGGAGTAAGCTCAAATGCAAAGATCAACAGCAAACACAAAATCAAATTAAATTCCGCACATGTGCTCTGCATACTAAGTATGCAATGCAGTTATAATAAACTTCCTGCTTTAAGTGCAAAAATCGAACAATGCTAATTTCTAGAAAAATTGATAATATATATCCAAATCCAAAATAATGTAAATATTCAAACTATAACTATTTATTGTACTACTTTAATAAATAATACTTTAAGACATTTTTACAGATATCATGAATTTTGATGATACTTAATTTAATTTACACGTTTCAAATAAATTCTTTATATTATGAGGCTATTACAAAAATGAGTGAATAGGTAGTTATCCCATTTTAATATACTTATAATGAATAGAGTAATAAAATTAAAGCTGATGAAAATTGGGTTATTTATGAAACTAATACTAAATACCCATATATATATACAAGCTTATTTTATAATGATTTACTGACCAATATTAATTAATTTTGAAAATTTCAGATTTGGGCAGAGTGGATATTTTCTGACTTATTCATATGCAATTTGTAATTTGCTGTCGCATTTAATTTCCGCATTTATTACTCTTATTGTGTTGTGTGTGTGATATATTGAGCAATATTTTATGGAGTTCCGCAATTAATACGCTGATAAACGTGATTCGGAAAAAGTTACATGTAATTATGCGAAAGCTGAATTAAAATTAAATTCAATGTTTTGTCTCTTTGTATCATTCAAGCGGTGCTAAAATGGTCGATAGAAAGCCAGTGAATCAATTTGTTGCCCATATTGCGTGGCGTGCTACGTGTTCTGTTATTGCATACATGCCTACACACATGTGTAACAATAACTGTGCCACTTCGCAGCCTGCAAAACATGCAACAAAGCAGCGAAATGCCCACGCTAATCAATTATAGATTTGAATGGACTCAATCAGTACTCACGATTAGTGAGAATGTAATAGTTCTTGTAATAAAATCAATGGATTATCTGAATCCACATTTATTTTAATATTTGTATTTAATTGTAATTTAATTTGCACGTCAATAATAAACGATAGGCAAAATAAATAACTTTATTTGTTAATTATCGTGTTTATTTTATTATTATATTATTTTGCTTAATTTCATGAGATCGTGAGCAAAATTTCTTCGAGTGTACTATTAAGAATTGAATTTTATTTATCTTTTTCGATCCGGATAACCATCAGAATCAATTGACAATGAACTTTCTACTCGACTGACGTTAAAGAAATATGTATAAAAAGGAATTTTCATCTTTTTCAATTTTTGTTGTTTGCCATCGCTTCTTCTGCTGTTTACCCTTCACTGAGCAGACTCCGGAAAAATGAAAAGCGCCAGTTACTTTTAGTTTTGATAGTTTTCCATATTTCCATTGTGGGTCAAGAACGAAGGACTTCACCCTTCCTGCCTTGCCCGGCCTCAATTACGAGACTGAGCACAAATCATTAAACAAAATAATAATTTCCGCAAGGGACGAGCGAAATGCCGTAATAGGACCGGAATCGAGGAGCCAGTGAGGCCGTTAAGAGCGAAGACGAGGACAGGCTCGACAAATTGTACAAAACAAAGGACACACATTGCAAATGCACAAACATACTCTGACACAAACACAAACACACACGCACGCACACACCCACACACACGCATGAGGGGAATACTCTTGATTTGGCCACACATATAGAAATCTGGCAGGCTGGCCCCGAGAAAGGACCGACATCTGAACAAATACCGAATGTCAAGTGCAGGGCGTTAAATTGTCGCAATGTGTGAGGTAAAAGGGATCCTGAGCTTCCCTACCAACAGGCTGACCTTTCCGTCCTTGCCTTGAAATTCACTTTAAAATCTCTCAACATAAATAAGCGTATATAGTTGCCTCCATCGCTCTCCTCACTTATGCTTTGGGCCCATTCTTCAACGCGCCATTTGTTATGCCCAAGCAGCAGAATGGCAGAAAATGGTTAGAGACCAAAATTTATTGAGAGTAAAAACGAAAATTGTCAAAATGTGAAAAGCGGCTACCTAGTGAAAAATGTTTCTAACTTTGCTAATAATTTGCATACTTTTTGGCGCGTCGAATAAAAACTTTGCTCCTCATTTCCCATTGCCGACTTTGCACTCTCTCATTTGAGTGGCATGCACGTAAATCGCTCGGCAAGATGCTCCTCCTCCACGCTGCTAACAGGCAACAGCCGTCAGCAGTTGTTGGATTCTTGGCACTACTGAAATTGGAAGGCGCGAGAGCATTAAATTTTCACACTTTCGCAAGCGCAAACAGAATTAACGCGCACGCAAAACTTAAAAGCAGGCAACTGGAGCCATCCCTCTGTGCATCCCTCCCATGCGCGGTGCTGCATGCCAACAACCGCAATAGCCAGAAAAAGTTGCTCAAGTGCACAAATGTGACAACAACCAAAAAAAAGCAGAGCTGCACAAAGCGAATTTTTTCTGGGCATTTCCCTACGTTTCGGTCTCTTGTCGCCTGTTTTACGCAGTGCACAGCTCGCCAGAAGCTGTCGGATATTGTAGTCCCGACTCCAGCTCCAGGTCCAGCTGTAGCATCAAAAAAGCATCACAGCTCAACCCAATTTGTCCGCTTTCGCGGCATCCTCCCCCATCCAATAACCGCTCATGTTTCTTTTTTCTCTTTCTTTTTTTTTCAGTAAATAGAACAAGCTGAAGTTGCAGCCAACTCATCCCTTGGTCACGTGACATTGGTACTTATCCAACTTGTCAGTTTGCATGTGGTCGCGAAGCGAGTGGCTTTTTCAGCTTGTTAATTCATCACAGTATATTTAAATGATGTATAAAACGTAAAAGCCGATTTTAAAGACACTTCTTAATTAAGGGGCTGAAGCAAAACGACTTGTAATGATTGGAAAATTCTTAAGAAATTCGACAATTTTTCATCCATGTAATTTCATTGAGAGCATATATTGGCAATACTTTAAATTACTTTTGGGCAACGGCGGTCTGTGATTTTTCCGCAAAGAAATAGCTTGTTAAGAGAATAGCTTCAACTATAGGTGGCACCATTTGTGGTGCGCTGTTCAGTTACCAGAACTTTCTTCTTCAGCTTTCTGCAAAATTTAAGGAAAGTACACCATCGTGTACGTATGCTGTTGGTTGGGTAAATAAAACTGAAAACAAATGAATACAAATGTGAAATAAACAAAGTTCTGGGCAAAATGAAAACGAGCACCGGACGGTGCACTTGTATTCGCTATCTTCCCATCTAATGTACGGGAGAGGGGAAAACGCAGAGTCCTGTGAAACTTACTAGAGAATTTTGCTGTTGCTGCTGCTTCCATAACAGCTGTTATTGTTTCAGATTTTCATTGCTCATCTTTGCTTGTTGCCAACAACAATGGAGCTAACAAAACAAAGACCCAAAACTTGGTTAAGTCATTAATGGAAATGCACTGCAGTTGGGGCAAATGGCATACAACTAGAAGAACACTTTGGACATAACCCATGTGCAACGAAATGACTAAGCCACAGAACTTCATGATTTCCCTTACATCAGATTCAAGTCCTTTTTAAAGTTGGCGTTAAAATAGAGTACTAGGTATAACCATCAACTTAGACTGGCCTGAGCATTGAGCTGAAATGGAGTTTGTCAGCATTTTGCAACCTGCGTCGAATGCTGTCTGCGGCACGGAAAACCAGCTGATAGAGACAAAAGTATTTAGTTGTGTTTGTTCATGCAAAACTCATTTCGCTGCAGAGACAAAAACTTAAATGAGAGACGGGGAAGCGTAATGCATTTCTAAGTTGTTGTAATCCACGACAGGAAAGCAATGGAAGTCCATTTAGAAAAAAACCATGACATTTCAGCCATGCCTGTTGAACTGTATGAAATTACATGACAAAATTTAAGAACTTTGAGTTTCCTACCAAACCGACATAAAGTCAAAAATAAATAAAATAAAATAATAGATTTTATTGAATACATTTCTCTACACAAAACAATGCAAATGTAAAACTTGACAATCAGAAAAAGAATAAAAATTATTGTTGCTATAATCGAATTGAAACTGTTAACATTTTAATTGAAAATTATTTCTGTTTATCTGAGCAGTTCTAAAAAAAATAACAATTTGAAATTGCTATTTAAATTGCTGACAAACAAAGCTGAGCCATTCGATAGTGTCGGTATGTTTAGCAACAAACTAAACTGTTCGGCTAACTCACCGAGGATAAATACATATATATAATTTGTGGGGTCAGAAAAGTGTCATTCTAACTGTTGTTTACTTTGGATAGCCCCTATTAAAAGCTTTTTATCCATCTACTCTTCAATTTTCTAAATCACATACTTAAACGTGTGCAGGAATTTAATTATTTCTGCAACGCACACAAAAAAAATACAGTACACCGTACACGGAAAGTCCAAACACAAATTTACTTTACCCGTAAAATTTATTTATTAAACTATTAAATGTAGTAAAAGTTTTTAATTGTTTTGCACAGGGTATTCGTTATTAATATTTAATTAATGTAGATAGTGTATATTTGATGATAAGCATCCTAAATGTATTTGCTGTATAATATTTAATATAGATGAACACTATCTGTGGATGCAGCTGAAGCATAGAAGAATGTGAGCAACCGACATTGCCTTTTCCATTTTTCCATACAGGGTATACAAATGAAAGGTGTAACAGCACCCAAAGCCAAAAATAAGTGTAAAACAAAGTTAAACAAGCAAAGCAAACCTAAAATGATTTGCAGTTTCGCATAGCTGAAATAGTTTTCGGAATTGCCCGGAGAGAACCACAAATAGTACAGTTGAAGTTTGAAGAGTATGTTTGTGCTTACAAATGGACTTTGATTTGGTTTTGCTTCAAGGCAGTTCCAATGGAAATGAAGCAGTTCGCATACGATGCTATTTTCACACCTTTTGAACAGAATCGACAGTGTTAACCTCTCCCAAAATTAACTACACTTACTGCACAGACGATACAGATGAGAAGGATTTCAAGGAGCTTAGAAACTAAACAAAGGGGTTTCACCTTTGTTTCAAATGCTAAAGCTAGACAAAAAAGATAATGCAGTTTCGTACATTGTTGTATACTTTTTACCAACATGGCTTAAGAGATAAGAGAAAAAATTGTGTTGCCCAAAACTTTCCCTCAATTGATTTGGCAGAAGTGTGCAGTGCATAGACCGCAAACAGCAAATTCGGTAGGTTAACAAAAGGCACAGAGTGCAAAGCCATTTCCATGTTGTCTGGGAACTGAGTTTCCGTATTTTCTGTTTGGCAGCCCACATTTGTTGCCAATGTTTCGAGCATGCCCGTCACAAGCGGGGAAGTGGGTAGGCCGGGTGCTTTGAGGTAGCGTACATTTCAAGGATGGGAGGCATAATAAAAATAAATGAAAAAGGTCACTTTGTATTGGTTGCGAGGCAATTTAACACAGGCAAATGTGTGTGCAACTGTAATTTGTGTGCTGTTCTTGCCAGCAACACACCCAACACACCCAACACCCACAATGTACATATGTAGCACATAGTAAATAGTTTCAGCATGCGCTCCTTCCTAAAGGACTGGAGGGGGCAAGCGTACATTTTTGGGGAGGCATAATTTTGCTTTTGCTGTTGCTGCTTTTGTTTTTGTGGACAAAGTATTTATGTACCAGTAGCTTGTTGTTGGCTTTACATTTGTTGTACTCACATACGCGTCCATTTACAAACACCAACACGCACACATTTAATCCACAACAAAGTCCACACACATGCGGCCAAATGAACATGTTAAGTTTTCAACAGCTATAAATTATTTCTTTAACAGCCTCTCTGCTCTTTTTCCATATATGTTAAACGATCCTAAATGAATATAATTTATTGTGGTCATTAGGACTGGCAAAGCCAGCCGGCAGCTTTCATCTGCCTGGCTCCAAATACAAATGCAATCCAGAGCCTCAACAAGCATAGTTAATATATGCATAGGCGCAAACTTTGTGCTTACACGAAAACACTTCTAATGAAATATATTACTTTAATTCAGGCTACTTGCATACGAACATCCTACTTATAGATTATTATTATTATTATTATTTTAGCTTGTTTTTCAAACCGTAATTTATCATGTGTTCAAATAATTATGTTCAGTTCGATTGAAACTTGGCGCTTTTGATTATGAACGGAAAACTTTAAGAGTGTGTTAATTTTCTGCTAATTGAAGTTTACATAATTTAAACGCGAAATCAATTTTTATTGTAATGGTTACAGCTATGTCATGTTATTCAGAGCATCATATTTATTTCTATATCGACTAGACAATAAAAGTATTATAAAAATATATTTGTTCAATATGTACGCGAAGCTGGTGGTATGGATTGTAAGCTGTCATCCAAGGTTTCATCAATGACCGGTCGGTATTTGATGGTGGTGCACCCCTCGTCGTCCTCTGCAAATGTCAAAGTATGCTTACGCCAGTGATCTTTAAAGGCTTTCTTCTCCTGTCCTTCAATGGGAGCGTTGTAATCATATTCGTCCAAACGCGACTTAAAATCCTCGCGAGCATGCGATCCACGCGACTCCTTGCGATTCTCCATGGCGGTGACGATATGCACAGCGTTGGCTAGCATATTTTGCAGCTCCAGAGTCTCAACGAGATCCGTATTCCACACCATCGTCCTGTCAAACACTTTCACATCCTTGAATGCCTTACACAATGCGATCACCTTGTCAACTCCTTGCTTGAGCAACTTCCCCTCGCGGAAGACAGCAGCATGCATTGTCATAGCACGCTGAAGTTCAATTCGCAAGGAGGCTGCTGGAATTTTTCCATTGGCATGGCGCAACTTTTTAAAGTTATCCATGGATTCGTCTGTGGCACCTTGGTGCACCTCGGGCGGATCATCGCCCGGGCAGCTGTTGGTTGCAATATCGATTGCGCAGGAGCGCCCAAAGACAATCAAGTCGAGCAGAGAGTTGGCGCCCAAGCGATTGGCGCCGTGCACCGAGGCGCATGAAGTCTCTCCGCATGAGTATAGACCCTTGATAATCAGCTCGTTGTCCTCATCGTCGAGAGTAAGCACGCGACCCTTGAAATCGGTGGGAACACCACCCATATTGTAGTGAACGGTGGGCAAGACCGGCACCGGATCCTTGGTCACATCCACCTTGGCAAATATTTTGGCCGTCTTCATGATGCCGGGTAAGCGTTCGCGTAATATTTGCGGATCGATATGATGGAGCTGCAAGTGTACATGATCCTTTAGTGGGCCACAGCCATTCCCTTGTAGCACCTCCAGTGTCATGGCACGTGCCACAACGTCGCGTGATGCCAGGTCCTTGGTCTGAGGTGCATAGCGCTCCATGAAACGCTCCCCTTTAGAGTTGATAAAGAAGCCACCCTCGCCACGTACACCTTCCGTGATAAGACAGCCGGCTCCGTAGATGCCAGTGGGATGAAACTGTACAAACTCCATGTCCATCAGTGGCAGCTTAGCTCGCGACACCCAAGCGTTTCCATCCCCGGTGCACGTGTGACCGGCAGTGGTCGAGAAGTAGACGCGTCCACAGCCACCGGTAGCAACCACAGTATTATTTGCGATAAAGCGATGGAAGGTGCCATCGTTCAAATTCCAGGCGAGGCAGCCCACACAGCGTGTCTCAGCCATAATTAAATCGAGTACGAAATAATCAACGTAGTAGTGGCAAAGATCTTTGTACTTCAGCGTCTGGCCGAACAGCGTGTGTATCAAAGCGTGTCCGGTGCGATCGGCCACGGCGCAGGAGCGTCGAGCTGCCCCGCCCGTGCCATAGTCAAGTGTCTGCCCGCCAAAGGGGCGCTGGTAGATCTTTCCATCCTTGGTGCGTGAGAACGGCATTCCAAACTGATCGAGCTCATAGACAGCTTTCTCCGCCTCGCGGCACATATAGTGTATGGCATTCTGATCGCCCAGCCAGTCACTGCCCTTGACCGTGTCGTAGAAGTGGAATCTCCAGTCATCAGAGTCCATATTGCTCAGTGCCGCATTAACGCCACCTTGAGCCGCCACCGTGTGGGAGCGTGTGGGGAACAACTTGGACAGCATGGCAGTCTTGAAGCCACGTCGGGCCAGCTCGAAGCCACAACGCATTCCGGCCCCACCAGCCCCAATCACAATTGCATCGTACTTGTGATCGATCATGTCATACTCTGTATCACAATCGTGCAGCTGCCGTGACACATGGAAGCAACGATATGAATTTCGAATACAGCCTTCAATGGCACGTGCTTTTAAAAAAATCATCGTTGTCAAAAGAACTTTAATTGCAGACAAAAACAATTTTAAATGTTTACACAAAATTCTCAAAGTATACTTTCTGAACTTTATAAATTGTGATAAAATAAATGCAGAGAATTACTTATCACTTAATAGAATTAATTTCAAAGAAAATAATACAATAATACATTATTAGATTATTATACTTTAAGAATTTGCAGGTTTTCTTTACTATAGAATAAGTTGAGAGTCCGTTTATATAATTATCTCGAGTTGAAGGCTTAGGTTAGCACACGTTAATAAGACATTTTTATTTGTTGTTATTGCCAAGTCATAATTTTGTAAGTAAATAAATAAATAGTCAGTTTAATGGCTTAGTTCTGACAAGTTTGTGGCCCAGATCATCTTGTTATTTCAGCTGGTGTTTGTGAAGTAACACCATTGCTAGTATTAGTTAGTCAGTTGGCTGCTATCATCGTCGACGTCATCTTTTAACCATTGGACGAACTAAAAGCTAGCCATTTCCACGAAAATCCTCTATGCGGCAAGCAGAACGAGCACAAAGAGGATGGTTGCAAGCAGTTGATTGCCCTGGCAAACAGAGATCGGGGCATCGGAGAGAGGCGGTACACAGTCGGCGTTTATGCCCATGTCGGACGGTGTAAACATACTTAAGATAAACGAAAACACGAATTACACCGCTTTTTAGCCCGGCCAGACGAGGGCACAGCGAGCCAACATGTAATCCAAACAACGCAATATGCAAATGCGGTCTTCTATTAGCAAATACACATTGCCGACATCTTGTTGGTAGAGGTAGGCAGGTCCTAGGCAGCGCCAGGGGCAGAGCAGGGCGATAAACGAAAGACTTGGAACACGAACTCGAACTTGAACTTGGGCAAGCGCATTCTACATTGCCGTGGATATTCCCGACGGCAGCTCAAACACCTAATTGCTCTCGGCCTGCTACAAAGGATCCTTGTGTGTCCTGACCTTTGTGTGCCTGTGCCTGTGTCTATCTGCCGGTCGGTCAATCTGACTGTCTGCCTACCAGGACGAACGTATGTGCGTTTCCGTATGTTTGGTTTATGAGTTTACAACCTCAGCCTAATTGAGGCGGGGAAATTCGCTTAGGT
This sequence comes from Drosophila nr. perissopoda 5 BK-2023a, assembly GCA_035044105.1. Classification (NCBI taxonomy): domain Eukaryota; kingdom Metazoa; phylum Arthropoda; class Insecta; order Diptera; family Drosophilidae; genus Drosophila; species Drosophila nr. perissopoda 5 BK-2023a. The sequence goes on from JAWNMK010000122.1 coordinate 2,551,786, forward strand.
CCGTCATAAAATCGAATTGTTTGCAAACACAAGCAGAAAGGATTCGCCATAAAACGGCACAAAACGCACCTACAATACGGTGTGGTAAATATTTAGGGCAAGGTCACAACATGGAATGGATTGAGGTCGTCTTTCCATGTAAGACCAGCCACGAGACCAATAACCATTCCTTCCGAAGAACTGTTCGCATCGCGTTGTTAATGAAACTGCGACAGGCTCGTGGTCTTGAATAAGCAACCAGGAGCAGCCAAACGAGGTAACCCATTAACTGCATTCCCGATTTAAGCGGTTCAGTTTGATCAAAAATCAGTCGGATTCATTTTGTCTTGCTGACTACGCATTCAGATAATATGTTTGCAGCGCTTTTTCCTATTTGATTTCTTTTTTTCATTCATTCTCATAGTTTGTTGACTCTTCTCATTTACTCAACTGTACCGCCGAGTTGTGGGCCTTTGGGCATAGCAGTGCCTCTGTTTGCATTTCAGCTCCACAGACCGATCAATATTTTCCCCAATCCCCCAGCCCAACGGTAGCGGTCCATTGGCGGCGACTTGAGTAAGAGGAATTCATCGTACATCGAATCGTTTTAGCCAGTGGCTCAAAAGTCAGCAGCACAGCAAAGGCGCGTGATCTTCAAAAAACACGAACAAGCTATAAATAATTTCAAAACAGAAACAATAGCAACAGTTAATAGAGTCTCCAACATCTTGCCACAAAGTGTAAGATCGATTTCTTTTGTATCACTTAAATTGTGGCCCTTTCCTCAAACTAGTTTGTATTTTAATTTAATAGTGAATAAATTGTGTTTGTTTTATTACAAAGTAATACGTGTTAAGCGCTAAAGCATCTACGAATATATAATTCCAATTCGAAAGCGTCAAGTCATGGTCAATATATACATAAATATATTTTTTAATGTGCACATATGCATTCCGTGAATGTCGACTATTAAAATTATAGAATTTGAAATATTAGAATATAGATGATAACCAAATGTTCAGTTCAAATTATACATTTAGAACTTAAGGTTCATTGAAATTCAAAGTTTCTGTGGGTAGTTAAATTGTGTATTGTGAAAATGAACGTATATGAATGTTTATTCAGATGAATATATATTTCACTTGTATATAAAGAGCATTCAGGTTTCTATTTGAAAATGTGATTCCAGGTTAAGCTATAGAATTTTGAGTAGCTACGATTTGTAAGGCAAAATCTCGTTTGAATTGTATTTAATTGAATCGAATTGAAGCATTGCTAACTCCGCAACCAATTCAAAACAAGTTCGACTTTTCAGTTGGTATATTAACCCCAACGTTCAGCTCCGCCCCGTGTCGGTGTATGTACATATTTTTTTCCAATATACCTACTTACATTCATACATACGTATTTCGGCCAGTACGTATTTTGGTCTACAGACGTACGTTGTGGTTAAGTGTTTACATTTAAAATTCAGCTGAAAATCGAACAGAAAAAAAGTGTGTAGAGAAAAATGCTTTGAGCGGCAAACCAGTTTTAGGTGCAGACGCAGGCCAACAATAAACAAACGCCGTGGAAAAAATATACAAAGTTTTAATTGGCTGCGCAAACAAAAGCACGAAACGAGCGTCTAAACAAATTGAAGCCACTCAGTCGGCGGTCAAAGCAACGAACACAACGTATATAAATTGAAACCGTACGTACACATTGCTCTGTGGGTTAGTTAGTTAGGTGGACGAATATCAGTTTATTTCATAATTTGTTAAAACACCTTGCACTTAATAACTGGCGCATGTAAAGCTCATATTGACAGAGACATAGAGAGACTAAGATATAAGCAGAGAGAGAAACGCTCAGGACGTATGTATATCGAGTCTCCCCTAGGAGGTCAGGCGGCGATCACGCTTTAAGCGAACGCATTGAACGATCGACTTGCTCATGTGCTCATCAATGATGTTCGAAATCGGAAACCTGAAACTGAGGCTTCTTTCGACCCTACCTGGCTGTCGGGTCCAAAGCGATGGCGGATAGTAAGATCGAGCGAGAGGTGCGTTGTCTGCTCGCGCTTACCTGTTAGAAGGTGTGGCTAAGCCAGTTTGCACAACGTTTGTGATTCATTGTGAGTGCTAGTGCCAGTGTGAGTGCGAGTGCGAGTGGGATGGCGATTGCCTGACACTCATCGGCAATGGCTGGGAAAGAGTTGAATCAGCCATTGAGCCAAAAGCGTAAACAAGATGGCAAGTCGGCCAAAAAGAGAAATAGAGGTACAAGCGAACGCCGACATCTAAAAAGCAAGCACGGCTTGTGATGGTTGAAAAAATTAGCACCGATCGTCAATCATTAGCTAGGGAACGGTGGCAACGCAAACAACGATCGCATTCGACGGCGGCCCGAAAATCGACGACGGCAACTCGAAAAGTCCAACAGAAAAATCGGCGCAAACGTTTAGCGATTCTCTCTTCCTCTTAGCGCCTGCTAAATCGGTATCGGTGAACTTGTGTGTAAAGTGTAACCCAAAATTGAACAAAAAAAATTGAAAAAAGAAACTATTGAAAAAATAAAACTACAGTGATTTTTGTGGCTAGTGTGTGACTTGGTGCGTGATCTGAAAAATCGGGGAATATCAAATTTGATTTAAGTTCTGCAAAGGATTACGAGAAAAAGTGCTGCCGGTGAGAGCCGGAATATATATTTCACAATAAGTAAGTTATTTTTATGTTGTTAGTATATTTTATAGAAAAATACTATTTATAATAATATGTACACATACTTATGTGCTAATTTTGCTTTAAATCGCTAAATGTCTATAAGTATAAATTTAATTTTTAAATTGCACCAGATGGCGAAGCCGAATATCGAATATTACTGAAAACCTCAAAATGAAAATGACCTCAAAATGAAAATCGAACACAAACAAAATAGTTGAAAACTTTTAAAAGCCAGATACTCAAAATAATCAACTGCATCCATGAATATTTACGTTCGAGCTGATTCTGAATGAAACACGATAGAAAATAATATTTTTTCACTGTCTCTCTTTTGTGACCAACCGCTCTAATTTGATTGTAGCTCGATGCGAAAAAAGGTTATTACGACAAGTAAGGTATTGACTAATATATTATATTTTGTGTACTAAATAAATTTGAGATTAGAGAATACCTTCCGCAAGTTAATGAAAAGAAAAAGAAAACAGAAAACAACCAATGTACCATGTTTTATTAATTATTTTAACTTAAATGCTTAAAAAATGGTTTGTTTTGAGCAAAGAGCGTTTGTTTGTCTTGTATGATGACAGGCCTCTTTTCATAGAAATGGTTAGTTGTTGTTAATTTGTATTTTCATATATTTAGACAGCAGAAGTTTTATGCAAGTTTTCAATTGGCAAGCCCATTTAAACATACGTGTGAAAACCAAACATTGAATTCTAACACTCATCCAAAGCGACGAAATTTACAAAACACCAAATTTGACACCCAAAATCTATTCCACACTTCTCCAAGCGAAAACAGCAAGTGACAAAAACTGTTATTAATGATCCTAATAATAACTCTAATAATATAAAACAGCAGCGGCAGCTACCCACGCGTCTCCAGCAGACTCTAGGGGCTCGAAACGCAGCAAAATGTTCACACGCAAATTAGGAGGGACATAAGAATTTGCTTGTGCCGACACCGCCGCAGGCATTTTAATCGGCCACGGCAACAATAACATCAACAACAACAACAGCAACAACAGCAGCAGCAACAAAGGGAAACCCACAACACACAATTGGCCAGCTTAGCTATGCCAACCAATTACGACGCATGTGAAAATTATCCTATTAAATACAAATCAAAAGAACCAAGGAATTTTCACCCCAGTCCGCCTCCCACTTCCTCTCCCCCTACTCCCTCACTCAACCGCTGCCAAGCAGCGCTGAGCGTCCGAGTTTAGTACTTGACAAATGCTTACTAATTAATTACAGTTTGTACAAAATTTTAGTATGCGTCTCATAAAGTGCGTTTATCAACGGTTGTCCGTCTAGCATGAAGTGTGCAGAAAACAAAAGTGTGACATTACCAGATGATCTGCCACGCCCACTCTTAACATCTAAAAGGAGTTGACCTCAAGTCAGTTTTGATTGGCCATCATCATGCGTGACACTCGTGATGTCCGACATGCAATTAAATGTGATACAGCCAGAAGCTAAATTTAAATGTGGTTTATTTTCATGTAAAATGAAGTGTGAAATTTAGCAAATCTGTTTAATCGCCACCGATAAGTTGTCAGTCTCTGTCAATGCCACCCGCCAGCGGCATTTCGAGTTGGCGCATCCTGATCAGGTGTGAAATGCAACCGCTTCGGGATATCCAAATTCTTTCAACGATTGTGTTAAAAATAAAATGCAAATGAAATATTTGAATATTAAGGCCAGTATCTCTAGTAATTTAAAGTCAGCTATAGAGATAGACAGAAACTAGATTTCCACTATGTATTATGCTTAAAATATTAAAATACATAAATACTGTAAGTAAGTTTTTTAGCTACACACGCATACAGATGCATATCATTTTGGATAACAAATCTGTGCACATTTGTTTGTTAATAACAAAAAAAAAAGTTTAAGTTTAAAATATATTCATAGATATTATATCGAATGGCAAGAGTAAACCAATTAAAGTTGACAACTAGTTTAAATGAACAGTAAAAATATATGTCAAATACTACTTCATCCGTACGTTTCTCTAGAAGCCTTTTGCTTTGTCTCTCACACATGAATTGTAGATACCTATGGAGGGGGTATTATAGAAAACGGTCTGAGTAAACATTAAAGTCACGAAGTCATTCAAAAATCAACATCAAAAAGTGGATGGGACAAGAAGACCAAAAGCGTCATGGCAGCCATCAAATGTTAAAGTTAAAGTACACAGATACACACGTTCACAGACACACACACACACACTCGCACTCACACACTGGCACTCACACGCACACATAGTGGTATACCACTCGTGTTCACACAGCACACAAAACTGCTTTTCATTAGGCCCCAAATTTTATACATGCACATATGTATATGAGTTGCATACATACATTTACAAATGTACTACGTATGTACATGCACAACAATGGATAGAATATAGAAAATGTATATTTGAAATGAAATATGTTTTGGCACTCAGCTTACAACATACACTTAAATTCCATTTAATTTGTATTTATGTTCTATTTTTATTACTTGGTTGTTCTAAATCTGTAATAAAAATTCGAATCTTGAAATCATGTTATCGCAATCTAATTAATTGACGCCCTTTATACCAGTGACTAATTCAATCACAATTAGGGAAATATATTCGTTTGGAGGCATTAAATTACGTTTGTAACAAATGGCAGAGATATTCACGAGCATTTTAAGATGACAAGCTGCCCAAAATAAATCAAAACCAGTCCGAATAACCAACACTTCGGGATAGGTTTGGAGAACAATAAGTTCTAAACATCTGAAAAACATTCGATATATTCGATGCTGACCCATAAATATCCTAGCTGAAAGTTTGGGATTGAATTTAGGTGCTGCAAGCACCGTCGGCATTTCACCTCCAATATCGTAGCGCAATAAAAACAAACAAAACAATTAATACATTTTGTTAATTTATGATTACAAAACATTGCGAGAAACACTTTCAGTGCCAGACCAGAATTTAGACATCACCAGGCAGATTTTAAGCGCATGTTGTTCTTTTTTTCACCGCCGCTGATTTTACAATCCGAGTACTGTGCCGGGCCCTGGCCGTAATAGCGGCTGCAGACCCGGAGTAAACAGAGGTGTTTGTTGCTGTTGCCACGGCCATAAATTAAAAGGGTGCCCGCTGTTTATGGCCAGCCAGCATCCAAGTCTCAGTCCGAGGTTTGTCAGAGTCTGATTCTGAGTCTGAGTCTGAGACTGAGAGTCGGTATGAGTCTGAGTCCGAGATTGAATTGGAGTCTCAGGCATGGGCAAGGCATAGCTAAAGTGTGCAATATAATTAAAAGCCGACAACTGACTTGGCCCGGCCATTCTTCTAATGCGGCCGGGACAGCGCTGTAAAGGTATAAAGTGCTTGAATGATGCGTCGGCCAGGCAGATCAAACGTCTTTGATGTAATTCCAATGTCTATTTAAAAAACACTGCATATTCGAATAACTCGAATGCTGCAAGTTGGTCTATTAATGATAAAGCATTTATAAAGTAATATAAAACTAAAAATTAAATTACCTAAAATCTGTTTGACGTTGTTTTAATTTAAGTATAATCAGATAAAAGTAAAATCTTAAGAAATGTCAAATTATTATTAGTCAAATCTTAAATTCAAACAGACTTATAAAATAAAAATTGTAATTCAATAATAAACAAGAAAGAATGTCTATCTTAGTTAAGCCGTGGATTAAATGACAAAGATGAACAGCGTCAATCGACTGAGCTATATTTGGCTTATTGTGCTACCGCAATGGAATGAATTAGATATTTGGGTCACCAAACAATAACCAAAAATTAATCCATCAAACTTTAAATGTGTGGGAATTTGTAATTTAAGCAACAAAAATTGGACAGATACTCAGATGGACAGCTGGTCATGGCTATGTCGACTCGGCTAGTGTTGGTAATAAAGAACCCTTGTTTAAAAAACAATCATGTAGGATAGTGTATAGAGCTAGGACAGCACTAACTTCATTTTGGGATTTGATTTAATGAAGTACTAAAAAAAACTTTTACTTTTTACTTTTACACACATCGTTTTTTTTATGATCGATAATTTATAAAATTTGTATTTTATGAAGCATTTTGTTAATAAAGGGACTAATTCGGATTTCACTTTACAGCTGAAATGACCACATCCCATATCTTGTCCGCCGTGGATCCCACAACCGGCCTTAATGGAAATGTGGCTGCTGGCGGAAGCAGTGGCGGCGGCAGCGGCTCTCCCTCCCCACAGCATGCTGTTCACAATGGACATGGTCATGGACATGGAAATAGCTTAGGTGGCGTGGGCGGTGCAACTGCAATGGCATCGGCAGGCGGTGCCGGCGGTGGACATCGCATTGGCGGCGGTGCTGGCAGTCCCAATGAACTGGATCGCAATCTGCGCGTCTCGCTTGATGATCGAGAGCTGTGGCTGCGCTTTCAGAATCTGACCAACGAGATGATCGTCACCAAGAATGGCAGGTGAGTTTTGACTCAATTGTTGTTGTGGTTGTTATTGTTGTTGTGTTTCGAGGCCCTTCTTTTTGCAGTGGAACGTGTTAAATGGAAGTTAACGTGGCCAACAAAATCGATGCTGGCGATTGCGGCGCATTTTGTTTTCCTATGCAAATTGGCAATGAGTTTTTTTTGCGCTTTTGTTTTTGCTGCAATGAATTTTCATGTTTGCACCTTATAATGAAGCGTTAACGTTTCTACAGCTCCGCATATACAAATAAGAACACACTCACATAAACATATACACATATTTGTAGGCATTTATTTACATGCGAGCGTTTGTCGAAATAACTAAAAATATTTACCAATGTACCAGTGCATATATATGTATCTATATATATATATATATCCGTGAGTGCGTGTGTTCGTGTGCGAAACGCGCTTAGAACTTGGACTTCACCGCCCCGGTGTCCGGTCTCTGGTCCCGGATAGGTGCTAATTAACGTGGCCCGGCAACAGCCGCCATCTTGTACTAATTGTTGTGGAACAGTGCGCGGACGGCGCGTTTTAATATTTGTCCGAAACTGACGCAGGGACTGACACTGACGGGAAGTTGGGGGCTGAGAGGCAAAACCATTCAAGTGGTTGCTGCTGTTGCTGTTGCTGTTGCTTTTGCTGTCACTCTCGGAATACGAGTACAGCAGTAGCGGAATATCGATAAGTAGAGCCTGTGGAAGGGCCGTGGCAAACCAGACAACAAGAGCAACAAAATGCAAAAGTGGAAAAATGGAAATGCTTTGGCATTCGACCGTCTGTTTGCCCCATAGAATATTCATATTCCAGAATGCACCCGTTTTAATTGTGATCCTCTTTTTTTTATTGTTTTTGCAGGCGAATGTTTCCGGTTGTGAAAATCAGTGCATCTGGCTTGGATCCGGCTGCCATGTATACGGTTCTTCTCGAATTTGTTCAAGTGGACTCACATCGCTGGAAGTACGTCAATGGTGAATGGGTATGTAGACAAAACAATTTCCCAGAAAACTTTATCTGGGAAACAATTTTGTAAAGTGAAGAAGCCACTGTAAAGTAATTCAGATTCCATTATAATTTAAAGATTGTGGGATAAAATCATGCTTTTAGGTCTGATTTTGTAATATTCATTTTTCGAATATCGTTCAACAATCTCGAATTATCATTTGAATAATTAAAAATTAACTGCCTTAAGTATTTTGAATGCCAGGGAATTGTTAAAAACTTTAATATTAACAAGAAAATAGCTTTTTGGCTACAAAATCCTATAATACTCAAAGTATTGTGAAAAATTGATATTTAAAGATTCCAGGTCTGCAAAGCCCCTGAAATAAAAGTCCAATGAAAAAAACAAATTTTTTATTCAATCGATATACTAAGATATAAATTTTACCAGAATCGTTTTACGATTTATGCTAACTATAATTAACAATAATATGTTTCTCTGTGTAAATCGTGTAAATTGTGTAATTTATATTTTTATTGACAGGTTCCTGGTGGAAAGGCAGAGGTGCCACCCTCAAATCCCATTTATGTACATCCCGAGTCACCCAATTTCGGTGCCCATTGGATGAAGGAACCAATTTCATTTGCCAAGGTCAAGCTGACAAACAAGACGAACGGCAACGGACAGGTGAGCTTAAGTCACGCATTGTTCATTTGTTATATGCCCAATATAAATGTCCATCTTTGTACAGATAATGTTAAACTCATTGCACAAGTACGAGCCGCGGGTGCACCTGGTTCGAGTTGGTTCCGAGCAGCGTCACGTGGTCACATATCCTTTCCCGGAGACGCAATTCATTGCGGTCACTGCGTACCAGAACGAGGAGGTCACCTCACTCAAAATCAAGTACAATCCGTTCGCCAAAGCCTTTCTTGATGCTAAGGAGCGTCCGGATACACTTTATCCGCACGACACCCACTATGGCTGGCTGATACCCCCACCGAGTCACTATGCAGGTGCCGCAGTTGCTGCTGTTGTGGCACCACCACCACCTCAGCTACCCATGGCCCAGCCGCATACCCTAGTGGCATCCCCGTCAGCCTCCAACTCTTCCTCTTCCTCGGCTGCCGTTTCGGGTAGCTGCGATCGCTACGGTCGCACACTGTCCGCACGCAATCCAGTGCCAAATCGCACCACACCTTACAGCCGGCCACGGGTTGTCTCCGGTTCCGGTTCGAATGGCAGCATTGGCAATGGCTCCTCATCATCGCCGCAGCCACCATCGGCACCCCAGACACCGACAAGTCTCCAATCGTCGATCGGTTCGGTCAGCACCAGTACCAGCATAAATACCAATGCGAGCAGTGGTGGCAGTGTCGGCGCCAGTGGCGGTTGCTTTACCAGTTCCTATTCTCAGCCTGGGTTTATACCAGTGGAAGGCGGCTCCACGGCATCGGTATTCTCGTATCCCAGCAGCTGGCAGAGCAACACCAACTACTGGAGTACGACAAGTGTGCCCGGTCCAATGCCCATGAACGTGTGCAGCAGTCGCAATATCTGTATGTGGCCCACATCCAACTCTTGATCATAATCAATCCAATAATAATTATATTCCTCTTTGCAGCCACTCACAATTCACCCTCGCCCACGAATGGTTCACCGAGCTATACGACGCCCTCGCCGGGATATACCATACACCATCTGACGCCGCATGGCCACCAGTACAACATGACGCAGACGGATCTGTATGCGAGTGGAGCCGCTTCATCGGGCTCGCCACAGACTTATGGTGGAACCACACATCAAGTGTACCACCCCACGCCCACCTCCCCCACCCACCAGCTGTACACGAATGTGCTGAATGCATCCTCGGCATTGAGTTATCCGGCTAGCAGCTGGCACAATGGCTCTGGTGCCGATTATGGACTTTACCAGAATTCGGCTCCTGCGTATTACCAGCCCGAGTATATACCACTTGAGATTGGGTAAGTGATGGGGCGACCAGCTGAAACGCGAACTCTGCACTCATATCGCTAAAGTAGCTATCAATGATTCCACTCTCGAATCGCGAACTATGTATTCAACAGCTATGCCACCACCCACCCGCTGGAGCCCGTGGACGTCACAAAGACGCTCGATGGGTCACAGAACGCAATGTATAAGCCAGCTGAAGAGCAGAACTCTGTCATCACCCTGGAGTGCGCCAGTGCCAGTCTAAAGGCCACTCACAACAATCACAACAACGACATCAAGCTGGAGTCTCTCGAGCACAGCGTGGATAGGGGCGTAGTTCCAACTGTCCCTGTGCCCCTTCCTGTGCCCAGTCTGCTACAGCCAACAGGGGTGCCCACATCTGTGGTAACCGCTGTCAGTGCCGACACTTGGACACCGCTAACACCACCTCAAAGCACCCTGCAGTGATGACTTGCAGAAATACAAAGCCATACAGCCAGCACCACCCCAGCCTTTAGACGCATGACCCCTTAAGATGGATTGAGTTATTGACCGAGTTCGATTTTAAGACCTTTATTACTAGCATGCAAAGTACACTATAGCAAATATTTGAATCTAAAGTATTATATATGTATGTATATATATACATATATATATATATATATTGACTTTCTATTATGTTCTTATTAAATTACGCATAATTATATATTTACTTACTTTATCAAAGTTCTTTAAAAATATATTACGACAGATTGTTCTTAAGTCCGATTTGAATACTAGCTTATCAAAATGTAAATAGTATTAAAAAAAAAAACAACTAATAGTGAAATTGCTCTGAATATCTTGAAAAGTTGAATCAAAGAATGTTTTTCATACAAAATGCTGTAGTCTTCAGTGCAACAGCCCAACCCAATTTGATGAAATTCAACATAAGCGATTAAATATTCATTTTTCATCTACGCAACGAATTTGTTAAACACAAACTTTTCTTTTCCATTTCCCATTGCTCTACTAATCCCGAGCTGTTCCATGGAATTGCAGATTTTTTTCAATTTTATATTTACAATCATGATTTAGATATTATGTTTAACAATCCGTCCCCAGCACACAACAGAACACAATTCTATTTTTGCCCGCACTTTATTTGGCAACAGAGAAACATTCAATTTGGACCAAAACTAGTTACCAACTTTTCCTTGCCATTCACGTTTTAAACAATAGAGCCTTCAAGCGCACTCTAACCTGCATGGATGCGTATCCACAAAGTGTTCTCCGGGCGACAATCTGCCAGCTTTACGGACAATCCATGAAGTCAAGAACACACAAAAATGCACCACAAAGCGACGTGACAATAATGAGTTGAATTGCATATACAGGCACATACATATGTGTATGTATGAGTTTATAACTTGGGCCACCCCACTGAAAAGTTGAAAGTTGAAAATAACGGGCAATGAATGTGCCATCATTACACTTGCTGCACAACTGGACATAAAACCAACTACACCCACGCACACAAACACAGAGCACAGAACACAGAGCAGATGTCCAGTTACAGAAGTGAAATTAAAAATACATGCCAGAACCATTTAGGAAGGAATGCGTTTCTGCAGGGCCCCAACTCCCCAACTCCACAGCTTCGCAGCTGTTGTGAAGCCAAGGCAGAAAAGTACGTTTAACGTTAATGTGAGAATGATAGTTAAAAACAACAGCTGCTGTTGAGTACTCACCTGGTAGTCCATTGAATTGCCGTAGCCCATGTGATTGCAGGAGCAGGAACAATGCTTAATATGATGCTCGAGCTCATCATCCAATGCGGCACTATGACCATAGCAGGCAACCGCCAAATCCTGATGGTATTTGACCTGTTCACGTCCCAAGCCCAAGCCCAGTCCAAATTCCCAATCGGTCTCCCTTTCCTGCTGCTCAGCCAACTGATTTGTAGCCGTTGGCAGTTCTATCTTGCCAAGTGGCTGACCAATAATCTGTTGCTGCTGCTGCTGTTGCTGTTGTTGTTGTTGCTGCTGTTGATAGACGTCAGATGGAGCACTCTCACAAGCAGCGCTTGTCTCTAGAGAAGTGGATTTTAATATGCGTTTGCCGTTTGTGGATTGCATTGCGCGACTCCGATTCCGATTGGGACTGGGACTCTCTTGCGCTGTTAACGTTAAGCTGGTGCCGCGTAAGAGCGAACGCTCGAAGCTTTTGGGCCTGTGAAAAGCTTCATAAGCAACAGTTTCGTCCTCGACATCGCTGTGTGTGTGATAGCGTCTGAGTGGCCCACCAGTTGCTGCTGTTGCCGTCGCTGTTGCAGTTGCCGTCATTGCCGTGCTGGCAGCAGTTAACATTAGGCTGAGACGCAGCAGCTCATTGGAGTCAGCTGGCGGCAAGGGAACACTGCACGATCCCGTCTCTGTGGCACTATCGATAGCGTCCGCTTCGAGTGCTCCTCCATTGGGTGGCTCATCCGAGTTATTCGAGTCCAACTCCAGTTGTTGCTGCAGCCTGGCACGCTGGCCAATTATTGAGGCAGCCGTAGAGTTGGCGCCATATTTCCAATATGTCTTATTTGTGCCAACGATGCGTTGGAGTTGTGGCGTCGTCGAGGCCGACTGTGTCGCCTGTGCTTGTACTGGTTTGCTCTGCTTCTGTTTCTGACGCTCCAGCTGCTGCAGCGTCTTGAAGATCTTGCGTACGGGCTGCGTGTGGTGCAGGGTGGCACAACGGCGCATTGGCGGTGGTGTGTACACGGGTGAGACACTGTAGCTATGCGAATTGCGGGATGGCGACAGAGATCCACTTGATTTGGCACCCACCAGGCGTGCCTTTAGCTTCTTGCCGAAGCCCACACCACCACCTCTGCCGCCAGGACGTGGTGACAACGAATGCGCTGAGAGGGAGAGGGCGCGTGTAAATTTCAAGCGAGCGCTGCTGGCGATACTGCCTGCGGATTGGCGTTGGGCCGCAATCAAGTGGCACTCATCGATGGTGGGCAGCTTGAGCAGATGCGGATGTAGTTGCGCATAGGATAGCGCCGGCTTGCCATTGTCCGAACTGTTAATAATGCTGCCATTTTCTGGTCCACCTGTTGGCAGGGGTGCCTCGAACAGATTCCTCTGGCTAAGCGCCAGGAACTCCTTCTGCTCCTCCTCCTCGAGCGCCTTCAGCGCGCGCAAATCCCATTCCCCAGATGTCATAGTCGGTGGTAAGCACTTGATATCATCATAAACACAATCACAGGCAACACAATCCCCAGTCTTACCTCACAATTGTGAGAGTTTTGCTTAAGAACGCAGCCAAGTTTCGCAATTTCACACTCACATTTTGGCGACGCGTTTGTCTGGCGCGCAACAATTTTCGTTACCGTTAGCAGACAAGGCTATTGGCGCACTGAACACTGGGAGCAAGCAACACCGTTACTTTATAACGGACATGCGGGCAGCAAAATGGCTTCCACACAATGTGGAACGTAAGTGACCTAGCTTAACATTTGAGTCAGTGTGTCGCTCTGTTAATCGCCTTGCACTAAGAAAATCCGTTCGTTCGCCAGCTCCTTCAAATAAATTATATCAAATTTATATTCAAATATATTTTACTTATATTATAAATCATTATAAGCGAATCCATCTGAATAATGAGTGTTGAAAAATTCCCAGGCTATTGAGCTAACATTTCCACAAAAGCTTCTCTCGTGGATGGATTTGATGCGATTTTAAATTTCGACACCCAAGTGGGGGTAATGTTTGAGAAATCTATTTGTGAATTCATTGGAGACACGCTTAGCATTTGTCTGAAAATGAATTCGTGTGAGTGGAAGATAAGGGTTCAAGTTTGCATGGGTCAAGGTTCAGGTTTTTATTAATCGGCTTTTATTTCAAAGCGACACGTGCTTCACCAATTTTCCCATGAAGGCAATAGTCAGAGTTCACAGAGCAAAGTCGGTTAGAACAGGTTAGTATATATGCGTATTAAATTAGGAAATAATTGGATAAGTTACTTAATTATCGCCACAATCACGAAAATTATATTGCGTTTTGGATAAATGAATTAACTGAGGACTTTCCCAACATTGGAAGCTTATACAGTTGGTATCTGTATGTATGTGCATATCTTATCTGTTTGTCTACAAAAGTCCAAGTGTTAATGACATAATGTTAATGTCTGTCACTATGAAATATGCACAAGTATTCATTCCAGATCCAATTTTGTGGTGGGTATCATGACAGTTCTTAATGTCAGCAGCGACATCCTCAAACGTTACAATGGTCTGGCCATATATTTATATGCAAGCACACAATCACACACACACACACGTTGCATGCATGAGTGTGTTGCAAATACTTATATGCTGCGCAAGCTGCATTCACTAGAGGACCCATCCTTCATCTTGATGTATGACCATCACTTCTTAGCTGCTCTCACCGAATTGTGTTAATGAAATTCAAGCAGATCCTATACTATATACATGCATATGTATTTGTGTGCTACAAGGCTGCCACAGACAAAGCACAATATATATGAAATTTATAGAATTTAATATCAATTGAAAAAATGATAACAAAATTTAATTTACGTGTTATTGGGAAAAAGCTGTTGTGGATTTTTTCTGATCTGAGTTTCGCTGGACTTTGGTTGCATCTAGGTTGCTTCTACATAATATAATTAATAATTTCTTAATAATTACATACATCTTAATAGATACTTTGATTAAAGCTAACCTTTGCTGGCTGCAGGCTTTACGCACTTAAGCTAATTTATGTTTTACGTTGTAAAATAAAAGAAAACAAACACAAATAAAATCATAATTTATTAATTGAAACTGTGCAGCAATTAGCATAAATCAAATGCAATTTTCAAAAAGTACACAACACAATAAGTAAATATTAAATGTCACATATTTTTTTTTTAATTATTAATGCACAAGCGCGAATAGTAAACGCAAAAGCACATAAATTCATGTTCAACGATGGTTTATTGAAGAGCCCATTAAAATAAAAATTAAGCATTTAATAAGTTGGCTTGTTCAGATATTTCAGATAGTTCAGATAGTTCAGATAGTACAAATAACATTGTTTAATTAATAATTAAAACATATGATTAGCAAAAGAAACAATGATTTATTGAGAATTTATTACTGCTGCATAGAACGTTTCATAATAATTTGTAAACATTTGGAAAATAAATTAGATATCTCGCGATTGATAAATCTCCAGCCTGCATTAAAGTGGCTTAAACTATTTCAATTTGAACTGCAATTTTGTAACAAGTTTACACCCAGTTGTTTTTAGGGGGCCATCGACGCGAGAATATTCTGAGTTGCCATATTTGATTTATTATCATACGAGGCAGCAAAAATATAGTAGTTTGTAAAATAGAAATTATGCAACTTAATTTGCTCAAGCCACAAATTTTCGTTGCTAACTACATTGTCATGAGGCTGCTTCTGTTGCTTCTGTTGCCGTTGTCGCTGCTGCCTGCAAGCCATAAATTTAAGCAGAACACCCAGGTCACATTCTCCCTTCCCCGCGCACCCAGTTTGTGTACAGGCTTGTTGGGCTGGGAAACGCCCACACACACACCCACACACATAAACACACACACACACACATACAGCATTGGCAAAGTGTGTGCGGCACAACCACAAGCACAGGCCGGATGGCAAAAGTCTAGATCAGAAACAAGCTGCTGCCAGGCAAAGCCAAAAGTTGCAACAAGCGAATGGCAGTGCCACGACTTGGGCGTGGGTCACGGGAATTTCGTTGGGGTTGGGATTGAGGTTGGCATTTGGTACTTTGGAGTTGAATAGGGGGGAGCGGTGCAGCTCTGGCGCCTTTTGCGGCGCTGCATTTAATTTCATTCATGGCGACATTGAAGTAAACGAGCCAAAATCGAATCGACTCCTCCCCCAGAGCCACAATGTGTGTGTAACAGTTACAAACTATATACACGCCAACCCCTCAGCCTACCCTCGCTCATCCGGCAGTGGCAAAAATCAAATGCATAGTTTTCGGCGCACTGCCAAAGTCCAGACAAAAAGCAATACAATACAACAGGAGTAGAGAAAAAGTTATTGAATTGAAATTCAGTTTCGGTTTGAGACAACAACGTAATGTTTCTTATGTTTGTGCCACATGCTTCCCGCTGTAAGTTTCCACTTCTTAAAAACACTTTAGGCTCGTTTCACTGCACTTTCGGCGTCTATGCTCTCCCCGAGTGTGTCTGCCCACACAAATGCATACATATTCACACACACGTAAGTCTATTAAAAGTGTGGCACAGAGTAGAAAATAAATGATTTGCAATCTGTTTGGTTTTCCAAGTGGAAGCTGACGCAAGTTGTAGTGGCACCTAACGAGCTCTTTCAATTTCCGCTCAGAGTTCAGATTCTTTTGAACTCAAATAATTAGCTAATCTAGCATTTAAGTTTATTTACCTGATAGCAAACGTACATTTTTATAAGAATTGCGTTTAATGATAGGTCTAAATTCTAGCGGATTCTAAATACTCCTAAAGACCATTTTACGAGGGTATCATTTTGAAATGAATTTCGAGTTAAAAATCAGTATCCAACCTGATTGCAGTTCTCAAACCATGATCAAAAAGCCCTGGTTGTTGAACATCGTTTCGAAACCTATGGGATTATAAGTCTATCGATCAGTAAGGCAAGCAAGCTGAAAATTTGACAGTCTTTTTATTACATACATTTTGAGTAAAACAAGTGGAGCTGGATTTCTTGACACTGTTCTAGAGAATGTCGCGTCGTCTGCAGGAAATACAGCGCATTGAGCGGGAGGTGCGGGCCAAGTTACCTTATCGCACCTTTCGCGAGATCACCTTCGATAGGGAGCAGATAAAGGCCAGCATTGTGCCACTCAGTCTTGTTGAGGCACGCAGGAATCGGGGTCCCATCTACGATGCTCTGCAGGCCGAGCTGCGTCACGAAGGCTGCAAGGTGATGCCGGAATTTGTGCGTTGTCTGGCCGAAAAGGAGCAGACCCTGTTTGATATGATCAGCATTCGGGCCCGCATCATTGACGATCGTCCGCTGCTCTACGAGATGATCGAGAAGCTGAAGCAGGCCGAGCTGGCAGTGATCAAGCGCAAGGTGGCCGGACTCAAGGAGTGCTTCACTCGCTTATATGAGACGCTGCTGCTCCTCGAGCCCTATCGCCTCAAGTACGAGTATGTGCTCAATGCGGTCATGGAGCATGTTATCTCGCTGTGCCACAACGTCGAGGGAGAGGAGCGTGATGCCGCTGAGATGATTGCTCGAATCTTTCACAGATATGCATTATTTCTAGAGCGGACTGGGCAGCGAGCGAATGCGATTACCTATATGAAGGCCACGCTGGAGCTGGTCCGAGGACGTGTGTGGCTATCGGAGCCGGAGATGGGCACGGCCAGCCCGATTATGCATGTCCTGGTCGCCCAACAATTGGCGCGCCAAATGCTTCTCTTTGGACGTCAGATGGTGCGCCAACAGCCCGAGGAGGCAGTTGATATCGCCAGGAAGGCAACGCTAGTAATTGCAGAGAGTAAGTTAGTGCAAGAATATAAATTGCAAAATTTGTAATAAATTTGTGCTGCAGTTGGTCGGGAAAGGAACTTGGACATCTTCTGCGAAACATTACTGGAGAAGGCCTCATTCCTTATGGAGGGCAATAAATATCTTGCCGCCCAGCAATGTCTTGAGCAGCTTAGGCCACAAATAACCGCATGCACCGAATTCAGGTTTGTCAAACTGAACATCAAATTCTATTTGTATGTGGGCCAATGCGCTGAGAAGTGAGTAACTGCAGCAGCTGCAACTGCGATGATTCTTTCCTTAATTTATTGCATCCATGTAGCCTGGACGACCTCGGCATGGCCATCTCGAGCTTTAAGCGAGCCCTGCGTCTTTCGCGATTGTATCAACTGAAAAATCAGGAGGCCGAAATTCTGCTCAATTTGGGCAAGTTGTTTGCTAGGGACACCAAGACGACGGGTATGGCCAAGAAGTGCTACATTCAGGCCAAGAGCATTTACATCGACTACAATGATACGCACAGCAAGAAAACCGCTGTCTTCTTGATGGGCAAACTGTTGGCCGATGAAATTACTCCGCTTTATATGGCCATGCTGAAGGCATCGAGTTCTCAGTACTGCGCCTTCTATAATCTACGCCAGTGGAAGAATCGCTGTCGTCCTTTCTGGCTAAAGCTGCACGATGAGATCATGAAACAGGAGTCGAACAACATTTACTGCCTACTTCAGGAGGAGCAGGACGATCCCAAAAATGAGCTCGTCATCACCGACTTTGACGGCGACGCATTCGAAGTTGACGAGGACGATATATAATACAGAATTTGTGTAGAACTTTGTTGATTTCGTAGTTAAAAAACTGCGCTTAAGGCTGCTGTAAAATAGTATTTTCATCTCACCAGCTTTTCCAATTGGGAAATTCTCTTTTGGAGCAATCCTAAGCGCAGTTTGCATCTAAAATGAGAGTCGGCGAATGTTGTACCTAATAGTAACTAAAATAAATATATATTTTTGTGTTTACATAGCCCAAATAACAATGTTAAGCTGCGTATTCGAAGTATGAAAAAGGAAATATATTTGGCGTATTCAGTATTTATGTGCAACTCCCACAAGGGACAGTAACAAATTGGTGGCATGGCAACTAAGCGGGCCCAACCCACTTGCAACCAGTTGAAAACCGAGTTTCCGTTCTTGCATTTTCGCATTGTGGCAACAAATGTTGCTGATGCATGTGGCAGAAATGGGCCAGCGAGTCGAAGCTTTGTAAATTGTAAACGTAATTCGAGGCGCAATGCAATAAATTGGCAAACAGCATGTCGACGAAAAATTCCTCAAACATTTCCAAGCTGCATATTTATCATGGTAAATACAAACACAAACACTCACACACACACACACGCACACACACACAGAGACGTGCACACATCCGTGCAAGCATGAGTGCCATATGAAAACACGTGCAAATATGTATACACACGTTTTCCCTCTGTTTAAACACGATGTCATTTATACATTTCCTAAACGGACTGCGTCCAAATCCTAAAGCTAAACATCGTAAATAATAGCAGCATTTGAACAGAGCCACTGCGAAGGAACAGCAACTTTTTAAGGACGAATTGTGATATGATACAGATACACATATTTTTTATATATTTAACAAGCAGACATTATTCGCTTGCTTGTCTTTGATGGTTTCATCATTAAAGTTATAAAAGAAACAATTGCCTTAAATTGTTTTCCATTTTTTTCCAATTTGTGGGTTTTACTTCTGTGCGACAGTTTATTGTAATTTTCAAATGATAAGATATTCAATTTATCAGAGAAAAGTTTTGCGCTCAACTATTTTTGGACAATTTGAATTAATAATTTAATGCCTAATTTCTAAACTGTTTGTTTTTGTTTTGTTGTAACAATCCAAGGCTGAACAATATATATTAATAATCTCTTAATCAGATTTAATTTTAGTTGAAAAGAGTTTTTAGTTGATTTATAGTTCTATTCCGCATAAGTATCAGTTATAAATGGTGCCAAACCGCAGAAGAATACTTTTGCAGTTTTTCGGCAAAATATTTGTGTGTGCTTTACGAGGAACTAGAAAAGTTGCCACTCTGCGGCAAAAGTTCGCAAATGAAAATAAATTCCTAAAGTTGGTTAATTAAAAAAAAAATGAAACTGAAAATGAAATGAAAGCCACTCGAGACGCAGTTTTCTGGAAAATTTCGAGTGGCCATTAAATGAAACATGCGAAGGCCAGGATTTTATGCCGTTTTGTCCTGATGTGAATATTAATATATATATATATATATATATATATATGTACAACTTTGAGTTTTTTTTTTGCAACGCAACCAAATTCGTAATGTTTAAAAGAACCTGCTGCTATGTGATATATGAAATTGAACACACGCAATTATATTGCAACAAAATTTTGGGGCACTTATTCCACAGCCAACTTTCTTGCGAAACAGCCAGAATTGAGCTGGCAATTGGTAGAACTTTGTCAATTAAAACTTTATTGCTCTGGGCATGGGAATTCCTGATAACCGTCGTTAAATTAACAATGTGACAAAATGATTTCGGCTGGCTGCGGAAAATGATTTTCAAATGCCAAAGTTATACAAATCTCCAACTAATGACTTATATATTCACATCGCGATTGATAAACCCTCTGCCCGCCATCTTGAAGTCAGTATAAAATTATTCGCTCATGTTTGTAATTCTAAATAATATTTTATAATTGCCAGAATACATAAGGAAGAGCTAACATTTTTCGAGAAAAGAATCACAGCTTGGAATAATAAAATATTAATGTCGCAAATATAAACTTCATTTGATTAATGCAACTGAACATTTAATATTGTTTTGCAAGGGAAATATTCGTCGGCTACTCTTTAAGAATTCCTAGAAACAAAAGTGATTAATATTCATCTAAATGGCAAGCTTTGTTCAGTTTTAAGTTTAAAATGCAGATGAATCAGTGAAAAAAATATTTATTCTTATTTTGGTGCGGGGGCAGAGGGTGGCACAATTCTAAAGTATCCGTTGACCATATAGATTTTGGGATCATCCGGTCCAGTGCCATCCGGATTGGTCTTCCAACTGATGGTCAGACATGGCTCGCCTGGCTTCACATCTTTCGGTATTGTTATCTCATAGTTCTGCGAATCTGCGGGTCTCATATTGCTTTGGATAAGCAAAATGGGTCGGTGTGCAGCAATTGCCACTGGTTCCGGCTGCTGAATCGCTGCGGCTGTTCAAATTGGATGGATTGGTGGAGTTAGTCTGTCTCTCTGGGCATCTAGATAGTTGCACTTACATGGATAGCTCCAAGCGTCGGAGACGAGCAGCAGCAGCAGCAATGGCAGCAATTGTGGTGTCATAATTGAAAGCAAGAAAATATAAACAAAACACAAAACTAAAAAAACTCAGCTTTGTTTTATATACTAGATGCTGCACACGTCTCTGTAGTTATATACATACACACACACACACACACACTCAAATATATGTATATGTTTCTATTGCTATTGCTGCTCGTATTATCAAGCAACGTCTTGAAACGGAGCGGTCTCAGCTCGAACTGCTCGAGGTTTGAGCGATTCAAGCTAAAGCAACTCAAAATCAGTCGCACTCTCTCTAAAAATAATCTGTTTTTTTTCTCTTTCTTTCTCTGCGTGGCATTCGGGGAGAATTCGCTCACCTGGCTAGTTTTGTGGTGCTTATCAGCTCGTCGGGCTTGAATGAATCAATCCAATCAAATTGCAATCGCAGCTGCGACACATTTTGAATGTATTTCTTATGTATAGTTTGAGATTATCCGCTGTCAAGTTGTAAACAATGCGCAGCAATTGATTGTATCAATATCATCAACTTAATTGTGAACATGACGCTTGCCGCCAGCTCGCTGCTGCTGCTGATAGAGACCCGAACCGAGCACAACAAAGGAAAATCTGTGTGGCATCCACTGAGGTCACTGTGCCATAGACACCACCAATAAATTGAGTAAGCATTTGTGCAATCAACTCATTAAGAGTAAATCAATAATAAAGCTATCAGCAGACAATAAATAATTGACCAAGATTAACTTTACTTGTTGTTATTAAAGTATTTGGCAATTAAATTAATTATTTCAAGTTCAAATATAATATTTCCACAGCTAAATTACAATATTGTTTTACTAATGAAAAGAATTAGTTGAATGAAACTAATTGAACATAAATGCTTGAGTATGAAAACAGAGATCTGGATTTTAATTTTTTCATCCCAAATCAATAACTGTAAATTCATCTTAAAATTATGCTTAAAATATGTTGAATTGTTTAAATAAGTTTATTTATTCAGCCTGTAAGTATGCTTTCAAGCAGTGTCGCTCTGTTGATTTAATTTTTCCGCCTAACAGCATGCTTTTTATTTGGCGCACAGCTCAGCGTGGGCAAAATTCGATTTGGCCTGAAAGTATGCTGTGCTTTTTATTGACTAGTCCAACTTTTCGACTCTGTATAACACTTTCGCTGAAGAACTGCTTGCATACAAAATGAACTGCTTTGCGCCAGCAGCCTGTTTACTACTTGTTTTGAATTTGTTAGTATTTTTATTTATTCGACGATTTGGTCACACTGGACGTCATCCACCAAGGCGCAAAATTTAAAAAAAAAGATAAGTCAGCTCGGCGAATCAGGAAAACAATTTAAATCAAGAAATAATAAATACAAAGCTTCTATTAAGTTGCTGCAGATCCAATACATCAAGGCTTGATCAATATTTGATATTTGTTTAAATTAGCTTAATTAATTGAACATGTGAGCTCCGCTTGCGGTTTTCTGCATTAATTATTAATTTAAATTTGCATTTAATTTATTATATTTGTAACTTACAGCGAAACACATTAAACGTATTTTGTAAACAAACAAGCTTAATTATATTATGTATTTTTATATGGTAACTTTAGCAACAATTGTTTATATTTTACATTGCAAATTAATGGAAACTAAATCTAAATCTAAATCGAAATGGAAAAGAATTATTCCCTATTTGATTTGTAGTTTGTAGAAGGACTGGGAGTAGGTCGTAAGGACACTTGGACGATGTAGGTTATATATATATATGTATATATATGAAACAAAATGTCAAATGGAAATTAAATTAACTACTTTGACTTTGCCTTTGGACGGAAACCGTTGCTTACACAATTCCAATAAACAATTTAATGAAACTTAAATTCTCCCCTTGGTTTAGAAAATAAATTAACATTGCGGCTGAATTGGAAGACAAATGAAAACAATTTGTTTTGTTGCAAATGTTAATTCATTTCCCATATTCAAAAGAAATCTTTAAAACTTTTCCATTGGTTTTGTATGTGTGTTTTTGTTTTGTTTTTAGTTTTTTGCTTCAAGTGTCGCTTTTGTGTTGTTGCTACTGTACACAGTCTTTGTAGTTGTTGTTGTTTGTGTTATTTGTGTTGTTGTCGTTCATATTTCAAGTTTATCGGATCAAATTGGAGCCCCTCTCCCTCCCTCTCCAACCGGCCCTTAAACCTCCGTACTGTGCGTTTGGATGCGCACCTTTTTCACACTTCCATTGCGGCGCATCGGAGGCGAACTGCCCGATCCGGAATAGCCGGGATTTTGAATGCCCAGCGTTGGATCGGGCCGGGGACGCGGCTTCTTGAGACTGGAGCGTAGCGGGGAACGGGTCACCGACTCCAGTGTGGAACCATTCGACACGCTCGTCACCGTGGTGCTCATCGATGCCACACTGCCAGCGGTTCCAGCTCCGTTTCGTATGCCGCTGTACGGCTTCCCGGAGGCATCCGTCACCGAGATGGTGCCGTTGCGGCTACGCGGCTCCTTGAAGCCGGGATTGTTGAAGGTGGTCGCACTAGCCGGCGATGAAGCGTCCAGCGCCATTGTTGGATCGCCGCCCGAGCTGCGCGAATAGATGACGTCATAGAGGGCGGCAACAAATAACGCTATCGACAAGACAATCACGACTATCTGCAATCCGCAAATAAAACAAAATCAGTTCAGTGAACTTTAACCAAGCGGGTGAATCGAACTCACCTGTATATAGAAGGAAATGCCACGCGTTATCTTGAAACCAAAGCGCTCCTGTTCATCGATCTGCAGTGCAAAGAGCACTGTGGCAATTATTGCCAGCAAACCTGCAGCAACAACAAATTACAGTCAGCTATACTATCGGAGACCTGGAGAGATGAGAGAATAACTCTTACCAGCCAGCAGGGCGAGTATCAGTTTGACAATGACCAGCGATGTGTAGGACATGACGACCTTCTCGCGCGACGATATCATCGCGTGCTGAATGACGGCCAATATGCAAAAGATGCCCAGCACCGCCGAGCAGCCAATGGCCAAAAGTCCGCTGACAAAGACGGCATCTGTAAGTGGAGGAGGAATATTTAATAGTATCAGATAAGCTTATATTAAAATAAAAATATATAAAATATGTCTTTGAGATCTGCGATTCGAAATGAATCTACGTAAATCTGCCAAATGTAATCTCTAAGATAAGCTCAGCTATTGATTCGTTCGGATTTTCTTCCTTCCATGTTTAAGTTTTTAATGGGTTCAGTTTATAATAAAAGTATATATTAGCCATATGTCAATTTATGTTTATTTTTGGCGATAACTTTTCGCTATTTCTATGGAATGTATGCTCTCAGTTATCGTCTATCAAATTTCGAATACAGCCCAACTCCACGTACACATTTCAACCCTCTCTTAAATAGTAATAAGCGGGATTGGTTGATGGCTACAGTATTCTATACTTACTGCTCAGCCGGAACTTGGAGACATCGTTGCCGCATTTCTCGCGATTGTAAGTCAATTGCTTACACACTTTGAAGGGCCCAAAATAGCCGCGATCGTAGTCGTAACCACCTGTGTGAAACAAGTTAAGATTCAATGTCATATATATCCAAGTCAATATTCAATGGGTACTCACCCGATGGACTATCGTAGTAACCCCAAATGGGTATGCCAATGGCGACAGATGCCAAAGCGAAGCAGACAAACCCCAAACAGGTCACCCCAGCAACATAAAGTGTCGACGTTGCCATGTTTTCCTGTACAGCATAACGATGTCGATGACTTGCGTGTGTATACCCGCTAAAGACTGAGATCCAGGGTATCCGAGTGTGTGAACAACTGCTGCTGCAAAAAAGAAAAAATGATTGGTGAATCAATTGCTTAAATATTTGCACGACTAACACACAAAAATAACTCAAATGCAAACGAAACTCGCAATTTCCAATTAAATAGTATTTTTTTAGTCATTTATGGAATGCCAGCGCTGTGTGGGCTCCGTAGCACCAGCTAAGCGACATTGATCCACATCCAATGACATGAGCCTAAATCCGGCCTATTCACCCATTTAACGCGCTCTGCGTTTTAACGTGGGTGGCAAATACAAATGTAAGCCAATATTTGACATTGTGATTACATAAGTAGAAGTGGCACACTTTGGGGCTCCATACAGTCTTACAAAGCCACCGAGTAGAGACGAACAATTAGATCTCATTGATGCATGCATCTCATTGTGAATAAAGAGCTACTTGCCGCTGACCTTGAAATGCGGAAAAGCTCTCACAGAAGTGGCTCGTTGCCTCATTTCAGAGATATGAAGATGCCTCGATACACACGTAAACCCATATACAGTATGTGAGTGTGTGTGTGTGCATCCATCCAACTGATATTTCTACGGCACAGAATGATTTTCCACTGTTCGACATTTTTAGATTAGTTGCAAATATTTTTTGCTTTAAAATAAGACGATTTGCTCTAATTAAATGCCAATTACAGGCAACATATTTTATCTTTGTATACATTTAAGATATTTAATGCTGCGCAAGCGTTTGCGGCATTCAACCAATTTTTAACAGCTGCATGCTAATTGGGCGGCTACTAAAAGCCAATAGTCACAAGATTGACTTAAATTTCGAATGTTAATTGTATTTTGCTACAGATTGGAAATAAGACTAAAGCAGTGTTAACTCTAGATATATAACTGAGAAACCTTGGCTTTTAAGAGTTAAAAACTCATAAAAATATGAGTAGAATGAAATAGTGAAAAGTTGCAAACAAACATTTATGCATAATATGCACTTTCTAATGCTTGATACGGAACTTACTTAACATAATTGCAATGGCAATATAATTATGTCACTTCACTAGTAAATTAAGTTAATGTCTTCGATAAACAAAAGCCGCTATCGAGTTCTACGACTCTTGAATGACATAAGGAATACGTGGTAAGAAACTTTAGATGACAACGCCGATACGGCCAGCGACACAGCGCCAAAACAAACATGAACCAGAGTGCCGAGAAATTGAAGCTGAACGCGGAACGGCAGCTGGGCGGATGGGCGGACGGAATGGCGGAGGGTGTCCAACTTGAAGCCGGCGTCGCTGTTTGTTGCTCTTAGCGGTAAATATAGAAAGAGAGAAGTAAGCAGCCAGACAAACGGACAGCGGACAACAGAGCCAAACAACATCAGCCTCTTGCCGGCAATAAAGTGAATGCAAAAAGTCAGGCGAGCTTCTTAAATTACCAGCCGAAAGACAGACAGAAGCTCGTCGCTGGTTCTGCTTGTTGGCTTAGTCTCTGCGCTTGCTGGAGTGGAACCAACAGCCAACAGCCAACAGCCATAATAACTGTGCGGCGTTCTACTTATAGATATGGATAGAAAGATGTATGCATGTTTATGTGGCAACTAGCTGCTGAGGGCAACCGGCAACAGGTTGTCGAATTTCGAAAGGTTTCTAGTCGATGTGTGTGTGTGGCACAGAAAACATATGACAAGCATTGAACTAAAGATCAATAGATCAAAGACTCAAACAATAATTTCCCTTTGTCTCCCTCTCTCTCTCTCTATCTCTCTCTCCTCAATTGTTTCACGACTTTCAACTTGCATACATTTTCAATTTACAAATTCTGGAGAGGAGAATTCCTTCGCATTCGCCTTCGCCATCGACAACGACAACGACTTTGGCTCTGTGTGGGCAGCAGCGAGGGCAGTTTATAGCGCTGTTGGCCATTTGATTTCTTTTGGTAATCCGCGCGTGATTCAGAACTGCTGTGCACAGCAGCACTTATGCTTATATGATTTACATGGGGCGCGTTGGTGTTCGTCATGTGGCAAGGGAGTTGAGGCGAGTAGAGTCAAACTTTGTGACTGTCGCCTGGCACTTGGCTGCCACATCGCGTAGGTTGCACGGTGTCGTGTCAGGGACAACATTCAGTTGCCCCATAAATTATAGCCCACATTTACACATACAACACCAAAGTGCAACACATCGCTTGTGAAAAATAATATCTTGTAATCCCTGGCCTAAAAAAGAAAAGATTTGCTTAACCTGTGCAACTTCCTTTCGATTTCGTGATCCAAGCACATAAATCAGTCCTTCGGCTATGTGGCTCAAAGCCATTAGTACTTTAAACAACACCAAACGAAAATCAATTAACAAGAAATGGAGTAAATTCGCTAAACACACACCGACAACAGGCCAACAACCCCAAACAAATAAGAAAAACGTTCGTCACTTAATCAAATGCGCCAAATCTTTTGGCCAGAGCAAGCCCAAACCCCAAAGACGTAAGCCCACATACATCGATACAAAAGGTAACTGGCGACTAATGAAAAGTCGCTTTCCGCGCAAATTGGGTCAACAAATGGCAGCAAAATAAAAAGGCAGGCAAACACAACAGGAAATTTACTTCAAATTGTCGGACTGCCTGGGAATCAAATGGCAAAACGTGTCGTGGTCACGAGACTTCGACTCTGACTCCAACTCTTGGGGTTATTAAACGTTTGCCATGCAAATGGGGCGCAACGTCTAACCTAGAGCGCTTCTTCGCCCTTCCCTTGCCCACCCCCGCACCATCCCCCTTTCCGTGTGCTCCACCTAGAGCCTAATGTATATGGCCCATAGCTATTTATTGATTTCCACCAGAATCGTGTTCTGTTTATTGTTTGGTTTCAGTTGGCAACGAGACTCTTGGCCATAGTTTTTGGGCCTGAACAGCCAACAGGCAACCAACCAACCTGGCTGCTTGCACTTGTTGCCATGGCAATGTGCACAAACATTTTGGGCCACAACACCAAACAAGGCAGCAACAACAACACTCAGCCAAAAGTGCAGTTCAAATTTTGCGATGCTTTTTCCTTGAACATTTTCATAAATTGAGCGCCCTGGAAAATGCAGTCAGCTTTCGGGGGCTCTCAAAAGACGCAAAGAGCCAATGTTGCCAAATTTGGTTTACTTTTGCGATAAAATTAGTTTTTTGGAATATCCATTAAAAGCAATATAAAATATTTAAAAATTCTAGCTTCCCTTGTTAAAAAGAAACTTTTAGCTCAACTTTTATAGGCAATAATGACGATAAAACGCAAAATATAATATTTTGAAAAATCGATCTACCTTTGCAGACAATGGGAATTAACTCGATATTACTTCTCTAGAAATATTACAGACAGCCATGGAATTTGTGAGTTTGCTCAACTTAATTATTCTTCAATTGGCCAAGCTTCATTACATGTTTGAGTGCTGTTCAACACTGCAAAGAGCAAGTCAACATAAATAAGCAGCAGCTTGTTGAGTGACACAGCAGACAGCTAGCTAATTTCCTCTTATACATATGCACACATACCGTTAGGCAGTGTTGCCTAACTTCTTTTTAGCATTGAAATACTCTCCCGAGAGGCTGTTAAGGCTGTTTCCCAGTTTATGGTACTAGTAAAAAGCTTCAACGGAGTAGTTGCCAAACTTCTCTTTGCTGTGCTGCACTCAATATTAGCCAATAAATCGTCTCAGTCTCATCTCTACTTCTTTCTGCGGCTCTAGCCTGTTTTAAGCTGGCTGATTGGGCTGTTACCAAACGCTCGAGGCGTTAGACAGCTAGCAATATGCCGGTTAGAATTAGCTATGCATCGTCATGGACACGTTCTGCTAATTCTGCGTGTGCGTGTGTGTGTGTGTGCGACTGGGGGAGCTGAAGCTGCAACTCGCTGTCGGCATCAGCCTCATTGCACTTTCTATTTGCCAAGCCAGTGAGCCGCATGTCGCATGCGTCCCCAATGCATTGGCTACTTTAGCTAATGACTTCATTGAATCGACCGAGGCGGCGACAACAGCAAAAGCAACAAGCAACAACGACAAACAACAGCAACAAGCAACGCCAAGTCTCTTGACTCTTCGGGTGACTTTTGCCTATCAAGCGCACAAATTAGCACGGACAACTTAAATGAATTGAGAACGGACCACCATCCATCCACCACCATCATCATCATTATCATCATTATTATCAGCGATTTAGCCGTACTCAATGACAGAAATTGGGTTAGTAGAAATTTAACATAATCTGGCCAATGAATATTCTATCAAGAAATATGCAAAATGACACTGGAAAATGTGTGCAGCAATTAAATTAAATTGCAGCAGAAGAGGAAAAACTTGTTTTTTTTATAGTAAAATGCTATCATATGTGATGTAAATATGTGCCAAAGAAAGAGAGAGATAGAGAGAGGGAGAGTGAGAGAGAAAGAGAAATAGAGAGACCGAGTTGCTGTGTGGAACGAACATTTGACAGCCATAAAAGCCATTGTCACCCAGCGAGACAGCGTCGCGTAGCCTTAATAACAATGTATATGAAACGACGCACATACACTTACACCTACGCACACACACACACACCTGCACACATATGGGGCAGTTAGGGGTGCAGTGGGGCAGTGAGTGCAGATAACCGCACGGGGGCATGTCAAAGTGTTCATGCAGTCCAGCTGAGGGCGTTGGCAGGTTGATTGTTTACACAACTTGCACATATAGTTTTTGTCCAAGTTGTCATAACGAAAGATAAATACTACCTCGTGCAACAAAAAAAAAAAGAAGACAATCAGCTGACAGTTTATGTGGCACATCCCAAAAGGGTGTCAGAGACAAACAGGAAAGAGGAACGTTTTAGTCAGTGCTGCAGTTGTGTTAATTGAAGCCCTAAAAAGCGTTTAAGAAAAACTTTCACCGAAACCCAAACAAAAATAATGTAGCGCCTAGCAATGCTCTAGTCGAGAGTGCTCGACAAGCAGATACTGTGCCAAGTTGCTAGGATGACAATCGTCATTTATAAACATAGTGTATATGGACAAGATATTTGTATATACACCCAATGATGTCACAGTTACCTCGCTTATCATACCCGATCTGAGTCGTAAGTTCATGTCTACGTGGTATACAAATAAAATATACCGAGGGAGTCGTAGATATCACAAAGTAAAAGTTTTTCACGATGCAGCCAAACGTGAAAACGGAAAATGAAGAGCAAAGACCAGAGAAGAAAAGAGAGCCGCAGCTTCTGCTAGTCAGAGAGACGTCAGCAGCTTCCGTAACGAAACCAAGAAATGTGGTAACTACAACTCAAACATGAACACCAACAATTATAAGCAACATAACCGACAACTATGACAACGACACACAACTGGGCTCAAACATTCAGTTAGACAACCACCGACGATAGTTCAGACAGCTGCTCCAACTCACCGGTCTCCGCCCCCTGTTTGATGTGTGATGACCCACTTCGATGAGACTATTGCCCTAGCTGCTACCTCCGTCTCGTAGCTACCATAAACTGTATCTTCTGGCTCTGGATTAGCTTGAGAACCTTTAACGGCGATCAACTTGCGTCGCATTTAAAGCAGCGCTTGAATTATAATTATGCTGCGACAGCAAGAGCAGCACTAGCAACTCGACTTTACATCTGACTTCAGTTCAGATTCCATCGAGCGGAAGTTGTTGCCATTTTGCCACTTAACTAAACAAACTGTTGGATGTCTGCGTGTTCTGTCGAAAACAATTTGTTTTGACTCAACGGAAGATTTGGAGCTCCACTGAGAAAAATATCCGGAAAGCAATGTGAGATATCTGATTACATTGTACCTTTGTGTAGCATGGAAAATTATTTAAAAATATTAAAATAATATTGGGCAGATATGAATTGAAAGATAGAGCGAGCGAGAAAGAAAGAACAGTCAATATTGCATTTTAGGGGTTTACTTTCAGCTGATGAATTATCAACATTAAATAAAAAGTTTGCATTTTCACATTGAAAAAGGGAAAATATGGGGAAAATGTGAAGTGATATATTTGAAATAAATTGTACTTTCACTGAATTATTAATTACCTATTAATATTATTATATTTTCGGTAATTAAAAATGAATTCAAATGAACTCAAATCGATTTTGATTGTCAGTAAATGAAAATGACTTTCTTTTCCATCTTGTTTAATTGGCATAAGGAAGTCCATTGTTGAGCTAAGTAAAAGGCCCAATGGCTTTCCAAGGTTGCCAGCACAGCACGTGATCTATCACTGCATCAGACTGAAACACCTCCTCGCCCGTCTGCCTGGCTGCGAATGCCTAATTGGTAGTCGGTCCGTCAGGCATTCTGCCTGTTTATTTATGGGTGTGAAATGGCAAATATCTTGCAGCTTATCAGCTGACACTACACGAAAGACCAGTCGACAACAAAGCAGCTCCTGAGCTGAGCTGACAACGTGCTCGAGACTCTGCTTTGATGTGGTGTGCGTGTGCGAGTGTGTGTGATTTTACAGTAGCTTTGCAACGGGGTTTTGTTTGGCATTGTTATGGTTATTGTTAATTATGTGAAAATTGAGAGGATTCCCCTTAAGGCAAAGCTGAGAATGTAATATATGTTTTTCTGTATTATTTGTATTATTTAAATTAATATTGTATTATAAATACAGAAAAAACCCGCTCAAGACTCCCACATTGTTACAATAAATAATAGTCGTCATGATCACAATTTAGTTCTGATGAGCGTATTTCGTTGGGAAACAAACAAGTTTTCATTGTGCGGTCTCCCAGAGGCAAAGGTCGGCAATGCAAACTGGCAAACAGGCCAGATACTAATGAGTTCGCAATTACTTTCCAGATGCGTACAATTTATATGTACTCTGGTATTGCGGAGTCAATAATTATGTCATTTGTTCAATAATTTTGCATCGTTAAATACGCTTTGAACGTTGCGTATACTGGAAATGGGCATTGAGTCAGCAAAGCAGGCATCAGCTCATCAACAACACCATCTTCTGGCCGCAGCTCTTACGATGTAATTTAATTTATGCCTCCCAGCTGGCAGAGTTATTGAACCGGTTGTTATTGTCTGTGTGTTTTTGGCATAACTCTCATAACCATATCTGCATATGTATAGCTGTATATTCCAATTGTATTTATGCGTCGCCGCATCGTATTATCATGTGAATGGCTCACACTGCGTATACATAATTTCGAATGCCAAAATAAAAATGAAAAATTAAAAATAAAAGATGTGACGCGGTTAAGGTTAACAACCTTGACCGCGAATGTCAGTAAAGAGTGAGAATATTTTTAAGTTTTGTGTAAAACAAATGCTGTGCGAACAATGTGACCAAATTGAACAACAACGAAGGGCGGACAACTCAGGTAAAGCCCAAGAATTTATATAGCTATTGTGTCTTAGCAAACTGGAAAACACATTTCAATAATCAAATTATAGTTTTTGCTAATATAATAATTATTGATTCAATTGATGTCTCAAATTGGGGTTTTCTTTCTCTCGAAACCCTTACGCAACATTGCTTGTAAGACACTTCAATTTATTAGTGCCCAAATTTGTAGTTTATGCATAGTTGGGGGGTCACAGATCGAAAGGCATTAGTTAAAGCAATCAACGCGATCTGCACACAGAACATAACCATTTGAAATGTTTTTTTTTGTATATTTGGGAGGTCGTGAAAAGTCGCGGGAATTGCGCCAACTCAGCAAATTGGTGTTCACTTTCATAATCGGGTAGTATTCAAAGTATTCACTCGATGAGGAAAAGAGTAAATCGAGTGCTGGACACTGAATACGTGCGCATAGTTTCAGCTTCTACTCGTTTGGCTAATGGGGTCAATTGTACAATTAATTTATAATTTTTCACTAGCTGCTGCTTCTTGGCAAGTAGCCAGAAAGCGGGTTGGGAAGGGAGGTAGGGTTGCTGTGTTATCTGCTTTGAAGTTAAGGTTGTTCTTGTTATTACTTGTGTTTTTTTCTGTTTTAATTAAGTACGCTTTCTTATTTACTGTGCCTATTAATAAAGGTGATTGTCAAAAGTGCGGAAATTGAAAAGCCATTAACTCAATATTATTTCGGCTCTTGTTTATTCCCCCTACATTTTAAGCGCTTTTTTTCTTCAGTGCCATTGTCACGCTCTCTGCTGGAACATTTGTCGTGATTCAGGCAGTTTCTAGAGTTTCCAACTTGATGACACTGTCTACATACATATATGTATATATATATATATGTCGTTATCTCGACGCGTGCATACAAATTGCCGCATTTAATACTAAATTGACATACCCTGTACTGCAACAGAAACAGGTGCACATTCGAATTGTGCCAAGTCACAGGCAAATGATCTCAAGCAAAAACTCATTTGCCATAAATATTATTATATATATATTTCCAAGCTAAAATTTAAATTTAAAGCACGATCTATAAGTCAACTCTTAGTTTCCATAACGAGTATTATAAAATAATATATATATATAAATATAATAATATATGAAATACAGACAATCTAGCAGTCGGGTGGTAATTCCCATTGGCCTGCTTGGAATCTTGGGATTTTTATATTGGTGGTTAGTTAAGCTACCTTCTATGTGAGTCTCTGACTAATTGCCATGCAATTTGGTTGTTTGTAATTTACGCAGTGCTTAGTTGCCTCAAGGCACGATGTGACATGATAAGAGACAAATAATTTTTATGACTTGAATTTAATTAAAGGAAATGCAGTAGATATCTAACTTGAAGCGTGTGAATTTAGATATTACTTTAAACATTTAAGTCACAACAATCAACAAGACCTTTAAAATGTGATCAGCTGTTAGTACGTTTAAATATTTATTTAATTATTTACTAATAGTTCGCAGTTAATGATTCAGCTCACTAGTTAATGCGAATCAGTTTCCATTCCCATTTTACGAAACGAACTAATTTCCTGTTCACAATTTAAATTGATTGTTGTTGCACTTTTCATTTCCAATCAGTGGAACAAGCTTTCTACCTTTCTACCCACAAACAACAAAGCAGAACAACAGCAACAACGACACAAAATCCAAGCACAGAAAACCAGAGAAAAGAATCGCTGAAGCGCGGCATATCTCTTCCATATAGCTGCATCTCTCTTTATTTCTCTCTCTCTCTCTTTTTTTAGCAGCGCATTTAACTAGCTGCATAAATCAATTAAAGCACCGAGAACACAACAAACAATGCCAAATGGGGACCACTTCAGGGGTCTGTATAAAGCTCGATGCTTTAAAACTCAATTACCGGTCACTTAATTACCAAGCTAGAGCGAGAGAGAGAGAGAGAGATAGAGAGCGCACGCAATCATTCAAAATTTGCATTCAACAAGTTGCATTCGCTTCACATTTTATTTCATTGCATGCAGATGGCCATGAAGCTGACGCCCAAACTGGCTGCGATGCATGCGTGTCGCTCGCTCTCCTTTGCACTCTCATGCACATTCGCACACACAAAAGCTGGCCACGCAAGTGTGACGCGTTTTGTTGTTGTTGTTATTGCTGATGTTACGAGTCTGGCCAGCAAAGCTTTTTAACCTTCTCTTCGCTCTCTTGCTCACGTTATGTAAATACACACACACACACACGCACACAAACATATGAGGAGTGGGCGTCGCAGACTTGAGGAATTCTTTTAAAAATTTCGTTTTTTTCGGCTTTCCTATAATTCGGTTGTAGTTGTCTTCATTGGGGAAGCGCGTTGCGAACAAAACGAAGTCAAACAAAAGCAGCAGCGACAACAGCAACAACCAGTTTTGGTTGGTTTTGTTTTCGACTGCAGAAGAGCTAACGGTGCTTAACGTCACCTACTTTTTACTCAGTTTTTGGTAAATAAAACACCTCAATTCCGTGTGTGTGCGTGTGTGTGCTTCTAACTGTCAAACCGGTTCGAACCATTTGTGCATTGAAAACGAAATGATTTTGAATATATAAAAAGCAAAGTTAAGTTGTAAGTTGAGTGGCCCCGCTGCGATTTGGCCAACTTATCTTTGCTCGAGTGCCCCTTTTCTTGGTCGGAGAATAATAACTTTCTTATTCCTATCAATAGTAAATATTATATTATTTTCATTATATTATAGATTTACCGCTCTTAACTGACTGCTGACTTCTAAGTAAAGTCAACATTTGCATATTTTAGCCAACTCCGCGTGATTTGACTAAGTTATGTGAGCGATAAGACGCCAAGACGTGCCCATATCCAGAACTTTGTCATTCTGCCTTTCTGCAGTCGGAAGACTGAACTCAATAACGAAACTGTCCGTCTGTCTGTCTCTGTCAGCTGAAGAGCGCGTGTCATGGCCAAATGGCCAGATCGTCCAATTCGAATATATTCAGCTCGCAAATAATCGAAATGTAAGACAAGCAATTATGCTTATAATAAAATAATATAATATAATTAATTTAATATAATAAATATTATTTAATTATATTTATTCTCAAGTTTAGTTTAATTGTTTCAAGTACTCTTAGTTGCAAGAGCAAACACGATAAAAAAAACTCGTAGCTAAAAATATATACGAATTATTTGAATGTGTCCCATGTCAAACCCATGAAGTTTACATAACTTTGTGTTTTGGCCTGGCTCTAAATGACCCCATGGCACATAATTATCTTTGTATATCTCATTTAAAGAGGCCAGATAATGTCTTGTAGATTAAGTATTACAATAAATGGAAACGATATTACAATTATATCTAATTTTATCAAACCAATGCAGCACTCAATATGTTAAAAAATGGAAAACATTTCGATACCGTTAACATTTCCTTATAAATTCGACCGCCTTTCTTGCAACTCACACATATACATATACTTATAATGGGCCACTTATCGGAGGACTCATTGAATATGCATTCGAAAATAACAGTGCATCGGAACATACTCAGATATGTGGCTCATTTGAATTGGGGGCGCTACACAGAAAACAAAAACATAGAATTTTTACTCACATCGGTAAATCTAACATATCTTCGCACTCAGTGTTAGTAGTATAGACTCAAGTGTAGATTTTCAGATATATTTGATTAAAAGTTGTACTTCTTGTACTTAAATCATTGTTCATAATTTATGCAAAACATACGTAGAACGAATCGTAGTTAAAAATTCAAATATAATTCATCTTGTCCTGCTTATCTTTCAGTGTACTCATGCACAAGAACAGCTTAAAATTTGCATAGTTTTACCTGTTTTGCGGCAAGAGAGACGCAAAAAAAACAACATAAATAAATAATTATATTTTACAACGCTAGCCGGCAACTAAAGCAATTTAAATTACACTCAGTCACGCCAGTTAACAAGTGCAACAGCAACAAGGGGTAGAGGGAGGGGCGCAGTGGCATGGGAAATGGGGAAAATGCAAAAGTTTGCAAAGTTTGATGCGAAAATGTGCAGTTTTATGTGATAAGAGCCGTGAGTTTTTCTAACCGTAAATTGTAATTAGTAAAAGCGCCAAGCAATTTGAAAACTTTAGATTTCTTGCATTCGCAGCGATTGTCGCCAAATGTCGCAGTGCCGTATGCACACAAAATGGCAACTGCCAAAGTGGCATTTTAATGGGCCAACTTAAGCAGTTTAACAGTTTAACAGGCAAAAAAAAAAATGAAAACCACTCACAAACGCTGACGTCACCCAACACACTCCAGCTCCCATTGGTGGGTGTGTTTAGACGTCATATTGTCATTGTAACTTAACCTTGGCCAAAAGCCTCGCATGCTTAAATTTGGCAAGAGGAGAAAAAAAGTTTCTCAGCCCGATGACACGCAAGTGGATTTTATTTAATTTGCTCCATTTCGGTGAGTCGCATTTAGATACTGACCTAAAAGCTAATTACCACTCGCATTTAAGCCATGTTGTGTGTGTATAATGGGTGCAGCAGTCTGTGTCATGTTGTGAGAATCAGATGACCTATCCAGGTGACCTATAAAAGCCAAGAGAGGGAGGAAGTGGGGAGGAAGCAAGCGTCGCAGATTTAGACAGCCATTAAGTCAAATGCGCAAGTTAATAAATATTTACTATACAAGGTTTGACAAAAGAAAAAATAAATAAAATAAAATAAAACTTGAGTTTCTTATTATCAAGCGTTCACTGTACTCGCTTTGTCAAAAGCTTCAAATCTGCACTGGTCAGCAAAGATTGCGCCATCTGAGAGAGAGTGAGTTATTAGCTGAGTCATCAGATAAGCAAACGGGATAAACAAATGCCGGGCAGGTACAAATTCCGTTGAAGCGCTTAGCGCGAGACTCCAAATGAGTGTTGATTAGGAAAACTCATATTAAATGCAAATGCATGCAAAAGTAAACAAAAGAGACAAAACAAAAAGAACAAAAAAAAAGAGGCGAAAAAATGCCAACTTGTAGACAAGTCTAACCTGTTGCTGCTGCTGGTGCTGCTGCTGCCAACGCTTACGCCGACGCAAGACACAGAACCTTAACTTGAAAGCTCGGCTCCGCTCTTCTTGCTAACACACACACACGCATTCACACTTACACAAACACAGATAGGGAGAGGAGCTCTCCCTCACACACACACACACACCCAGAGACACAGCCAGGTAAGCTTAGGCGCAACACGTCTCGCAAGAATGAATGATCGTCATGTGTATGCGTATGTAATTTTTTTTTCTTAAAGTTTACACTTTTTCGCGGATACTTTCTGCACTTGCAGTTACGTTTGTAGCTTTAGATAACGAAATTTAAATCGCGTGGCATTTTACTCTGCACACAAACACACCAACACTGCCCGGCAAGCTGCACATGTATGTGTATTATTTAAGCACTTGTATTTCTATTTGTAAGTCGAGCTTAAAACGGCGATTTGTCTTCTTTTTTTAAGACTTAACTGATAAAATCAGATATATATATTTCTATATATTTAGATTTGTACGTAGCCCACCTTTGTATTTGCGTTGAATATCTGTTACTCTATTCTGTCGATATACAACATTTTGAGCGTTGAGCTTGAAAAAACATAACTTTTATACTTGAATTGAGGTTCACAATTTTCAACTACGCGCTACACGTCCGCCCCGTTTGGTGTTGTTTATGCATCTAAAAGAAATGTTTATCTTACGTTAAATGGCGTAACATTAACGATGGCGCCATTATAAAATCTGTTAACGCAAAAATGAGCAACGAAGTGCAAAACTGTTAACGCACTGTTAACTGACAAATCAAATGATATCGATATCACTAACACGAGTTTGCATATAGTGAGGAGCACTTCTGTTCGTTGTTGCTAACCCCGCGCTTCGAGCATTTTGAAAATGTGGCATCAGTAACAAAGCCACCAGACAACCAATTGTAACAACAATTTATTTGCGTTGAGATTATTTTCAAATACAGATTGTTAATTTTCTGCAATCCGTCTAAATATTTTCACTGCTGTTGTTACTGTCGATGGCTTCTATTTCACTGCTCACTTGACCCTAAGCAGTGCTCTAAAACAGACAAAGGCGAGCACAGAAACGCACACATATACACTTATATGTATATATATTTTTGTCATATTGTATGTGCTTCATTGTCGTTGCTTTTGTCTTCGGCATTTCACTGCTAGCTCTTCAACTGTGCGCATCTAACTTTGATTTAAAATTGCGCATTTAACTTTGCTTTAAAATTGAAAAGGAAAGAATAGGCAAATCAAGCTTAAATTTGCTTAATTCAATTGTACTAAAATAAAAAGGTAAGTTTCATTAATAATTGCATTGTAAATTGTAAAAATCAATCGATCACTTATATAGCTCAAGTTGCTGCTAATACACATACACACTTCGTCTTTTTTTTTGCAGAAATGGCGCCGAAGAAAACAAACGGATTTATGACGTTCGTAACCGAGTGGCGCAAGGGCCGCAATATATCCATCGCCCAGGCAGTCAGTCAGTGTGGCGACATCTGGAAAGTGAGCGTTGGAAATTGCGTTAAGTTCATTTGATTTCACCTAACTTTCGGTTTTTTGAAATGCAGACTATGAGTGCCCAGCAGAAGGGGCCGTACAATGGATTTGCAAAGGACGCTAACATTTTGGAGCGTGCCAAGGTGGAGCCATTAGACTGTCAAGGCCGCGAGCTCTCCGCCGTGGAGCATGAAAAGTGCGAGGCTGCCGAGCAACTGATGAACATGAAGCGCAACATCGAACGAATTGTGCTAGAGGGAAAGGAGCAGCATGGTGAGATCTACGGCTTATATTCCTTCTATCTGCTGATTACTGATCGAAATCCGTTACTCCACAGATCTGGAGAACACCAAGTTCATTTTTGCGGCCTTTAATTACTTTACCAAAGTAGTGCGAAACGATATTTACGTGCCGGCCGAATTTGCCGCCTGCCAGTTCTCGTTGAAGTCCGGGAAGAGCTCTATCTACAGCTCGCACATCAATCCGCGCCAGCTGATCTTTGGCCAGGGCAGCGACGCACTGCATCATACTTCGATGACGCACCAGTTGCCCCTTCCGCCCAAAGCCATGGGCGAGTCCAATATGGGCAGACTCCTTGCAAATATTGTGGAGTATTTACGTAGTTGCCAAGGCGCAGGCAATCCCCTCGTGGTCTTCACCACCACTGAGCTGATGCCCGTGGTGAGTGGCTGCCTTAAGTACCTGGCGAGCGATACTGATAAGGTGTACGAGAAGATTCACGTCTACGACATCCTGTACCTCTTCTACGTGCTCAAGAAGGAGGTCATGGACATTGCCGACCTGCCGCACGCCAACGTCAACAAATGCGTC
The DNA here is from genome assembly GCA_035044105.1 of Drosophila nr. perissopoda 5 BK-2023a. Taxonomy (NCBI): domain Eukaryota; kingdom Metazoa; phylum Arthropoda; class Insecta; order Diptera; family Drosophilidae; genus Drosophila; species Drosophila nr. perissopoda 5 BK-2023a. The sequence goes on from JAWNMK010000122.1 coordinate 2,591,225, forward strand.
ACGGACAAGTTCTTTCTCGACGATTTCTTCGATTATCACTCTGGCATCGCATGCCAGGTGAGTGGACAATATCCATTTCATATTTTTATATAAATATAAATAATAATTGCTTGCCATGTGTAGTTTCACGAGGACAACGATCGGGGAAAGTATTGCACACATTCGCTTGTCTCCCGCTGGTGTTACACGTTCAGTGACTATATGTGCGGGGATCTGGCCATTAAGCCGTTGGCTGGAAAGCACATGCCACCGGTGCAGGAGCAAAGGTTTTCCGTGACTAATCCGGACAAGTCGATGTGTGGAAATACGTCGTACACCTCGTGCAGCAGCCAGTCGGATGTGAAGCAGGAGTCGGGCTCGGACTATATGCCAGCCGATCATTCCATGTTCACGGCCAATTTAACTGCAACGGATGAGTTTCCCAGTTTGAGTGGTCGCAAACCGAAACCCTCCCATCGTCATTCTCCGGCCCAGAAAGGCGTTTGGAATCTTCCTGCCGCAAATCGAAGCGCCCGCGATTTTGATGACGCATTCAACATGAAACGTTGATAATTTTTTCGATCTAAAAGCATTTCACAATTTTTCAAAACATTCCTCAATGAATTTATATTTTAAGTTTATCAAACGCATTTGACATAAATACAAAACGTATTAATATATATATATATGTAACTGCTGTTTGGACGAGAAGAGGCGTGGCCATAGGGAATAAAATGAATCCAAAATGGCGGATATCTACCTGCGTATTCAAGTAAATGAACGCACAGTTGGAGCGAGTGAGACGTCTATAAGTTTGTATATATGTATGTGTGTGAAAAAGTTGGTACGCAGTTTCGGAACTCTGCAGACATGTTTTACCTCTATTGGGATAAATTGAAAGCAAATCAACAAGCTCTTGCTGAGAGACACCCAGTTTTTAATGAAGAGGGTGGGACTGAGTTTCGGAAAAGAAGACCAAATTGTAATTCTCACAAATTTTAATCAACGGAGCTGTCCTCCCTCGGCTTTTCCTGTTTACGCCCATACGCGATCAAATGTATTAAATTTAATTGTAAAAAAGCAAGTGAAAACGTTGCTGTCGGGCGTAGCAGATGCCGAAATACTTTGATACCAATTAGTAATACCATCTGAGAAATACCATTATTTAATGGTTCCAGGATGGCTTTCAAATTGCATAAATAAATAATACAAGTTATTAAAAAACACCTAAGTAAAGCAACTGGCTGTATTAAATTAAAGAATTCCCTACATAAGCCCTGAAATTTACTAGGAATAAACAGTTATACGTTTCGCAATGGGGTTTCTGTGGTACTGCTACTTGGGGCGTATTGCTAATGGTACAAAATTCAAATTGCTAGAGACCAATAAAATTGTTGATGAAGGTGAAAACCATATTGACTATGAAACTGTGAACGAACCAGGTTTGTTCATGCAAAAATAATAAAGAGTGTATAAAACTAAGAATTATAGGACTTTAATTCATGCATATATAATAAACCTGATTAAATTTCAAATCTAAAGAAGTAAACAAACTCTGCCGGAATCAATTGTTATTGTTAAAATATTCACTTTGAAAATGTTTTAATGAAAAACATTTCTGTAAAAAATAACTACTAAAAATAAATTCAAATGGGAACTCTTTACATATGAAAGAAAAAATTATTTGGTTACTATTGATAACTTGACTTTTACGGTTAGGTACTCTGATTGTTGTACCAGAAGGGCAAAAATATCGCTCGGTCGGTTTAGGGTTTAGGTTCTAATTCCGGTTCCGATTCTGCGGTTCCGATTCAGGTCTTTGACTTATGCATTTTACAACACTTCACCGCGACCAGTTGAGTTTGAATTAGCAACTTTTATATTTATTTAAAATTTATATTTATTTGTTTTGTATATACAATTTTTAATTTCAATTAGCTCGAAGGCATAGCTAAAATATGTTGATCACTACATATCCAAGATTGAGCACTGTAATGGCCAAAGTGTTATACACACTCACTCAACGTGCATATTGGTAACACTTTTCAATTAGTATATATACATACACATATATTCGTCGATTAGCAGGTTGATTGAAAGCTAAACGCCATGTCCGAGCTGAAGAATAACACTCTTGTTTTCGTTCCGGATGTGTCCGAAATGTTTCCGGTTCGCGAGTATAAATGCACATACGGATGCCAGAAGATTTACAAGAATCGCACGCCTTACGAATCGCACTTGCAGAAGATACATGGAGCTCCCATCAATAAAGAAATGTATCGATACTATCAATGCCCCGACCATGGCTGCTATTATCGGGGAGACGGTATACACAAAGTGCGGAGACATTTTCAAACCTGCCACATCGAGAAGAGCTTCAAGTGTGCCGTTTGTGGTCGATCCTACTTCACGCAGAAACAGCTGTCGAAGCACAAATGCCGATGCCAAAAGTACGGTTGCCCCGCGTGCACCATTACGTTTCAGAGTCTGTGTGTGCGTAATAGGCATGTCCTTGCGTGCGTTAGAAAATCCAGGGAAAAATCTGTTAAAAACGGTACGAAATTATTGGAAAAGATCAAGAAAAAAAACCCACATATGATTTAAACTTTTTATAGATAAAAAACTCCAATCTCGGATCGAGGCAGTTGTTCAAATCGTTGAAAGCAACGCCAAAGAGAAGGAGGAGCATTCAAATGGCAATGATGACATATACATCGAAGAAATGCAGCAACTAATTCGTAATATTGAGAACAATGTCGTCACTGACACCGCCTGTATCAATCAGCTCGCCAAATTGACCCCAGTGATGGAGGGAATTCTATCGGGCACACCAATCGAATAAACAGAATTTAATTTTAAGAAATATGTATATTTTATATTGTAATTATCTGTATTATCTGTCTGAAACATTGCGACAAAATGATAGTTGCTTTGTATCCCTCTGTTTGGGGATTTTTTTTTTTGAGTTTGAATTTACATAAGGACAAGTGAAAGACTTTTTGATTCTGTTACAGAATATCATTAATTTTCCTTTGATTTTTAATAATAGTCATTTTAATATTATCTCGTAGATATGATCTGAAATAAATACTATAAGCACGAGTTTGTTTTAAATAGTTTTGCAGGGTTCTCTTTCTTTTGTTCTTTGTGATTCATTTAATTTGAGTGCTTGTGAAATTGATTGATTCCTCAATATGCCGAAGGGATGTTCGACTGGGTAGTCATTAAGGTGACTAGAAACTGGGCGACTGCTCCTGCAGAGGCGATAGTTCTTCTTGGATTCCATTCTGTCATCGAACAAAGTAAAAAATGACTGTTTGAATGTCTTCCAAATCGCAGTTGCCAATGACATTAGATGAAAGGGAAAGTTGGCCACGTTCTCCTGGCTCGCAAAGGTTATTCAAAACAGGATTGATAAATGTTTGGATAGATGCAGAGAGAACTGGGCAGCTGCTTTATTTATTTATTTAATTTTATGATTATTATAAAATTTGGTTTACAATAATAAAGATTGGTTTCCATTTCAAAGTGGCCGAAACTGTTTCCAACGATATTCTTGATATGCTTCAAATTTTTAAGTCTGAGGTATAAAAATAATAAATAAATTTATTTGGTATGGTGATAGTTTATTTATAATTATATTATTAATATGATATGTTTCAAGATTCTATGTCTTCTTCTCAATTTCAAATAATCAATAGTAATATGCTAAAAATATGTTTACATATTTGTATAAATGTAACTAAATAAAACAAAAAAGCCGAACGAGTGGACAGGGCTACCAAAACGAGCAACGTGCAACATTAACAGCTGGCCACCTATGTTATTAACAGCACTCGTATATTTCGCATCAAAAAAATTGCAATCTTTGATAAAAAGAAAGGTGAACTAACCATAATATTGAATTAAATTATGTTTTGTATAATTGCGAAGTGTGAGCTTATGATTTATTAACGACAATTAATGTTGCTATTTTTCCATACAGCTGTTAATCGTCACTGTAACTAGTGACTGGTAACACTTAAGCATAAACTGCTCATCTCTAACGTGAACGTGGAAGAAACTGGAACGAAAAATACACGTCAAAAATTCATAAAACACAAAATATCAAAAACAAGCATTTCAATTTGCATACAAATATTCCAAAAGAAATTGCCAAAAGAAACGTACATCGAGCAATTGCAGCATCAACTGCCAAATCAATAAAGCCAAAGCGAACAGGAAGCGGTAGAGGAAGAGCCAGCCACGAAATCAGTTTAAAAATCCATAAAGCATAATCCATAAAACACAATCCGTAAACGAATTGGGGACAAATCAGTCCAAAAATGTCCAACAATGCAGCGGGGCCCACAAAACAGGAAATCGAAGCCGTATTCAGTCGCCTGCGGGCGCAGCCAGCCAATAAGGTCAGCCAGTCAAAATCTGTAAAGTTTATAAAAAAAAATTAATATCTTTTGTTGCAACAGTCCTGCTTCGATTGTGGCACAAAGGCGCCCACATGGTCGTCAGTCACTTATGGGATCTTCATATGCATCGATTGCTCTGCGGTGCATCGCAATCTGGGCGTGCATTTGACCTTTGTGCGCAGCACCAATCTGGACATCAATTGGACCTGGTTGCAACTGCGGCAAATGCAGCTCGGCGGCAATGCAAATGCAGCTCAATTCTTTCGCTCCCACAACAGCAGCAGCAGCGATGCCCAGGTCAAGTACAATTCTAGAGCGGCACAGCTGTACAGGGATAAGCTATCGTCGCTCGCTCAGCAGGCAATGAAAGTGCATGGCACCAAGGTGAGCAACTGCCTCCGATTTCCTTTTGTTTTGTTATTTTTTGTTCTTTTGTTTGGATTTTATGCTTTAAACTAACACAAAACATTTGCTGTTTTCGTTTGCGCTTTACTTGTGTCTTGTTTATCTGTTTTATTCTGTTCCGCACACAAACCAAAACACCAAATTTAAAGCTTCACTTGGATCCAACGCTGGACAAGAGCGAGGGCAATGATGCTGCCAAAGAGCTTTCGGAGGAGCAGGAGCAGGAGGATTTCTTTGCGCAATGCGATAATAATAATGCCAACGCACAGCTGGAGAACAACAACATCAGCAACGTGAAGGTATACTAAACAAGAAAAAGACTCGCATTTCTTCTCGTTATTTAAAGTTGAAGTTGATTTGTTTGCACGCCTTCATAAGGTCACTGATCACTGCTCGATACTAATCTTTATATCCCACAGCTGGATATCAAGTCTACACCGACCACGGCTACGACGGAGACAACTGGAGCACCCAGCGTGGATCTGCTAAATTCGCTTGTGCCGCCAGCAGCGTTGCCCTCATCCATTGGCGTGCGTAAGATTCAGCCCAAGAAGGGAGCAGTAAGTAAAAGCCGATAATCACAAATGATAACTAATCCTTATACACATCCTCACCGATTAGTTGGGTGCACGCAAGGTGGGCGGATTGGGCGCAACGAAAGTGACGGCCAATTTTGCGGATATTGAGGCGCGTGCAAATGCGGCTAATGAAAGTAAAACGGCAACAGCTGCTGCCCGGTCAATCGACAAGCCCCAAACGGCCGAGGAGGAGATGGAGAGTGTGGCCAGTATGCGACTGGCATATCAGGATCTGTCGCTGCAGAAGACGCGCGAGGAGGCCAAGCTGAAGAGCATCGATCCTGCCAAGGCTAAGCAAATGGAGCGACTGGGCATGGGCTTCAGCCTGAGGGGCTCCGATGTGGCGCACTCGGCCATCAGCGACATGGAGACCATCCAGCAATCGTCTGGACCCAAGGCCAGCGCCCAGAGCAAGTTGGCCGCCCTCGAAAACGATAACTTTTTCAATGATCACTCGCTGAATTTGTATGGCGACAAGAAGCCGGAGAGCAGCACCACCAGCAGCAGCGGTGTCAGCAAGCTGGACAAATTTGAGCTTGACGCTCTGGGCTATGAGACGATTGAGCCCATTGGCGGTACGCACAGCAACATAACCTCAATGTTTGCGGCCAGCAGTGATTACGACAAGCCCAAGGCGAGCAACAGCAGCAGCGGATCAGCAAGCGCCTCCAATCGGAGCAAAAGCAAAATAAGCAACAACAGCAGCAATGATCCTGTGGTGGCACAGCAAAAGTTTGGCAACTCCAAGGGCTTTGGCTCGGATCAGTTCTTTGCGAGCGAACAATCGCCGACTGATATTAGCGCGAACCTGAATCGTTTTCAGGGATCCCGGGCCATATCCTCCTCGGACTACTTTGGCGATGGTACGCCAGGCGGCGGCATGAGCAATCGCAGTAAGAATTACATATAAATTAATTACCAAAGTATTGTCAAATATCATTAATATATTTACTCGCGCTTGCAGGCAGCAGCGGCGGCTACTCAACAGCGGTCAACTTCAATGCGCCGGATCTGGATGATGTGAAGGAGAGTGTGCGTCAGGGCGTTCACAAGGTGGCCGGCAGACTGAGCAATCTGGCCAACGATGTGATGACCTCGCTGCAGGACAAATATGGTTACTGATAGCGGAGACAAATCCAATTGCTCCCATCTCAATCATGTGTGCAAAACAAAACAAAATTTATAAACAATTCCAAGCCGTTAGCTGTGTAGCTGTGTAGAGCGTTCAGTTAGAGAATCGACAAACCCAAGATTCTTATTCTTAAAAGGGAAAAGCAAATAACGAAAACAGAAAACAATCCAATAATATAGACCACAAAGTTGGGAGTAGTGTCTTTAGTATCCATTTAAACATTGTACAATTTGCGCCTTATATGCAGTTGAAAGAAACGTAAATTTAATTAAACCCATGATGATATCACAATTGAGGAACAACCATTAGCACTTAAGTCGAATCAAACTACGCTGATGTTTTTTGTATGCAACTTTTGTTTTCCTTTTTTTTTTTATTAATTTTTAATTTTTAAATATTATATATCTATATAAAGGCATTTGTAACTTGCTAAGTTTGTAATCATTTTGTTAAACTTGAAATTTTTGGCCCGTTTACTGCGTTTAGTTTGTTCACAATTTGTAATTATGAAGGAACAAAAGAGCATATGAAATAAACTAGATATTCAATGCGTATGGCAAAAGTGTGAAAATATTGTTTATTAGAATCAAAACTCTTTATTTGGTTAAACAGATGGAAATTTTATTAAAATGCGCTGAAAAACGTTGACAATTTGACTAATAGTTGGAAGACTTGTTGTTTACAGACTCGGCGCAGACTCGCTGCAGGTAAGCAAGAATTGGTGGTGAATCTTCAAGTGGAATGATCAGGATCAGTCGTGCAGCATGCGGGTGGCTTTTTGGGGCAGCTGCCGCTTAATGGCGACGCTTGCTGGGACCAGGACGAACACGGGCACGTGCAGCATCTGGGGAGCCGTAGGCGATGGCATGCGAGGTGGCTGAACCGCCCTCACCCGTGCTGAAGGAGTTGGCAATGGCAATGGCGCCACCGCTGGTGCCGCCAAAGTCAATTGGGAAGAAGGTGCCGGCGGGCAGAGGAGCGGGTTTCTTCACTGGCTTCTCAGCGCCGGAGACGGGCTTCTTGGCAGCTGGACGGCGAGCGTTGGGCACGCGAGCAGGATATTTGGCCACTGGCCTGACGGGCACGGCGACGGGCACGGCGACGTCCTCATCATCCTCCTCGACATCGTCGCCAACTGTGTTATCTGTCTCTTCGTCCTCGATGGTCGCGATTTGAGCCTCCTCAGCATCTTCGGCCGAATTGTCCAGTTCGACGATGACCTTCTTCCTGGCGGGCAGATAACGGTTAACGGGAATTACGGCAGCAACGGGTGCAATTGGTGCTGGAACGGGCAGCTCCTCCTCCTGGTCGACGGCGACCTGGACAACAACGGGCTGCTCTGCAGCGAGGACAACTGGGACAGCTGGGACAGCTTCCTCGGCGGCAAAGTTAAAGTCACGTGGCACCTTGGCGGCATCGTCGCTCTCTGAAACCACAGCGGGCTGAGGCTCAGCATCGGCGGTGCTGATGCTATCGCCATCAATGGCAACTTGCACCACGGGTGCCTCATCGGGATAGGCCTCGGCCAAGGAGCTGGCACCATGGGCACCGGCAGCGCTCAGGACATCATCAGATTGGGCGCTCTCCGCGCTGCTGTCATCCACACTGAGCGCCACCTCGGTCTCTGTGTGATCGCAATCTTTGTTAGACAACCATGGAGAATATCGTTTTCAGTTAGTTGGGATTGTTAGTTGGGATTCCTTTGGCTGCTGCTTACCCTTCAGATAGGTGCCAGTGGCAACGGATTCGCCAGCCACCAGAGCGCTGGCCGCCTGAGTGGAGCGTGCATGTGTGCGTCCGGGTTGCACATACTGCATATACATAATCCTCTGCTGGGGTGCGGCTCCGTACCATTCGGCGGCAACGGGTTGCTGGTAGTAGGCCATTCCTGGAACAAGGTATTGCCGATCTTCAGAGGTGATCGATATGGATATGCGAAGGATTTGTTTATGGAACGAGATGAGATGCGAGCATGATTTGCGATGTCAAATTGAAATCAAAAATGGGCTACAAAATCGCTGAACCAACTGGAATTAATTTGGAATTCATATTTCACCTTCCGCAACACAAGTGAATAGATATATTTAAGTTATGGTGTTGATAAATGAACCTTAATGGCTATTTTTATCCTTGCGAAATCTGTGGCACTTGGGTTAAACTCACTTTTCCTGGCGGGCAGAGCATCGCCGCTGGCCACAAACCCGACGACGACCACCAACAAAGCCAACGCAGCACTGAACTTCATGTTGATTTCGATGTTTGGTTTTGTTTCTTGATTAATTTCTTGTTGTTAAATCCTTTGTAGATGCTGGCAAATTATGCTAGTCTTTGATCGATTGGAGAAACGCGAACTGATCACAGCAGGAGCTAAACTTGACACTTAAGTTTCCACCAAAGAAGTGATGACTGAACAGCGCAGCGCGTTAGATTTATATACGAAATCAGATTGGCAAAATACAAAAAAAGAGGCGTACAAAACTAGCATAATGAGCTGCGTGTTGCTAAAAACTCGGATATACCCAAAGTGAGGCCCCAGCTCATCTGCTTAGTATGCATCATAGGCACTCTCTGGAGCCGACTCGATTCGAGTCGAGTCGATCCGAACGTGTTGCCTGAAACTGAATTCGCATTATTGAGTTGCAGAGCACCAGATACAGTATATATCTAGTTGGGTGGATACGGGTGTCATTATATTGGGCCGCTGTCAGTTTATGGATCTCCTTATGCCATCACACGAATCTGATCAATTTCAAAAAGAATTTCTCAATTGCTAAACTACATTCTAAATTATAGCATTTGAATAATACCAAGAATGCACGCATGTTAACAATATCAATAAAATTTGCCAATTGATTTTTAAGGTCATTTTGTGAACCTTTAAACATTGTATAATGAATAGAAAAGACGAGAAAAAACAATGCAAAAACAGGTACAAATCGAGGTTTATGGGTGCGTGTGCCGTTTATGGTAGCTGATAAAAGGGAGCCGCACAGAGAATTAAAATAAAGCTTAAAGACATGTAGTGCATAAATAAGCAAATAGCTGGCGAGATGGTCGCCAACCGAACGGAAGAGGAAACCGATGTGGAACTCTGTGATTCATCCTGATACAGATATAAATAGTAATTCTCGACTACCAATCCGCTGACAGAGGAGCTTCTACTTCTGGCCTGGGCGCCAGATGTTTCCTTTTAAAAGTCAATTATTGCAGTTGCTACCAGCCCAGCTCCACCTTCCTCCGCCAGCGACAATACGACGTGCATTCCATCATTAATTGAGCTGTGTCTGAGGCACAGTCTTAACGGCTGTTGCCTTGTGCTGAAGGCTCCAACTTTCAGCTGCTTTTTTTTTGCTGGCCCCCTATTTGCAGATGCATTAATCATACGCAATGCGGCACCTCTCACAAGAGGGTGGGGGCATGGGTAAAGCCATAGGTAAATTTGAAAAGCAATTTCATTTTCTTATATGGAAAGAAAGCAGAAACTTGATTAGTTTACTTTTTCCTTTCAAAGCAAAGATATGATAAATTTAAATATTTTTTCTATATAGAAAAGAAATTTCTTTTTTGTAATACAGAATATGATAAATTTGATTACTATTTTGTTCATATATATATATATATATTCGAAGGAAGAAGACTTCTGATTCCATTTACAATTTTGAAAAATAGTTTTGTAAACTTACGCAAGTGAATTCTGTAATTATTCATAAATTAAAACACGTCGTCCGATTGAATAAAATAGAAACAGATTAAATTCCGAGCATGTAGCAACATACATAATTCGGAATTAGAAAGCTAAAGTGTCATGAATATTTAATAAGTGATAAGGTCATAAAAAGGGTTGCAAGTTTATGATGCTCATATTTAGATTATTATGTGTACTTCGTTGCAAGCTCTTGCGGCGCCTCAGACACAATATGAATGGGTATTTCCATTATTCCAGCCCACTTTATGATTTTTGGACAAAAACACATGCCTAATTACCAAGTTTTTATGCAAATGGCTAAAACGCTTGGGAGCCACAAAAAAAAGAGGGGCATGTGCCCAGAATGTTAATGATTAGATTTAAGTGGGTTCTACGCAATAGTTTGGTCCACGACAAGCCGAAAAAACCGAAAGCAGAGCCAACACATTTAATATCCTGTTGAACACCTGTTTATTTGTTGCCGCCACTGGGCACTTATGCAAATCGCCGGCCACTTTTCGAGGCAGTTAGCATTTTACGTTTCATTTAATTCGCGCATTTAGAACACCCAAGACCATTAAAATGGACATCGAATGCACTAGATAGCCAACCTCCTCGACAAAATAGAACAACATGTTTTGTGTTTTGTATTTCTGGCTGAAAAAAATAAAAAAAAACACTATATACATACGTATATATATGTATACGTGCATAAACATGCAAAGTAAGAAAACAAAACAAAAAACCCATTTAATGTACGACATTATTGGCGATACGCAAGCGGAATTTCAATGAAATTTACGCGCAGCTTAAAAAGCAATTTGGAGAAAAATGTTCAAATGCCAAAAATCGAGCACCCGTTGTGGATAGTTTCTTTTTGGGCAGTACACTATATTGCAAACCAATTGGGATGACATTTGGTTCGGTCTTGAAGTCATACATACATACATATACATTTTATTATATTTTAATTTATAATTAAATGGCACATGCCGCTCAAATTGCATTAAAAATACGTAACTGACATTTAACACTTGGCGTGCGGTTTTCATCGGGCTTCATTTGGGTGGCAACACACAGAATGCTTGTCGACCATGTGGCATGGCGCTGGTGAGCGACATTTCATCTCGCCGGAGAATGCAATTAATCAGCGTAAATTAAAATAAACTTAATATTATGCAGCCGTCATTGCGGTGAATGCAATTTAAGCAATCGTTTTCTTATTTTAAATCCCAAACGCAACATTATTCTCTAAAAATAGTGCTAAAACAGTAAAAGTAAATTTGAATTGATATTATATAAATATTATAAATAAATATAATATAAATAATATAAATATAAAGTAGCAAGTCTGCTGTCATGCTTATTATTCAAGTTTTTCATTTGTATTTCAATCTGACATTGTAGAGATTTGCATAAGCTTGAGCAACATATAAATGTTGTGAAACTGTCATGTCGGTTTTAATTGGAATAGAGACTACTCCAAAGTAGTTCGCAGTTGCATTACAATTGAAAGCGTAATTGAATGAATCCACGCAGGTGTCTCATTTTTCAAAACCCATAAATTTCAATGGAATTGCGTTAAAAAAAGGAACTTCACACTGGACTTCAACCACAGAGCGAAACTCTGCACAGCTGGTCACAGCAGTGATTAAGTGCAGGCCAGGGTTCCACAACCAGCTCCAGAGCTAGGCCAGGATGTGTGATGGCGGAGCAGGAAGGGGATTTCTAGTTGGACGGGCTCGTTTTCAATGGTGGTCAGCAGTGGTCATTTTTCTCGCTGCTTGTCACTTCAAAGTTGGCAATTAAATATATGTATGCACTTGTTGTAGTTGTTGCTTATTTTTATTTTTAGTCTCTTTGGGGATATAAATTGTTGCGAAAAAAAAAATGCAACAGATGTTTCTAGCGTGCCTCCGGACTTAAGTTACCGAGACGAGGCGCCACATGCAAAGCAGTTGCCAACTCCACCTTATTCAGAATTTATTTTCACACTCGAGGACAACTTTCGCAAGGGTGCCACATGGCCGCAGGTCCTCTAAATATATATATATATATATGTATATATGCGCAGTCAAGATGTTGCCATTCTGCATGTCTGCAGCAGCTTTAATGGCTTCATATTTCCTACAAAATTAGAGAAGTTACTTTTGCTAACATTGCGTGTTGGCCACTCGACAGTTGCAGCAACTTCTTTGTCCTCCACCCTGAGCTCTGCTAACCTATCGAGTTGTATTTTGCCACCATGGCTCCAACTTTGCAACGCTGCTCATTATGTGCCCCGCACACCGGATACGCAGAGCAGAGAGCTGTCTACTCCATTAAATTGTAATTTTTGGCAACATTTTCGGTTTGCATAAATCTTGGGTCCGTGTGGTGCAGTTTCTTGCTGCCTTTTGGCTGGTTGTTACCCAAACAGTCGTCCCCAGTGTCCTTGTGCTGCACGCGCACAAACAAAACATTTGCTCATGTTTCAAGTTTATTAAAAAGTACTCAACATATTATGGTTACTTAAACTATTAAAATAACAATGCTGAGACTCGCTCACTCCACCTCCCTCTCTTCTATCTCTGTCTCTCTGTGTGTGTCTGAGTGTGACATGTCCTTGGGGAGACTGTGCCAACGTTTGACTGCCTCCTGCAGATAATGTGTAAATAATTTGAATGCAGACAATGAGTTCAACTGTTGGCAAGTGCCGCAGTTGCTGTTCCTGGACAACTGCATTGTTTACGCGTACACTCAAAAAAATATATGACATATAATATTGACAATTGACATAGAAATACGACTTCTACAAGTATAAGCTAATTTTGGATAATAATATAAATAAAATTCCTACGCTGAAATTGAGAAAATCGAAAATACTTCTAAGCAGAAAAAATCTTTTATCTTTGAGATTATTCATTCCTAGATTGAAAATATAATACATAAATATAATATATAAAGAAACTAAAATGATTTCCCGCTAAGTACTGAGGAATATATTTCTTTTTATCTCCGGAGATAATTTCTATTTGAAAATAACTCAGATATTTGTAAAATTATTTATTAATATTAGAAAACTAAAGGCGAATTGCTGAATTTTGTCCTTATCCTCGGGCATTATTTCAAGGTGAGATCTTTTAGCTATGTCAATCTCTACTATCCACTGCTTTAATCCAAACTGCGCTGTGAGCAAAACCTTTAATTATCTGAAAAAAGAAGACGACCCACAAAAAATAGAAAAGGAAAGCACATCAAGTGTGATGGCAGAGACCACGTACACTATAAATCCATTTAAAATGCACATTTGCATATGTCAAGTGTGAATGGAGTGCCAATGATGACACCTCCACCATTGCAGCCCGCCACTGCCCACTTTTGTTGATGCGTATTAAAAACACACTCAAATACTCGAAGCCAAGCTCCTTTAATGCTCCATCTCCTTATCCTGCTCGACGGCTGCTGCTCTGCCGATTTTGCCGGCTGCATTGCTAATTACGAGGCAAGAGTTTTCGTTACGTGGGCGGAGCGAGAGGAACGGAATCACTCGAGTGCAGCGTAATGAAATCTTAGCCAGGCGCTCGCCGCTCCTCCACTAATGGCAAGCGCAAAATTAATTAGAAAATATTTACGTAGCACTTCAAAAACTGTGTGCGCCTCCCAAGTAGGCAATGACATTAAAGTGCACCGCTCTCTACTCCCTCCACTCCCACTCGCCCCAGAATGTTGCCAGTGGAAAAGAAATGCTGCAATTTTGCATATATGCTCGCAATACTTTGACAGTGCCATTTCAGCCGCGTGCAACTTTAACTCCCCTGCCCCCTTTTTGTATTTATTTGTGTGCGGCTAAAACATTAGTGGTCACATGTTGTTGTTGTTGTTGTTTTTGTTTTTGTTGGCGTTTCGTGTCCAGTTTGTTGCTGTTGGTTTTGCTGCGGCTTTTAGGCAACCTATTTGTTTTGTGACACTATCGCCATTCGTTGTTCTTATCGCCCCTATTCAACCCAAGGGAGTCCGAGTCGCATTGACACATGCCCAGAGCAGGAGCAGAAGCAGTCACAGGAGCTCGAGCTCTAGCTGGAGATGGGGATGGAGTATTATATGCCCATCCTGAAACCCATTTCAACTGTCCCATTGTACTTTGTCACACTGCAATTGTTTTTCTGCTGCTTTTTGTCTACTGCTTCACCTGTTTCTCGTTTTTGTTGTACTCACTTCAATTTATTTTATGGTCAATTTTTGGGGTTTTGGCTTTTGCCCATTGTGGCCAAAAAACTTTTCTAATGAGCCTCATACGGATTTTGGGGCTGGTTGTTTCCTGCAGGATGCAACACAATAAGCATACATAATTGCATGTGTATTGCTTCCGCCTAACTGTGTTTTGATTGCCATTGGTTTGTGTGAACAATTCAACTTGAAGCACTTAAATATGTAACTTAAATCTTAAAAAGATTTAAATATTTCCACAAAATATAATATTTTCAGAATCTGGAAATTGTTTTTAGATTTATTACTCAATGAAATCAAAAAGTTAAATATAACAATCCAAATTGTAAAGCTAATTTAATATTATGTTTCTTGTCTTGTTTTGCAATTTATTACTAAGATTATTGTCCCTGTGATACTTTTGAGTACTTTACACTTGATGCTGTTATATGGCCTAAAGATGATGTTAAGGCATAATCAAAGCCAAGGTCTTGAGCCAGACCCAAAAAAAGGTCTATCGTTTGGTAAATTTCAATTGGGAAAGAAATCGGCGACATTTTACAAACTTGGCTTGGCTGGACAAGCAAAGGGACAACAATTGTGATGATGTTGGGAATGGGAAGGTGAAGGAGGAGAAGGAGAAGCAGAATGAGAATGAGAATGGATATGAGAATGGAAATGGTAACGATAACGGGCTGCTGATGGCGATGAGGAAGCGTTGATGTTGATGACGAAAAAAGGGCAATTGAGAAGGAGCAGCAGCAGCAGCAGCAGCCACTCGTATAAGGCTTTGAATTGATTTCACTTTACAGTGTGTGTGTGCTTGCTCCGTCGCACACAAACACACACACATACATGAAGCGGAAGCGGAAGTCATGTTGTGCTGCAATGGCCGTCATACTGAAGGTAGACAGCTTTTTTTCCCCGTCGTCGTCATCGTTCTCAGTGTCTCTGGTCGGGGTCTGCACGTCTGCGCAATTTCAAAGCAATTGCAAACGTTTACTAAGGCGCACACAAAAGTAAAGTAGGAGTAAAGTAAAGTAAAGCGGAAGTGTTTTTCAAGTCTTTTAGCCTCTATCTTTTTTTTTGTTTTTTTTTGTTTTGCAGCGGGTGAAAGTCTTTTTAATTGAAGTGGACACACCCAAACACACACTCAACACACTGTATAAAATACACTATTTTATATTCAATGATGCACAGCAGGCGGTCAACGCCTTTGACTTCTTGCAAGCCGTTACAACCAAAGGAGTTGCCTTTTCAAAGTGGCCGCTAGCAAAAAGAAATGCAGAAAAAGTATCAAAACAAGCACAGAGCCAAGCAGAAAAGAGCAGTCGTGTATGTCATTCAAATTTACAATCTATTTTGCTTGCTAATTGGCACTTGGCATTGCCGGCTTTGTGCTCGAATGAGCGTCGAGACAGCTGGCCAGTCTAGTAGCCAGATCCTGGCCATAATCATTACTTGCATCATGAGCCCGGCACTCGGGCAATTAGTGACAAGCCAAGATGCGACAGCAAATGTTGCGTGAGCTCTTAATTATGGCCAAGTGCTGATTATGGCCACAACTAAGCGACTGACAAATACTGGCATGCAACTGAAAATGCGACTCATAACTAACTAAGTGTGGCAAGGCAATAAATGGCACAGCAGGTCTCGTGTGGGACTCGTGCAATTATTGTTGCCTACTTAAAAGTTAGCATTTAAGCACTTTTTCAATGGCTATGCAATTTGTAATGTGTGCGATCAATTACAACAACTGAATGCGTACCCTCATTGCCAAAGCCGAAAACGGCAGTGCTACAAGCAATAACGAGTTGTGAAGCAACCTCACAATTCCCAACATGGCATACACTCAGAAAAACGAACACAGCACTTGCAAAGTATTATCAAAATGAGAAATTATTATTAATTAATTATTTATTTCTGTATTCAACTGTTGTCAAAGATAATGGAGTTAAATAAAGATAACATTTTTCGTAGGCAATCAATTGTCTTCATGTCTCCATTGTCTTTGCCATTATCTTATCTCCACTTAATATTTGTTTTTTACTTTATTACTATAACTAATAGTAATATGCTGCTAAAGATTCACAGTATGAATGGGAGCTATAATTTTTAATTAATTTTATTCATAATTTAAGAAAGAAATTTTAAAAACTTTGAAAACGTCAATAGTTTTTGTAGAAACCAGAAGCCAAACAATTGTTCTTCTTTAAGGATTGTTCTTTACCAAACTTATAAATTTTTTTAATATAATTGCTTCTGAGGCATATATTTTTTCGAGTGCACTCCATACCACATATATTCCCTACAGTCAACCCACTGCATTTCCCACAGTCAAACCAAACTGAGCCACAAAAGTCAAGCCCCTTGCACAAGTGCGTGTGTGTGTTGCTGTGTGTATGTTGCTGTGTATGTGTGGGTGGGTATGGGTGGGTGTGTAAATGTGTGCGGACGGATGGTTTCTACTCTGCCCAGTGAGTCAGTCAGGCAGTCAGCCTGGCAGCCACAATCCTTCATTGTTGTTGCAGGCAGGCAGCAGCGTTGGCGATAAAATAAATTTGCATATGAATTGAGAATTAAGAACATTTTGCACATCGTCCTGCGCTTTGGCTACACCCCCTGCAGCCGTGCATCCCTGCAATGCCAACCAGTTGCCATTTTTTGATTGGGTCGCTATTGGATGTGAGGCAGTTGGGGGGATGGGTGGCGACGTGTTGCCATTGTGGCTGCTGTTTGGCCTTTGAATTAGAATTTACACACACACACACACACAGTCGACCCATCTGAAAGTGTGAATGGCTTATTTCCTTGCTGCTGCTTTTGTTGTATTTATTGTTGTTGTGGCTGCTGCTGCTGCTGCTGCTGCTCCTGCTCTTTTGACCGCTTTTCGGCAATTTCCATTTGCATTTGGCCTTTTTGGCGCACAATTTTTGTACGCTTTTCTCTGCTGCTGATAGAAATAAAAAACAACTCGTTAACCTATTGAAATTGAAAATGTTTTTGCCTGATGCGATAAGAATGTGCAGCGGATTATAGTGTATGTGTGTGGGCTTGTCATAACTTTGTTATGGCTTGCAAAGTTATGGGTCACAAATTTGGGACCATGTATGTGGGCTCTGATAATTGGATCTCGTTGTGCAGCTTTCACTTGATAAGCGCTGCTCCAAATTTTGAATATGATGGGGCTGAGCGTAATGTAAATATTGAAATTAGATTGACATTTATAAAAAATCATTTCAATCGACATTTTTTTGTTAATTCACTTTTTGTTTTTAAAAATAAACCAATTTAGTTAAGTTCTCGTTAGAAATTATTGACGGATATTTTCACAAATCTTGTCCATTTCACTTCGTAAGCTTTATCTATCTTTTGGCCAAAAATCTTGTTTAAGTCAGTCAGTTTGGTCAACTTGGTTAGCAAACAGATTTTTCAAATACCGAAATATTCGTATTTAATAAGATGTATAGACTTTTGGCAAATATGAACCAACAAATTTAATATCGCCGCAATGAAATTTGTGGAAAACTTCTCACAGAAAACTTTTTGTTCAGAGAGAAATGCAAATCCATCCATTGATTTTGAAAGGGATGCTCGCCCTCCTCTGGCCATACAAATTGCATTTACAAACAATTAGACAAGTAAAACTCACGTACAATTTTCGCAGCGAGAGGTGCAAAGGCCCACGGGCTCCGCAACGGTAACGGTAAATGGCAAGTGGTAACTGGCAAGTGGTAAACTGGCAGTGGGTGGCAACAACCCACACAATTGGTCGCCTTGTTTTATTGTGGGGCATTTGTGAAACTTTCGACATGCTCATAAAATTGCTCGTTTAACTCATTTAACTTTTTTCGTTCTTTTTCTTTTGTTTTTATTTCGCAAGTATTTTTTTTTTTAGAAAGTTTGCATAAATTGGAGCAACAAAAAGAGTTAATAATGCCAGAAGGCAAGCATCGGTTGTAGTTGTAGTAGTACCACAACAGGAGCTGGAGCAGAAGCAGCAGCAGAAGCAGCAGCAGAAGCCGGAGCAGGAGCTGGAGCAGGAGCTGGAGCTGGATTTCGGCTAGGGCGACAATGAAAATAATTCAATTAAAACACTTTTCCACTTGGCGCCCTTGCATGACAAGTCACAATAACGCCGCCCAACTAAATTAACACACATAGAGCACACAACCAGAAACCCCACACAACTTAGCCCCCTTTCAACCATTCTCTCAGTGCATGTGTGTGCATTGCATTGCCCGCGGGCATTTTACATAAAGTTTCGCCGGGTCCCGCTTTTCGCCTTTCATGTGGTCAAAGTTTTTGGGCCAACCCCTCGGCGACATCTACGCCGTGTTTACTTTGGTACTTAGCCACAGTTGTTGTTGTTGATGGTGTTCGTGTTGGTGTTGGCCTAGCTGTTGCTTAAAGCCACAAAGTAGCTTTTGGTTCCACAAAATTTAAATGTTACCCTGGCTTAGCTGTAGAAAACAATCCAACTTCAGTGCCCCTGATGTCTGTGTCTATTTCGGTTTCAGTTTCTGACTTTATGTTCTGTGTTCTGTGCCTGTGTCTGTGGTTAGCTGGGTGTTTTGTGTATTATTCTAAGATTTGATTGGGTTACGCTCGTGTTGATTTTGGCCTGGGCCAGGTTTCTTTTCCTGTCACTATTCTGACTGTTGGCCTTTTTGGTCAGTTGGTTTCTACACTCAGAGAATTATATCGAAAATTTGTAATACTTCTGGGTATTTTTGGAAATACTAAGAGACAAAAAAAATTGTTTATTTATGTATAAATTGATTTTTAATGTGAGAGGTACATACTTTTCAAATATTATTTGTAGATCCTAATTGGCTAAACTGATTAGCATTTTAAAGAGATGCTCAACGAATATAAGATCTGAGTGAAAAGAGGTAAAAATTATCAGCAAAAACTATAGACCAGTTGTAACTGAACATGCATCAATCATAATGTAAGTCAGTAAGCTGCCATGGAAACAAAGTCCTGCGCCAAATAAAAACTTGGTTCGTTTAATTGGCCACTTGAAAGCCAAAAGCCCATGCGGCAATTTGTAGAAAATATTTCCTTGATTTTTATGCACATTTAACCCTTTAATGCAGACACATGGCCACCATTTGCAGCAGTTTAAGTCCATTAAAAATTGTTTTTCCATAATTTTTTGCCCAACACTTAAACATTCATAGCTCGCATCGACTGTTTCCCTAGCATCGCTCGTTAAAAATCAATCCCCAAGCGTCCCATGCCCAGACGGGCTGGGATCGACATCCTGGATTTGGTATTGGTTCAATGGGTGGAAAGGGATATGGGTATTTAGGGAGATTCTGGCAGTTCAGCGTGTTGTTGCGAAGGTGTCGCGGACTCTGCCCCGTCGCGGTCAATATCCGAGACTATAAGTCTATATAAGCGCCGCCGCCACAGCCATGTAGCTGATATCTTTCGCTAACGTATCTGTGTATGTGTGTTTTGTCTGTGTTTGTGTGTGTTTGTGTTTGCGTGTGTGACAAGTGACATGTGTATGGGTGTGTGAGTATGCTGCTGTTGTGAATATATGGGAATTTGTTTTGTCATATCGTTTCGCTCGCATTTGTGTTTTACTTTATTTTTCATGGACTGTGCGCTATAAGTCGAGCTATATGAGAAATTAGGAACATTTTGTAAAGGAAATAATTTTAACCTATTTTCGTGGAAAACCACATTCAAAATATAAGAAAATCGTTCTAAGAACTTTTTCCTTGTTGTTTACTCAAAAATTAGAACTTATTCTTCAGGAAAAACACACTTAACAAATGAGAAAAATAAATAATTAAAGTACAAAAAGAATTTGTTTTTCAAAACGCATAATTTATCTTTCTAGAACAGAGGAGTTTTAGCTCTTAAAAATACGTAAAAACTAAATTTTTTGGTTTTTAAGCATATGGAATCTATTTAAGAATTTTTTTTTTTACATTTTAATAAAGATATGAAAAATTTGATTATAAATTATTTAAACTTTAGCTAACATTATATTTCCATCTTTCCCTTCATTTTAGTTTTAGGAGCTTCAGAAATCGCCTTCGCCTAAAGAGACTCAATACGAGGCTCATTGAAGCGCAACATCCAATCTACGTAGAGCTATAGATTTGGCTATGACTGTGGCTATGTGTGTGTCCTGGCCGAAAAAGTGTCCAATGTAACGCCACAACAAAGAACGTTAATTGACGCCAAAATGCTGCCTTAAAAAAAGTAGAACTGAAAGCAAATACAAAAAATCTTTTGTAAAAAATCGAACAAAAATGCAAAACAAATATAAAACGAAGAATGTGTAAAAAAAATTTGTCCAGTTGGACACATTGTAACGAGGCGATACGAGGTGCAATATCGCCAAGGTGGTTTCGTCCTGCTCCTTTCTTGGCTGCACAATTTAAATTCAGCCCCAGACGAGCGGCCCAAGTGGCTTGATTAACCCAAACGATACGACACGGGGGGTGGCAGGTCGGTCAACTGAGGAGGTCCTTGGCGAGTGGGCGTTGAATCAGCACACGTGATTAATGGTCTTTAATTATGTCAGAGCGCGACGTCGACGAACTGCCCAACCACTGGTCATTGCTTCAGGATCGTGTACGATCCTTGGCCAGTTAAACGTTTGACATTAAAAAATTGACACCGTTCGGGGTGAAATGTTGCCGACATCTATGGCGTTCCGCCTGACAACTGTCTGGCACACGTAGCCGAGTTAAAGTTGTCGGTGGGGTATGCAACGTGTGGGGTACAAAACACATTTCAAACATACACAAGCAAAGTCCGTGCTCCACTGGACAGTTCCAGCCGTGATTGTGGGTGTGTGTTGGTATGTGTGTGTGTGTGTGTATGTGGGCGTTTGTCTCGCTTGTCGCTTTTAATGAAAGCGTCATAAATTATGTTGCAGTTGACGAAAGCAACAGCGAGCGAGCCAGCAAGTTTCAGCAGACTGTGGGTGGTCTGAGTACTACTCGTTGCATACTTAGCATATGGACAACATATGTGCGCCCCGTTCAACGGCTGTTGCAAATGGAGTTTGTGTGAGGGCGCATTTCGGGAAAATATGCCTCTCGAAATATGCTTAACGGCTGACAAGTCAAGCAGAAAATGTAGCGTGTATTTTTGAGGTGAGTTGATATACATTTAAAATTTACTTGCCGATATTTTCCAAAATATTTGAAATTTAAGCCATCAGTTATCTTAATTATATAATTGTTAACGTGGATTGTTCAAAATGAGTTTGCAGTTTGAAACAAAATTTCTTTACTCAACAATTCTTCAAAGTTTTCTAGCATTTCGATGTAGAATTTTCCAAATTACAGGATTACAATTACAGTCTGACGGTTATAGCACACGAATTTAGTTTAAACTTATTTTAACTTTAGTCTTATGGGGTTATTTGGATTTTATTTGAAATTTTATTTAAAACAAAATAACAGCTAAAAAAACTATGTAGAATGCATAAAATGAGGGCAAGGTAAAAATTAAACTTATCATCAATAACAATTTGTCAGGTTTATCGAATTCAGTTTTCTTCACAAGTAGCGTTGAGTGGTTAGCAACTAGAACGGAGCTAAAGTTATTTGATTCAGACACAAGACTCACTCTTACATTCCCAGTTCTTCTGGATGGAGGTTTACTTTGAGTACGCAAATCCCGAAGCAATTCTTTCGCTGCTCTTCTGCCATATGCAGGCAAAGGCACCAATGCATGTGGCTGATTGTATCCGACGCAGCAGAGGCCCAGGAGCAGCACACAAATATGTGTGCAAAGCATATTTATACCTTACGAGACAATTGCTTTTGATCAACTGTTAATATTTGTTGTTATATAATATAAAATTAATATTTCTGGTCTTCGTACTTTCCCGCACATAAGTATAACTATAATTAAAGTTTGCCTTTTATTCGTTGTTCTTCTGGAACTGTTTGTTTGGACGACAGGTATTTTAATATTTTCTCGATTATCTTAACAACTTGTGTCGTCTTTGAGACACTGAAACATTTCAGATTAATTGCGACGAATTTTTCAAAGTGACAGTTATTGAAAAGGGTATGTTGAAAATGATCTTATTACTAATTCACTAAAAAAGTGCAGCTTTAAAAAAAAAAAGTTGCAATAATATGGTCGTAGTCGGGCCAAGAAAGGATTTACACATAACCTCCCAAAGACAAACACACACACACGTTAAGACAGTTGAGTGACTGTGTAGCAAATCAAATAATTATAAAAGTTGAGCAACAAGCCAGAACTCAGCCTTTGGCAATGTTTGGCCAAAAACTTGAGGCATACGAGCAAACTTTTGCTCAAAGGTGCAGGCAAAACTTTTGCCAAGCCCAACTAGCAAAAATTCATTTAGGCGCATTTAGGCGGCTGCTAGGTGAAAGCACCAAAACCAGCTATGCATATAACATATATTTATATATATATATATATGCATGACGAGTGAAAACATTTTTAAAGCCCAACTGCAATTTAAGGAGGCAAATCATATTTTGGGCACCAATTTTTGTGCAGCCTCAGCGACGCCGACGAAAGTTTTGCCCAGCAGCGTTGGCAAAAAAGTTTTCGTCGACGCCGCCGTCGCTGCTTTTTGGTTGAAGCAGGCTTCCTGTGTGGTCCTGGCCTGTCCTCCTCCTTGTCCCCTCTGTCGGCCAATTCTAGTTACAAAACTCCAGCGAAGCGTGTGAAATGCGTTGCAGCTCAGCCTTGGAGCAGCAAATCTTTGACGGATTTTCAACACAAAATGGGAACGCAACGCATTGCAACGCAATGAGCTGAGAAGGTGACCAGACCACAAATTAAAGCTGAGCAACTTTAAGCCAATTTTGTATCCCTTATCATATTTATTACTTGTGTGGTATATACATATATAAGAAATTAAGAGCTAACAAGGTAAGAAATGTGTTTCTGCTGTGAAAATGTATCTGTTTTTTTTTTGATTATCTCATCCACGACTACGGTTTTGTTGATTTTTTCCGAGTCTTCTTGTACCTTTTGATCTGCTTCCGCTGGGTTGGCGTGGCCGACTCATCGATTTCTAGAACTAAGAAGATTAAACATAATGCTGCCAATCTCCTTTTTTAAATTTTCCTCGGCCTCGGTTGCTTTTTACCTGGGGCCTCCGATTCGATTTCTTCTGAGCCGGTTTTTTATTTTTACCCGTCTTTGGTTTGTTACGCTTATTTTTTGGTTTCGACGGACGCTTCTGGTTTTGTTGTTTTTCCTTTTGTTGCGGGTTTGATGGCTCATTCGATTGGGAAACGTCTGGTGTTATGGGTGTTAGTGTCAGGTCACCAACGGTTTCTTCCTCGGGACTTTCATGTGTCAGGTCACCAACGGTTTCATCCTCGGGATTTTCATAGGAATCATCGTAGTCGCCACTCTGCGCCCAAGTTGAAAGAAGACAAATGCTTAGCAGTACCAGAGCAACTCTCATTGCGATCAATAATGTTGAAACTTAATACATTTCTGGGTTTATATACGCAAAAACTAAATACGTCCGATAAGCAACTCAAGAACCAGCTACTGTACTCAGGTGTTTAATTAGAACTATTTGTTTTTTTCATTTTTTTATTTCTCTTTATTTGTAGAAAGTACAAAAATTAATTGAGGGCGTAGCTGTTGGATAAGGCAGCAAACTGTGTGATTAAACTTAGGTGACCTGGATATTAATATTCTCTATTGAATATTGTTGTTGACTAAGATTAGGTTCGAATGACCTAGAAATACATATTCTCAAACAAATATAGTTTATACATAATGTTTCAGATAGACGAGAAGTAGTCTGCAGTCTGCAAATGAAAGAGTTGAGTGCGAAATACGAAAATATTACAGAATTTTGGACTTATGAAAAGGGATTTAAAATAATTTACACTCTTTATTATTTTATTAAGATTTTATTTATTATTTGTGCATGTGTATTAGATTAAATATTATCGGAGTTACAAAATGGATTTCCATAAGCAGCTGGGATTATTGTTTTTCAGATTAGGGGATCGTATTCTGGTTCCTTACCAGGATCTGTTGTTTTGCCAGGCTTTGGCTTTCTGGTTCTGGTTGCTTACTTGGTTCTGGTTCCTGGCCTGGTTATTGTTCATTTTCTGTATGCTAAATGTTCAAACTAAATACATTTCATGGCTTATATAGGGAAATTTGTTAATTGCGGAGATCGAAAACCAGCTGCTTTACTTAGGTGTTATTAGAAAAGTTTTTGTTAATATATGTTTTGTGATATAAAATACCTCATTAGTGTAATTTGTTTTGGCTAAATCGTATAAAAAAGTCGTGTATTGTTGCTTTGAAATGAATTTGTAAGTAAACGGTTTGATAAATTTATTTTATTTACTCTGTTCTAAGCTGATTTTTTTTCCAATACAACGGAATTTTACGACTGTGTATTGGTGTCCCCCACATTTTTGATCAACTTTTAAGTCTTTGCTTTCTTTTGGGCACTTTGTCAGCACATTAAACACACAGCTTTAGGAGAATAACCTACATCCGCCTCCTGCCCTTCATCAAACCACATATTCAATAACGCAGACACACACAATCAGAGAACATTTCAATTTACAGGCAGACAATTGGCCCGCTGCTGCCTCTCTAAGGACTTGATTATGCCAAGGATTGTGCGCTTAAAAATGCTTTTCTTGTAGCAGCGCAGCCAAGCAGGAATCAAATCAAATAAAATATTCATTTTGATCTTTGAACTGTGCATAAATATGCACCCGCCAACTGCCACACAGATTTGCCAGCCATCTAGCATATAAAAATATATAAGTACGTATAAAAATGCGGTTTGGTGCCGCACTTTATCATCATCCTGGCAAGGACGACGACGCGTCGTCAATATCCTTGTAACAAGGCAACAATAACAAAAAAAAAAAAAAATAAAAAGAAGAAAAGAAAAAAAAGCAAGTTGTAGAAAAAGATTCAACGCTGAATGAATCAGTATCAAAATTGTATCCCTTCCCCGTTGCCAGCTACCATTTTATTCTTTATTGTGGAGGCGAATTGAAAAATTGATATGAATAGCTGCGTCTTGGGATTAGGGCTAAGTGATTTATTCGAGACACTGTGGCATTCGAAACTTAAAATCAAGGGTCCTCAGAAAGTGTTTTCTTAATTGTTCAGGTTTGCGGCAACGTTTTCTCATCCCAATTATCCTTTTTATTTTTCATTGCTATCGTATAACTGGATTTCAGCCTAATGCAATCCACTTACAATTGCTTTATCAGATTTACTTGCTACAAAATTGCATTTCACAAGAAACTTCAACTGCAGACCCGGCACTAAAAATGCCTTCGGCCATTTGGAAAAGTGGGCAAAGGTGTATGGTGGAGAGAGCCTTATTGTTGTCATATTTATTTTGCTGTCCTGCCTGCTGTTGGTTGCTTGCTGTCCTCTTGTCCTGTTACAGACTGCCGCAATCTGCCATCAATGTTAACTCTAAATATATATATATATAATACCAAAGAGGATACCGTTTTTCTTGCCTGCCCTCGGATTTGTCTTGTTTATCAGCAGTTTACCAGCATCCTTGGCTCTTGCATATGCTTTTCTTCTTTGCGGAGTTTTGTCAATTTTTGCGCTTGATTGTGCATTAAACAGAGTTTTTGATGTGTATTAACTTTTGGATATGTGGAATTAGCATTCGACTTCAAATAAAACTTTGGCTTAAGAGCAGGCAGCATTTTACAATACTCATATAATACATATGCATACTGATGCTATGTCGACATAAAGTTTTTCAATAAAGAGTATACAAAAATAAAGACGATATAAGCATCAGGGTGAATACCATAAGTTATACGTAAACTGAATTGATTTTCATCTAATGAATCACCTCAATGAACAATTGCCGCCCAAATACCTAGGAGGAGATAGGCAGATAGCAACTCCAAAAGCAGTTACAATTGTTTCACTCTACCGCAACATTGAGTTGGCCTTGTTTCGGATTTAAATGAGATTTGAAATGTGTAAAATGGCACTGGAAAACAAAAGATTTATTGCCCTGTACAAAACCCCAAATCGAAATGATACAGGCACCTCATGCTTCTGGCTTGCCCTGCTCCCGACTTGTGCTCATATAATCAACTAATTCAATAATCCAACAGGAGTCCTCGGGAGTGTGAGGGAACAACAACAACAACAACAACAACTACAACAATTTCAGGTTTAGCAGTTGGGGCCAAATAACATGGGACACTGTGATTTATATCCAGCGGGTGTGAAATACAGTAAAACATTTCCTGTACATTGTAACGAGGTAGAGGACATGCCTTGTATTCGTATCCTTGCAGAACACACAACAACTTAATGCGCAAAAGCAAACAACAATGCGATGGCCAGAAGAAAAATTGTTTGACCAAAAAAAAAAAAGATGAAACTAAAGAGAAATGTTACGTTTGATTTCTTTCTTTAGACCAGTATATTGTAAGTACAAACCAGAGCAAAAATTGTTTAGCATGTCGTTTGCTATTCAAACAATTTGCATATCCTTTTAGTGCAGCCAGCGTACTTAAGAAAGCACCACAACCAGCAGTCCCATAACAATAACAATAACAATAACAACACGACTTAAGTTCTGGGCAGGCATACCAACACGACAGTCAACCGAAATCCAATGTCAGCTCAAGAATTTGCAGACGAGTGACAGAGTTAACAAAAAAAAAATCAAAAAGGAAAAACAGAAGCAGAGTCGAATCGTATTTAACACGTACGAGGCGGTCACAGAGTGCGCCGCTTTAATGCCATAGACGGAGGAGCGGAAAAGCGTGCTATAAGGCATTCAGTGAAAAGCGAATGGAGGCATCGCATCGCAAAGTGCTATGTGACTGTCGTCCTGCGTCCTTGTTCTCGGCCAGTTGCCAGCCATAATATTTATGCGCAGACGTTGCTCAATAAGCTGCTCAAGGATTTATTAGCCAAATGGACATATTTGACTGGCTGACTGTGCCATATGTGAAGGTTGTGGCAGGCAGTGGCTTGGCCCATGTGTTGCCCTAAGAATGCACTGAAAGAAATCTCATTACATTTTCAATTAGGAAATATTTTTATTTGAAGAAATATTCGCATTTAGATATAATTTTGGAAAATAGGTAAGTTTGTGATTTTTTTTTAAATAGTTCTTTTTCTTTTTTATTCTTTAATCTACAAGTATACGTTTATAATATACTGCTTTACGTAATTTATTTTTATTTTTATTAACCAATTCACCATTAAGTTCAAATAATTGTTATATTGTTAAGAAAGTTTGATATAATAATTAATTATTAACACTTTAAGCAGGATCAGTTACAGTTTTGAATAATATGTACTGTGTAGCAACTTTAATACCAAATTAGAGATTTTCATTGCTCGATACTCAGCCAATAATGCACATCGAATAGTCTCGCCAACTTATTGATGAATGCTTTCAAAATATTTGCATTGAATGGCAATTTTTCAAGATTTACAACTGGAATCAGTTTGG
This sequence comes from Drosophila nr. perissopoda 5 BK-2023a, assembly GCA_035044105.1. Taxonomy (NCBI): domain Eukaryota; kingdom Metazoa; phylum Arthropoda; class Insecta; order Diptera; family Drosophilidae; genus Drosophila; species Drosophila nr. perissopoda 5 BK-2023a. The sequence continues at coordinate 2,619,072 of JAWNMK010000122.1, forward strand.
TAGCATAAGCTAAGCAGTTGCCAGCATATGTCTGTGTTCCTTGGTGTGTCAGAGTGTGAGTGTGGATTTGGGAGCAGCTGGTTATATTGAACAATGAATTTTCGTACACTGGAGCTTGAGAGCCTTTTCTGTATCCCTGTCTAATGGAGCTTAAATGGCCGTTGGCTTGACCCTTGAATTTTTTTCAACAAGTTTCACAAGCTTAACAAAGTGAAAACAAATCCATTGTGAGCGAAATGATTTTTTTAGGCTTATCGCAATTTATATTTTTACAGCATTTTTTTCTTAATGTGGCAAAAGGGTTTTATTAATTTGTGAAAACATAATTATATTATTCATTCTACTTGACCAGATATAAACGCAGAAAAACACTATATGCACTTCTGGATTGTTTAATTTTAATATAAATTTCGAGCTCTTATCGCATTTGTAATATTGAATTTTGTATCTAAACCATGACCAAAAAGCCCTAGTTTTTCAAAATTGGTTCAGTTTCATTTATAAATTCATTTATAGGGCCTTTACTGAGAATTTTGCTTAAATTTCTGTTTAAAAAACTTGTAAACACATCATGCTTATTGACGTACAATCAAAAATAATATGTTTATTAAATTCAAGTAAGCTTGGCGTCAAACCAATAACGCTTCGAAAGTGCAGTCCAGCAAGTGGCTACCGATATTTTTCCTGTACTTGCCATAATATAAACGGAGAATTATTTGATAATCTCCCAGGTATAGAAATGAGGGCACCAATTTCCCTTCCAAATTCCAGTCACGCAAGTAGTAATAACCCATCGGAATGGGACAGCTAGTGGAAAAATTCCCATGCTTCAGCATGCTGGCGAACCAGCGACTGTAAAGTGATTCCTGAGCGCCTGCGATCAGGGTACAGAAGCTGTTTATATTGTGTTGAAATAGGGTCTGAAACGCCTTCGCCTTGGACATCCGCATCCCAAAAGTCAAATGGGCCTTCAGGCCAGTATTTAATATGCTTACTATAATTAAATCCATGTTAAGTTTATTATGGTCGACGTGAATTGTAAAGTTGGAGAAGGTGTCACTTTTAAAATTACAGTCACCGGTTCTGAAAACCATTTTGCTTGCCTGCGAATATTATGTTTAAGTTCAGTAAGCTTAATAATAATTTAAATGCAATAACATACCAAAATATTATTTGTTAATCCCAATAAAACAATCGTAATGAGCAATTTACTGGTGATTGAAAACATTGCGCTTCATCGTAAAACAATTTCAATAATGGTTTGTTATTGAATGATGGTTCAGACTTTATTGCCACCAATGATTATCGGCGCGTAACTGAATTAGATTATTTCTTAATACCAATTAAATATATTGGACTGGCTAATTACGTCAGCTACAATTTTGTGGAAAGTTATTTGATCATTTTAAAATACATTAAAAATAAGCAGTTTTTAATATGTAATATACTCTTGATTCAAATGTAAATTTCAATGAATAACCATTTTCATTTTTAATAGCATATCTTTGAAGTTTCAGTACTGAGATGTGTAGCCCATGTTTTGTTTAATTGGAAATAAGAACCTTTATTATTTAACGTAAACATCCAAAGTACATTCTAGAATAAAGTCACGATCTCTTCCTGCATTCAGGTTCTGGAACAAAGTGATAGCTATGCGATAAGAGCCCTTAAAAAAGAACGATGGAATAACAAGTCCCGAACTATTGTGATTTTTAATATAATAATGATTTGCTGGGAAGGGGCAGCCACGTATAAAATTTCCGTTTTTTATGAAGCTAGTAATCCATTTGTTGAACAAGTTGATTTTTCGAACATTTAGAATAGTGCACATGTCGAGAGAGTATTGATAAAAGCTTTGGTAATTACTCGAATTCAATTTACTGGAAAAGAACTCCATATTTAGCCGTAGGCCCGCGTCTAATGGTCGTATCAGGTCCACATCTAAATTCAGCTTGGAATTATTTAAAGATATTGCGAGGTTTTCTATATAGTTCCGATTAAATTTATTACATGTTGGTGGCTTGGAAGAGATTGCTTTGGTCGCCTAAATACAAGGATTATGAGCTCGAATACAGTTATACGATTAATAAAATATATACAAAGCTTTACCATTGTTGGACACTTGATAAGGCACAGAATAAATACAAAATGCATTATAAGCTGCATATTTTCGACTATTTGAAAAGAATTTCGTATGACAAATGAGCAAGCCAGTAGAATGGCGTTCATAAGAAATTTAAATGCACAGGTGCATGTTAATTATACCCTGATTGCATGAAATAATTGATTTCATCGGATCTTCTGTATAATTGTAGATACTTGCCTATATATCAAATCAGATTCGTGTAGTCAAAGCAATAATCAATATAAATATTTGTACTGAACACATGAATAATTTACAACACAAAGCATGTGCTTTAATTCGAATCGGGATATATACAAAGTATTGTGCAAATTTTTAATGTTTGCACACAAACATTATAGCAATGCGCAATTGTTATTCACACGTTTATAGCTTCCTCAATTCGTCAATAAGCTTTACAGCTTCAATAGCTCAATAGCCATTTTAAGTCGCATAAATAACACAAAATGCTCACGAAATCAAAGCGATTGTCTGAGGAGAAATAGCCAAAATCGATTTAAAATTCGCAAACTGTCACAGGGCATCCAATAAACACGACACAAGTCAAAAACATTTCATTGCAAATATATTGAATATTAATTTTTTACTTGAACTGCCTGCTGTCTATATTCTGATGGCCCATTTGACGCCCATTTTAATTCAATTTGTGCAATGTGCCAAAAATATGCAAATTCCGTCTGTTGAAAAATATGAACAATTCTGTTGATAATAAATCATGTTGGAGAATATTTTAAAAATGACAGTATTAGACAATTTGATGGCAATTATCGTGCAGATACACCAAAAGAGGGTCTTATAGAAAAACAAAAACACTCGTTCTGGCAATTGAACTACTCAAGTTGATTTCGATAGCATCTTTGCGCACTTTTGAGCAAACTTTTCTTTAATATCAATATCAGTCCAGTACAGATTCCATTCCATCGATTTTAAAGAATATTTAACATTTTATGTGATTTCTTGTTGAAATTACAAACGACCATTATTAGAAAATCTATTTTTTTTTTTCTGCGTTTATTAGCAAATGTGATTGCTCATTAATACATAAAGAGAACTGATAGACATACATTTGAAAAATACCATTGAGACATTGAATGTGCTGATTTAAGATGGAAACTTTTTACATTTAGGGTCGGGTTTTAGTTTGCAGTTTAGCGCTTCTTGGGCAGCATGGCAAATATGCCAGGCCTAAGATTGGATACATCCTGAACAGAGAACACGCCATTAATTTGGTCATTCATGATGGGAGTGCGTGTCTTGCTGGCATCCAGATGATTGGCCTTGAAGTGAATTTCAAATTCGAGGTCGGGCAGAATGGATGTGGTTGGATCCTCTGGCCACCATAATTTGTTGACGAAGTATGAGCCCTGCAATTTGCGAAAACGAAAGTGATGAACATGGTATTTACCCTAAAAGAGTCGACGAAAGCCAAAGGGACTATAGACAGAGAGAGAGAGAGAGAGAGACAGAGATGTTGATTCAGATTTACTCACCTTCGCAATTGGACAGGATTCGATAATGTTGCCAAATTCGCGCATGAAACCGTGGATAAATCGTCCCACCGGTGATTTGTTGGCAAAGTTCAGAATACGACAAATGTTGAGAGTGGTGTTCAGAGTGGTTGTGTAATAAGGATCCAGTTTGTTGGTTACGTGCACCTCCAAATGTATATCTACATCGTGCAGTTCCTGATGCACCTCCATGGAAAAGTTCAAATGCGGATCCTTGCTGTCGTAGGTAATCTTGTGACTAACCATCTTCTCATCACTCCACAGCTTAATCTCCTTGAACGTGGGTCGCAACATTTTCTGTCGAATGCAAACTCGATTACATGAAGTTCAATTAATAATTAAAAATATATATTATTGATGGCTTACCTCAGCCAAGCTGCCATAGCAGAGAGCCAGAAGGATCTGGACCACAAGCACTCTGTTCAACCACATGACTTATGATGTATGTCAGTTCTCAGTAAACATAACGCTATATATACTTTTGAAAAATTGCAAAAACAATTTGGAATCGATTCTATCGGATAAGTGGACTTCAAATTAAATGCCTGAATGATTTTCAAATGGTGCCAAAGTCACCTGAATGCACTTAGTTGACTAAATTTACCATGGCAATGTGCGATTTGATCGAAACTCTTAATGAACAACACAATTTGAGCTCTATTGTGGCTTGACCATTAGTAACTGAATATAATATGACCATTGGCAGCCTTAAAGGTTACCAGTAAATAAGTGAGCGAAAATGCGTTCAGAGGTCTTTCAATGTTTTTCTCTCCCGGCACTTATACTATTACTAAGCTGCCCCAAAACATTGGGATGGGTAAGTTGAGAGATCAAAATTTTTGGAAAATTACTAATTCATCTTCATCTTTTTTCAGCGTTCGTTCAAAGTAGCTTTGACGCGCTTCGACTACGAGGCGAATTCCAAACTGCTGGATGTCACAGTACAGTTCGTGAACAATACTGACAGTGCAGTTAGCTTAGTTCTCAACACCACTCAGGAAATGGATGAGGTAGAACTCTCAGCAAAAGTTGAAGTGGAAACGTCACCGGGCAACTATACGAAATTCCTCAGTACGAAGGTCGATTTTTGCAAATTGACAAGGGATCGCAATTCGGACCCATTGATGGGCATGATGTATCAGGATATAATGCGATATGGCAAGTGGTTCAAGGAGTGCCCCGTCAAGAAGGACACTTACACTCTGGAGAATTATCGAGTGAATGAGGAGTTGTTGCCCAGCTTTATGCCTGAGGCCAATTTCAAGACCAGCTTCGGTTTCAGCATGCCCAAGAACGTGCAGATATTCAAGGGTACATTTTATGGACGTATCGATAAGTCCAAGGGCTTCAATAATCTCAAAATGTTTAGCATGGGTTAAGTGAGGCAGTAATCTCTCAAATTTTACCATTTATGTGTGAATATGTTTGTATATGTATGTATATGAATTTATATATATTTGATGTTTAATAAAGGTGTCTTGAATGTTATAAATTTGTCAAAACTTGGGTCTTCAATTTGAATTATAGTAAGCGTGCAATATGCGAATATGTCCCCTGCCTGCCTGGCTTCACTGTTTGTCTGATTTTAGTATGCAAAATGGCTTTTGTCGCACAATTGACGTCATTGTCGGCTATGAGGCATCGTCAGAGACACCGTCATCGGGTAGTTGGACGACGTTGTCCTCTCCTGCCTGCCTGCTCATCAGGCACATCAGCAGAGGCAGCGACAGATGCAGAGACCGGGGTAAGAGTCACCTTCATTGTCACGTGTTTGCCAGCTCGACTGCGAAATTCACATGTTTACCCGACGGTGACAGGCTGTCTGCAGGCAGCGAATTGATGACGCTGATAATAGCCGCCGACGAGCGAAGAACCTGGGAGCGCCTGGGAGAGACGAAGATGGAGGCCAAGACGTTGATATACCCCGATGAGCAACAGACGACAATGATTTAGAGCGAGATTGTTGTATGGTATGTAGGTATTTATTGGGATGGTTCGTAGAACTGGTGTGTTGATTTAGACTGATATTGCTAGGGGGGGCATCAAATAATGTGGATGTTGTAGCTGTCGTCCCCTTTAAATAATGCCTTTTACATTGTTCAAATCTTTTTAAACGTACTCATTACTCATGCGTGCATTTCGTAAACAAGCCACGTAATCACGATAGCCTACAAACAAGATATACATATATATATATATTTAAATGTATATAGAAATGCTCGTAAAGTTTGCCAACATCTCTCCAAAACATAATAAAAACTTGCAAATAGTTGACTGCTCTTCTCTCTTTTGCAAATTTCCAAGTAATTCCTGAAAACGAGCAACAAAGCAGGGAATGGGGTATGTGGCATGGGGTAAGAAAGGGTAGTCTCCTCTATACTGTCTGTAATTAAGGATGCACTGCACATCGCTCGAGCCAAGAGTCGTTGACAGCACTTATGTCTCTCGTTGAATCTCGTGAGTCAGCAGCCGACACATGAAAGAATTATATAAATATATCTAAGCATAAAGACGGCGATAAATTGTCACAGTAGCCTCTGAAAAGGTACCTCCAGAGTGCAATATGTTAGAAAAGATTTCAAGTTTTATATGCACACATTTTATTTATTATATTTCAATGCTTACTTGAATAATTAACTAGCGGCATTTGCCTTTGTTCATGTTTTAAAGCCTACGCTAATGTTTTGCGTACTTAATTTGTGTTGTGCTCCTTCTTGTTCCCACGTATTTCAATGTCCTTCCACGAACGACAGGTCAGACAAATTTATGCCATTTGTGTACCCCTTGAATTGTCCAAATTCAATTTGCCATATAGCAATGCTATTTTTTTTTTCAATCTTTGGTCATTTAATTTATAGCATTTTTTCGAGTTTCAATTATTGACATATCAATGATATTTATTGAATTTATTTTGCCAGCTTAACCTTACGTATTTTTTACTGAAACAATAAGCCTTTGGCCAACTATCAAAAATATTTGTGTTGATTGGAATTAAGTACAATTGACTTTTATTCATTTTGAACACATTATTTCTATAATTTCAAATATGTGTTACGATAATCTATACAGTAAAAATTATAGCCTGAAAATCCATATGTGGGCATAGGTGTAAACTTCGAAATGCCATAACTTCGTCAAAACTCAACTGATTTTAAAAAGCGAAGGCTTTTTGATCATAGTTTTGCCCCTAAATCAATCGTACATTTAAAGTTGAAGACGAAATTTGGGGTCGGAAGACAAGTAAAAATTATAACCTGAAAATCCATATGTGGGCATAGGTCGAAACTTCAAAATGCCATAACTTCGTCAAAACTCAACTGATTTTAAAAAGCGAAGGCTTTTTGATCATAGTTTTGCCCCTAAATCAATCGTACATTTAAAGTTGAATACGAAATTTGAGGTCGGAAGACAAGTAAAAATTATAGCCCGAAAATCGATATATCGGTGTATGGGCATAGGTCGAAACTTCAAAATGCCATAACTTCGTCAAAACTCAACTGATTTTAAAAAGCGAAGGCTTTTTGATCATAGTTTTGCCCCTAAATCAATCGTACATTTAAAGTTGAAAACGAAATTTGAGGTCGGAAGACAAGTAAAAATTATAACCTGAAAATCCATATGTGGGCATAGGTCTAAACTTCAAAATGCCATAACTTCGTCAAAACTCAACTGATTTTAAAAAGCGAGGGCTTTTTGATCATTGTTTTGCCCCTATTTAAAGTTGAAAACGAAATTTGAGGTCGGAAGACAAGTAAAAATTATAGCCTGAAAACCCATATGTGGGCATAGGTCTAAACTTCAAAATGCCATAACTTCGTCAAAACTCAACTGATTTTAAAAAGCGAGGGCTTTTTGATCATAGTTTTGCCCCTAAATCAATCGTACATTTAAAGTTGAAAGCGAAATTTGAGGTCGGAAGACAAGTAAAAATTATAACCTGAAAATCCATATGTCGGCATAGGTCGAAACTTCAAAATGCCATAACTTCGTCAAAACTCAACTGATTTTAAAAAGCGAAGGCTTTTTGATCATTGTTTTGCCCCTATTTAAAGTTGAAAACGAAATTTGAGGTCGGAAGACAAGTAAAAATTATAGCCTGAAAACCCATATGTGGGCATAGGTCTAAACTTCAAAATGCCATAACTTCGTCAAAACTCAACTGATTTTAAAAAGCGAGGGCTTTTTGATCATTGTTTTGCCCCTATTTAAAGTTGAAAACGAAATTTGAGGTCGGAAGACAAGTAAAAATTATAGCCTGAAAACCCATATGTGGGCATAGGTCTAAACTTCAAAATGCCATAACTTCGTCAAAACTCAACTGATTTTAAAAAGCGAGGGCTTTTTGATCATTGTTTTGCCCCTAAATCAATCGTACATTTAAAGTTGAAAACGAAATTTGAGATCGGAAGACAAGTACAAATTATAGCCCGAAAATCTATATATCGGTGTATGGGCATAGGTCGAAACTTCGAAATGCCATAACTTCGTCAAAACTCAACTGATTTTAAAAAGCGAAGGCTTTTTGATCATAGTTTTGCCCCTAAATCAATCGTACATTTAAAGTTGAAAGCGAAATTTGAGGTCGGAAGACAAGTAAAAATTATAACCTGAAAATCCATATGTCGGCATAGGTCGAAACTTCAAAATGCCATAACTTCGTCAAAACTCAACTGATTTTAAAAAGCGAAGGCTTTTTGATCATAGTTTTGCCCCTAAATCAATCGTACATTTAAAGTTGAAAACGAAATTTGAGGTCGGAAGACAAGTAAAAATTATAGCCTGAAAACCCATATGTGGGCATAGGTCTAAACTTCAAAATGCCATAACTTCGTCAAAACTCAACTGATTTTAAAAAGCGAGGGCTTTTTGATCATTGTTTTGCCCCTAAATCAATCGTACATTTAAAGTTGAAAACGAAATTTGAGATCGGAAGACAAGTAAAAATTATAGCCCGAAAATCTATATATCGGTGTATGGGCATAGGTCTAAACTTCGAAATGCCATAACTTCGTCAAAACTCAACTGATTTTAAAAAGCGAAGGCTTTTTGATCATAGTTTTGCCCCTAAATCAATCGTACATTTAAAGTTGAAAGCGAAATTTGAGGTCGGAAGACAAGTAAAAATTATAACCTGAAAATCCATATGTCGGCATAGGTCTAAACTTCAAAATGCCATAACTTCGTCAAAACTCAACTGATTTTAAAAAGCGAGGGCTTTTTGATCATTGTTTTGCCCCTAAATCAATCGTACATTTAAAGTTGAAAGCGAAATTTGAGGTCGGAAGACAAGTAAAAATTATAACCTGAAAATCCATATGTCGGCATAGGTCTAAACTTCAAAATGCCATAACTTCGTCAAAACTCAACTGATTTTAAAAAGCGAAGGCTTTTTGATCATAGTTTTGCCCCTAAATCAATCGTACATTTAAAGTTGAAAACGAAATTTGAGGTCGGAAGACAAGTAAAAATTATAGCCTGAAAACCCATATGTGGGCATAGGTCTAAACTTCAAAATGCCATAACTCCGTCAAAACTCAACTGATTTTAAAAAGCGAGGGCTTTTTGATCATTGTTTTGCCCCTAAATCAATCGTACATTACAAATTGTACAAATTATATCATTTATTTACTGAAAGCTAACGCTGAATATATTAAATCTGCATCAAATGTGGAGCAGCTTGATCTACATTGATCTCTAAATTCATATCACATACAAAACTCAATTCAATGACTCAGCCTTAAGACATGGACAAAAACATCTATGGTCCGTCTATAAATTGCGAATAAGCAATGCTCCATTGGGAAATCCCAGATACAAATTATGTGAGGTAGAACCAAAAACAAAAACTAAATTGGAATTCTAATATTGTGAGACATTCTAAGCAGCACCGGAGCCTTTCAGAATTTATTTTTAAACAACATTTTTGATAGTAACAAAAAAAAAACTTTTAAATGTGGGTTAGACATGCAAATTGGTAGTCTGAGAAATATTGTACTTTTCAGCAATGGACTGAAAGAGAGAACCATAAGTAAAATCCGAAAAGACATTGCCAATATTTTTATTGATTACCACTCCCAAAATTATGATGGGTTTATTGAACTATAAATAGAATACATTGGCAATTTTGTCTGCCGTCTTTTATGATTATATCATAATTTTGAAATGGTTGGTCAATCGAAACTTTGTAATACAAACTGTATATCGTCTTCTTTTCGACGACAGCTTGTCCATATTAATGCCAACTGGCACTCAAGACCTTAACCTCGAAAACGAAGCGGTTTTTGCTTGTTGGTTCTGTGGGTTAGCATTGCTCTCGTCTTTTCAATTTGCATACTTCTCAAGTTTTTGGTCGTTTTTTTTTGAGAGTTTCGCAGACAATATCTGCAATCGAAATCGCATAGCATATGAAGTTGGCATAATAATTTTTGTCACATAATTGAAGTGCTGGCGAATGCAAATGCCTTTGGGTCGGCAAAGAGCAAAAAGAAAGGCGAAAGGGTGTTAACTCTGTTTATGGCTCAACTCGGTCTTTTTATATAGATGCCTTATCGCTGGGGCTACGAATAGCGCACGAGTTTTGATTAAATTTACCGAGTTCAATGGCATTGCAAAGTTTCTCTAAAGCGCAGCCGACTTTTAAAGTTTTCTATTCGGATGCCGCTCAACTATGAAAAATCCACTTACAAAAATTATGTTAATTGACATAAAAAGACAGCCAGAGAAATGAAATCTTATTAAATCAGTTGGGCCAACACAAAAAGGATAAGCATAACCGGCAGACAATTGGCAAACAAACAAATTGCCAAAAATAACAGTCGGCAGGCAGTGAGAAAAATAGGCGAGTCGAAATTGTGATGAAATGAAATGTTGTCTGCCAACTCCTCGTTTGAAGCTCAAGCTCTACTCACTCTGAGGCTCATTCAGTTTTTCCTTCCAACTTGGCTCAATATTTGCACTTTGAGGCGTTTCCAGCTGAGAGCTAATTTTGACAGTCTTAGCCTTCGGGTTGGGTGTGTCTAGAGGCTGAGGTTTGGGTTCGCATTCTACTCGTTATATTACTTAAGACGTTCTGTACATTATTGGCTTGGCACTGCCAACAGTTTCACAATCAGACTCATGGAGTGCTTGGTAAATAGTACTTGTGGAGAAACTGTAATCAGTTTTCCGTAAAGTTTTTAATGCCATTTACCATTTAAAAATATGCTTGTGTTTAAGTAAATTGAGTTGTAGTTCCTAGTATCAGCCCAATTTTGGTATTTAAAATGTTCTGTAAATTGTAAAAACGTTTGACTTAAGCACTTTAAGCATTGGGGGTTTCCCTGATCTGTTTTAAAATGCGCATAAAATTCAGCCCGAATCAAAAATATTTATTTGTTCCTGCACACACAAATTGCCCAATCTTCATGCTGCTGCTGCTGCTGCTGCTGCTGGGCACCGAACTTATTGCAATTGTTACAAATTTTTACATAAATTTACGCTCTAACAAGAGACTCAGTCTCAGTCTCAATCCCCGTGTTAGTTCTTGCCACCACCTATCCACACCTGCGTATTATGCAGGCCGTTGGCTTTTCTTTTTTTTTACTTTTCGACTCTTTCTCGTTCATTTTATGAGTTTTAACATTTGGTTGCGTCGTCATCTCAGCTTCTTCTCTGGCTTTTGAGCAATTTTTTAAGCCGGAAATCCACTTTCAATTGTTTGGGGGCGCTGCCTTTGGCGTCCTGGAGGTTTACATATTGCTCATTTCAATGGGGAAGAGAGGGGCAGCCACCTTTATTCAGCTTCAGTTTCGTCGTCCTCTGCTTATTGCCGCTGTCTGTTGAAGTGTAAACATTTTCACAGTAGGTGTAAATAAAATCTTGTAAAACGACGCAGCAGCCGCTGGCAAGCGTTCTTAACGGAAGTCAGTAAAATTCTTATTACGATGGGGTTTTCTTTTCTCCCGGCCATCACTGCTGATTGTTTGACTTTCTTTTCCAAGAGCGCTGTTTACTTGGGTTATTGTCAACAAATTACGCAAACAAATTGAAGCAGCTCATTGTAAGTGCAATAATCATCGCATTAGCAAAGATTTATTATCTTCTTATTTACATACATTATTTACATTTTTATTTACATACATTGCATACATATGCCGAACACAGATACGATAAAAACTGCTAATGTTCCACGCAGGCAATTTTCATGTTAATGACATGGTTCACTAAACAATTGGAAACAACTCCAAAAACAAGCGCATCAATTAAAATCGAATGATATTTATTTTATGGAGTAACGAGAATATTGCGCCGCAAAATCGAAGTTCACCGCTAATATGACTATTTAAATGACACCAATAGCGTTTTACGCATACAGAGACATCCACATAGTCAGCCACTCATGCATGTGTGTAAAAGCGCACATAGCAAAATAAAAGCCAGCAACAACTCAATTACTTTAAATAAATGAACAAAACTTGCATGTGCAATGAGATAAAATCCACGTCAGCAACGTGCAATGTACAATGGGCAAAACTAAGAAGAAAAAAAAGTTACTCGATTCAACGCAACCAGAAACACTAATAGCAGAGCAAGGTTTGCTTAAGAGGATTCATTTAATAGATTTCCATCAAATTAACTAAGTCAATATACTGAATGTCTATCATTCATTGTCGACTTAAGGAAATCAAATAAAATTATGTAATTATAAAATAATCATCTTCAAAATTAAATTATTTGTTAATAATAAATGGAAAAGAAAAAAAAAGCCAGTCAGCACAAAGTTTATAATAGCAGAGCAAGGTTTCGATCCTCGGACCTCTGGGTTATGGGCCCAGCACGCTTCCACTGCGCCACTCTGCTGTTTGCCAACCGGTGCCAAATATCGTATTTCAGCAGTCGTGAATTCAAATCCTAGCCACGTCATAAGATTTTATGTAATTTATATTTATATTTGTTTTTATATTTCATTTAATTTTAAGTAAATAAGTAGACTTAATACACATTGTGTACGTAATTAACAAATTGCTTGAATTCGTAAGACAATTAAAAAGAGCTTAATCATCCATGTAGCAATATCAACTCATTATCAATTCCCACATCAAACATTTTCTCTAGCTTACATTTAAGTCTAGAGAAAAGGTAATTTAATTATCTTTCATTATAAAAAGAAAACAGTTTTCGTACAGATAGGGAGAAGTAATTTAAAAAAAGTATAGATTTGTGAATTAATAGTGGATTGGTTTGAATGAAAAGCAATTGTCACTATTTGGCAATATTGTTAGCTGCTTATTGTTCATGTTTAAATATGTTTTTTTAAATAAAAACAACTTATAAATTTTATGTATGGATAAATATTTTCTTTAGTTGAAATTAATCTCTACCACCACTGCAAGCTTCAGCCAATATGGCACTGGCTCATTAGTCGAAGTCGCCGCTAAAATAGTAGCACATAATACACAGTGAAAAATAACGCGATCAACTTAACCTAAATTGAATTTCGTGAAACAATTTAGTTTTTGTGTTGTATATTTTGTTTTTCGTTTTTGGTATTTTAAAGAAATGTATTGTGTGAATTGCCAAAAACAATCTTCATAGTATACTTTTAGGGTGAGATACAAATTAACTCAAAATCTTTTAATTCTATTGGGCTCCAAAAAGTATGTTACATAAAGGAACATTTAATTTACAAAAGTGAATGTTTCGCAACTTTGAGTTGTAAATGTATTTAGATTTCGATACATTTTTAGTGCCTAAGAGGATTCATTTAATAGATTTCCACCAAATTAACTAAGTTAATATATTGAATGTCTATCATTCATTGTCGACTTAAGGAAATCAAATAAAATTATGTAATTATAAAATAATCATCTACAAAATTAAATTATTTGTTAATAATAAATGGAAAAGAAAAAAAAAGCAATCAAACACAGATGGAATGCATAGCAGAGCAAGGTTTCGATCCTCGGACCTCTGGGTTATGGGCCCAGCACGCTTCCACTGCGCCACTCTGCTGTATGACAGTTGAGTGAAAAATAGCACGTCAGTTATAACACAAAAATCAGAGATTGAAAGCATAAATTAAAATATGGGAATTAATATTGGATGTATGTTATCCCATGCCCTTAATAATGTTAATCTATGCATATTTCAAAGGAATATTTTAAATTTGCTTACAAACTATAGTATCCCGCAACATATTTTGACGAACTTCTATAGTTATGTAGAATATTTTTAGGCGTTTTTTTTAATGGTAAATATTTTATGGTACTCGAATTCTGATGGTACACCGTTCAAATGAATTTTAGTATAATATCAGAATGGAATTTAATTTTATGCAATAACATTTGCATTCAGTCCACTGTCTGCACAAAGTTGTGTCACAAGACTTGCATAAGTATCTGATGCAGCTTCATTGCAGCTTTGCCCCTTGACTAACCAATATGCCGTCGATTGCATATGTTGTGTGAGTATTCGGAGGACAGAAGCGTCTGCCATGTGTGGTGTCTATTTAATTACAATTGCCGCCGCAATCCGTGTCCATGTGCAGTGCAATGTAACAGAAACAGAAACAGCAACGGCAACAGCAACAGAATCGCTGCAATTAACGCGCAACTGCAGCTGGGGAACTGGGGGAGGCTGGAGGGGCCAGCTGGGAGCTGCAAGGACTTTATCGATGGCCGGCACATTTCGTGCGATTATTTTACGCTCAATTATTGTTAAATATTTTACAAAATGCGGATATTTATATTTACGCATCCCCGAATGGCTCTGGCTCAACAAATTGGCTGGGATCGCACTGGTGTCATGTTCATGTTCTGGTTTCGGGGGTGTCCTAATGAGATTGCAATTATTTGGCCATAAATTTTTATTATTTCGGCTTTAAAGTTCATGTTATTTTATGGTGCATTTTAAACAACAGACTGTTGTATTTTTTTATATCCATAAAAAAAGCATTTAATATTTGCAATGACATCATTTAATTTGAAATTATTTTATAATTAATTGGGTAACAGCGCTGAGTGGACAAAATAATTAATTATTTAATTTATGTGCATGCATCGAGCTGGCAAATGATCTAATTACACATTTGTTAATTTGATGGTAATTTTAAATAAATGTCAGTGGATGGTAAATGATTTTGAAATAACTGTGGCCTCAACTAGTGATATTTAGTTGGCTTAGACAATATTACATTTTGTATTATTTTAACCAATTTTATTTTTGAAGTAAACTCAAGGATATATTGACCATTGGGAATTGGCAACAGACAGCACACTAAAAGCCTGCGTTAAGTCGGTGACTTACAAAAGAGCATTGCTTACCTTTAGGCTCCGCTTTGCAAAAGCACTATCCGTACACGTTGTCTAAAATGGAGAGTGCCAGGCAGCCAGGACACTTGCAAATATTGAACAACATTGGCTGCGAATATTGAAATACTTTCAACTGCTCACAGCCTGCCTGAAACACGTACTAAAACACACTGGATACCATACACTGGAGATCCATACACTTTGTCAATAAAAACACTTCGGATACTCCAAACGAAGTGCTTTGCAATTTTTTCGGAAAATTTCAACGATTGGCTTCAGGTATGAGTAGAAAATTTCAATAGAATTGGTTTTGTTATTGTTTTTTTTTGTTTAGAACTGTCGACTTGAAAGTTATTAATTTAAATGGCAGCTGTGAAATAACTCAAATATGGAAATGGAAAGTTTTATTGTTCTTTGATATACAGATATTCTCAAAATAATTTGAGTATATATTTCTCCGTAATATGGTATCACATGCAAAAAATTAGTTTCAGTCCTTATAATATCATTAAAGATCTAGTATCCAAAATCGTTGTCATATTGTACTGCGCTACAGATGTTGTCTTAGGAAGTGTATTTAGGTTCTCCTGTACCAATGATAGTTTTTCCGTTTGTTTGTCTTTGGGTTTTTTGTTCGCGGACCATTTTCCACTGTCTGCTATTTCGTATCCCGTTGTTTACCTTGTGTGCAACTGCATTTTGGGGCATGCCTTGTTTCTGGAGTTACCAAAATATATTGCAATCACGCACAGGATTTGTCACTTTGGTATTCGGAGCCTAAAAAAGAAATGGCGCACAATAACCGCAAAATGCTGTAACTATGCATATGCTATATGTATACGTATGTACATATAAACATATACATACATATGTGTGAAGCAAGCCAAAAAACGCACTAGCCATTAAATTTAAACTAATTGCCGGACATTTGCAATGGTTGGCATTGCGTCAAACGTTTTAATTGTGGTGCTGGCAAATTAAAAACAACAACAATTGTTACGGTAACAACATGTACAGTCTCTGCATTCGCAAATTATGGGCAGACTTCAAAAAGCCAATGCGCAAAAGGGTCAACGTGCGAAAAAAAAAACAATACAAGCGAGGGCTCAACTAGAGGATACCCAGGAATAAAATATAAATATGTGCACAATGTTCCAGGATTTAATAGCTTTCTAGGTCGACAACTTTACTGAGATGAGATTCCATATCCTGAACAGTGCATTCACACAAACCATTTTGTGATCTTTAATGATCAGCATCCAAAACTCTACAAAACCAATATTTAATATTTTTAAATTTTATCAGGTCTTATACTTTTTGAGGAATATGTTGGATAGAAAAACGCTATATAAATAAAATAAATATGTTGTTAAAGGTTGGATAGTTACGAACTTGACTTATTCTGCTTGAGCAATGTACAATACTTTATAACCATTTTTTTTTTAAATAGGGTAAAAATTAATTTAGGGTTTGGGTCTGTTTGCGGCAATTAATTTAAACATATGACTTTAGCTTTTCCGTATTTGTGGTTAACCGCAGCGAATTCCCCGACTGCCCAAACTTACTTCCGAACTTAGTTTTTCATGTTAATGGCTCAATTGAAGAGAATTGCAGCTGACCTGGGTTTGCCTGTAGTTGGACAAATAACTAAAATGAAATGAATTAATATAGTTTTTGACATACAACTTACATATGTATATAAATTGTATTCAGTACTAAACGATATATATAGAATATTTTTAAATAAAGTCCAAATAAATGTGAAGCAGCCATAGATAAATAATTGGACAAATTCATTTTATTTAACTAACCCAACCAAATGGCTTATCTTTGCAGTTATTTAATATACACGATTTATATTATATAAATATGATTAATCATTTCTTCTGTCGAATCATTTTGTGATTTTTCAACTTCGTATGAAAATAGTTTTTAATATTATCTTAAATAGTTTTATTTCGCTGACCGAAACCAATAAATAATTCTACTATTCCCAATTTCTGTATTATAATTATAATTACTATGGCTGCGATTTTATTTTGCCATAGTGCTGCTCTGGCGTGGGAATATCGCTGACAAAATAATTCGCTGGAATAAAGTGGAATATTTTCTTCAGAACATCAAGCAGAATATCCTCGATTGTCTGTGTGATCACCGTGTACAAAGCATCGGCCAGCATTCGCCAATTATCATTGAAGAACTTGTTTGTGCTGTCCTCTAAAAAGGGGTGCAAACATTAAGCGGAGCTCCCACAGAGTCCTATCTGCAACCCAACTCACCCAATTGCTTGTTGCCATTGAAGAGATTGGAAAAATATGACTTAAGGCCGTCCATTTTGAAGTCCACGCGACAATTGGTCACATTGTAGAATGTGAAGCCGCCCTTGGAATATAGCCGCGTTTTTGTGTGCATGGTGACGGTCATATTATCAGCATCCAGAAATACCTGACCACGACCATTTAGTGGTATGAGTAGAATTCGACCAAATAAACTATAATCGCCTTGCAGCTTCATCACCGGCAACGTGAAAATTGTTTTCCAGCTGTAATCCTTTTTGTACACACTGTGGGATAGAACACATTTTGATACTTCGAATTCACTTAGCTATTATTATTTGGCTTCTTACACACTCTCTAACACATTGGTGTGGCCGAAACCAATGATCTTCACATTGGCCAGCTCGACTTTCAGATTGATTGCGTTGCTGTTGCCCTGCGATATTCGAATGCGGTTCAAATGGAAGGGATCAAAACTTTTGATGCTCGTCAGTCCCGGTATACCTGTACAAGATTTGATTGAATGTATACACATATTTTGGTGTTATGTTCACTGATGTCGTTCTGAAACTCACCGTCATTCAATTTGTCGAAGAGCTGTTGAATGCTTTGCGTGGAACAGTTGACAAAATTCTTATCGGCTATTGTACATTGTTTAATGTAATCTGCTGCGGTTCGATTAGAATTTGGTTTTTGAGTTCAGTTGGGTAGAATTTAAAAATAAAAAGACACACACAAAATTGCAGAGAAACAAATCCGTTTTAGTGGTGCAATATTTTTGGCAATAAGCCATTAAGTGGGTTAGTTACAGTTGCCTGCCAGCCAAGCCAGGATTATATTGCTTTCATTGACCATTCAAGTATATTTGAACTGAATGAACTGCAAGTGCTATTACCAATCATAGCATAGCATAGCTCTTTGTGATTTCTTACAATTTTGTTTATTTTGAATTAAATGTAGTGTGAGACTTCTGTTAAATTTTTTTCAATTTTTTTCCAGTAAGTCAATTAAAATAAACTTTCTGCAAATACAGTTTTGAAGTTTTGCTTGCACAGACAAAGAATATTTATCCTTTTGGATATCTACCCTTCAACCGCCAAATATGAAAACTTGTACTCTAAGATGTATGATTTTAAATTTATATATATGTATATATTTAAGTTAGCAATTTTTAAATCGATCAAACAATAAGCAGTGAAGAATATATGAATTCAATTCTTGTTGAAGAGCTCTTAAAAAGAAGCATAGCCAGCGTGTGTGTTTTGTGTGTGTTCGTCTGTATATCTGTCTGTGTATACATATTTTAGTCCTGTATAATGGGGTTTTCCCAGTCCAGCACTCTCAGATTCTTTTATTTCACTTTCTTAAGCAGGTTAACCAATTAGTAAACCACACTCCACTCCTCAGACTTACGCGGCTCCGTCAAAAAAGCCTCATCGCCTCGAACAACGCGAGCTGTCATTGCGAGTAGCAGAATGGACCCTAGGAGTTCCCTCATTTTGGTCAATATCACGTTTTCTTTGCGGTCTGCAACTTTGTGGTTTGCACAACCTGCTGCGGCAAACTGTGAATGAAAACTAAATGAAAAGTGCAAAAAATATTTTACAATTTTCAATATTTGCAATCTGCTTGCAGAAAAACTTGATTTGAGCGCGGCTTGCAAATGTCGCAACTCCAGCTTCGTTGCGAACAGCTGGTCAGTAGGCCAATGAGGTGAGAAGAGAGAACACATTTGCAGTTGGCGCTACAATTTCGTCATGGATTGTTCAGTTGGATTACTCGTTTTTGTTGGTGAGGAAATAAGACGATGCCAATAAAAGTGGCAAGTGTGCGCAGAGTGTTGACACTTGCGATTCAAATTGCGACATCAATAGCAATCTTCGCATTTAAAATTGCTTTTGAAATGTAAATCGCTGCTTGATGACAATTCAGTATTAGGTTTGGCGGGCGTGAACTTGGTGTACAGCAACATTTGGATGCAGATTTTACTGAGCTATAATAGACCATCTCGAATTGCAGGCAATTTGCACAAGTTGATTAACTTGTTAGCTAATTTGATCAATTAAATTAGTTAACCAATTTGTATACCTATAATTATTATTATTTATTTTACTTGACAAATTGGCATTTAGTTTAGTTCGAACAATCTTTTAAATACATTATCTGATTACAACATTTTTTAAATTCTTTAAAAAAAATAACAGAATTTTGAAAATATATTTATAGGCTCAGCATTTTTGAAAGACCCATATTATGATTTAAAGATGATATGTTAAGGTGTTAGCGAGTTTTATAAATTATATTAGAAAAGATTGACGTTAAATGTGCAATTCATTATTATTATTTATCAAACCATATCATAGTTTAGTTCGATACAGTATGTTTAATGCATTAAAATCTTAGACTCAAAAAAAAAGAAGATTAATTATTGAAAATATCATTTTAGGCTGAGAAGTTTCAATATCTGCATATAGTAATTTAAAGATAATATGAATATGCTATTTGTTACAGTGCCAGGAATAGGTATAACAACATTTTAAATTCTATATAATACTGTAGCATGTGCTAAATAGGTCTTTAAAAGAATGGGACTGCAACTTTTCAAGTGAACTATCCTTCTTGCTGTACGATAGTCGCATTAGTGTCCTTCAAGTGGCATCTTAGTGCATACGCCAAGAAAACTGACCAGGAGCGAAAGGCTCACCAAAAAAAATAAACGACGCCAACTTTGTCAGACATTGTGCAACGTGCAACAAAAAGGAGTTGCATGCACTCGCTTAGCCATATATCAGGATATGTGTCATGCCCACCCAGACATCGTCCAATCAGTAGCAGAGTTCAAGTTGTGCGAGCAAAAAGCGTTATTTCTAGACCATCTTATGTGTCCAGATATCTATACTTTTTTATTCTGCAATGAGTCTTGCTACTGCTAGTATGTAGGGCTTTCTAGTGTCAGGGTCCTTCGTTCTGCACGCCTTAAGACTGTTTGGTATCTCTTATCGTCGTTCGCATCTCCGTTTCTTGTGTTCCTTCCAATGAATCCTTGCAACCGGCCACATTTGGCCTGCTTAAGTATTTCTTATTTCTTATTGCGTTTGCTGCTAAGCGCATTTTTCAATTACTGCAAAGTTAAGTGCACATTTATTATACCCTGAACCCATTAAAATGAGTAAAAAGGGTATAATGGTTGTGTGCAATTGTATGTAACAGGCAGAAGGAAGCATCTCTGAGTATATATATTCTTGACCAGGATCAACAGCCGAGTCGATATAGTCATTTCTCATGTTCTCATAGCCTATAAGAGCTAGAGACTTCAAATTTGGAATATAAGTTCTCGAATACCAGGCGAAGATCAAGTTTGCTTTATTTTATCGATAACTGCCACAGTTTCATCAATTTCGATACATTTCGATTTCCGATAGCGATTAATGCTACAATTTTAAAGAAAGCTTCTTCTTATTAATGCATAATATGCTTATGCTTATTATTGATCAACTGCCCGAATTTCATCAAGATCGGATAAGTAGCACCCAAGTAATGGTCGAAAATATATTCTCATATTGATCTCATTTCTATCAGACCTGCTCACATTTGGGTGCATAACTTGTTATATAGAAATTTGTCAATAAAACTATAATACAAATATTTCCAGCTGGGTGCAGGGTATATCGTAGTCGAACTCACTCGACTACAGCATTCTTACTTGTTTTCAGTTGCAATTACGAAAATGAAATACTTCGCCAAAGTGCATTGCATGGCACTCGATGATTTCATTTATATGAGTAAATAGTAATAACGGAAATTATATATTTATCTATTGAAAGGCGGCATATGAATGGATATACAAGCAATTCTTAATAATTTTGCACTTTTAAAACGAAAATCAGTTTTTAATGGAGAGGTAATAAATCGTGGTCGATTTAATTTGACTACTAAAATATTTATGACTTAATTTTAATAAGTCTTAATTATGTTTTCTACTCAATTGTGACAAAAAACTTTTGGAAGGTGGGTTGAAAGTAAACCAATTTTGCTTATCTTAATAATACTTTGGCACAGGATCCCAAGACATTATAAAGTTCTAAAACAATGAGCACAGCATTAAAAATAATTATCTTGGGTCTCAAATCACAATAGAAACCCCTTGCCCGAAAACACCTTATCCTAAAAGGGAACCCTAAGCAGAGCCCTGAACTTGCTTTGGCCACACACGAGACTATTAAAAAATATGCGCATGTTAATTTAAATAAAGTGTGGAAACAAACCGAAACAAACAAACGGAGGGCAGGCCAAAGCGCAACCGGTCCGGGTCCCAGAGTGACTGGTCAGCAGGCCAAGGAGGGGAGAGTTACAAGCAGAGAGAAAGAGTGTGTGAGAGAGAGAGAGAGAGCGACAGCGAGAGATAGAGATAGAAGCAGAGCAAATATTAATCCGCAAAAAGGAATTGTCACAAATTGTGTGCTGGCTGAGGTGGCGGCAACTGCCCGCTGGGCAAACAACAGTTGCAGCAGCAACACAAAAAGGACAAAAGGATCTATCCTTTGTGTGTGTGTGTGGGCGATTGTGTGTGTGTGTATGGGGGGAGAGGGTAGGGGTAAAGAGGCAGATCTAACCTTGCCAGCGCTGATTGTTTCAAATCGCAAGTTTGGCTTACCTTTTTGGGAATTAATTTGGCAAATAAACGCTGACAAAACGCAGGCAACTGAACAAGGACAAAGCTGGATGCTGTTTTTTGGGGCGTGGTTTTGCATGGCCCACCTCAACTAATAGGATTTTGATGATAGTTGCTTGGTATGACCATCATCTACTTCGACCCTCGGGCGTTGCAGCCGCCGCCATAATCAATTTTTGGCCAGGTTTTTTTTGTTCTTCTATTGCTTGCTTGCTGGCCTCTCAGATGATTGTACCCTGTGACCCATGAAATGAGTTTTGGCATGTGTGTGGGTAAGAGGTTCGCCGGGAGACAAACGAGGCTGGCCAAATGAAATTACCAACACATTCAGTGGAGAAAGAGCTGGCGCTGAGCCGCAAAGCCAAAGCCAAAGCCACATTTCGTATTCATAGCATTCTACCACTCACTCACACACTACCACTCTCTCTCTTTCTCTCTCTCACTCTCTCTCACTCTCTCTCTCTCTCTGTCACTCTCTCTCACTCTCCTAGCCTGTCTTTATCACTCAGTGCGGTTTCTGTGTGTGGTAGCATTATAATTAATTTCAGTGGCCCAAATATGTAAATTTGATTACGAGCCGAAACAAAAATAAATTCACAAATATAACGCATACGCAGCGTATTCAAAATCTCAGTGCTACCAAGGGCCGGCTTCTAAGCCGCTTACATTGACCAGTTTCGAGTCGAGCGGACAGAACTACTGCCACATGCGACCACATTCATGTCCATATTCACATTCCACGTCTATGTCGCAGTTCATCAACGAATAACAAAACTTTTGTTTCCCGCTGTCCGCCAGTTTTTGTTGTCGCGTGACTTTTTGACTTCAACTTTAAATGAATTTCATAACAGTTTTTCGTGGCGGAACAGCCAACTGCAGTTGGAACCCAACTTTCCGTGGATTAGCCGTAGCGGAAAAAAGTAAAGCCACTGCTGCAATACATACTTTTAGGGCTAGTTTAATTAGCGACAATGTTGGCCTCATAGTTAAGCTTCCTGTAAATGGTCGGTGTATTCTTAAAAGATTTAAATCAAATTGTGGCAAAAAATTATTAAAACAATATGCAACGCTAACGTCGGAGGCTGTAGATTACAACTGAAGTAGGCGTGCCAATAAAATCAAAACATTTTATAACTGGGAAGCAAAGACGAGTTTGGAAAGTCTAAATAATTGAATACATCAATTAATATTTGGGAGAGTTCACAAATATATAAAAAAGCACATGTTGATAACTTTCACAGAGTACACCTGTCTGAAAATACATTATTTATTTATTGCATGTGTTTACAAATAAAATTCCGCTAATTAAAGACCCGCTTCCTAGTCTATAAAGTTTCCAGCCACATTGTAAATTTAAAAGGATCCATAAGCCGAAGCTCAACAGGAGAACCAAGTAAATTTGAGTAGGCAACAACAACCAAAACAAGTAAGACTAAGTTTATGCAAAGAAAACCTATTAGTTGCGTGCTATATGAAACCGTCAAGCCAAAGTAACTAAAACTATAAATTTCAATAGAGCGCACTAAGCAAAGTTTGGGATAAACAGTGAAAATAGCTTAAACTGCTGCCAGGGTACACACAACTCTATAAAGGATGGCAGGACTATAGCCATTTGTGCTGCATATTTGCAGGCAAACAAACTAAAGTCATCAACGACCCGTTTGATGCAGGGTGTGCGGGGCGGTGGGGTGGGGTTTATCATCATTTTGGAAACCTCTTGGTAAATAATTTGATAAATCAACACTGACATTCAAACGACGCGTCTCTCACCCTCTCTGTATGTCTACTCAAGACGACGATTTGCGCCAAAAAGTATGCTGCAAATTGCGCCCGAGTTGTTGCTGTTGGCCTTGAAAATTTGACGCTAAAGTCAGATTTGGAAAAACATACTTTTGCCATTTTCGAAAATCACACTTAGACGCTTGTTGCTATTTCTCGTTGCTGTTGTTGTTGTTATTGATGTTGTCCTTGCAGTCGCCTTTTTGTTGCTTGTGTATTTTGTTGCTACTTGAGCATTGAAGTAGATGAAAGGCTTTTGCCATTGCCAGTGCGTAGACCTGAGTATTAGGGTTGAGTGCGGGTCGGCGGGAGTGTGGGCGGGGAAGCTTGTTGTTTATTTATCGCAGCGTGTGCGGCTTTTTTACTCTAAGCCCGTGTAGCTTCCCAGCTGAAGTATGTTTGCCAATTGAAATGCTAGACAAAGTATCTATAGACCCTCACAATAATGATGTTGATGTCTGTGCGCCAGATAGATAGACAGGGCTTACACATATATAGACCACACTATCGAAAAGTCGGGTGCACTTTAAGCATGGTTTATTTTGTGAGTTAAAGATGCCACGTTGCGCTTTTCGATTGTGGTTATTGTATTGCGTTAAATCGATTAAAATGCATTCATTATGTGTAGTTCAGCAAATTTCTTTTAGGCCAAATCGTTTTTCTTTTAAAATGAATCAAATTGAAATCAAAGCAGTTCCATTGGAATGAAAGTAAGTAAATTTTCAACTAAATGGGCTTGCTACTGAGATTTTCCCCACATGCAACACATTTTTTTTTACCTATTTTACAATTATCTAATAGAATTAATCACATATTTTAAAATTAATGTTGAATGTTAAGTTTTATTTTTTATTTAATTTACTTTATATTTTCCTGTGCCGACTGATATTATTCGACATTAAATAAATAACATATTTTTCCATTCTACTCAACTACTTAATTTTAAAATTTGCATTCGATGCCTCCAATTAATGTTCAACATATATAGTTAAACAGTGTTTATAACCGTTAAATTTGCTGATTTCGGCAAAATCGCAATAATTAAAGCATTTGTGACAACGGAATGATTGAACGAGTCAATATATTTTTGCATTCTGCAGCTTAAATGCGCATAAATGCCAAATGGAAATATTGAACAGCCGTAGCAACAACAACAACAACAACTACAACAACTATAACAACTACAACAACAACAGCAGCAAGAACGAGAGCTGTACAAAATTTACTTTGGTAGCTAACGAAAATTTTGTGCTGAGCGCGTGAAAATTAATTAAAATATTCCTGTTACTGCCAAACGCCGCCGGAGCATAACTGAATTTTAATTGAACGCAATCAATGCGAACTTATGGATTCCGTTCACCTCTCCCCCATACACACATATATATATATATATATATACATATATATATATCCCTTTCGGCCAGCCAAATGACATTTAAGCAGTTTGTCGGTCCTCTGAAGCTCTTTACAGTTGGTGTTAATTTGTCTGCGAGAAAATACTAAATGGAAAAATCAACTTTTCCTTTAGCTTCAATTCAATG
Source organism: Drosophila nr. perissopoda 5 BK-2023a (assembly GCA_035044105.1). Classification (NCBI taxonomy): domain Eukaryota; kingdom Metazoa; phylum Arthropoda; class Insecta; order Diptera; family Drosophilidae; genus Drosophila; species Drosophila nr. perissopoda 5 BK-2023a. The sequence goes on from JAWNMK010000122.1 coordinate 2,644,279, forward strand.
GGAATATATGTATGTCTGTAGGTAGGCGTCCAACAAAACGCGGTCCCAGATAACGGCAATGAAAGCGTAATTAAATTTTAGGAATTTCAACGGGGCATCAGCTTTGGAGCAAAGGAAATCGTTTTAGGGTGTCTAATGAATTTTCCATATTTCACAGAAACGTTGCAATTTCAGTAAAGGTGTTGTAGACACGATCTACTTATATGTATACATATACATATACTATTGCAAACATAGACTGACAGCACTTCATCAAGAGCATGGCCTTAGCAGAAGGAAGATTGTGCAAAGAGACTGGAGTCGTAGCTGCATGGATACAAAAGTTACACCGTCTTTTGCAAAATGAAACTGATAAGTATTTTTAAAAGATGAAAGATTTATAGCGATTTTATATACAGCATTTTTTTAACACCTCAGCAGATAAAAATTCCTTTACATTATTTTTTGGTTCATGTTGTCATTTTAGTTTACATGCATATTTCTTTCCAACCAAGCCACATGCTCCTTTTTGGCTTACCATATTTGCAGATATATTTGCATAATGGACATATCTTAACGAACAATTAATGCCAACCTTTTAGAGACACAAGCTAAGCATAACATTCGTTTATTTACAATAGGCTGGCGGACATAAACATACATATTTATATATATATATAATATAATATGTATATAATGTAAGTAAATAAATAAAAATGCATCCGTTTGGTCTGGAACAATATAATGCATGTAAATGCAATTAAATAGAATACACATACGCATTTCAGATTGTTGCAATCACATATATTTATTTGGATTTTAAAGCATAAAAATACATTTGGATATCAATGAGCTGCCACAAACAATGGCAAAGGAACGAAATGAAATAAATCGAGTAGAGAAAATCAGTGACAGGAAGAAACAATTTAAGCACGTTGGACAGGATAAGCCGTTGGTCGTATTAGTGTCTGTAACAATGCAGTAATGCACACGTACACACATACGTAGACACACTCACTGCAGTTTACACAGTTTGAAAGCGACATGGTCGTAGATTCTGCAAAAAGGATTTCAGAGCCAAACGAACCGAAAATTGTACACGTCGACGGCGAGGCATGATGAGGACGAGCAGGATGACAATGAGAATGGCGATATATTTTCTAATGCAATTGTTATTCAAGTAGCTGCAAGAGAGAGAGAGAGAGAGAGAGAGAGAGAGAGAGAGAGAGAAGGAGAGTGTGTATCTGTATCTTACGTTGCAACGTCTGCAATATGCCTGTCCCTCTCTCATTCTGTAACTTTGTATGTGTGTGTGTGTGTGCGAATGTGTGTAATTGATTTTATCGGTCATGTTAATTTTGATTAAATATGCAAATCGACGATACAAATTCGCATTTGCCACAGAACCACCACACACACGCACGCACACACACACACACTCACTCAATGCAAATCTCGAACGGGTGAGACGTGAATTACCTATGGAGGAGTTCACCACGTGCCTTGATCGTCGCCATCGCCACCCAGCCACCCACTGACAGTTATTATGTTACGGTATTATCTCGTTATTTATGCAGCAGATGACAAATGCAATTTGTTGTTTGCACACGGGAGCTGCACTGGCACTGGCAATAGGCAACGAGGCAACGAGGACGGACAGCGACTGGCAGCCAAAAATGGATGCAAGGACATGATAATTTCCAATCATTTGAATAATCTCATCCTGGCAGCACACTCCGTGTCCGTTCCATGACCGTGTCTGTGTCCACCGTGTGCTGTGAAAATATTAGCTTAAGAAAATGTCTAACGAGCTCTACGTGCTGCGGCATGCGAAAGTGTCCTCCGCCCTGCTGCGGTTGTCGCCTGTGGGCGGCCTTTTTCGGTGGCATGAGGTGGGCGTGGTCTATTTAGCTGCAGTGCCAGTTCGGGTTGACTTTACTGCGGTTTTTGGGTATTGATTAAAACTTTGGCATTTTGCGTTTTGGTCAATGCAAACGATTGGCATGAGATGCATTGGTAATTAGCAATCATACTCATTGTCGAGGTCTAATTTAGACATGGTTTCTTCAGAGCATTGAATATATCTGTGGTGTTAACACTCCCCTTCCAAAAAAAAAAAAAATAAATTAATAAAAAAAACAGAGACCTAGCAAGAACTACATTGTCGTCGTACTTACAGTACGGTTTCTTATCATAAGCTGTTTACCAATGTTCAAATTCCTAATCATAAATCGAATCACTTGTTTAAAGTGGCACACACACACACACACACGGAAAAACACCCATACCTCTGGCGACAACATTCTATGTACTTAGGCGAAGTTCGATATTTCTTATCAGACCTCTAAATAAAAGTTATTTTTTAACAACGAATGCATATAATAAAATGAAAAACTCTATATAAATGTGGTCCGCCACGTACAGTCTCAAGCAAGTGAACAAAGATTTGATTCTTTCGAAATAGTAGTAGTTATGCCTAGGACTGTGGGTAAATTTCTGGGTCAGGACTGTAAGATAGAGTCTAAAGTTGATTGATGAACTAACTTTGATTATGGATAGCTGAAATATGATAAAGAAATATAATCGTAGTTTTTTAAATCAACTTTCTTTGATTGATTGCGTAGGTAAGGGACCATGCCAGCAAAATTCACCCCTTTTAGAGTTAATAAAGATTCTAAAAATTCCACTTTAAATATGGGTTATTTACGGATACGACATTCTTTAAAAATATGACCTGCTTGATAGTATATTCGCCCCTCACAACAAAGAACTCAACTGCTTTTCATGCAGGACTAGAAACAGAGTCATAGGACACATCTAATTGCCGTAGAGCTTGACAAATGATGTTGGCTATGTGACTGTAGGTTGCAGGTTGCAGGTTGCTCCCTTTTTGATGGCGGCTGGAAAATGTTGCAATTGTTGCCTACAGCTACAAACGGCATCCAACCAAAACCCTTCATCCCACAACTGACAAAATAGACAGACAGTCGAAACGACTGCAAAAGACTGCCCCGGACTGCGCTTGCTTGTACGTGTGTGTGTGAGTGAGTGTGTGTGTGGGTGTGTGTGAATGGGTGTGTCGCCGAGTGTGTGAATGGTGTCATTAAACGATTTTTCATTGCAAGCTGCCGCAGGTGAAATGCGACTAGGCTGAGCTCCATCCACGTGGTGTACAGCTCTGTTAACTTTTAGCGGTCTTCGACCCTGTGGCCTAAAGCAGCGGATGTACTTTAAACTGCTGCTATTGCAATTGAATATTTTTCCATTCGCCTTGAGAATTTGAGTCCGGACATTGAAAATCATAAAATCGTGTGTGCATTGGTGGGCAAGAGCGGAAATTACAGTTTCTTTATCAATGAATTTTCACCCATTTTCTTGATGAATAGTTTCCTGGGATTTCGATGCCTGCATGTCTTCACTCCATATTCGATGCGTTCCATCCAAGTAACTTAAATAATCCGAGGCGCAATCAAGTCCCCTCTGCGATTGCAGAATGACATTTGTGCATTCATTATGCAATCGCAACACGTAGTTTTAATCAATTGTACGTGCGAATATTTTTCCTGGATGGTGCCCCCAAAAGGATTCTTGGAACGTAGGCCCAACCCAGTTGCTTGTCATTTGTGTAATTTAATTAAATTCTTAGAATTGTAAATGAAACGCTTTGCATTATTGATTACTCATTGCCAGTTTCAAAACTTACAAACCGGACAGGTCTTCGCTTTGACATATTGCAAATATATTTCCATAGTCTAACATGAAATATGATGAAAGCCACCTTTACGATTAGAGTCTATATCGATTAGGCGCCACATTTTAAAATGTCATAAACAAAAAAGCGGGGAGTGAAAAGCCGACAAGTTATGTATAGATTATTTCTGCAGCCAGTCACGCTTTCTGGAAACTTGTATCTAATTTTAACAAGTGATTCACACTTACTGGCTTGTTATCAACATTTTCTAATACAAGTTTAGGTCACTACGAGAATTGAATGGACTCAATTGTATGAGCTCAATAAAGCCTCGTTCCAAATAACAGGGATAGCAGGTGCCCGAGAAGGAATTACCAAAGAAGACCTATCGATAAGTTCAACTACAATGAGTTTATAGTCGAACTTTTCGTTTGCTTTCAGTTAGCAGGCATATAAAATCTTTAAGTAATAAATATCAATATGTATTTATATATATGCCTTGCTGCAAGATAAGATATGTCTCGCATTCTTTTCGAATGCGAAGAACAAATTGAAAGTTTATTCGCTTAAATTTTGTTAACCATGAGGCGCTGATGTGTTATGTAATCAAAGTATGTTAGTTTGGTTAGTTTAGCGTTGCCAGCGGAAATCGATAAGCCAAGAAATTTAGGTTAATGTTTCCAGATGCTATGCATGCAATACGTGTGATTTTTTCTATGAAATGACGACCACAGTTATTTGGAAAAAATATTAAAAAGTGAAGAGTAAATTTACAAGTACATTTTCAATCACCCTTGGTAATCGAGTGTATCAATATATTTTCATCTGTTGACCAATCATGTTTATTAATATAAATCCTAGATAATGAAGTTATTTATGAAAGTATTGTGTGCCGCTTTAAGTCATGTGTTTATTTTTTATGTGTTATTATGGAGCACGAAAGCTTATCGTCTAAAGCATTCTTACTTATACGTATATCTTATAAGATTCAACTAATTTACTTCGATTCCTGCTAGTCGACGGAAAGCAATGAATTTTGATTGATCTAATTGATAAGTTATTCCTCCTTCGACACACAATGTCGTCGTTGGAATTGAGTTCGTTCAATTTCGATTATTAATTTCTAATTTACAATATTTGATTATCCCATGAGCTAAATTTTCCGATATTGCTGCTGGCTCCCTGAATTCTTCACCTGATTGTCATTTATCACAGTTAATTTCTATATCTTATCTGACTCAATGTGCTGGTAACTGCCGCAGTAGAAGCATTTATTGATACCAAGCCCGAAAAATGTATGCATGGCCAGAGTACATAGTATGTATGTATAAACCATGTTGTGTATATGGTTTGCTTTTGGGGTTTCTTATCGACGACGCGCCAACGACACGTTTGACGACCTTTTACACAATTTCTGTTTGTTGTTTGCTCGTTCTGTTTGTTTAGTTTCGTCGATGTAGTCTTCAGATCGGTGGGTTAAACTGGACATTGGCTGAACAGGCATTCTGATAGATAGTCTGTGAAGAGATCACCATTTAATAAATTTAATTTTGTATGAATACCTGTCCGCTTGATGTGTCATATTTATTTGGAGCATAGGCTTTATTCACTTGCCTGTGTTTATCCATGGCACATTCGGCATGAACTCGTCATATACGTGCCCACATACATGTATGTATGCGATACGTTTCACACTATCGATAACAACGGCCAATCCAAATCCAGTTATCTACTTCACACACACACACACGTACACACACAAGATATTGCTGGAGTAGAAGGTAAAGTAAATAAAAAACTGTCGTCAGATAAGGCATATCATATAAAAAGCGATATCTATGAAAATATGCCATTATTTCGTTATTGAACTCCGAAGTGCTCAGTTCTCCTGTTATGTATTCCCTTTCGTGAAAGCATTTAAATGGAATATAGATATTTACCTGTGATTACAGCAAATGTGCTCGGATTAAAGTGTCGTCCGTTGTGTGATCGATTTTGTGAAAATGAACTTAAATATGTATCCATGTGTGTGCAGTTCTGATGGTCTTGGTTTTACTCTGATCGGTGTGGATTGGCAAGTAGAATAGCAGGCTTATCACATGTAACATTCGACATAGTGTGAGATTCTTCTATTCTACTTTCGACAAACACCAGCTAGCGTCGCATTCAGTCAAGTTTACCACGAACTCAGCCGAACCAAACGATAACCGCAGTAAGTTGACAATGAGATGACTTGAAAAATATTTTTCGTATATATAGCACATTGTGCGACGTATCTTATGTAAATAAAACGTAAAGTATTTATCTTTTTTTGCGGCAATCGCCTTCATATCAGTCAAACTGAGTGACTCATGCATTCTGTTTGATAATGATGGAAATGGGTATGGCTGGAATGCTAAAAAAAGGGGTTGATCGATTTTCGTGGGGATTGACAATATTACAGGTCTATTACAAATGCCATCAAAAAACTAGAGTATATATATTTTATATTTTATAAGCTTCAGTTTTAGATAGAATCCTTAAAACATATCACGATGGCTGAGTAGAAAGCCTCGTACTAACCTTATCTAAATGCCACATACCGTAAAAGAAACATGTGATGTTATTGATCTTATCGATCCATTGATTTGGGTTAGAAAAACACAAAAACCTGTTTACGTAAGTCTGCCTTGTGAAATCAATTCCCCGCCGAACAAAACAAAAAAAAAAAGATAAGAAGGGTGTTTTTTTTTCCGGTATTGCATATTGTTGGTTAACCTCGCATATATTTTATAGATCAATTTATAAGACCGCGATAAGGGGATCCACTTTTAATGCGCGTGTTGTTTATAAGTATTTGTTTTGTTAGTATCTTTAAAAAGTGGAATGATGATATAAGCGAATACTTATGTATGTCATTTTATTTATGACATACACTACTTTGTACTTCACACTCACGCCTTTACACATAAATCTAAGGCCCACGCACCACCATCAGCAAAGTATATCATGAGGACAGTTTAGTTAAGAGGGAGACCCTGTACGTATATTACAAATGCATAAGTGCCTATATATCCCCGTCATTTGTCTATCTGTCTGCTGTTGCTGCTGCTGCTGCTGCTGCTAGTGCTTGCTGCCTGCCATACTTCGCTTGACTCTGACTGACTCTGCCAGTCAACATAATGAAAATGCAATTAATTTTTTCCAGCAATTTCTTTTTTGCTCCCCCAAGTCAAAGCTGACACCGACTCAAACTCTTGACTCCCAGCTTTGACTGCGATCCCGATGCTGTTGCAATATTATGACTCCTGCTGTTTGCTCTGACAGCTAACGGGGCACGGCGCAAAAAAGAAAAAAAATAAAAAAAATCATCTGATGTTTATTGTGGAGCATTTTCTATGCGGCGCAACGATTGCAACAACGACAGCCGCCTGCTGCTTCTGCCCCCAACTCCCTTAAAGCTCCCGCTGCTGCTGCTGTTTCTGCCCAACCATTCGCATTAAATGAGGAAACCAATTATTCGCGCTTATAAAGATTTACCGCCACACACAGTTAGACAGATACAGGCAACAGTTCGAGCTGCAGATACAGCTACAGCTACAGCTACAGATACAGATACAGATGCTCGTGCAATCGTTTATATGCCTAGTTAGCAGGGTTGGCTTTGTTTCTATGTTGCCTGCTTTTGATGGTGGTTTCCCGCTGCAGGCGCACTGATTAAAGCTGGCAAATTCATCAGTCTGTAATAGGCTTGTGGGGTGCTTGGGGAGCTGGCTAGTGCTGCAGTTCCTCTATATTAAGGCGACTCACATTTGCAGCAGTTTACTTTATTTTCGAATTATTCGAGAAGAAGCTTTTTCTCAGTGTACGAAAACGGCACTTATACTAAATGTAACCACAATTTCCGATTGCCGAAAAACGTTTTCATTATAATTTTTGCACATTTTGGTGGTTCTATTGTTGTGCTCGCAATTGCCAGGCAGGCAATTTTTTCGCATTAGCGATCCTCACAATGCCTACTGGATGGGGCCTCACAGCAGACTCGTCTGCTTTTGGCATAACTTGTCATTTGTCTAGGACACCATGGCAGTTGGTCGAAATCAGAGAAAGAATTTGCGCTAAAATTACCTTTCATTTTGTCATCAAAAACCACTTGAATGGACGGCCAACGACTAAAAGCAAAAGGCAACAGTTGCCCAACTGTCCTGGGGTCCTGTCGTTAAGGGACTCGCCTGCCAGCCGCAGCAATTACAGACGGTAATGTCCAGCCCAGCCCTCACCTCCGCTCACCCTGTGCAGACAACGTCTTTACTTGTGCTTAAGGCTTTTTAGCCTTGGCATCCGGCTTTGGTTTTTTTGGCTTTTGCTTTTTTGCCTTTGTATTGCATTTCTTGAAACCGAAAGCGCATTGCCCGAAACACCCATTATCCATCACACAGCCCACTCAACCAGTCAGCCACCCAAACACGCAGACGCCCGGCAAAAGAAGCGTTAAATTAAAACGTAAATACCACTTAGCTGGCTATAAAGCAAGTGGCTAGCTCCGGCTGTAATCAGTTGGGTAATTAACCAGATGACGGCGTGCTGGAGCGAACAGGTGAGCCAGGCACCTTGAAATTGCTTAATTTGCTCCAAAAAATATATAATTTAAACAATGGGCACCCTTGCTGGGTGTCCTTATGCAATAGGAGTTTCAACCAAGCCAAGACGAGCTTGTAACTATTAATTTAACCCAGTCTTGTGGCAAACTTCAGCTGCCACTTGAACTATTCCTTATACGATCTGTCTCACTCCCAATCTAAAGCATCACAACTTCATTTCATGCTGTCGCGCTTATCGCACACCAAGTTTGTCGGCAACACTTCTCCACAAAATTGTATACGCCAAACTATAAATAAGTTTCTAAACGTTCATTTTGACAGTTTCATCTACACACAAAACGTGCACCAAAATAAAAAAAATAAAAATAAAAAATAGAAGCTATAGTCATCCCACAATCTCTTCTCTTATTTTGGGTTTCCTTCTTTTTTTTTTTTTGCTGTGGCGTCGTGTTGGAGTTCTCTTTATTTTTTTGGTACGTATCTGGTGTGTCTTTGGGAAAATTGCAACTGCTGCACATTGGCAAAAAATTCTAAACTGCAATAAATTCATCAAATGTGCAATGGAACATGCTGTAATGTCACACCCACCACACCACCGCAACGGCAGCCCCCCTGGGCACTTTTCGCAGTGGCGGTGACTGGCGGGGCAGGGGCAGCGAGGGGTTCAACCATCTGCATACTCCATTAAATGTGCGCTGCCCTGAATTGGGCGATATTTTGAAGGCAAATGTGCAATAAATTGTAAATGTTTGTGAAACACTGCACTGGGTAAGCGAGCAGGCAACAGTGTGGGGCGTGAACCGAGAGAGGGATTGGGTGAGGGAGTGGAACGATGGGCGGCAGCTGTTCCGTTCTAAATTTGTGACGCACCAACGAGCCGAGCCTCCCGTAAAACTTGTCCGCTGCACGCCTGTCAAGTTTTACAAGTGTTGTGCAGATTGTTTTTCGCCGGGGCTTAGCTGCGAAAAATGACGCGCTTGTTTTGGAGCTGCGATAACTGGACGAGCAATATGCAATTTACGAATACTAACACTTAAGAGCTCCATGAATGCCTAAATTCATTCCCATGCATGTTTTTGGCTGTGGTCCCTGCCGTAAGCCAGACTGCAAAAATGAGAGCGGGCAAAATTCTCATAATTATAAAATGAAACTGATTTCACAAATTTTGCCGACAAAACTTAATTTGTCAACTAAATTGTTAACTTACCTACGAATAATTATATAAGAATGTTTATATGCCTTAGAATTAATATTAAGATATAGTAAGTACCTAAGATTTGCAATAAACGAGATTTTTTATATGAAATCATACAATTTGTCATATTATTATTCCTTTGGAACCCAAATGATATAATTATTGAAGTTCAAGTTTTATGACTCATGATACTAAATGCATTTAAATTATTTTGTAATTTAGATGGAATAGTTGTTTATTTTTGTTATAGATTACTGTCACAATGGGCTTTTATGCATTTTATGTCAAACAACTGAAGGCTCATTAATGTTGCTGCGTGCAACAATAATGTGCAACGAAGCAGCAAATTTGAGCCCATCGTTTATTGGTTGCATTCAATTATGCAATTATTATATGACTTTCATGTAATGCAATTAAAAGTCAAAAGCGTTGGGTCATCCAACAGCCACGATTGCCTCGTTGTTCAAAATACTGCTGTATGTGCAGGTTCTCATTGCTCACACTTGCACTTTCACACACACACACACACATACACACGCACACTCAGTGCAATCAGCCAGGCGCGCGCTGTTGGCTGATAGGTGGTGCAGAGGTGGTGCACTTTCAATGGCTGAGTTTGTGGGACTCAAAAAAATGCCTAACGCAGCAGAAATGTTTGCAGACACACACGGATATACACACACATACACACACGCACACATATATATTTACACATATGGGAACGTAATTTAGCTATTAAATCGCATTTTTATTTGGCGCAACCAACGACTTCTGTTCTCCAGTCTTAGGGATAGCATATGCAACCCCTTCCGAAATTCACACCGGTGTCTGCCACTTGCTGTGGCCCATGTACCAAAAATTGTTTGTGGCAACAATTTTTGCAAACGCAACGGAAACGGAAAATGTTCTATTGGTCGGCCCACAAGTGCATTGCGAAAGACTTAAATGCAAATTGCGGCCATTTCATTTTGGCCAGTGTATGGAGTATGGAGTGGCACGAGTATTTCCCGCAACAGCTTGACACAGCGGAGCGTTAAATTAATCGTGGCAGCTGCCCAGGCTACGATTGAGAGCCAGGCAGGGAACGGATTCCGGAGCATATCATGGGTTGGCGCTGCATTTTTTTGCTTCCATTTTTGGGGTTGGGTTCTTTTTGGGGTTGTCCATGTGAGGGCTTTATGGCTGTGGAGGCAATTTTAACTCATTTTACTCAATGGTCAGTTCCTCTGGGTAACATCGCAGTTTAAATTATTAACTTAAGCAGTCATTAATGTTGGCCAAAACTTGCATCCATTTGGGAGACTTTTAATGGCTAATTAACGACTTGGAGCAGAGTACAAATATTTTGAGCTGCTATCCATTGCATAAATTGCTTTAAGTGTACAATAGCCATTCAAACCTAAGCATTGTACAAATATTTTGTTTAACTGCCTGCGGTTTTGATTGGCCGAAAATTTGCATAGGGCCGTTTCAAAATTGTTCAGGCTAAAGAACAATATCAACATTTAGCCTGGTCTTAATCAAAATGCCGAAATTCACAACAACACACCTAGTAATTGTTGTGTCACTGTAAGTTTTTGCTGTTGAATGTTTAATTTGGCTAATTGACTTACATATGAAAACTATAAGAGATATAGAGAAAGATGATGTTGTCGACCATCAAATACTCTAACAATTATAGAATAAAGTCTACAGCTATCCATGACGTTAAACAGAGGTAAGTGATGCAATTGTAATATATTTTTTAAACGAGTTGAAATTAAATTCAAGCACTATAAAAATAATTTTATTATCTTTGCTATGACAATGCTGGCAAATCAATTAGGTAGTTTAAGAAACCAAACCAGGAAACCCAAATGCAGAGCCTTGACTGTGTCCTGCATTGGCGCATTTTAATCGGAGAGTGCAACCACAGGCACAGACACTGACAATTAATATTCAAATTTATTAGCCACCTATGAACCGAGTGTGTGCATTATCAGCAGGCACTCAACAGACACACACACACACACACACCCTGCTGATGATGATGACAATGCAGGAGGCATGGCAAATGGAAAGAAGGGCAACGCTATATCCAGAACATGGCTGCCCATGTGGCACGCACTGAGGGGCACAGAGGGGTCAGGAGCGAAGAGGGGGGCACCAGAGTATAGGCGACAATCGCACGATGGGACCTGAGGGAAATATTTCAACGGCTGACTGTCCGGATTTCTGGTGCGAGAGCTGCTGGTCGTGTCACTGCGCTTAATTATTTGCATATGATTAGACTTAATGGTCGAGTGAGCTACTCTGACTGCGGGGTAATCACACGAGCCAGCATTGCTGCTGTGTAATTGTTAATGATGATTAGATTCAATTTAGGGCATCATTAGTTAGCTGACGCTGACGCTGACGCTGACGCTGATGCTACAGTTGCTGCCCAGTCTCCATTGTCTGTGCCCTCGCATCTCCAGTCACGAGTCTCCCTCACCTCTCTCCCTATATCTCTTTAAATTTATGCCAATGCCGCAACGTCAGCAGCCTCATTCGCTGAAAAGGGGGCAGCAGGAAGCAACAAAGGGGAGAGACAACTGGGGGGCGGGGTGGGGGACTGAAGTTGACCCAAGTGGCTTACGTGAACGCTGGACGCTGCTAAATTTGCAACGTGACCTGAGGCCGCTGTCGAGTCTGAGGTTAATTTCGCAAAATTGTCGAGTCAACGGGTAGAGCAGCCTGACGAATAGCATGGGATGTCATGGGATGGGCTGGGGCTGGGGTGGGCTGTTTGAATAGTTCAAAGTGTATGCAAATGTGAGGCATTGTGTGGTTTTACTTTTGCCGGAAGAAGAAGTGCCCGCAAAATGGGAAGGAAGCACAAGTCCACGCTGGGTCATCTTGTAGTTGTCTGGCCTGCCATTGTGCGATTTTAATCACCCTGAAAGCATCGACGAAAAAGTCAACTAATCGCTGCTAGTTGTTCATGCTAATTGGACTGAGTGGGCGTGGTCGAAGCTGAAGAGACCTCAAGAGGCGCAATTACAATAATTGAGCGTCATCTCTCTCCAAGCTCCTTGTAGCAGCCAATTTAGAGTGCCAAATTATTAAAGATGTATTACTTGCAAGTACAACATTTGAAAACTGTTGCCTAAGAAATCATAAAAGTAATTTAATTATTTGTACAACTTGGAGATATCCCAGTTCTTAACATATTTTTAATTAAGAGCTTAAATTATTCTACGCGCAACTTTTAGTCAAGTGAAGACAAAAAAAAAAAACAAGTTTAAATTAACTGCTTGGTCTAGTGCCAGGCCGAGACTGCTCCATTTGGCCAACGCTGCTGGCAATATGCCTCAGTTTCAGTTTATTAACGCAAATTTATTACAATTAGCGCTGGCGAATTGCAGCATCAAGTAGGGTCCAGCCAAAAAAAAATTAAATAAGTTTTGGAGGATGAAAAGTTTATAATTTAAGCAGAGCTTATTATCAGCTGCGTGCACAGCTACAAATAGGTGTGGAAGTTATTAAAAAAGTTCTGCTAACCGATTAGCAATGCAAAGTTATGCGCGCATTTAATTGAATTTATTGCTTGCACAAACCAAAAAAAATTATTAAAAAAAAAAAATATAAACTTAAGTAACCGTTAGTTACTGCTAGCAAATACAGTAGTGTTTGTAGAAATATTCGCTGTCATCATGCTCAAAATGCAGCTGCCAGAGCACCTTTCAAGAAAAGAAATTGCTGCTGCTCGGAAAACACTAACCATTCAGCCATGAAATTAACAACGCTCTCGAAAATATTGCAAAATGCAAAAATATTGCTCAGGCTTTCAGCCAGTCTCACGTTGTCGCAGCCAGCAAGGACATTTTCAGTTACTTTTCGGTCGGGCCACATGCATAGAAAGGAGGCGAGGCGGGGCGAGGAGCAACAAAGTCTATAGGTATTTAAATGAAAATTATATGCACTTTGGCTCAACTTAAGTGCAGCGCCTCAAAGATTTATGGTTATTGTGTGTTTGACTAAAGCTCCGTCGATGAATTGGAAAATATGTGCAGATAGGATTGAGCTGTGAGGCGGCGATGGCACTGAGGTTGGGCTCGCAACTGCAACTGGCAATGATAATGTTCTTCAGAGGCATCTGTGGCAATATGAGATTGCTTATACCGATTACTCTACACAGCTAGACCAATTAAAATCTATTCGCAGTGCAATGCAATCAACTTGAAGTAATTTCAAAATCACATTTCATACACTCTATATACAATACAGCAATTTTTGCCGGCAATCCTGCCCACCTCTGTGTCAATTGTGTGGCTGACTGGCAGAAAAATGAACTTGTTGGGGCCAACAACAACGACAACAACAATAACACACAAAAAGGCCATTTTGGATTATTTCTGCTTATCAGCAGAGGGTATTATTATTTTGTAGTGAGGTGCGTTGAGCATTGAAGGAGACGTCTTCGAACCCATAATGCTTATCACACTTGATCAGCATCAATAGCCGAGTTGATATGGATACTTTTCAGATGATTTTAAATATAATTGTAATGTGTTTGTTTTGCAGAATCGACTGTCATAAGAAATATCTTGCAACAGAAGAGTTTTTTTCAATTATAAATATATATATAGATGAAACACTCATCTGTTTAAAGGGTTATTTTTTGCATATATCAGAAAAATCAGATTATTTATTTTCCCAGGAACAATTAGTTTCCTTCAAATGATTATTCAATTTAGATACGAGCAGATGTGTAAGAGTATCGACGTGTCTAAGACACGTTTCATTTCATTTTTTTCCAGTTTTTTTTTTGTGGATTCTCAAGTGCTTTTCATGGCAAATGGAAAATTCGTATTGCTGTGGTGTGTGTTAGTGTGTGTGCGGGAATGTGTGTGTGTAACGAAAGCAGCTGCACTTGAGTTCACTTTATGCCAACATATGCGCAAAAATTGACCACAACTTAGCCTCCATCCATACACCAACTCTGTGTATAATAAACTTAAGATTGCTGCCAACAAATTTTGAGTAAGGGGCAAAATGAGTTGCAAGATTAGCGATTGATAGTGCTATGTGTAGTGAATGGCCAATAAGCAATTGTTCGAGCGGCGCTTTCGTGTATTGAAATGATTATGGAATTAAACTCTTTGCTCTTCTTTCAATCAATACTTTAATGCAAGAGCACTTTATGCCTGCGATTGCTGTAATTTAAGCCACGCAATGCGAAAGGCGTTTGGGAACTTGAACAGCTGGCGAAAAAAACTTGTCTCTTCAAATCGAATTAAGTTCAATTACATTTTCTGGGTTCTTTGCTGAGCTCTACCCAGTCGGGGACTAAACTGCTGATGACGAGCTGCTGCTGCTGCTGTTTCCGGTTTTATTTTCCTTTTATTTTTCGGTGGAAATGGAAATGAACTCACCCAAAAAGAGGACATGTTGCGAGCAAAACAGACAACTCACACACACAAAAACACCCACACACATATCGATGTGTGTAGAATAGGGTGCTTGTGCAAAAAAGGTGAGCCAAAGTGTGAAAACATTTTTGATTCATTAAAAATTTAAAAAGTTCAAAGTGTTTTCAGACGAACTCTCTATGCAAATGGGGCTGCCAGTTCGTTTTTTCCCAAACAGCAGAAACATTTGCAACTGCATACCTTGAGGCATGGTTCATCATGCCGCATGTGCCACATTTCGCTTTTGCTGTGTTTTAAAGTTGTAAATAAAAAGTTGTTAGGAGTCATTAAAAAGAATGCTGTTCGACTTGAGTTAAGCTCAACTAATCATAGTGCAGAAGCCAAAATCCTGTTAAGGCCATAGCTCGAAGTCAAAGCCACCACAAAACTGGCAATTCAACGACCACTGAACTAGACAGTACCAAGAAGGAGCCCAGCACCCAGCGCCAGCTTGTGTGGCGGGCACTTGTCACGCAAATGTGACCGGATATTGTTTGGCATGAAATGCGCTCAAAAAGGATTTCGAGGGTAAAATTATTAAAACGTTGCTTTTCATTTGTGGCCAAGTACTCACCGGAATCCCATGCAAAGGCGAAGACAGCACCCAAGACGGGATAGCTTCTGGGAATGGGAATTCGGGTTTGGGACAGGATACTTGGCTTTGATCTGCTGTCGAGATTTTCGGCTTGCCTTCAAACGAAGTGCAGCCGAGCGGCAATAAGCGCACCTGCGTACATCTAGACGATGGACTATGTTCCGGCTCCTGTCGTCCCACCATCTTGTCGTGCTCGATGGGCGTGTAAGCATCGAGTGAGCGAATGAATGAATGGGCGTTGTCACACTCACAGCTCACAGCTATGAGCTTACAGCTCACAGCTTGCAGCTTGTGTCCTGGAGATGTCCTTTTTTGGGTGCTGAGTGCTGCCGTCGAATGCACTGAGGCATGTGACAAAACGATAAACACATTGCGGGCGTACCCTGCACAGCCTGCATTGTAATCACTTTGACATTTATGCATATCAAGCAAAAGCCGAAGCGACACTGTGCTCATCCTCGATGATGATGCCATCATCATCATCATCATCATCTCATCATCATCATCGAGGATGAGCACGAAGACAAGAAGTCTCCTGGCCTCCTGCTTCACGCTCATTCAAATGTAACATTTTTAATGATGTCCAAATACAATATATATGTTATACATATATATATATATATATATATAATGTATACATTTTGCCAAAGCTGCTCTCAGTTTCTTTCTTATTTTTATGCTGGTCTGAGTTCCATTTTATTTGAAATGCAAATGAAGTAAATACGCATTTATAAATATCTGTGAAAATAAAAAAATACTTCAAAGCTTTATTAAATTCGTAAGCGTTTGTTTAGTCAGTAAAAGTTTTTAATATCTGCGAAAAGAGCGATTAAAAAATGGAATAGATATTTGCAAATCGGTGTTTCATAAATTCTAAGCCAGTGAGTTTGAATTTGAATCTGAATTTGTCCAATTAAATTCATGAATTTATTCGCTCTACTTGACAATATCAGCTTCTATTCCCATCGAGCAAGAATCTCAATACCATTGCTGCTGTTGGACGAGACTCCATTTACCAACAACAAACATTTGCCGCTAACGCCCTCTGACAGCGACCGTGTCTAACATAATAAAAGGGCGCTAAAAACAATGTAATGAAATAATTTCCATTGTTAAAATGATAACAATATATCAAGCAGACACTGCCACCAACACAAACTCCAGCTAAAATGACATTAACAATGCTGCCGGCAACAGCAGCACCAACAGCAACAACAACTGCCACAAAAGTAACGTTCAGCGATGTTGGTTGCGGCGGGCTTGACAGTTTTACATTACTTGAGTTGGGGGTGGAGTTTGAGCAGTGCGTACACTCACAAAAAACGTGACATAGAAACTAAAAATTTAAATTTAATTTCTAGAATAATTTATAAATTTACGGAATATTTATATTAAAAGTTTAATTTGCTATTTCAGCACAAGCAAGACGAGAACATAGTAATCTTTTCTCTAAGTGTCTTGCTGGAGTAAAAGGCTTGTCTGCGTATGCTGAGAGTTTGTCTGAAGCACATGTTGGTTGTGCCAGAAAACCAATTTGTTATGCGCTGTACAATTTAACGGCTTCTGATTCGTTCAAATTGGGCGCGCTGCACTTGCAAAGCTGCAGCGCATTGTGGAGCGTCACTAATTGCGACTCTCACAATGCCAAACACGTGGAGCTTCCTTGGCTTTTTATTGCAAAACTTTTGCACTCAGCTCTAGTCAAGAGTTAAGCTCAAGACCATTTGTACTGTTGTCCAAACTCATTTGGCCATGTTAATTCATTAATACAGCCTTGACCCACGCCCAGTCCTGCGTTCGCCCACTAAAAACCCACCGCCCACTGACCGCGGTCTGTCTTAGCAGGCAAGCTAATTGCCATTTTCATGGGGTTTTACAATCGCAGCGAAGTAGAAAAGCGGCCATCAAATGAAAGTTAAATTTCTCTGTTACGTATGTATAATCCGTATAGGGGTTGTGGCCGGCTATAGAAAAACAATTCTCCGGCGCATTGCTGCCGTAATTAGGCTCGATGCTTTGTGCTTTTGAAAATCGAGAGCTAACCGAACACACAGAGCTCAACTTCAGTTTATTTTATTTACCACCATCTACGTTCTTTACTGTCTTTGCTAACGAATACAGTGGGCAAAACACAAGTTTAGTTTAAACTAAGCTCAATCTACAATTCTTATATATTGCTTTCTTGGACCCTGCACTTTACAATCAATTCTTAATAGTTTCCTAGCTTTTACAGACAGATATTATTATTACTTGTCTCTTGCATAAATTGATTAATTAAAAAAAGAAGTTTTTATAAAATGCGTGAGCAGTGTTGGGCTTATTATCAATAACTTTTAAATTATTTAAAGAATTTAAGCTTATGCAACCTTTTAGGATCCAATTGCCAAAGATTGTGTAATCGTATAAGTAACTTACTTTTGTAGTGCTGCAAGAATATAATAACTATTTTTCCATACTGTTTAAGTATGTTCTCGGCAATAGCCAATAACAATTCCGTTTATTGCCCACTGTGCGGCCTTTGATTTTGTGCTGATTTTAGCGATTCTGTAATTGGAAAATCGCAGCGTATATAAAATGAAATCAATCAAGTGTACCAATGTGCACTATTGCGGACTGTGCTTGGTTTTAGATACGACTGCGAGGGTTGGCCTATGCCATTGGTATGCTCAACGCCATTTTGTCTAGCTGTTGAAATTAAGAGAAAAAGAAAAGTTTTCTTTTTTTTGTTCGGTTCTTTATCTCTGGCCTCCGTTGATTTCCTATCACTCTGCTTTTTTCTGTTGTTAGTTGCAACTAAGGGCGCTGGCGTTGGCGTTAAATTAATTTGGACGCTTTGTTCTTTACTGCCACATATAGCGCCCCACACAGACACATCCACACAGTTACACACATCCACAATCCAGCCACACACATAGATGTATGTATTTTCTTGGACAGTGCCGAACTGGTATAAATATTAATGAACTGCCTTTCTCATTTATTTTGCATAGTTTCACAGATTCGAACAGTTTGAATAGAAGTTGCAGCAGTTTGCAATTTGGCTCTACAAAATTGTAATTGGCAGGGAGTAATTGTACATCTTCGTGGACAATGTGAAAACTACGTAAGTGCTTCTTACATTAGTTATAAGTTTTTGATTGTGAGTAATTGCTAGTTGTCACTTATTTCACTTATTTAACAATAATACATAATATTATATACTTACCATTATACTTTAATTTTATATATGTATCTCCCAAACAGGTCTGCTCAATTTACTTTATTCACAGTCATTCAGCTCTTCCTCTTCAAGCTGCTGACCGCAACATTGATATCGATATCATATGTTAATTACACAGTTGCATGTTATGTTACAGATGTTATGTTACAGTCTTAATACTACGTCATTTTTCTCAACTAAAGAGTCTACCGAATTATCGACAAAAACAAACCAAACTGCTTGCAGCTGATGTTTCTTTTACATTGAGGAAAACAGCAAGCAAACAACTTTGTCAGACTTACGCATTTTTAATGAAAACAAACTGATAACAATAAAACAGGGCCAAAAAACAGCTGACGATGGCTGCAAGTTGCCCATACCAAAAAACACGACTCGTTGTCTGTAAATTGAAAGCGAAATGTAAGCTCATTTTAATAAAACATATGCGACACCAGCACACACTCACACACTCACACACACGCACACACTCTAACTGCAGCCGCATTGCTTGCCAATAATTCTTGCACTATCTTAAGAGACCCCATGAAAGAAGTGCAGACAAAGCCGCAGTCGCTGTGCCTGAGTTATTTGGGGCCCAGGGCAAAGGGTTCTCCTCGCCCACATGCAGAACGTATGCGCGAGCGTACAGCAAGTGTGTGTCCGCAAAGTACACACAAAATTTGCCAAAATGTGGAAATGTCAGAGAACACAGAGAAAGCAAAGAGTGTCCCGTTGTGTGTCTAAATATACATACATATGTATATGTATTTATGCATGTTGCCCGCTGTTAGGCGGGGCGAGCAGCGCTCGACCAAAAACATTTTGCGGCCAGGCCAGGCAACAATAAAATAAAATAACTTGACTAAAATGCGACAAGAAAATTGTATTACAACAATGGAAAGAGATTGCGGCGAAAAGTACAATAAAATGTCGCTAAATTAGACATGAAGACAACCGCAGCCGCAAGAGCAAAGGGAAAGAGATGGAAAGAGACAGCAGTTGCATGAAAATTGTATTGCGACCTCTTTCCCAATGAGTACAACTAGAGTTGAGTTTTCTTTTCAAGCACCAAGTGAAGCAGAGACAAGCGAATCGTCTAAAAACTATTATTTGTACTAGTTGGATACAATTGAAACTAGTTGAAGAAATAAGAGATACTTATAATTAATAAATCTAAAGAATATCGCTCGTAAGCAGAATTGCAATTTCAGCTTCAACTGAATAGCAATGATGAGCTCAATTGAAGGCTAAAGACACGTGCACGTGATTACAAAAGACATTTAACAAGACATTTGCGACAAAAATAATATGCAATAAGGGTAAGCAATGCGAATGCAACCCCCTGCGAAAAGCACAGCCCTGACAACCCTATTAGCTGACACTGTCCACAGCCCTTGAAAATTATGCGATTATCGTGCAATGATATTAAGGCGAGAGAGTGTAACCCACGCAAGCCGCTTAAATGTTTATCAAAGCTGTATTGGTCTAGGGCTCTTCCTGTACACAGAGTACACCCAAGCCCAGCCAAAGGCGACAAAAGCGTTGACGATGACTGCGACACAGGTCCAGACCCATAGACGATAGACAGACGGACAGACAGACAACGGCAGTCAGAAGACAGCAGACTTTACCCACTTCATGTGAAATAATTGCTAGGAATTTTCACGCGTATTTCCCGTTCCGTTCCCGTTTCCCTCCGGCCTGCGCTGAGGGCTAGTAAAACTTCTCAGATATTTTGAGCTCACCTGAGCGCAAAGCATTTTCACAGTTCGCTCGTTGCGATTTTAACAATTTTATTAAATTGAATTTATATCATTTACACGCTTGTCGACTTCAAGTCTGACACGACGACGCCTTCGCCATGCGCCTTTTAATTTCGCGCTAACGTTTTATGTGGCATTTTGCCGGCTTCCGGGCACGGATATACACGTACTCGGATTTTTTTCTAGGCATGCAGCGCTCTTTGGCAATTTTTGCTTTCATGATTATTGATGCGGGTAAAATTTAATTGGTCGGCTCGAGCCAAAAGTATCTGACTGTCGCTCTGCCCCTTTGACTCTCCTCGTCCTGTCTGTCTGCCTGACTCGCTGTCTGTCTGTCTGTCTGATTGGGTGGATGGAGTTTGAGGCTCAAAGGCTGGTAGACCTTTGTACTTTTGACTGCCTGCTTATTAGATCATATTTTTGCAGCTAACGAGTTGAAGTTGGCCCCAAGCACATTCAACTACTTGAACAGGCATTCACTGCATTGGGGTAACAGCAATTTTTGGCAATTTCTTTGGGGGAGTGCTAGATAAAAATCTCTAATTAGTTGAGAAAAATCTTAAAGTACATAAAATAAGTAATCATGTTTTATAATGTAACAGGCTATGAGTGTATAAAATATATTAATCCTGGCAGGTAGAAAAAAGTAAGGAAATCGAATGGAATTTCTGAGGAAACCAAAGCAAATCAAACTTTAAGTGAAATGCCATGCATGCCTATGCTAAAAATTTATTTAAATAAAAACTTTTCTTATTTCGCGCTAAGCGCAAAAAAAAGAGTAAGAACAACAACAGTTGTCAAACAAATAAGTAAAGGAAAACTTCGACGCCGATACAATTTCGTGAAATGTCGAAAACTGTGATTGCGTAGAACCCAAAACCGTGTACCGCTCGCCCCCCGTCTCTTTCTTAACCACCAGCCTGTTCACAAATCAGAACGAGAGGGAGAGGGACAGTGAGCAGAGAAAAGTCAGACAGTGAGAGCAACCAACTTTGAACAAAATGTAAATACTTTTTTGGGCAAATATTATCACAATTCCACGCGGCTGCTGCCAGATACACTAAATAAACCGTGGGGCAAGTAGCAGGAAGCGACGGAAATATCTACAATTGCAATCAGCAGCCTAAGAAGTGGCTGAGAAAGGGTATTTACCTATTGCTACAAAGTTTATTAAGCTGGGATTTCTACCGATTATTTTTAGATTTGTAAGAATTTGCTGCACTTTATCTGTAGATAAAACGTTGACTGATTAAGGCTAATACATTGTGCAAGGATGCGTTACGTTAATTTGCGTTGGTCAATTAGCCGACAATGCGTTGCATAATTAGCCAAAGCACCAAACACACAGCATGCATAAAAATTCATGGCCCAATATTGCGCATACGCCATGTGACGACGCTCGACAAAACTGCAATGTGATAAACTTGAAGTGTCAGTGCAATGACAGAGAACAACAACAACGACGACTACCCTGGCTGGCGGATGACGATGACCACATGGCCATATTGGCAAGGACAGACAGGACATTTTGAGAGGGCCATGGCAATGACTAGAACATATCCCCAGCATGGACAATCGATTACCATTTCGAAAACGGGCTGTGGATGCGGCTTGGATCCTCTGGTCCTTGGGCTGCCATATTGCGCCTGTCAGTTGGCAGCGTCGGGCCATATTAATCTGGTTAATGATGAAACTGAATCAGCGTTTTAAACGAGCCACTGCACAATGAAGTACGGGCCACTGAGGAGGGCGATGTCCTCCTGCTCGTATCGCATAGATGGTCGCGAGCCTTGCAAATAAATTAGCTGCGGCTTTGCCTCAGCCTTAACCACTGGCCATAAAGTTGGACGAGTTTCTCCTTTTTTTTTATATGTTTTGTCCCCCGTTAACTGAACTTTAACGTAACTCTTATATTGTTAGCCGACACATTATGGACGCAAAGGGTATGCATATTTTATGGCTTCAGAGTCCTTAGCGCCCTTTTTCCAAAAGCAAAATTTGTTGAATGGCTTCGGAATGTCATCAGTGTGTGTGCTTAATTGTGATTTATGCTTATGACGAGCTGATGATGCAGATATTATATCTCAATTCAGCGATAGCTCGCTCAATTCTATTTAATATATTTCCCTTTAATTTAGCTTTAAAGAAAACAGCTTGCTTACATATTTGGCAAGCAAAAAAAGTGTTGCCCTCTCGTTGGGCAGAAAAATTGCTCAATTATTGAAACGAATTTCACGCATTTAATTTTGTAAATTTAGCCAGGCATGACATGCACACGCCGTCTGGTCCACCCCCAATGGGCAGCGCCATGCAGCCTCCTTCTCCACGTCCCCAAATTCACATGCGGATGCAGGACAACGCCAAACGAGTGGCTCTGGCGGCTAACGGTACGTAACGTCATAATCACCCTGAAGCGCACGTAATTGGCCAATCAATTGTGTCATTGTTCGCATTTATAACGCGGCCTACGCTTGGGTCGCCGTGATTTATATGCGCTGATGGCATGGCGTACTGGACTATTGACTACACTTGCAAAAAAAAAATGGAACATATTAATCAATATGTTGCACAAATTTCTTAATTCCAATGTAAAAAGTACGGAGTTAGAGATTTCATATTCGTAGCAGTTAAAACTAAATAATATCTCTTATTTTACTTTATTCATCATGATTCAACTCTTCCTCATCACATCTTTGATGTCGATCGATATCGATATCATATGTTAAGTCCATAGAAAATTAATTAGTAAGTTGAGTTATAAACAAAATAAAGAATAATAATAATACACCATTTTTTTCTGCCTGTTTGGTGCCAAGTTCTAAGACGCTGTTTTTTTTCTGAGTGTACAGACTAGACTAAATGGTCGCAGTTGCAAGTGTTAGGCCTAACTGGCAGTAAGTAAAAGTAGGGAGTGAAAGGAGTGCAGTCGCTGCAGATCTTGTACAACAGAAGTTTATATGCAGTTGTGGGTTTGTTTCGTTTTTCGTTTCATGTGTTTTTTTTTATTTCGGCTGTAACTTTGTAACAAATGCACAAAACGAATGACAACTACGGTTTCCGGTGCGTGGGCAGGGACAGAAGACTGGTGGAAGGGGAATGGGCTACTGCAGGCAGCGCAGGCCGGCTGTCACATCGAAAAATTACATGCCTTGCGCAAAAGTTTTGCCTCTTCATTATTCTAACATCAAGTCGAGCTGGAGCGGCAAGTCGACACGAGTTGCGGTTTTGCAATTTTTCTTCGAGCTCCCCTGCCATGCCACATCCCCCGACCATCCCATCGCCTCATTCTCCGATGTGGTACCACATTTCAACATTTCAGCACAGTCAGACAAAGTGTGAAACGAATCAAAAAACTTCTTGGGGCGCCTCACATACCGCCTGAGTCTCGAGACTGCCAAGTCGGTCGTGCCAAAAAATTATACACTGCATTTTAATCACAATTCAAATCAACGAAATCATCGTCATTATTCCAACAGCAGCTGCCGCCTTCGAGTTGAAATGCGTCGCCTGTAGTATGTGGTAAAATGGAAAAACGCCACTTGAGCAAAAAACTTTTCGTCAGACCCAACGCCAAAGCCCATGTTGCTGTTGTTCCTCATTAACTTGCTCAGCGGCAGTTGGTTACAAGAAATGTGCACGAAACGGCATCGAGCGAGTTATTTTTCAAGTTGTTAAATTGTCAGATTTTTCTTACTTACGAGCATGCTAATATGAAGTCATTTCTTTAAAAGTACCCCGCAACTTAAATTATTCTTAAAGACAACGGAAACGTTGCCAAGGTATTTATAATTATGGTTCTTTATTACTCTCACATATTAGTTTGTAATTATGGGAAGCTGACATAATTAAGCTTTCCAACAATTTAAGAGAAATGTGTAGCAGTCAAATTCATATGTTACGTTCATAAGTGCATGTTATGTTACAGATGATATGTTGCAGTCGAAGTACTACGTCACTAGTGGCCTGCTACAAATGTTCTGTTGCACTTGTGAGTTTATTATAATAATACGAATTGTTTTTAAAATATCTGCACGAAAAAAATATTGAATTTGACTAGTTAAAATGTTCTCGTTTTTCATGCTTTGACAACGTTAATTGTCAAATAGTTTAAACATTTTTTTTTGACACCGAGATAGTTGGATAGTTGTACACCGCTTTGTACACACAGATGACTGTTTTGGTTTTTTAAATATATTTTCCCTGTTTTTGGCAACCACTTTTGTAGATTTGCATATTTGTTTACTGAAGCGTGCTTAACTTAAAAGCCCACAATAATTACTTCATATTCCTTATTGCATTGAAAGTATTTCGAGCGTAAACATTACAAACGAAATTGAGCAAGCAATTGGACATTTATTCGCGCCAAAAATGGCGTAAACATTTTTAATAGCCGTAAAATGCATGACTGCGAAATAAAATGTGCATAAATATTTGACTGAGAATACATTATTCGGATGCGAGAAAGCATATTTAATCACGAGAAAAACTTTACCTATTGAGAAAAAGTTACGTGATTCACAATTTGTATGATTTATTAACAGGATGCAGGGCATAGCATAGTTAGCATAGTTTGACACATTGCGATAAGAAGGAAAGGCAAATCGGAGCGAAGTAGAAAATGGAACTGTCAAATCCAAGCAAAATTCATTGACAGCTGCAATTTGAAAAAGTTTTTGG
This sequence comes from Drosophila nr. perissopoda 5 BK-2023a, assembly GCA_035044105.1. Lineage (NCBI taxonomy): Eukaryota > Metazoa > Arthropoda > Insecta > Diptera > Drosophilidae > Drosophila > Drosophila nr. perissopoda 5 BK-2023a. The sequence goes on from JAWNMK010000122.1 coordinate 2,669,390, forward strand.
ACTTTGCAATTTCTCGATCGTATCGTGCGGCAATTAGCATTTTGTGGCAATGTTGCACAATAATTTAACGAGAGCCACCCAGTGCCGCGCAGCGGGAGCAACCCGGACGAAGCCGCAAAAAAAAGGAAAAGAAAGGACACGATGCCTGCAATTGTGTGAAAAGCAGCAAAGACGATGAGGAGGAAAAAAAATTATTTGATTATCCTGCGGCCATGCGCTGTCACAATTTCGCAGACGGCCCGCCGAGCGTGTCCGTGTCCGTCTCCGTGTCTGCCCCGTCCCGAAGTTGCACAATTCCAGCTCTCGTCCTGTACGAAAAGTGCCACATCAGCAAAAGTCTGTTAACTTCCGGTTTATGGTTGCAGCAGCTTATGGAGTCATTTCCGCTGGCTCGACTTGCCCATTCATTCGGCTCAGCCAACCAGCTGGCGGTGCCCGCAGACCATTCTATTAAATCATCATTTCATTTTGTGTTCGCTTCTTCATTCTGGTCTCTTCTTTTCCTTTTTTTCGGTGCTTCCCTCGTGTAACTGGGACGCCGGACAGCTCACTGCGCTTGCGGTAATTTTTTCCAAGTGCTTCCTTAGATTTATAATTAAGATTTGGTTAGCAGCAATAGTGGCTCTCTCTTTTTTGAATTTATGTGCCGGCAAATGCTGCCTGACTGCGGCTTCTGTCCGACTATTCAAGTTGTCCCCATTGTCCGGCTGCTGCAGCCGCCCGTAAGAGCACAATTTATCATATTTCAAGCGGCCGTCCTTAACAAATTGCGGCTGGAGTGCACAAACTGCTGGATTCAACTTTAGCCGAGCAATTTAATTACGCTGATAGCTGCTTACCTGTAAAGAGCGAAGAGGCATGAAAATAGAAATAGTTCAACTAGGTTTTGTATGGTAGGAGCCAGAGGGAGGATTCTTAGATCTCTACAAATATATGATTATTTATATTCATGATTCGCATTTACAGATGAGTTGATCGAGTTCTGAATACAATTTGTGCAAAAAACGAGTTTTTTTGTATAATAATTGGAGTGATGATAAATGGGGGTCAAGTAGCTCTGATTTTCATATAATAGCTCTAATTGCGGTCCATTGATACTTGGATATCTTTCATCCAGAAATACTTATGTATTACTATATTTTTTAATTGCCAAATATACTTCATTAATAATGCAGGCCTTATTCAAGAATAGAGGTCACCTCCGCTTAGTATATCATTTAAACCCTAGTTGGCGATTCTTGGTAATCGAGCATTAACAACCAATCAATCGCATTTGTGCAGTTCATAGACTAATGATCTACACATGCGTCATATTAATATGATATTTTTCATCCAGCTGGTTAAACAAACAAATGTGCGAGTAATGATTTACCAGCTTATCAAGACAGATTACTCTCTCTCTCTCTCACTCTCTCTCTCTTTCTCTCTCTCAGCTGGAAATGTTTCTTATTATTTTATTATTCCATGCAACACAACCAATAGTTAGACGAAAGGTAAATCATCTAAGAGAGATCTACGATGGACGTGCGCACGGCTTTTACGAAGCTTGGGTTTAAAGGAATGCGTTAGTCCAGATAAAATGACCAGTAATATGTCGCTGAATCTTATTAGAGATCTAACAGTTGATGTCTAGTTAAAATTCAGCATTTTTCTAAAAGAGGCGAAGAATATTAGTCGAATACTGTTAGCCTACGATTTTAACTTATTGCAAAAGTTAGATGCACAACATCCTCAAATATTCAAATTTACCTGGAGGCTGTCCTATTAGAAAGGTATGTACAAAAGATTATGTTTCTACAGGGCAGTTATAATTGGATTAACCTGATACCCGATAAGCGCAACATCTCGGCTGTTGTTGATGCTTTATTTAATATGAGAGAGTGGAAAAACGATATGATTACAAATGTTTGTCGACATTAGTATGAATGCATGTTTGATATGCATATATCTATTGTCTACCTAATTTGTCGCATTTAAAGGCCATGAATCATTTATAGCCCACAGCTATCGCCTCAAATCAGATCGCTAACACAATTTCTCACTTCCAGTTGAGCAAATCGTTGCACGTGCACTTCGCATAAATAAATTAATGTGCCTCGACCTGGCTTGGGTTGAATTTGTGCCGCACGCGACACTCTTGCACTTTTGCAACTGGGCAAGGAAGATGGGACATGGACTCGGACTCCGACACCGACATCGACATGGAAGCGGACACGGACACGGACATCGACATGGACATGGACAAGAACATGGACACGCAATTGAATGGCGCACAAGTGCTGCAATTGGAATTGCCATTGCTTCTGGTTGTGTTTGGCTGCGATTTATGCGAGTGGCAAACTAAGCGCAAAATAATTTAAACACTGACAATAACAGTTGGCCCAAAGTATTTTCCCTCAACTCGACAACTCGACAAGTTTGCCCGGCTATCGACTCGACACGTTCGCACGCGCTCGCAGAGTACGCAACGTTTTCAGTCCACCCATTCCCATTCCCATTTCCCTTTTCCATCTCTCCTCTCCTTTGCTTTCCTTGTTTCTTGTTTCTGTTTCCTCCTCCTACTTTCCTTTTGCTATCATTGCACTTCCGCTGGAATCAAGGCAAAATCAAAGCGCAATTTCTTGTATTTTGTCGCCATCGACGAACGTCTGAAAGAACGAGCAGCGTCGCGCGGAGCAGATGCATTTGCCGAGTTTTTGGGGGCATCTGTGAGACAAATAATTGTGGGAGTGGCAACATGTACTCACGGAAATTGCCATCATTATACTCGTAGTTGTCGTGCTGTGTGTTAAATAACGTTTACCGTTTTCTTGGCGTGAAATTGATTTACAATAAGAAACTTTACAAATAAGTAACTAAATTGAGACGCATCGATTTCGCTTGAGCTGCAGCTATTTCTGCAATAGCTATAGCTTTATTAATGTTCTGATTGAGGAATTATCCCCATAGACCCTCTGGTTTAGCTGTGCATAACTGCTTCCATAACAAAGCTGATCGCTCGCTCTTCTGTTTTGGTCTTGTACTTGCCGTAAAATAAATCACTCTTTGTACGGTAATCTCCAGGATATAGAAACTGCTGCGTCATCTCCTTACCTATTTTCCAGTTGCGCAAATAATAATGCCCCACCTCCGTGGGACAATTTTGCATGAAGTTGCCATTTTTTAACATGCTCTTGTACCAGGTCTTGAACAAACCGTCCTTAATATTACTAATCGTGGAGCATATGTCGATGTTGAGGCTGAAGATAGTTTGATAGGACTTCGCATTGGCCACTCGCAATTGATAGTCGGCATGGATTTTAAACCCTCTCTGAATTGGCCGTTCCAAGTCCACATCGACGTTGAGCGTTTGATTTACAATGGAGACCGAAAAATTCTTGAAATATTTCGGATTGAACGTACAACTGACATTTTTAAACTCCACATAACGTTCCTGTGAAAGGATCAAATTTTTCAAAATGTTCTTACAATTGATGCCAAAACTTACCGCCTGACTTGGGTTAACATTCAGAATTAGCAGAAATTTAATTACAAGTAAGGCTGAGCAGCAAAAAATGCGCAACTGGATCATTTTGACATGTACAGCCACAAATTGCCAATGATGTAAGTCTGAAAATTGTTCAATTTATGCACTCATTAACTATTTAAGTCACCACAAAATCAACCAAGCGACACTTTAGTTATCTACATGTTTTACCTATTAACTGGAAATCGAGTCACCATCGCTCATCTACAGCTCATTATAAATATGTACCCCATAAATATGTACCCCATCATAGAAATTAGCAAAATCGATAAAGTAAATAATTGTGGAAGCAGTGTTGCTGAAAATATTCTAGTCATGAGTTCGAGATATAATTCGTAACGTTTCTGAATGAATATATTTCGATTAACGTACTTTTGTAAATATATTGTACCAAGCTCTATCCCACATAAATATTTCCATAGTTATATTTCAATTAAATATCAATCCGGACTTAGAGTCGCTATCTGCATAGAGCGATTAGGCTTAAAGTTAGTAGTAGGCAACTTAAATAAATAATACATCAATATATAAAATTTCTGTAAGCTTACAGAAATACATTTCAAATGCTACCAAAAGAGATCCTTGCTTGTCTTGTACCTTTAATATTATTGATGAGTCCATGAAACTGTAACAAATCAGAGTTAATTCAAAGATTGTTTCTATTTCCATTGAATACTATATCGTAACTTTGGTAACCTTCTGTCACCTTCCGGAAATATTCCATTTGCACCCAGGTAAGCTTGTAACTTCAGAACTAATAAAAAAGGTTTTCTAATGTTTATTTAAAGAGTTTCCATTTTTATTTAATTTCGATTTCCGACACACATTCAATTAAAAAATCTTTTTTTCTGCCTTTGTCCTTACTTTGAATCACATTAAATAACACTCGGTATATACCATTAAATAAAAATGATGGGACACGGAGATCAGAAATCTTATAGTCTCTTAGATAGTAATGATTTGGTTGAGCAGGACAATCCCTTGGAAAATTTCCATATTTATAAAATGCCGAGAACCATTCCTTGAACATGTTGCTCTTCTGAAGTTTTATCATACGACATATATCCAAAGAGTATTTATAAAAGCTATGATAAGATTTCGTATCCAAATTTGCTTTCAAAAAGTCCAAGTTTACGTTCATTCCCGGATATAATGCGGTGATTAAGTCCACGTCTACATTCAATTTACTACTATTCAACGTAGCAGAGAAGTTAGTTAAGTATTTCTGATTATATTTGTCACAGGTAGGAGATTTCAAAAAGCGGAATGTGGCCATCTAAAATATAATTTTGTCATTCAATATTATTGCGAATTATATTAGTTATCGTTTTTCCTATATTCACCATATTCACATACGGAATAAAGCATATTCCAACTATGACCAATTGGGACGGATTCATTTTGTGGTGTATTTTAATTGAATAAATTTTCTATAATGCAGAGTCCAATTTTCTGTATTTTTTTTATATAATGATAAAAACAGATAAAACACATCTGCGACAAATAATTTTGAATTCTTGTTTATTCATATGGAACTATTTTTAATTGATCAATTATCCGATTTTTTTGTTGGTATTTATTAATATTTATGTTGTAATAGGTCGCAAATGACGCAGTAATATGACTATCACATAATATCTGTAACATAACATGAAACATATGACATCGATATAGATAGATTTTAACTGCTACAGCATTTACAAATTTGTTAATGTCGAAATTCACCATACATTGAATTTCGGAGTCATTAATGCTTCCTTGGTCCTTACTTTGAATCATATTAAATGTACTGTGTGAATTAATACCAATCTTTTTATTTTAAGTTTTATTGATTTAACATTGCAAAAACAGTCATTTCCAACACAAATTCTTCCTGCCTTGTCTTGAACTTGCCATAAAAGAAGTAACCAGTCACACGGTAATTTCCTGCATGCAGATATTGAGGTACTAAATTTGGATCAAGCTTCCAGTTGAGCAGGTAATAATGTCCTTCAGCAACTGGGCATTTGTACAAGAAGTTTCCATGATCCAACATTGACTGAAACCAGGCTTTAAATATATTCTTTTTCACAGCAGTCACAACAGCGCAAGTGTCCATTGTGTGTGGAAAGACACGTTGGTAATTGTTTGCTTTGACTAAATTGATGGCCACATCGACGTGTGCATTGAAACCACGGTCAAAAGGTTTTTTGGTGTCCATATCAAAATTGACCATATTGTTGATGATAGTCAAGATGAAGTTGTCGAAGTCATTCGGATTATACCTAAACTTCCGTGTATAACAGGGATAGACTTTATTAAATAAAAATATACAATGTGATACCTGTGGAATTATAGAAAATACTCACGGAACTGCAGATGCATTTGCCGAGATTTTGGGGGCATCTGTGATACAAATAATTGTGGGGGTGGCAACATGTACTCACGGAAATTGCCATCATTATACTCGTAGTTGTTGTGCTGTGTGTGAAATAACGTTTACCGTTTTCTTGGCGTGAAATTGATTTACAATAAGAATCGATTTTACTTTGTTTTTTTATTTTTCATCAGTAACTAAATAGTGCGAAATAGGGACTGATTCATATATTTTTTCAGATCACGTATTCCTTTAAGCTAGCTATTTTCTGCCAGATTATAAGCCTTCTCCTTAGATTTGATAAGAGAATTCTACACCAGCGTTACAGCTAGAGTAATCCAACTTAAAATGTGCATTTATTAATTGTCAAGGTATGCACACCCACTCACGAAATTCACATAATTTGGAAACAGGTTAGGTATGTGTGCCAATAATTTGTCAGCCTCTTGAGTATTGTATTAAATTGAAGACTAAGCATATGTTGAACTGGCAGTTCAATTAGGTGTCGCAACAGCCAGTCGAACTAATTAAACAAAGCTTACCTGACTTTCACTCATTAGCAGAGTCATGTGGCAGCTGAGATGGCTGCAGGCACGATAAGCAGGAGTCATCCAGTACTATACATGCCATAATTATACCAGCGGGAATCAGATCAAATTGGAGAGAGCGCACACGCATGCATAGCCCAAGGCAAATTGCTCGAAAAATGGGCGAAAATTATGCCAGGGCCTTGGCCGGACCTACCGCTGGGCCAAGGCGAGAGGCCAGCGCAGGTGGGGCGGCAATTAGGAAGCGATAAAGTTAAAATTACACACGCAATTGAGACGAGGCGGAAGCACAGCACAAGTCAAATACAGTTAAAGAAACCGTTAGCAGCAGCTCCTTTTACTGCAGGCGACAGCTGCCAAGTGGGGAAGACACGAACGCTGATGGCATCGAGGACATTGTAGCTAAATTGAATGTTCCTTTTCGATTTATATTTTATTTTTGCTTCTTTTGCTTGCTTGACGGCAAGCGATAATCAATGACGTAGTGTGCCACATGTTGCAGCCTTGTACAGGATATTATTATTTCTCATGAGACTGCTGACTGCTGCATCAACGCTTGGATGAAAAATAATAAAGTACTACCCGTGATAAGTATATGTATGTACATGTACTAGCTGCAAGGTGACGATAGCAGAAAGTGTCAACATAAACGCATCGATTTCGCTTGAGCTGCAGCTATTGCAGATCTATAGCTTTATTAATGTTCTGATTGAGAAATTATCCCCATAGACCCTCTGGTTTAGTTGTGCATAACTGCTTCCATAACTAAGTTCAGCGCCTGCTCTTCGGATTTGGTCTTGTACTTGCCGTAAAAAAAATCAACCTTTGCACGGTAATCTCCAGGATATAGAAACTGATGCGTCATCGTCTTACCTATTTTCCAATTGCGCATATAATAATGCCCCACCTCCGCTGGACAATTTTGCATGAAGTTGCCATGTTTTGCCATGCTCTGGAACCAGGTCTTGAACAAACCGTCCTTAACATTACTAATCGCGGCGCATATGTCAAGGTTGAGGCTGAAGATAGTTTGATAGGACTTCGCATTGGCCATTCGCAATTGATAGTCGGCATGGAATTTAAACCCTCTCTGAATTGGCAGATTCAAGTCCATATCCAAGTTGAGCGTTTGATTTGCAATGTAGATTGAAAAATTCTTGAAATATTTCGGATTGAACGTAGAACTGGCATTCTTAAACTCCACATAACGTTCCTGTGAAAGGATCAAATTTTTCAAAATGTTCTTACAATTGATGCCCAAACTTACCGCCTGACTTGGGTTAACATTCAGAATTAGCAGAAATTTAATTACAAGTAAGGCTGAGCAGCTAAAAATGCGCAACTGGACCATTTTGACATGTACAGCCACAAATTGCCAATGATGTAAATCTGAAAATTGTTCAATTTATGCACTCATTAACTATTTAAGTCACCACAAAATCAACCAAGCGACACTTTAGTTATCTACATGTTTTACCTATTAACTGAATATCGAGTCACCATCGCTCATCTACAGCTCATTATAAATATGTACCCCATAAATATGTACCCCATCATAGAAATTAGCAAAATCGATAAAGTAAATAATTGTGGAAGCAGTGTTGCTGAAAATATTCTAGTCATGAGTTCGAGATATAATTTTTTTGGTAACGTTTCTGAATGAATATATTTCGATTAACGTACTTTTGTAAATATATTGTACCCAGCTCTATCCCACATAAATATTTCCATCGTTATATTTCAATTAAATATCAATCCGAACTTAGAGTCGCTATCTGCATAGAGCGATTAGGCTTAAAGTTAGTAGTAGGCAACTTAAATAAATATTACATAAATATATTAAATTTCGCATTTCAAATGCAACCAAAAGAGATCCTTGCTTGTCTTGTACCTTTAATATTATTTATGAGTTCTTGAAACTGTAGCAAATCAGATTCAATTCAAAGATTGTTTCTAATTCCATTGAATACTATATCGTAACTTTGGTAATCTTCTGTCACCTTCCAGAAATATTCCATTTGCACCCAGGTAAGCTTGTAACTTCAGAACTAATAAAAAAGGTGTTCTAATGTTTATTTTAAGAGTTTCCTTTTTTATTTAATTTCGATTTCCAACACACATTCCATTAAAAAATCTTTTTTTCTGCCTTTGTCCTTACTTTGAATCATATTAAACATTACGCGGTATATACCATTAAATAAAAATGAAGGGACACGGAGATCAGAAATCTTATAGCCTCTTAGATAGTAATGTTTTGGTTGAACAGGACAATCCCTTGGAAAATTTCCATATTTATAAAATGCCGAGAACCATTCCTTGAACAGGTTGCTCTTCTGAAGTTTTATCATACGACAGATATCCAAAGAGTGTTTATAAAAACTTTGATAAGATTTCGTATCCAAATTTGCTTTTAAAAAGTCCAAGTTTACGTTCATTCCCGGGTAAAATGCGGTGATTAAGTCCACGTCTACATTCACTTTACTACTATTCAACGCAGCAGAGAAGTTAGTTAAGTATTTCTGATTATATTTGTCACAGGTAGGAGATTTTAAATAGTGGAATGTGGCCACCTAAAATATAATTTTGTCATTCAATATTATTGCGAATTATATTAGTTATCGTTTTTCCTATATTCACCATATTCACATGCGGAATAAAGCATATTCCAACTATGACCAATTGGGACGGATTCATTTTGAGGTGTATTTTAATTGAATAAATTTTCTATAATGCAGATTCCAATTTTCTGTATTTTTTTTTTATATAATGACAGATAAAATACATCTGACACAAGTAATTTTGAATTCTTGTTTATTCATATGGAACTATTTTTAATTGATCAATTATCCGATTTTTTTTGTTGGTATTTATTTATATTCATGTTGTAATAGGTCGCAAATGACGCAGTAATATGACTATCACATAATATCTGTAACATAACATGAAACATATGACATCGATATAGATAGATTTTAGCTGCTACAGCATTTACAAATTTTTTAATGTCGAAATTCACCACACAATGAATTTCGGAGTCATTAATGCTCCCTTGGTCCTTACTTTGAATCATATTAAATGTACTGTGTGAATTAATACCAATCTTTTTATTTTAAGTTTTATTGATTTAACATTGCAAAAACAGTAATTTCCAACACAAATTCTTCCTGCCTTGTCTTGAACTTGCCATAAAAGAAGTAACCAGTCACACGGTAATTTCCTGCATGCAGATATTGAGGTACTAAATTTGGATCCAGCTTCCAGTTGAGCAGGTAATAATGTCCTTCAGCAACTGGGCATTTGTACAAGAAGTTTCCATGATCCAACATTGATTGGAACCAGGCTTTAAATATATTCTTTTTCACCGCAGTCACAACAGCGCAAGTGTCCATTGTGTGGGCAAAGACACGTCGGTAATTGTTTGCTTTGACCAAATTGACGGAGAAATCGACGTGTACATTGAAACCACGGTCAAAAGGCTTTTTGGTGTCCATATCCATATTGACCGTATTGTTGATGATAGTCAAGTTGAAGTTGTCGAAGTAATTCGGATTATACCTACACTTCCCAGAGTGTATAACAAGGGTAGACTTTAATAAAAATAAGCAATTCGTTTGCCATGTAATAATAGAAAATACTCACGGATTCTACGCAAGATAGCTTGCAGACCCAGAGCAAAAAAAGGGGTTTAAAGCCGTAAAAAAAATATTTGAACATTTCCATACTAACGATAACGTTCAAATGTCCATTGAAAATATATTTTTATATTCAATAATAATATTAGCAGGTAAGCTAATTTTAATTGAGTTTTGCAGAATGTAATAAACAAAAAATTAATGTATAATTATCATATGATTTTATTTTGAATCAAGCTTTGCTATGAAGCACAAAATATATACTCTGCTTGAATTAATTGTTTAATTAATAATCTAATACCAATAAGTAACATAAAAAATAGATTTTGGAAGTGTTTCTAATCTCAAAATTTGCGGAAGATATTAGATTTGGGGAATTATGGATAAGGTTCCCAGTAATCTGCCTTCCAAGTATGGTTGCTTTATCTTTTTTTGTTGCTAGAGACAGTGGCTTTTAGGAATATTGGGATTCTTAGTAATTGGTCTTCAAAGTTATGTTACTTTTGCTTCAAAATTACATGAGATACAGGCTTTGAGCATTTCGAGGCGGGTGTGCCAGGAGAAAAAGGCTTTAGCGTTTTTAGGGGCGGGATCCAAAATTGGGTTTTATGCATTTGGAAGGGTGTTACTATCAATATATCTTACAATTTTGGAGACTCTAGCTTTCGAATTGGGTGATATACATGGTTTTATCGATTTATACCATGTGGTATATACCATCCAATTTGTTTTGCGTCTATCTTCAAAGGCTACTAGTAATTGACTTTCAAAGTTTAGTGACTAAAGCTTAGAATTGTGCCCATCTTTAAATAAATAATACACCAATATATTAAATTTCTGTAAGCTTACAGAAATACATTTCAAATGCAACCAACAGAGCTCATTGCTTGCCTTGTACCTTTAATATTATTGATGAGTTCATGAAATTGTAACAAATCAGATTTAATTCAAAGATTGTTTCTAATCCCATTGTATATCTTCTGTCACCTTCGAGAAATATTCCATTTTCACCAAGGTAAGCTTGTAACTTCAGAACTAATAAAAAAGGTTTTCTAATGTTTATTTTAAAAGTTTTCTTTTTTATTTAATTTCGATTTCCAACACACATTCCATTAATAAATCTTTTTTTCTGCCTTTGTCTTTACTTTGAATCATATTGAATATTACGCGGTATATACCATCAAACACAATTGAAGGCACACGGAGATCAGAAATCTTATAGCCTCTTAGATAGTAATGATTTGGTTGAACAGGACAATCCCTTGGAAAATTTCCATATCTATACAATGCCGAGAACCATTCCTTGAACAGGTTGCTGTCCCGAACTTTTGCCAAACGACAATAATCCAAAGAGTATTTATAAAAACTTTGATACGATTTCGTATCCAAATTTGCTTTTAAAAAGTCCCAGTTAACGTTCATTCCCGGGTATAATGCGGTGATTAAGTCCACGTCCACATTCAATTTACTACTATTCAACGTAGCAGAGAAGTTCCTGAAGTATTTCTGATTTCTTATGACACAGGTAGGAGATTTTAAATAGTGGAATGTGGCCACCTAAAATATAATTTTGTCCTTCAATATTATTGCGAATTATATTAGTTATCGTTTTTCCTATATTCACCATATTCACATACGGAATAAAGCATATTCCAACTATGACCAATTGGGACGGATTCATTTTGTGTTGTATTTTTAAAGTTTAAACAATGAATAAATTTATTGAATAAAATTTCTATAATGCAGAGTCCAATTCTTTGTAATTTTTATTTTCTTAATTATGACAGATAAAATCTGAAATAAATAATTCTGAATTCTTGTTTATTCAAATGGAACTATGTTTAATTGATCAATTATACGATTTTTTTGTTGGTATTTATTTATATTTGTGTTGTAATAGGTCGCAAATGACGCAGTAATATGACTATCACATAATATCTGTAACATAACATGAAACATATGACATCGATATAGATAGATTTTAACTGCTACAGCATTTACAAATTTTTTAATGTCGAAATTCACCACACAATGAATTTCGGAGTCATTAATGCTCCCTTGGTCCTTACTTTGAATTATATTAAATGTACTGTGTGAATTAATACCAATCTTTTTATTTTCTTTGTTTTCGATTCAGTATCCCAAAACCAGTCAATTCCAACACAAATTCCTCCTGCCTTGTCTTGAACTTGCCATAAAAGAAGTAAAAAGTCACACGGTAATTTCCTGCATGCAGATATTGAGGTACTAAATTTGGATCCATCTTCCAGTTACGCAGGTAATAATGTCCTTCAGCAACTGGGCATTTGTACAAGAAGTTTCCATGATCCAACATTGACTGAAACCAGGCTTTAAATATATTCTTTTTCACCGCAGACACAACAGCGCAAGTGTCCATTGTGTGTGCAAAGACACGTTGGTAATTGTTTGCTTTGACTAAATTGATGGCCACATCGACGTGTGCATTGAAACCACGGTCAAAAGGTTTTTTGGTGTCCATATCCAAATTGACCGTATTGTTGATGATAGTCAAGTTGAAGCTGTCGAAGTAATTCGGATTATACCTACACTTCCCAGAGTGCATAACAAGGCTAGACTTTATTAAATACAAATATACAATTTGATATCTGTGGAATTATAGAAAATACTCACGGATTCTACGCAAGATAGCTTGCAGACCCAGAGCAAAAAGCCGTAAAAATAATATTTGAACATTTCCATACTAACGATAACGTTCAAATGTCCATTGAAAATATATTTTTATTCAATAATAATGTTAGCAGCTAAGCTTATTTTAATTGAGTTTTGCAGAATATAATACACAAAAAATTAATGAATAATTATCAAATAATCTAATACCAATTAGTAATACCATAAACAAGTTTTTTTCTGGAAGAATGTGGGAATTATGGAAGAGGTTCCCAGTAATATGCCTTCCAAGTATGGTAGCTTTAGCTCTTTCTGTTGCCAGAGACAAAGGCTATTATTAATTGGCCTACCTAGTTTTGTTACTTTTGCTTTAAAACTTCATAAGATCTAGGTAATGAGGATTTAGAGGCGGGTGAGGCGGGAGACAAAGGATTTTAGCATTTTTAGGGGGTGGAGTGGTCGTGATCCAAAATGTGTTTTAAAGGTCTTATTAGCAATATATGCAATATTAGCAAAGTATGACGATTTTAGCTTTCAAATTGTGTAAGATTTGTGGTTTTATCGATTTAGACCATCAGATGTATCGTTTTTGAGAGGGAGCTATCAATATCGATACTTTAAGGCAGTTACCGGTAATATGCCTCCCAAATTTGATGGATCTAACCACTAAGCAGGCCATACATAGCATGTGTATTGTCTCTAGTTCAAAAATCCTATCTTAGAAGGACATTGTCAACAAACTACTAATCAAAGTTTGGTGACTCTATACCTAAAATTGTGGGAGAAATTGTGTGGTTTTATTGATTTGGGATTATCGATATCATAATTTTGATACTGTGTCTGACGCGGGCACCGACCAGTATATGTTCCAAGTTGATATTTAATTATTTATTTACTTAATGGCAACTAGAGTAAGTTTACATAAAAATTACAAGAAGTAAACAAATTGATTAAATTAAATTAAAAATATAATTTAAAATTAAATTTAAATTAGAAATATATTAAGTATTTATAAGATTTTTGGGGGTATTCGAATGCAAAATGGTGCAAAACTTGGATTGGGGAAAGCCCAGAAAAATCGAAATCAAACTAAACAATTAGTATGAATTATTTAAGCCTCAAACAAATGCAGGCGAAAATGTTAAAATTTAGTTCTTCGTTATATAAATAGAGGAGTCTGAATTGATGACACGATAGAGTCTTTGCTAGTCAATACAGAGTTCTTGAATCTGTAAAGATAGAAGTAGCGAGACATTCTAGAGGGAATAGAAAATTGAATTTGGCTCATGAAAGCAGCTGAATCGATTTCTTCTGCACAGAATCCAATCTGCTTTGGAAATCGCATATTAGAATTCGGATATTAAGTCTATCCTTAAGAGAGTCTAAAAAAAGTTGCGTTCATACAGATGGAGCTTAGGTATAAGGATATAGTTAATGGATTTCGCAGAATATTTATTTAATTTCGACATCCGCTACACATTTCATTACAAAATCATGAATTTTACCCATGTCTTTAGTTTGAAACATTTTAAAAATTATTCGATAAGTACCAGCTAACATAAATGAAGGCACAGAGAAATCTGAAATTTTATAGTCTTTTAAATAGTAATGATTTGGTTGAGCAGGGCATTGTTTTGAAAAATTTCCATGAATGAAAAATGCCGAGTACCACTTCTTAAACAAGTTGATCTTCTGACTGGCCAACATACTACACAAATCCAAAGAGATTTTATAAAAACTCTGATTGGATTTTGAATTCAACTTCTGGTTAAAGAACTCCATATTTCCACGCACTCCAGAGTGTATTGAGGTGATTAAGTCTAGGTCTACACTCAATTTGCGTTGGCTTACAACAACAGATACGCTACTTATGTATTTCCGACTAAAGTCATCACAGTTTGGTGTTTTTGAAACCAGAAATGTGGACATCTAAAATCATTTTGGAATTTATTGAATATTGTTAACTATTATTACTGTTATCCTCACACTTACCATGTACGTATACGGAATTAAACCTAAAACAATACAAAACACGTGAGATGGCTTCATTTGCTTACTATATTTAGAACTTTGAACTTAGAACAAATATAATAAATAATATTCGGTTCATGCGTGGCTGCTTTATTTATGCAGATTTCAGTTAATTACCAGCAAAATATTTATACATTCAACAATTAAGATAATAATAAAGCATTTATAGAGAAAATTACCCCAAAATTGTTCAACTGTTCTATAGCAAAATAATATTTTCCTTGTTTGTTCATATTCAATAGTAAATTAACCGCTGATTGGTCACTGCATCAGCACTAAGCCCAAAGCCCTTAGGCCATAGAATATAAATTTGCGAAGTCTTATGAAAGGACTGTTCGTCTAATAGTTTATTTATTGAACAAACAAAGAACAATGTAAAAGAAATGTGATTTTTCAATCACATAGGACGTGTGCTTTGTTTTTGGTAAATATTTATTTGAGTTCGATGTATAGCACACATTTCTACAAATAATCAGTAATTTTGTCTTTATCTTTAATGAGCATCATATTAAATGATACTCGAAAAATACCATCAAATATAAATGAAGGAGCACTAGCATCAGAAATTTGATAGTATTTTATAGAGTAATGATTTGGTTGAGTAGGTCAGTCCCTAGGAAAATTTCCATGTTTGTAAATTGGTAATAACCACTTCTTGAATATGGTGTTGCTCCAAGATCGCACAAGACGACACACGTCCACAGATAATTTAAAAATACTCTGATTGGATTTCGAAATCAATGTTCCTTTTTGGATATCGAGAGTTAGGTTTGTTCCCTGAAATAACGGGGTTATTAAGTGCACATCTACAATCAGTTTACTAATGTTAAGAGCAAGGGAGAAGTTGCGGAAGTATTTTGGACTTAACTCAACACTGGTTGGAGATTTTTAAAAGGTACATTTTTACATCTAAGATACATTTTTGTTATTCAACTTTATTATGAATTATTCATTTATCATTATTCCTAAACTCACCATATTTGCATTCGTAAAAAATCCTAAGACTAATAACAGCACTTGATATGGTTCCATTTAAATGCGAATTTTTAAACTTAAAATATTAAATGAATTTTCTAAATAAACTTTTCTTTTTTTGCGCTGCTTATTTATGCAGTCTTGACATTATTATAATTTTTTTAAATAATTAAATTCAAATATTTGTTGCACAATAAATGTCTCGTTTGAAAAGCTTCAATAAAATTACTATTTGCAACAAGAATATATATATTTTTAGCAGAGCTGTCATTAAATATTTAATATAATATAACTATATATAACCTTAACAATCAAACCTTGGCTTGAAATGAACAAACTGATTTATCGAAAAGGTAAATACAATTTTAACGGATTTTCCACTGTGCATTTAAATACAAATGCTATCAAGATCAGTCATTTGGCTGTATGTGAGATGAAGCATGATTGAATTTCAATTACACATAGGTAAACGAGTACTTGTTTATGAATTTGCAAATTGTTTGAAAAAGGCATGCAGTGAAACCGCTGATTATACAAAATGTATCACTGTGAATCGGAATTCATAGCAGCGTCGATGGGTATTTTCGAATTTAATAAAAATTAATAATAGTAGTGTAAGTATACATACATATATACATATATCCCCGTTTTATAATATGATCTTCTTCCAGAAAAGCTTGGAATTGCATTGTGATAATTGTCGATATAATCCAAAACAGATCAGTATCTTTGAAATGGGCATCAGATGGAAAATAAAGTGCGGATTTAAGTTTTATATAGACATTGAGTTTCGTCCGCAAGGGTTTAACGAATTTAATGGTGTTTATAAGACCAAGTTGGATGTATGCAGTGTGATGATGTCCCTTCGTAACAATCTTTACAAAGAAGTGGTTGGGTAGTATGCTTCAGAATGGAAACTTTTCGACCAAGTGTCCAGTGAATCCCGACAATTATTACCTGCATGGTTGGAAATTGAATGATGGTCTAACACCCGCATTTGTGTTTATTGGAGATTACCGCATACAGTGACATGGATTTTTCGGTCGCCACGGAACAGTAACCGAGGATATGGTTATGCATTGTATATTTAATGTTAAGCTAAACTTATCAAGTAATCTTGAGTGACAAGTGCATCTCTAAATCTGAATAAAATATAATATAATATATAAGGAGCACAGATCTTGATTAATACTGGCTATATTTTATCAGTCCATATCTATTTACAAATATATATGCTTATATAAATTTTGTTAGTGGGCTCAATTTGCTTATATTCAAATCGATATTATGATGCTTCGTTGCAACTTCTGTGAGTCAAATAAGTTAGTGTGATTATCTTATTAATAATATTATTATTAGTGTGATTATTTAAAATTGAATTTTAAAGCCTAAATCGTAAGCACTCATAGCAACAAATCGCGGCTGCAAGTATGCAGCATTTATTTGCAGAAGTGGGTAAACAGAGAGTCAGTCAGTCAGTCGGTTGGCATTGCTCATCCGAAATGCAGTCAACGTGTCCTTGTTTACTTAGCGCAGCAGTACGTTGAAGTCGCATCTCGTATTTATGTACACGAACAAGCCGAGCTGCAGAGAACAATTGCACGTAATTCTGCTTACGCCGTAGCATTGCAACAATGCACGGGCATCAACGCCGTATTTGTTAGACCTTTATCTCATTTTTTTTCTTCTGCGGTTGCGGTAGTCGTCGGGCCAGCCAGACAGACAAACAGGCAGACATGCCTGACGAGTCGACTAACGTTCTTTCTGTCCTTAAACAGAATCGGCTCGGTAAAACTAAAGCGCCATTTTCAATTGTAGCTGAGCCGACATTGACGTCAAACGTAGACCTCGCCCGGACGTTGTCTCTTTTTGACCAAAAAATAAAAAAAATAAAAATAGAAGCAAAAAATGCCCTGCTTGGCATATTTGCTGGCTGTGCTTTGCTTTCACTCTGCGCCTGCATATTGCATTTATTTACATAGGCTCGGCTGGCTGTTTAGCTGGCAGACTGTCTTCCTGGTTGGCAGACTTTTGACTTAAAGCTCTTAGCTCCTAACTCGATTCCCTTTCGACTTTGCAGCTGTCATTCCACCAGGTGCTTACGAGTGTGTGTGCGTATGTGTGTGTGCGTATATATGTGTGTTTTGTTCCCTTCTTTCGTATGTATTTGCACATGCCTTTACGTGCTCTGCCTCTGCTTCGTGTTGTGTAAATAGGCACAGCGGTTGCAGCTTTCTGCCTCCAACACAGTCCGTGACCGTCATCCTAGGCGCACCCCAGCTTTAGGTCCATACTCCATCTGACCTTTGCTACTTAAAGTTGCATTTATATGGGTTGTAAAAAATGCTTCGTACCCTTGTGTTGTAAAGTCTTTTGCTTTAATAAATTATACGTGAGCAGTTTACAGTATTCCTGTATTGTAAGCTAGTCTTAAATGATGTAGTTTTCATTTAAGCAAGAGCTCATATTTTTAATTATTCATTGCTTTTATCGGTTCCTTGTGACTTACACATTTTAGATTATACAATACTTAGTAATGTAGATTCCACTAAAAAACAGATTAATTTTTTACAACATGTGTTTATTATTATATTGTTATGAAATGTTTGCCAAGCTCGTTGTGCAGGGCATTTTAATGTGGTCATTCATTCAATGTGAATTGTGTCATCAAATGAGTATTGAAGCGTTGGGTGTCCACTGATTACGCCCTCATTTTTAACGAAAATGCCTAGTCGTCAGTTGGAAGCACACATTTTCTGATTTATACAGACGTCAGGAAGTCATATCTTTAGATTGCAATATTTTTTCGCTTCTCTTTTAGTTAAAAGTTTTTTTTTTTCTTTTTTATTTATTTTGTGTTTGTGCCACAGCAATTTAAGCGGCAATCAAAAGTGCAACGGACGAAAATGCTTTCACACTTGCACACTGGCAATGAACACAATATTTTGCTGGCAAACATGCTGACCCTAGAAAATAAACAAGAAGAGAATGCAATCTCCCAGCGAGGCGGGAGGCACTCGTGCGCGCCAAAGAAGACGTCATCATAATGCCCGGAGTGCTGTTGCCAGGAGTTTGCCGCATGAGGCGACACCAGCTGCCTCGTAATCAGTGGAGAAGCTGCCTAAAAATATGCAATGCGAAAAATCAACACAGCAAAAGACGACAACGACGATGACGATGTCGACCTCAATTACCCTCGTTTTGCAATGCGAAAAAAAAAACAACAACAGAGTTTTAGTACATATTTTCAGGCGTTGGCATGAAAATTTGTCACCTCAGCCCCTCAGAGCAGGAGGCAGCAGTGCGAATGGCACCGAGCAAACAAATAGTCTCTGTGTGTGTGTGTGTGCATGCAATTGAGCCTACAGATATGCAACGATTGCAAGTTGTTATTGCTATTGTAATCGACACTTGGGCGGCGTCCACCGAGGCAAACAGTCTGCCACAATGCGGCAATGTTGCGATTGCGCGCTCTTCGAGCTGCAATTGTAGGGGCAATGCGACAGTGTGCGCCTCTCGGCTGCCTGGAAATGTGCAAAACTGTGATTGGCCCAGCATTTCGTGCTCATAAAGTTTGCACGGCTGTCGCTGATTGGTCGAGCTGGGCTTAAGGGCAGCTTTCACAGCGCATGCGGTGAGAGAGAGAGAGAAAGCGAGTGAGAGCGACAGCGTCATGAGATTTTGCTCAGCAAATAGTAAGAGCTGCCTTACTTGCCCCCACCGCAACAACATTTTGTTTATCCTCTTTGCATTTTTTTATACTATTTGCAACCGCTGTCTGGCTGGCTGATTGTCTCTCCTTGTGTGAATGTTAGTGTATACGTGTATGTCGGTGATTAAAGCTTAGCGCGTGGTGAGAAACAGTTGGGGAATCGATGCTCACTCAAGTGGTGGTGGCTTTACTTATGTACATTTTGATTTGCATTAGTGTGAGCCTGAATGCACTAATTGCATTGGAATGTCGTTGGCCTCAGTTAGGCTGGTCTCTGCATTTCAAATGTGGCCATTTGTGTCATTTCAATTTGAGACAATGGCGAAAAGTAGACTTCCATTGGTCTTTATTGCATTCGTGAAATATTTACTCATTTTGCTTTTAAATCTTTTTTGCTAATTATTGAACTCGCTTACTTGCATTTATCATCTCAATATCCTATTGATATTTGATTGTGTTATTGTCAAAGAGGCGTTTTTATTCAATTGGAGTTACTTTAGCCTTCATTTTTATGCTCGCATTTCAACCCCTAAAAATTCTCTTGGGCATAGCTTTTGTGTAGACTTTGCTATCTCACTCTCTCTAAATATTCGCTCTCTGTAGGAGTCATTATACTCCCCACTCCGTGGAGACACAAGAGCTTTTATACACTGCGAGAAGGTCTTCAAACAATTATATATTTATATGTAAGTAAGTGTGTCTTGCTAGACCCAATTATCTGTACCTCGTAATATTCTTTACAAAAACCAAAGACTTTAGAGATTTATTATTTTTAATCCTTTGATACAACTCACGGAAAAGCCAAACTCTCAAATTACAATTCCTTAAGCTTAGTTTTATGAATTTAATATTTTCTCAAATGTAAAGTTGGCTTGAAGATAGTTAATTTCTGAAAGTTGAATTGTGTTTGGAAATTTACATACTTATTTGCGCATATTCCAATTGACAAGCGAATCATTTCTTTAAGTGTACGAATTGAGGCATAGCCAGAGCTTTTAAGCGAAATGCTGATAGGTTACTGTGAGCGTGTAGAGCGTTTTATGGGGATGTTTGTACTTGTTGCCGTTACTTGGATTGTAGAGAAGAGCTAACAGTTGCGGCGAATTCAAAGAGACAACATGTTGGAGCTTGTCTCTTTGCGGATATGTGTTTAACTACTGTTGCACATATATGGCTTACAAATCTGAATAGTTTAATTAAATAATATTAAGTACAAAAAATCGCATTTAAAGTTTTTAATTTTTAAGTTGTCAAACCAATATTTAGAGTACGATTGCAACTCAATGGAGTTGGGTAGGTAGCTCCTCTCATGCGCTACATGTTGCATCGGTGAATGCAACACATCTTCATTATTGGTCCAGGCCACGTCGGCTGGTTGCAGTCGTCGTTAGCTCGTCGTTATTTGCCGTGATTTGCACTTGGCCAAAAGGCAGTAAGCATAAGCGTTGGTAACAAAATAAAAAAGAAGCCTTGTCTGCTGCTGCCCCCTTCGACGTTGCCGTCGCGTCGTCATTTGCCGGCAACGGTTCGTTTTGTTGCTCCTCGTGTGCCGACATGCTCATCGTCGTTACTGTGTATCGGCAGCCTCGCGTCTCGCCTCGTGCAATTTGTTGAGGTTCGTGTTTGTTGCACATTCGCTAGGCAGTGGCAAGCAGCAGATTTTTTCGGAATGCGTTAAGGATCAGTTTTGCGCGAAATACGGTTACGAAAGGTCGCTGACGACAAAGAGCCGGCGTCTAAGCAAACATTTCTCCATCTTTACTAGTGTTTCAGTCTGTTTGTGTGTGTGCGTGTGTGTGTGTGTGAGTGTACATTGGCGTTTCGTGCCTTTAAGAACTTACAGGCGAATATCATTAGGTTGTAAAATATTTGAGAAAAACGTGGAAAACGATAACTAAGTACTGACCTATGTCATGATACTTTGGCTGGAACTGACCTAAGACAAGCGGAAATTCTGTATGCAAGGACCCCTTAGCGGAAACCAAATCGAACAAAGAAACAGTTTAATATTTTTAGCCGATTTTGAGGAAAGAAAGATTTACAGAGAAGACAGTTTTGTGCGAGCAATTTTGGAAACTACTATAAACACTTTAGTAACGGTATAAGCCAACGAGACTGGCTTGACCATTTTTGGAAGAGAAGAAAGCGTACATTTCAAATATAAAGCAAAGACATTAAGGAGCAGATTAGTAATCTTTAATATCACATTATAAATACAACTTTAGTACGTTAGTCAAACTAATACATAGCAATAAATAGTGCATAGAGAACTATTCCTTTAAAGTATCATATCATTTGCCTTTCAAGTATTTGAATCAATAAAATAACATTTTCTACAGATGCAATTCAAAATAAAGCAGAACTTCTGAATCGCTCGCTTAACTATTAATGGTTGTGAACTAAATACATAAAAAAAAGTTTAAAGAAAAACTGGACACGAAAAATCCAACAAACGGATTCTGCACTTATTCAAAACACCAGCTAAGCTTTCTTCATTATTTTAACGTGTAACTATTCTGTAGATCAATAGAACTATAAAAATTGATGTGAGTTAGTGTTACTTAACATTTTCAACTAACACGTACGTATTTTCATATCAAAGCTTAATTATAGAAACTATATAATCGAACTTTGACGATAGTGCAAGGGGTATGCGATTAATGTATTCAACTGAGTGTATCAACTGATCAAAAATAATATTAGTGTTTAAAATACGCGACTATTAAATAACCCGACAGTTTATATATATGTATTAGTAGTTAAGTGTTAAAAAAGTGCAAATATGTTTAATTAAAATTTATTTCAAATTCGAAAGCATAAATATAACAATATCGTAACGTCTGCGCTATATGGTAAGCATACTTATTTAACCTACACACTGAAATATATATTTATATAAAATATACACACATTAAAATATTAGAATAGTGCTAAAAAAAAAAATTGTAAATGATCGTTGTATATAATTTATATATTTTATTTTACAACTATATAAAATAACACATATAACGCCTTAATTGAAATAAGTCTACTGAAAGTCCAAAAAACATTTTGAGTTACTTAGTTTACGCATAAAATCGTTAAATTAATCTTTTAAGAATCTGCAAAATATTTCAAAGCTGTTTTCTTCTATGCTGAACTTAATACTGAAATATGTAAATGAATTGAAACAACAATTGCAACTGCTGCAACAATTTCGCGGCTCTTGTTGGGCTATTGATTTTCTTGCCACCTTTTTGACATATCAGTTTCAATTACAATGTTAGGCTAAATTGCTTTTGGTCTTGAAGCGCATCGTCAGCAAAATTTTCCCAGACTTGCGACAGTTGCTAAACAAACGTCAATCTCAGCAATTTCAGAGTTGACTGCATTCTGCATTCTCGATGAGCGAAACAATTTTGCTGGGCAATGTAAGTGATTTTTGCATTGATCCGCCTAAACCGTTGTCAGACTGTCCATCTGTGTATAGTCGATTCTGTGTACTTGTGTATGTGAGTGCTTTTTATCCGTCTGTGAAGTGAATTGCATAAATGTGCAAGCTGTTCAAGTGATTTCAAGTGAAACGCATGAATCCAAAACTGAATGAGATGCATTTTCATGCCCTTTGTCGCATTGTGTTGCATACTTTGCTGCGTCATTAATTCAATTGATGAGCCTGCAGATGTCTATTAAATTCTTCTTGTAGCACAAAGTATTTCATTTGAGTGGAAAATCAAACAATCAATAAATTTCAAAGTAATGCAGGTAATTTGAAATGCATGGGCAACTTTCTTATTAGGTAAGCTACTTATGAATACAACATGTTGGACAGTTTTAAGACCCATTCAAAAATTGTTTAAAATCGTAAATGCCAAAGAGATTCTTAATCACATCTCTAGTGTTTAACAACAGAGCTTTGGTAGCTGTGTGTGGGAAAGTAATCAAAACATTTCATTAAAATCAAAGAAGAGTCCAGTTCGAAACGCAAACAAAACCGACAGCAACAAAATGTTGACAAAAAGCGTAAAAATACGTACAGCTCAATAGTGGACCAAATGAAAATCACACAACATGCAACAGCAAAACAAAAGAATAAAAAAAGAATACATAAAAAAAACAACCAGCCTGCTCATACAAATAAATATGCAGTCAAAGGCAATCAAGGTCTGTCGTTTCGTTCCTCAGTCCAGCCGCAGTTGTCGATATTTGATTTGAAAACATTTCGAAAAATTCAGCGAAATGACTTTTTTGTGTCGATTTTCAATAGTCGTAACATTGCCTCAAGCATCCTTACAAATAAATAACGCCAGCAGTTCCAACAAGAACAATTCGTGTAGAAATTTTGTGTAATTTTTGTGCCATTGTAAAATTCTTTGTTTTTATACCCTGTACACATTAAATGTGTTTTAAGTCCTTTGCTCACTCAGCAGGAGTGTAAATTTTGGGTATTTTATTTGTAAAATCAAACATAATTGGTTAAGGAAATGAGCTCAGATCTCTGACTTAAAAAATTATTAAACAAATGATAATTTTTAGATTTTTAATATTAGCTTTACAATTTTTAAGAACTGAAAGTAGTAATTGAAACCATCAATAAGATTAAAAATTCCTTATTATTAAAAAATTAATCAATTAAAAAAAACCTTCAAGAAAATATAAATGTAAAATGAAAGTCACAAATTAAATTAATTATTATTAAAGCAGGGTAATTTAATTGACAGTTTAACATGATAAGTAAAAATTAAACGAATAAAAAAAAAAATGATCGACATAGAAATTAAATTAGTTGACGAGTAGATTAAATATTCAATCACTTATAAAAAGTAACAAGTATCAAGGAAAAGTAATTTTTTTTTAATTGTCGTTCAAATTTGGAGTTACATTTTTCAATTATAATTTATTTTTAAATTTTCTAAATTTATTTTTAAAATATTTGCGGTTCGTAATCGATAT